>JAVJAP010000238.1:0-662665 GCA_034770075.1 Aralia elata | reverse complement strand
GAGTGAGGCGCCGGTAGAAAAGGGAGCAGATAGAGAGGACTAGCCGTGGATGTCTACTTTCGTCAGCTATTGTGGGAGGAGGAGAAGAACTGCCCGTCGAACGGAATCAAGGTATAACCATGATTCCACCGAGCCACTGCATTGGTTTGATTGGGTCGCTTGTTCTTTATTTTTATTTTGCTTTCCTTCTGTGCTGGGTAAATTGTTTCTGAGTATGGTATTGGAGTATGTGGTTCTCTGTGGAAATCAATTGTTCTAGGTACCATATTCAATCAAACTATTCCCTGTATTGGTTAAATTGATTCTGGGTACTGTATTAACTGGATTATCCTTTGTATTGGTTTAATCATTTTTCTGTGATTGGGATTGTATTGTTCCCCTGTTTGGGACGGTACAATTGTGGGATTTAAACATACAGTAGCATTGTGTTGTGTTGATTTGTACCACTGTGATAGTTCTTAGTTGGCTTGTATAAATTTCCCCTCCTTCGTACTCGAATTGGTACTGTCAACTGTGGGTATGGTATTGAACTGAAATTTTCTTGCATTAGGTTGGTTCAATCAGTTAAGAAACTGGTAATGGGTTACCTTTGTTGTGGGTTAGTTTATTTTGAGTTGGGAAATCTGGGATTTGGTGATCTTGTATTTAACTGTATTGCTTTGAATTAAAACTCAAACATTGTATTATATTAATTGAGTTTGAAAATCTGGTATAGTACTGTGTAGTTCCTTGTTGAAATTTTGGGTATACTACTTGGTTGGTCACTGTGGTACTAATAAATCAAGTAACAAAGTAAATATTTATTTATCAGTAAATAATAAATGAAAATAATAAATATTTAATTATTGCTTAATATTAAATATAAGTAAAATTAGTAATTACCAATTATTATTTTAAATAATAAATATTTAACTAGTATTAAGTTAATAATCAAGTAAGAAAATAAACATTCGATTACTGTTTAACTACTATTATGTCATAATTGAGTATTAATAAAGTTAATTATTTATTATTTAATAAATAAAGCTAATAAATATTTGATTATTGCTTAGCTACTATTAATAATAATCAAGTTAATATTTTAATTATTTGTCAGTAAGTGATAAATAAAGATAACAAATATTTAATTAATTATTTATTATTTGTCAATAAATAATAAATAAAGGTAATAAATACTTTAATTACTATTTTAATGGATATTAAACCATAAGGTTAATTAATACTTATTCAATAAGTAATAGATAAAAAAAAATATCTAATTATTATTTGATTAATAATAATTAGGTATGAATAGAGCTAATGAGAATAATAATTACTTAATCATTAATGAAATGATGATTAAGTATGAGGGAGCTTAATAAGATTATCGGCGGCCCTTAATAAATAAAGATAACAATCACTCAATAATTATTCAATAAATATTTAATAATTAAGTGTGTGTAGAATTTGTATATTGAGTATCTGATTAAGGTTGAATAAGAAATTTTAACCCACAGTTAGAAGGGTACTCAAACGATAGGCAACCATGATTAACTATTATTTATTTTAAATAATAGCTAGAGGCCATTAAAACTAAATTCTGTTTAGCTGATGGCTAGGTAGTAATTTAATATATTCGGTGAATTGTTTATCTGCTAAATAAATAGCATAAATGGGTTCATCGATATACTGCTATACAATGCTAATGGATAAATCGACTTTAACAAATGATAGGTCATCCAAGGTCGCTTAAGTAAAGCTAAAATTTATTGTAGCTGAGCAAACAGGCAAGTTCTTCCTTACCCAACTTTTACATTGAGCAAATTTCTAAACCTTATGCACTATTTTTAATTCGTGCAAAAAGGTATATAAATATTGTTGCAAGTGATTCATTAAGCTTGAATCTTAACTCCAAGTATGCTTTAAGTGGTTTAATTACTGTTAAAATTATTCCACATCTGTGTATTCATTGGCATTCGCACTTGTGCATTTGGATTCGTATAATTATTTAAGTTCTGAAATTCACAAACTATTCACGATTAAGTCTGAACCCTTGTCTCGGTCAGGCACATATGAAAGAATTTATAAAAGCTATCCGAACCAATCAATGGTAAGGATTCTTAGACTGTCTGAACACCCCTTTTATTGTAGGGGAGTACCCCACGTACCGTACATAAGGTACAAATAGCAGAGTTAAATGTTATGCATATACATAGCGTACGCGAGGCTGATCCCCTCAAGTACTTATTCTGTAGCCAGTAACCAGAGGGTCAACTAGCTATTGACTCCTTTGGAAGTTATTGTTCAAGGTCTATTCGACTATCAATTGTCCTAAAAAGCATTCCTTGTTATTGCTTCTGATAATTTTATTGTTGAAATCCCTTTCTATATTCCTTTCATCATGATATATCCTTATTATTGTATTTTTTAAACTTGCTGAGCAAACTCGTTGCTCATTCTTGCTATATCATGATTTTATTGCAGCCAAACCCGAGACGTCAGGGAAAAACAAAGGGAAAGAAAAGATGAAGTGATAAACTTCATGTAGCAGACTTAAACATTATGTGCAGTTAATCATTGTTAATGTAATATTAAACCCTGCTTGTTACTTAGGGTATGGATTTATGAATGTATTAAGGTTATTATATTCTGGGACTAGTAACACCTTGAAATGAACAACGTATGTTTATTATATTCGGCAATTTAGTTACCATATGTTGTTAGAGGTGAATGTTTGTATTGGATCGTGATGACCGGATCCGGGTATTTGGAGACCCGAATTTGGGGGCGTCACAGTTTGTTTGTCACAAAATAGATGAAATTGCTGTAAATTTAAACTACTGATGGATTTTTTTTTAGTCTTTGTAGTCTGGACTATCTGGAAATGTGAAAATTGCTCAAAGTCAGGTTTCAGTTGGAAATTGGAATCGGCTTACTAGCTGCTTGCTGGTTGTTGTCTGTGCCTGCTGCAGTGCTTGAGTTTCTATGTTGCTATATGCACTGCTGCCTAGTGCAGTAGTGCAGTAATGCTTGATGTTTTGTCTTAAGACTCTTATGGATTATTAATTTAATATGGACTAATTAGACTTGATGAAATTATGTATTACTAATTTTAATCATGTTAAAGTTTTAAATTATTCTATATTGTTAATTTTAGTTATGTATTATTATCATATTATGTATGAAGCCTTCTGATGTTGTGTTGACTGAATGACTCTGTAATGTTGTTAATTAGTCATGTATTAGTAAATGGTAATCATTATGCTTGCCTTCATTTCGGTCTGCCTCCGAACGGACCAAGTTTGGACGGTCCAAGTTCCTCTCTCCTCCAACGGCCTCTATCTCCGAAGTCTGAGGTATCTACTTATATTTCCCTCTACTATTTGGTTGCTTTAACTTGCTTACAAAATTAATCCATACATAGTTTTATATTAAAATGTGTTGGAAATTTTAGTTATAAATTGAAAGTGATGTTTCATGTTAGGAAGAATTGGCTACTTGTATGAGTGTATCCTCTGCAAGTTTTAAAAAGTTTTCAGTGATTGATATATCATTAGTTTTTCTCCATATTTGGTTGATTTATATCATAGATATTGATTGATTGAATTTTGTTAATACCGACAGTATTTGGTTGATCTGAAGTTTTTATTTTCGTTGTGGGAACCTTTTTGTCTGCAGATATTATTTTTTATCTTTGCTTCTGGACTCATGTTTGAGCAGCTTGATACACTTCCAAATATTTTACTCACAATCTGCAATATTTACATGTCAATATTCATAATTATTTTCAGAACGAAGGGAGTAGTGAATGTCAGAATGAAGGGAGTAGTAAATGTCATACGCCTTTTATTGCTAGATTTTTTAGCATATAGAACAACACATTTACTACTCCCTCCGTTCTCGAAATAATTATGAATATTGTACCCTGTTTGTTTGTTATAAAATGGATGAAATTGCTGTAAAATTAAACTACTGATGGATGTTTTTTAGTCTTTGTAGTCTGGACTATTTGGAAGTGTGGAAATTGCTCAAAGTCAGGTTTTAGTTGGAAATTGGAATCGGCTTACTAGCTGTTTGATGGTTGTTGTCTATGCCTGCTGCAGTGCTTGAGTTTCTATGTTGCTGTGTGCACTGCTACCTAGTACAGTAGTGCAGTAATGCTTGATGTTTGGTTTTAAGACTTTATGGATTATTAATTTATTATGGACTAATTAGACTTGGTGAAATTATGTATTACTAATTTTAATCATGTTAAAGTTTTAAATTATTCTGTATTGTTAATTTTGGTTATGTATTATTATCATATTATGTATGAAGTCTTCTATTGTTGTGTTGACTGAATGACTCTATAATGTTGTTAATTAGTCATGTATTGTTAAATGGTAATCATTATGCTTGCCTTCATTTCGGTTATTAACCGAATAACCGAATAGTAAATTCGGTTATTCGGTAATTCGATTATACAATAATTCTATTAGTAATTCGGATATCAGGAATGTGTTAGTTTCGGTTTTCGGTTATAACCGAATAAGTTATTTGGTTCGGTTATAACCGAATTGCTCACCCCTAAGAAGGGGAGATTCTAAGACCCCGACTTTTATGAAATAAAAGTTTATTTTTCTTTATGATTATTATTTTAAACAGTAAAGTGTTTAATTAATAAAATGTTATAGTTAAGGGTAATATATGCAAATTATCAGATAAACAATATGTCGGCGAATATTCTTTTTGTCGGGAAATATTTTTTCTGTCGGGAATATTTCGACGACGCCGAAATAACAAATCGTTGGTGGGTCCCACAACAACTAATTATCGGATACTAAAAATGACATAAATAACTTTTTATAACAAAATTGTTAACGGTTTTATCACCTGTAACTGTTGAAATACCCGGTAATAAAAGAATTGTAGCACGCGTTATTTCACAGTAGCACGTGGTATTGCACAATATTTCATATTAATGATTCAATAATTGATATAGTAGCAATTGCACAGTATTTAAATCAATAATTGTCACAGTAACTCATATTATTTGATATGATATTATTATTTGACCAGTTAGCAGTATTGACAATGTATAGAAGTTCTGTCAAGGAAATGGGTTATTTAATTGTACGCTGTTTCTACGGAAAGCCCCCTCTTTCCTGTGAATGATTTAGTTGTCAATATTGTGAGTCTATAATATTAATGGTGAATAATTGTTAAAAGATTGAAAATGTGTTGATTTAAGGTAAGTGATGTGTAGTAGTTATTTGTTTAATTTTTAGGATTTGTCATGAAGCGTTTGTCGTAAGTTTGGCTTATTATTCCATGGACCCCCACTTGCCAATTTGTCAAACTGTCGGCAGAAATTTTGTTCAGTATTTGATTTATTATTATTATAATAGTAATAAAACAGAAAACTTTTTATATAAAATAAAAAACTTTTATATTATATATAAAGTTATTTGTTTTATTAGAATATATTATAATATATATAAAATTATTTGTTTTATTAGAATATTTTTATTATACAATAAAAATTAGACGAACGAATTCGTCAGTGGCGTGTTAAGTCGCGCGTTTGTCAAAAATGGTGTGCTAAGCATTTTCCTATAAATAGGTTGCTTAGTTGAGGTAGGAAACTTATGACAACCCGGATTTTCAGAAGCTATTAAAATAAGAATTTAATAAATAAAATTCTTACTATGAGATGTGTCAGGTTCAAGTATATAATTATGTACGATATATTTTAGATTATGTGATTTGGTGCAAAGGAATTAAATGTATATATATATATAAGAGAAATATATATATATTCATATATTGGAAAAATGAGATTTAATAGTTAATTAAACTATTAAAGGAAGTGAATAAAGTTAATTACTAAATGTGTTATGGAAGTGAAGAAAATCAATTAATAAATAATGATTAATTGAGATTAAGTTAAAATAAAAATGACAAGCCTTAGATGACAATGAAGTTATTATGAGTTAAATTTTATAAATGATGTGATTATTTCACTTAATTTAAATAGTGAATTAGTGTAAATATATTTGTGTTAATAAAATGAGAGAGTAATTATATTACACATAAATGTAATACCTTTATGTAATGGTCTAATATATTATATTATGCCAAGCAGGTATAAGTGGTCTATGAGATGAGAAAAACCAATATATTTATAAATAAATATTGGTGTCAAGATTAATAAAGTGAATTAATATTTAAGTTGTGATTAAAGGTGTGGATTAAATAAATTGTCTTGGGACAATTTATAGAAGGAAGAAAATTAAATAATTATACGTAATAATTATTAAAATAATTAGTGGAATAGATATTAATTGTTTTAATGGAAATGGTTATTTTAATAGAGGTGTTTATTCCATTTATGAATGTAATTTCATAATTTATAGTATAGTAATTATACATATTATAATTGTATAATTACTTAACGTGGCTAAATAATTGAGCAAGCGTGACATTTAGAGAAGGAGGATGTATCATGTAGTGAAGAAATAATAAAATGAAAATAAACCAAGTGGAGCTTAATTGGGTTTGCCAAACATAGCCTAGACCTTTTGTTTTTCCTAATTGATAAACCTTAAGCCTTTTGGTATTATAACTGAAGAAGGATTTACGTGAACTTATTATTCAGTTCATGTTGTTGGCATAAGACTAAGTAAAGAAAATTGAGAGAGAAAGAGAGGGAGAATTCTCTGTGAAATTGAGAAGGAGCCTTGGAAAATCAAGGAAGAAAAAACCTTATTCATCACCTGTTTAGATTGATTCAAAAGGTAATTGTTAAACTCTAAAACTTTTATTCTTGTTTTTTTTTCTCAAAGTATGGGGTTTTTGTGAATTTGTATGATTTGATGAAGAATGTGGTATATGTGTTTTTGGATGTTTATAACCTATTAAATATCCTCTATAATTGATATTGAATCAACCAAATTCGTGTTTATGTTTTGAGAAGGAAGAATTGGACTTTTGGTTTACTGTATATATTTTGGTCTATTTTAGAGACTAAAATTGGCTAGGATCCATGTATAGAATCTGAAATTGGTGATGGATGTTGTTAATATGTTGAGAAACAAAAACAACGAAAGTTAAACGGATTGATTTGGTTGAATAACGAATCCATAGTGTTTGATTACGCTAAACAAGTTGAAATATGAAGACATAAACTTTGATTTTTGAGTCTTTAAATTGGTTGTTTATGTGGTTTGTGGTGTAAAACCATTCTTTACATGTTGGGTTTTAGTTTTACAAAGTTTATAATATCTGAGTTTAGCTAAATTGCTATATGGGTGGAGAAATTAGGTGTTATTGTCCTGAAGTTTTCTAAATTCACGAACTGTAGAAACTGAATCTGTTGCCGAGCGCCGCCACGCTGGTGCCCAGTATAAAAGTGGCGCAGCCGCGCCTGATGCAGAACAGACCCAGTAATGAGACTTTAAATGTATGGTCTAGGGAATGTTAATCCAACCTATTCTAATGAACATGATGAAGCATTAAGCATGAAATAAGTCATAATAACAAGTCGTAATCATATAAGAGGGTATAAAGTGACAATTAAAGAATGATAAGTTATAGAATGGGATTAATGTATGTGATTAGTGAATATTATTTCATGATTAATCGATGTATCAATGTGACTTAAACGTGTAGCAGTTTATTGAATAAACCTAATATACATTTAAAGCAATATGAAGGTAAACTTTAATTACTTAACTAAATGTTGAGTGATAAGTATAGAGGAACCTAAAGGAACCTAAGACGAATGATTATTTAATTTATGTTAACAAATGTAATACATCTAATTCGATGTAATGACAACTGTGACGATTTAATTAAATGTTAAGTGTCGACTAAAAGAGAAGTATAAAGAAATATGAGTCGAATGTTAACTTAAGTAATGTTAACAAACATCATACATCTAATGTGATGTAAAGACAAGGTTTAAGACTTAACTAAATATTAAGTGTCAATTAAAGTGGAACGTCAGAAGGAAAAGGAAGTTTAACGCAAACCGAATGGACAATGAGGAGTCATAACAGGACTTAAACACTAAATTAAACATTGTGTATCGATTAAAAGGAATGATTATGGAATGTAGAGTAGAGTTACTTAAACGATTACCAAGCATTGTTATATGGCTAATAATTGATGTGCATGATCATATGTTGTGTAGGAAGTCTACAAGGATAAAAAGCTGTAATTGGTAATCTACGAGCTAGACAAGTCTTTCAGTTTCTATTTGCTATATGAATTTGATAACTGTTTAGTGGAATTGTGATTTGCTACAAGAATGTTGAGTTACATATGAAATGTATATGAAATGTGAAAGTCAATCTATGACTATATGTGTTGATTGAGTAAGGAACTTAGTCTTAATGTATGTTATGTGAGATGCAGCATGTATGACATGTTAGAATATTTATGATTGTACAGTTGAGTATGATATTACGTGCTATGTGATGCATGAAAACTATTTGATTTGCTGAGCTGTTAAGCTTAATTTTGCAAAAATAACCATTTTACAGGTTAAGGATATAATGAGATGTTTAGTACCATTTGGATGATGATGATCAGAAGACATACAAGAAAATATACTTGCTTTGTCAAGAACTTGATTAAACCGTGCTAAAAATTTTAAGAGTTGTGCTAGGTAGTTCAATGATGTCTGTTTAATGACAGAGTGTATTGTTGAATTATTCGAAATGTTAAAGATATTGTAATAAAACGTTTAACTTATAGAATAAGTTTGATGAAGTGAATCATAGATTAAATATGATTATAAGTTATGTAATTGTAAATGTTGTGATTCAGGGAATAAAAGAAAGAAGATAGAAAAGTTTTAATTTATCCGCATTTTTATTAATTATGACATCAATTAATAATGTAAAGGAAGATTATAAATATATTATTAACGAGCAAAGTTGGGAATGAAATTGTCCAGATTTTGGGATCGTTACAAAACTCACACCAAAATCACAAAATTTTTCTTCTATAATATTGTGTGTATTTCTTTTGAGTATAAGGATACTATGAGTGTTACAAATAGTACAAGAATTTTTCAAGATAATCTCCTTTATACCAGTTAGATCTAGTCTCCTACTAAGGTAAAAGATGTCATTTTCTTTCATATTCGTAAAGGATATTATTTTCTTTCATACTCCTCCATTTATGGTAAGAAATTATTATTCATTTCTATAACCTTATTATTAAATGGTGAAAATTTCTGAAATTAGTAAAATATCCTTAATAGTTTGTGTTTCATCTACTATCTTTTCACCTGAATCTTTTTATTGTGTTTACACGTTTTAGTTGAATTGTGAACCTTATTTATTCTATTCTTGAACTCTAATCGAATTTCTGGATATCATGTTGACAATTTGGACATTCTTGGACTCTTGATAAATTAAATTACAAATCTCTAATATTTATTCTTGATCTTATTGTTTTTATTCACCCTTTATATCATTATCATAATTCTCAGATTTAAATGGTGGTGAAAGTTCTCTTTGGCTTGTAGTACAAAGATGAACTAGTGATTGACATGATTATGATCAGAAACTGTTTATTAGTATAATCATGACCTTTGGTGTTACAGACAAAGGCTTGTGATGAAAGTTCTCTTTGGCCCGCAGTGCAAAAATGGACTGGTGTTTTGGCATGATCATGATCATTGGTGTTACAAATGAATATCTTTGGCCCGTAGTGTAAAGATAAACTGTTGATTTGGATGATCATAAATAGGAATTGTTGATTGGTGTTACAGGGATAAAATAATTATGGTAAATTTTTTTAAATAAGAGAAAACAATAGACATTATGTTCTATTTGACTCTTCTAATGAATTATTAGTTCCGCTGCAGTTATCGTTGAAAATTTATTCTCGATAAATCTCTGATTTATTATTATTGAAGGGTAAAGATAATTTATTCTTCATTATCTTAGTTATGATATTTTTTATTGAGCTAATTGAACTCACCCTTTTCAGTTTTGTTTCATGTTCTTCTCAAGAAATGAGAGTGTAGCTAGGACTAGCCGGGGAATGGAGTGATGGTCCGAGACTGTAGAAGTATCTCAATACGTTATAAAATAGTGTGACAATAATTGTATTAAGAACTTAAGTTATATTTGTATTGAAACTCACAGTATATGTGTTGTCGTATTTTGTACGATAGTATAATAGTTGTAAATAAAAAAATTTGTATTTGAATTTTGTAGTATGTATTTTGGCGATTCAAAATGGGTTGTGTTGACCTATTTTGAGAGCGTCACACTTGAGATTAATAGTTTTATCGCAAACATAATCCTTGCAAACAAACATAGCCAAGTGTTGAAGAATGAAAGTTTAATTTGATTTAAGTTTAATTGATTTATTATCAACTAAATGTATAAGAACCTACTTTGATTTTATAATTTTTGTTATGCTTTATTATATTTTTTTGCCCTTTGAAAACATTAAAATTGTAAAAATAAATAATTTTTAAAATACATCAACACTGATATCCTACGTGTCCTATCCTCGTCATCAATTTATGACATGTTAGTTCTACATGTCTTAACCATCATCAATTTATGACATGTCAATTTTAATTGAACCAAAGTGGAAAAAATTAATAGTTTAATCATTTGATTGCAAAAATTGAAATGTCGATCAACGAAATGAAAAAAAGTGAATAATTTAAGGTATTAATTTATATTTAAGCCTAAAAAATAATAAGTTAAAAGTTGTGAAAAAACATAAGCGAAAACAAACAGGCCCATAGTATAAAAAAACATACCTGAGACCGGTCAGGGCTCTAGGGATGAGCCTAGGTTGGTTGGACCTTCATTCTTCCCCTCACAAATTAGCCGAGTCCAAAATTAAAAAGTTCAGCCCAGAATTTCCTTCCCGCTCTATGTTATCTGCGCATCACGGCGTACGTTAACAACCGGTGGCCAACTTGCTTATATACGGCTTAAGTTAGCAACCAGAGAGTATTTTGAAAATTGAAATCAGCACCAAAAATTAAAGAATGTAAAAAACATTAAAATAGGGCGGGTTTGAAATGAATCCTCCTCAGTGGAAATCTAACGGCTGAAAGAAATGAATCGTCCACACGAGTACCAAAAAATTGAATCAGAAAAAAATAATTTAATTGAAAAATATTGAAATATAGCGCGGGGCCAGAAGAAAATGAGCTGAAAAGCCAACTTTTCGTTTGCTCTGCTGCGTGTAACTATGTAAGTGCTTCTTTTTTTCTACTGAATTAAATCCATTTATTTGCCTTTAATTTTTGGGACCTTTTAGCTTCAATAGATTTTCGATTTTGAATTCATTTTCCGTTACCTATACAAGATAGTCGATGATGATGATTTAGGATTTTTGAAATTAGTACTGCATTTTGTTTTGTTTACGATTTTGAACCTCATTCTCTCTCCGATCACATAATATATACATTTTGGATATGATTTAGGATATGTGTGTATGCAAGAGCTAGTTATTGTTGATTGAGCTCAAAATGGGGCTCTGGAATATTGGTTTATACATTTTTTGGGACTTTTTTTTTTAATAATCTTTGTATATATTATGTGTGTATGCAAGAGCTAGTTATTGTTGATTGAGCTCAAAATGGGGCTCTGGAATGTTGGTTTATACATTTTTTGGGACTTTTTTTTTATAAAAAAATCTTTGTATATATTATATGTGTGTATTCAACTTATGCAAGAGCTAGTTATTGCTGATTGAGCTCAAAATGGGGCTCTGCAATATATATATAACAAAACACAATTGATTTTGAATTTCCCGCTCATCTTAATAAATCATCTAGACCGTCCAAAGTTTGGGATAAATTTCACCGTTCGTAACATAACATGTAGAGAGAGAAATATCAAAATGGACTCAGAAGAAGAAGATTAAAGAAGAGAGCCCCTCCTCCGTATCATCTTCCTCTTCCTCCTCATACTCATCTTCCAATCTGAGTGGCGGAGGAGAGAATAGCAGCGGCGGCAGTGGTAGCCCGCAGTGCCGGAGGCACGGGTGCTAGCTAGTATATATATATACACACACATATATATTTCATTCTTTTATGGTATTAAAATTTACTTTGTATGACACAGCTAACCTTGAGATCATTCCAGATTGCTAGATTGAATTTATTAAACTTTTAAGAGACATAGTATAGTAACATCTAATGATTGAACAAATATTTTTATTTTCTGAGTAGCTAAGTTTTAACTGAGTTTGTTGATCTTATGACAGGATGAAATGGTATAATAGGGTATTTTTCCAAATACTATGACTTATCAAAGTGATTAATCTTTTTTATGACTTATGAGGATAGTGCTGAACTGCTGATCAATTACGATTTGACTTTAATCAATTAGTTGTTGGTTTCATGAAGTTTTATGTACCAACCTGGGGAAAAGTACAATAAAGTGACATCTTATTATACACTATGGAAAGAACATTGATCTGGGATCTAGTTCATGCTTGTGTTAATTGCCATGTAATGTAACTTTAATGCTGAATAGTTGTATTTTAGTGTTATTAGACCTCTAAATGAGTGTTAATAATTTATTTATTTTTATTTTGTTTTGATGGTTTTTTACTACCCAATTTGAGCTATATAAAATAGAATTTTATGTGAGGATCAGTTCAAAATTTTCCAAATATTTGATACACTTATCAATATGTTAACCATTGAGTGATGCATAGAATATGTTCTTTTTGTTGTTGACTATCAGATTAGATAATTCAAAGTGCATTCTTAAGCTATGAAAGGTAAATCTCGGGCAAGTAAAGAAGTTTGTATAACAAAGGACTGTGTGGAGGAAGCTGCAAAAAATCAATTATGCAAGGATGTCGCCATTGGGGATGTAATATGGGTTAAGCTAAATGGATCCTCATGGTGGCCTGCACAGGTTTGTGAAAGCCTGCAGCATATTGCCATCATTATTATGTATATGTTGCTTGTCTGTGTTCTATCCGAGTAAATATTTGATAGCACTATCAATGCATTTGCTTCTGAAGTTTCCATGAAGAATCTATCAAATTATTTGCTGATTTGGTAGGTTGTGGATGAGAACAGTGTGAGTGGGAAGAGCAAACCCAGTAAAAGGGCAGAGGGTGAAGTTCTTGCGCGATTGTATGGAAGCTATAAATAGTCAGTATTTTTGTGCCCCCTTGGTTGTTTTGCGTCTCCATTCATCATGCACTTTTTTAGTTAGGCTGACATTTGTCGTCTTCCTGCAGCTTATACATAGATTGGATTAAATGTCGCTCAGAGTTTGTCATTGTAAGATCCACTATTCTCTTCCAACTCTCTGAACTTTAACTTCTTAATAGAGGGGTGAAACAAAAAAGATTCTACAATTTGCTTTAGTTTTTTAATAGTTGAAAGTCTTCCTCATGTCTCACGATAGTTTTGAATTCACAGAAGCTCAAGGAAAACAATGGGAACTACTATGAAATTATCGTGGAAACATTAAAGCAGGTAACTGTGTCTTTACTTATGGGAGATTTGTAGTCTTGTAGGTTGATATCTTATTGTGTTGGTTGGCTTGTAAGTGATTATACTCCTAATAATTGGATATGCCTATAGGATCTTCTCCACATCAAATCTGGTAGATCAAAGAGACAAGAATCAAAAACCAAAGGTTAGTTAATATTCACTCGTGATAAAAAATTTCATTTCGTCTTTCTTATGTCACTGATCCCGAGCACTACACATACATTATATTTCCATCACACAGGGAATTATCCATATAGGACTCGTGTTTTAGATGCCAATGCTGATAGACATTCTCAATAGATATCCAAAAATAAAAGGCTGTTCAAATTTTGCAATATTGTAGGTAACTTTTATAATGATATTGTAAAAAGAATACTATTACTCCTGATGTCCCAAACTAAGAGTTCTATCCTTTTTGAAATGTGCAAGAAAAAAAGATTTGAAAAGTTGAAGACAAGAAAGAATGACGCAGAACGGAAGTATAAGAATTTATTAGCGTAAATTCTAAGAACACATAAACTGGAATCCACCAGAGAAAATAAGAGAAATAACTCTAATTTATTAATCAATGAATAATGATTTTTGATTTCAACCCACAAGCCGGGTTTTTATAGCTAACATACTTCCTTTCCAATTTATAATAGAATTCCTACAATTATGAAAACCAAATCCTAAATAATATATAACTTTCTATTAAACTTCTACTACCATAAAAGAATCCACTTCCTAATTAAACTCTACTACCATAAATGGATTTACTTCCTAAGAATAATAATAATTCTAATAATAATTAAAACAAATCTAATCCGATGATCTCCGAAGCCATGACGCCATATCCGAATAGGTCCGATCTCCCGAAGACTTATCCGACTCTGAACCCAAAACACGCCCGAACCCGAAGGGTTACGCGCGTTTCTTTGAAACCTTCTTTCTATCCAGCTCTTCCTCAAACTCCAATGCCATTCGTCCTATATCAGTCCTTCCCACTTGCGAAGAACTCGATCCCGAGTTATGTTCTGGATAAAGCGGCACATCATCATGGAACCCGTAAAGATCAGAGACGTTGAAAGTACGAGAGATATTCATTTCTGTCGGTAAGTCGATCACATAGGCATTATCATTGATCTTCTTGATCACCTTATACGGACCGTATTTCCTGGGCTTCAGCTTATTATAAGAACCGATCGGGAACCTCTCCTTCCGCAAAAACACCATAACCTGGTCACCCTCGACAAACACTTTTCAACGCCTCTTTACATCGGCTGCGGCTTTATATTTCGCATTCTTTTCCTCCAACCGAGTTTTTACTTCCGCCTGAACATCCCGAACCTGCTCAGCCATGTGTTCGGCGGCAACACTCGTTCCAGCAACCTTCGGCAGGCGGACCAAGTCTAACGCATGCTTAGGAACATGTCGATATACCAAGGCAAACGGAGATTGGCTAGTAGCGGAATGAACCGCATTATTATATGCAAACTTAGCTTGTGCCAGCGCCACATCCCACTGCTTCGGCTTATCAACACAAATACTTCGAATCAAATTTCCTAGCGTTCGGTTCAGATTTTCGGTCTGACTATCAGTCTGTGGATGCGCAGTGCTACTAAACTTTAGAGTAGTGTCCATCCGTCGCCACAATGTGATCCAAAAATGGCTAAGAAACTTCGAATCTCGATCCGAAGTGATGGTGTGAGGAACCCCATGTAAACGAACCACCTCTCGAAAAAACAACTGAGCAACATGAGATGCATCCGACGTTTTCCGATAAGGAATAAAATGACCCATTTTAGAAAATCTATCGACCACCACAAAGACTGAATCCACTCCTCGCTGAGTCCGAGGAAGACCCAAGATAAAACCCATCGCTAAATCTTCCCATATAACATTCGGTACAGGTAGAGGCATGTAGAGACCTGTATTTTGAGCTTGACCCTTAGCGGTTTGACACACATAACATTTCCGAACAAGATTACCCACATCACGTTTCAGCTGAGGCCAATAATATCGTTCGGCTACACCACTTATGGTCTTATCACGCCCCAGGTGACCACTCAAACTTCCTCCATTTATCTCCCGAATCAGTTTCTCTCTCAAAGAACCCCGAGGAACACAGAACTGATTCCGCAGAACAGATAGCCATCGGCCACATGAAACTCTCCCTCTGTTTGCTTACGCTCACAACTTTCCCAGACTTCGGCAAAATCCTCATCATCCGAATATAACTCTTTCAGAAACTCAAACTCAATAATTTCTTGACGCATAGTGACTAACAAACTAGCTCGTCGACTCAATGCATCCGCCACCTTATTTAGAACCCCAGATTTGTGTTTCAAAACAAAAGGAAATTTCTGTAAATAAGTTGCGCACTGAGCATGCAAATTACTTAAGCTTCTCTGGCTATTCAAGTACTTCAAAGCTTGATGATCGGTGTACAGAATAAATTCTCGCTGAATCAAATAATGCTCTCAATGGTTCATAGCACGAACAATCGCATAAAATTCTTGATCATAGGTACTCCATTTTCGTCGCGCATCACTAAGCTTTTCGCTGAAGATTGTTATCGGTCTTTTCTATTACGATAGAACTGCTCCAATTCCGATCCCACTAGCATCACACTCCACTTCGAATAACTTCTCAAAACTGGGTAAAGCAAGAACAGGAGTAGTGCACAATTTTTCTTTGATGACTGCAAAAGCTATTTCAGCTGCTTCCCCCCATTGAAATTTACCCTTCTTTAGACATTCCGTAATGGGTGCCACAATGCTATTGAAATCTCTAATAAATCGACGATAAAACGTCGCCAACCCATGGAAGCTTCTTACTTCTCCTACTGTCTTAGGAGTCGGCCATTCCCGTATGGCTCTCATTTTGTCTTCGTCAACCAAAATTCCCTCCGAACTGACCACAAATCCAAGGAATAATAACCGTTCCGTCAGCCAGTTACACTTCTTAAAATTAATAAATAGCTTATTTTCGGATAACATCTCGAGCACAGTCCGAAGATGCTCTAAATAGACTTCCTTACTTCGATTGTAAATTAGTATGTCATCAAAATAAACGACAACATATTTCCCAATGAAAGGTCGTAATACCTGATTCATAAGTTGCATAAAGGTGCTAGGAGCATTGGATAATCCGAAGGGCATAACTAGCCACTCGTAGAGTCCATCCTTTGTCTTGAAAGCTGTCTTCCACTCATCACCAGGTTTAACCCGAATCTGATGGTAGCCATTTCGCAAATCTATTTTTGAAAATAACTTTGACCCTTCCAACATATCTAGCATATCATCTAGCCTCGGGATCGGGAAGCTGTATCTGATAGTAACCTTGTTAATTGCACGGCTATCTACGCACATCCTCAAACTGCCATCTTTTTTTGGAACTAGTAATGCTGAAACAGCGCATGGACTCATGCTTTCTCGAATAAATCCCTTCTTCAGCAATTTCTCCACCTTTTCCTGTAAAATTTGATTTTCTTTCGGACTCATCTGATAGTGTGGCAAATTGGGTAAGCTTGCTCCTGGAATTAAATCAATACGATGTTGAATATCTCTTAGTGGCGGAAGGTCACTCGGTAGATCATCCGATATCAGCTCACTAAATTTGGTCAAAATAGATTGCACCTCCTCGGGTATCACAACGCTCGGTTCCTTCCTTTCTTCTACCACTAGAGCCCGCACAACCACAACATGTACCTCTTGTGCTTTCTTGATCTCTGTTAGAATATGTTAGGTGGGAAAACATGTTTCCATGTTTTCCTCCCCATGTTATCCTCTCCATGTTATCCTCTCCATGTTTTCCTATATTGTGTGCTATCCTATTTCCTATATAAACCAATGTAATGCTATGTAAATATAACAATGAATTAGAGAGTAATATTAGATAATGGAATTATTCCTATTCCTTATACTTATTTGTTCTATTACATGAATACTCTTAGACTCTCACTTTCAACATGGTATCAAAGCTTGATCCTTTATCAGAATATCAGGCGACTTTTTTCCGGCGACTTTTTCCGGCGACTTTTCCGGCGACTTTTCCGACGACTTTTTCCGACAAGTTTTTCCAGCGTGCCTTTTCTCTCTCCTCCTTCCATCTGCAGTGGTCGACTTTTCCGGCGACCTTTTTCCGGCGGTGATCCATTGATTTTCAGCCGCTTCTCGAGTGTCCAGTATCTCCCCATGTTGGTTTTCTTGCTGGTCCTTGGCTGTTTTTCAGCTTTCTTCTTTGATGCACCATATTTGCTATGCTTTCTTCCCATATGTTACCCATTGTTGATGTCTCTTCCAACATGGTATCCATTGTTGATGTCTTTTCCAACATGGTCCCGGGTCTTAATTGGTTAGAATCTGCAACTATGTTGTTTGCATCTTTCTGATTTTTTTTTCTTTCTTCTTTTTGTCCTTTTTTTTCAAATGCACTTTATTTTGTCCTTTTTATATAAAGCTGCATTTGAGGGGGAGATATATGAGATATGAGATATGAGGTATGAGATATGATTTTGGTCTAGGTTGCATGAGGAGGGGTAGTTCATGCTACGTCATGCTCATTTGCAGCCGTATGGTTTTTTTCGCTTCGCTTCGGTTTGTTCTTTGTTGGCTTGTGCAACTTGGGTCTCACATGGGTGCAACATTGGTTCTCGGCGTTGGCTGCTTCTTGGTGATTCCAGCTCACTTTCCATGGCGCTTTCCTCATGTTCTTCAGTTGCTTGCTAGTCATGATGGCTCTTTTATGTTGTTGCAATTTTTTCTTCATATTTTTGTCAAATGCACTTTAGTTTGTCCCTTCTATGTAAAGTTGCATTTGAGGGGGAGTGTTAGAATATGTTAGGTGGGAAAACATGTTTCCATGTTTTCCTCCCCATGTTATCCTCTCCATGTTATCCTCTCCATGTTTTCCTATATTGTGTGCTATCCTATTTCCTATATAAACCAATGTAATGCTATGTAAATATAACAATGAATTAGAGAGTAATATTAGATAATGGAATTATTCCTATTCCTTATACTTATTTGTTCTATTACATGAATACTCTTAGACTCTCACTTTCAACAATCTCCGACTCCAACTCAGTTGCTGAAGTGATTAGAGAGAGTAAAGGTTGTTCTTCGGTCGTGGTCGGAGTTAAGCCCCCTTCGGGATTTCGCTTCGGCACCATTGTAATTTTCTTGCTATCCCAACTGAACACAAAAACGTTGTCGCGCCCCCTATAGGTGACATCCACATCAAACTGTCATGGTCGTCCCAATAACTCTTGGCTAGCATCCATGTCTACTACGTCACAGACCACCTCATCTCAGTAGTATTGCCCAATTGAAATAGGCACCCTACAAATTTCAGTCACGTTCACCTTCGGTCCTTTTTGGATCCATCCGATCGCATAAGGCTTCAGATGTTTTTCTACTTGCAGCTTTAAATGTTCCACCAGTCTTCTTGACACAAAATTCCCGCAGCTTCCACTGTCAACAATTACGTCACAAACCTTTCCCCGAACACTACAGTACGCTTTAAAGATATTATTTCTTTGTGACGAATCTTCTAATTTCGTTGAGCACATGACCCGTTTAATTACACAGTTGACATGTTCTCCCTGTTCCTCTACTATTTCCGCATCAACCAAGAGTTCGTTCACATCTATTCCTTCTTCAGCGTACTGAAACTCCTCTTCGTCCTCTCCAACACCTACGAAATTCACCGGTTTCCTGGCCGGACATTCATTTGACCGATGACCTGGTTGACCGCATCGGTAGCACTTAAAACCTTCGGTTTTAGCATACGGGTTTGGCGCTCGGGAAGTTTCTCTCATAGGTGTCCCCGTCGGCTGCGTTCCCACAGGTTTATTAGTGGAACCCGAACCCTTTTGGGTCTGATCGGTAATAACTTTAGGTTGATTCCTTCCATCACCTGGTGCAAACCGATTTGCCGTAGCATTAGATGTCTCCGCCACCTCTTTCCTATAGTAAGGAAATCGTTTGGGAGTTTTCTCCATTAATTCAGCCTTTAAGGCCATGTTATGCGCCTCATCCACCGTCCAAACAACTTGCAGCCCGATTTTGTCGCGAATAAACGGGTTAAATCCTTCCAAATATCTGGAAACCTGTTGTCCTTCAGTTTCATTTAGGTTGTTACGAACCGACAACCTAGTCCACTCCTCAATATAATCCGCAACAGTTCGGTTACCCTATACACAATTTTGATAACTCTGAAAAATAAATTGTTCATAATCAGGGGGTAAGAATCTACCCATCATTAGTTGTTTCATCCTCCTCCAAGATCGTATGAGTGTCTTGCCTTGTCGTCTCCTATCCATTTATGACTTCTCCCACTAAACAGCGGCCCCATTTCTCAACTTGTATGCTACCAAATTGACTTGTCGATCTGTCGGGACTTCAGTTAGCTCGAAGAACCTCTCCACCTCCGAGATCCAATCCAAGAAATCTTCAATCTGTAATTTTCCATGGAATAGGGGTATGTCTGCACGTATCCTATAATCAGGTTGATTTTGGTTTCGGTTTTGTGGAGGATTTCTTTGGTTTCCTGCAAATTCTTCATCGGAATCTTCATCACTTGCTACTTCGAACCGCTCATGTCTTGCTGCTCCAGGTTGACGTGCTCCTCCAGGAGGTCCAAGGGCAACTCCCCCGGGTCCAACTCTGTTGCGTTGGTCAGGTCCGTTAAGATTGGGTTGTTGTAGCGACAATTGTTGTAACCAGGTCTCCACCCTCGCCACCGACTGTCGTTGTTCATCAATCGCTACCCATAATTCGGCATCCCTACGATCATCGCCGTCAGGGTTACCTCTACCGTCTTTGTTATTGGCCATAGAACAAGGCAAAATCTTTGGCTCTGATACCAATTGACGCAGAACGGAAGTATACGAATTTACCAGCGTAAATTCTAAGAACACATAAACTGGAATCCACCAAAGAAAATAAGAGAAATAACTCTAATTTATTAATCAATGAATAATGATTTTTGATTTCAACCCACAAGCCGGGTTTTTATAGCTAACAGACTTCCTTTCCGATTTATAATAGAATTCCTACAATTATGGAAACCAAATCCTAAAGAATATCTAACTTTCTATTAAACTTCTACGACCATAAAAGAATCCACTTCCTAATTAAACTCTACCATAAATGGATTTACTTCCTAAGAATAATAATTATAATTCTAATAATAATTAAAACAAATCTAATCCGATGATCTCCGAAGCCATGACGCCATATCCGAAGAGGTCCGATCTCCCGAAGATCGACTCCGAACGCAAAACACGCCCAAACCCGAAGGGTTACGCGCGTTTCTTTGAAACCTTTTTTCTATCCAGCTTTTCCTCAAACTCCAATGCCATTCGTCCTACATCAAAGAACTCTACTCCTTTCAAATTATGCAACTGGTTGTTGCTATGGGATTGTAATATTTTTACGTGTTTTTAAAAAAGTTAAATTTGAATGGGGAACTCCTTATACTTATTTATAATTTGATAAGTTGAAACTCCTGATTTTGTAATTCAAGTGATAGACTCCACGGCACGCTTGCGTGAGGTGGTCGTCGCCCAGATTGTTTTTAGCAAGCTGTTGAATTGGAACTCTTTCGACACCACAACCCAACGCCTATAAAGAGACGAGAGCCTTGGTACAATCGATCAAGTAATGAATTTGCGTTGAATGTAGCACCAACGACACCTAAACCCCGTGTTTATAGAGAAACAGGAATCTCGGTACAATCGACGATTGATGCGATAAATGACGCCACACACAACTATGTATTGTTGTATGATAAGTCAAACTTGAATCTCAAAGAAAAACTAAGAAAAATTAACTTAGAAATTCTCAAAGAATCAAAAGATGAGAAAACCTCTCAAGATTATTGATAAACTCAAAGTAAAATTGTTGATTATCCAATTACATCATTCATGTAATCTATTTATACTAGTAGAATAAAACCCTAATTATTAAAGGAATTAAAATACTAATTAACAACTAATTAGGAAGTAAAATCTATCTAACAAACATCCTAATCATAATAGAATTCTAAAAGACCTATCAAAATCTTCAAAATCTGGTTAAAAACGCCTCAAAAACGCGTCCTCGAAATCTGTGCCAGGCTTCAGCGCCAACGGCTCTCAACACAGGCAAATTCAGCATTGTCCGCGCTCAACGACAGAGGCTCCAGTGCCGGCGGCGCTCAAACTAGGCATTTTCAGCGCCGACCGCGCTCAAGTTTTCTGCTGCGACGTCCTTTGGAAAAATGGTCATAACTTTTGATTCGGGAAGAGTTACGGGACCTGCCACCTATCAAATCGAAGATCTCGACGAGATCTACAACTTTTATTCTTTGAGTGTTCAGAGATACGGGCTGGAGAAAGATTGAAATTGAGACCCGAAGTGACTGCTATGTAAATGACATCTCCAAACTCCTCAATCTCCATCCAATCATCCTTGAACCAACTTCCATTGTTCCGTACATTGCATGATGCCTTGGCTTGCGTTGATTCGACCTTACTAAATAGATGGTATCCAATATTCCCAAATCACATGATTGATCCTCTCCTCGCCGTTCATATGAATTTAGCTCCAATGTACGCATCCTTGAATGGATTTCAACCCAATCAGTCGCGACTAACTGATGAACCTCTTGAACTCGAGTTGAATGAATGTTGTTCGATGCGAGCCTGGTCAAGATTGTATCATTCCCCTCCTCTTAAAAAGGATTTGTCCTCAAATCTGACATCCCCTCCTCTTGAAAAGGATTTACCCACAAATCTGATCCTACATGAAAACAAATTAAGATAATAGAATCAAACATATCACAATCCCAAATCTCAACTTGCAAAAGAAATATGAAAGCAACATCAACAATGCAAGTAAGAATATGGAAATAGTCATTAAAAACTCCAACTCCTGCAAATGACATAGCAACATCTGGCAACTCCCATGTATCGACATGAACAACTTGTAAACATCTCTTTCCAAGCAGTGATCGAATCAGCATAACACCCTGCAAGCTCCTCGTAACACAACTTGGAAACTTAATCTTTCGATCTCTTTTACTCAAAAACTTGTCCACATCAACACAATGCTTTTCCACACGTAAACCAAATTCTTCCAAAATGCTAACTAAAACAAAACCAACTAAATTAGCAACTAAAACAAAAACACAATCAAAGTTTTTACCTAACGACATAATCATAGAAACAATAAAATAAATGCAACTAAAATTATGAAAAGCTCTATCTCCTCCTGGATCAAATATCAGTATGTAGAACTCTTCACACTTCATCAACTTCCATCCACGAATTCCCGGATCAAAACCAACGTGATGATCTCGTGCATTCGCAAATATTCCCAATGACGAATTCCCGGATCAAAAGTAAACCTTATGACCTCGATCATTCGTATTAACATCCATTCCATTGCACCTGGATCAAATAACAATCTTCGAAACTTTCCATGGCGCAATTGCAAACATTCTTGAATTCCTGGATTAAACACAAAACTTAACAAATCAACAAGTTCCTTTTGTTTAATCACGAAGAAATCAAATAACTCAAAATCACATGCAAAGTTTACTAAAATAAAATCCAAAACACTTCTCTTTAGACTTTCCACGCATTGTTCGAAAGGATGAACACATCGTTCCATACTTCTCTCCTCGAAGAGTATGAACCCATCACGATCCTGCAAAACAAACTCCACCTTCCCCTTCCCATTGACATTAACCAATGCAAAATCAAATAACGACATCAATGGAATTGAAAGACAAAACCAACACCACAAGATAAAAACTCACTAGCATAATTATGATACTCACATTCAAACTCAACATATGCCAAAGAATTTTTCCAAGTGTTAACAAAAATAGCATCAAAATAGATATTAACAAATTTCCCCATGAACGAATACAAAATATGATTTAACAAGAAAACATTTAATGCATTAGTTAATCCCAACGATTTAACTAAACATGTATGTAAACCATATCTGAATCCAATCTGATGATAATCACTTTTCAATTCAATACCAAATGATAGTAATTCTTTCCCATTCAAGACAACATTTTCAAAATCATGCAATGATAACAACTCTAATGGAAAGACATTACCAAATGATAACAAATCATGCAATAATCTCTACTGAAGAATCATGATCAATACCATTATCAATTAACGACATGCCATGTAAAGATTGACTAGCATGAAAACCCAACTTAATATATGGATAAGAAAACTTAGAATGAATTTCATGCAAATAAAAATTTAGACAACGAGAATATAACGCATGTCCATAAACTAACTCAACAAATATAAAATATCCTCCATAGTTTATGATAAAGACGATTTTACCATCAAAATAGCTAACAACAAATTTATCAATGGAAGCATGCAAAACATGTTTTAAATAACTCATGAAAATACTAGATGCATTAGTTAATCTAACAGAGATAACTATCCACTTATACAATCCACATGTTAACACAATTTTCCATTCATCACATTCTCTTAAGCTAACTTGACTAGGCAATATCATCACATGGCCATCAACACATGTAGATAAAACACAAGTACTATGCAATTTATCAAATATATTATCTAAGCAAAGAAAAACATATCGATACTTGTTTACCAATTCGAAATCAACGAACAAGCTCGGCATTCTATCTTCCTTAGGTACTATGATCTCATGAATAGCACAGCACTAATGCTTTCTCCCACGATACCCGCTTTGATGAAGTTGGACTCTATCAACTCTCCAACCCGTCTTGGTAACTCCGTTGTCTCCTCGGGAATACTACAAGCTGGCTGATATGGAATGATAGCTCGGGGTATGACATCAACAACCTGTACAAGAGACAAAACAGAACTAGACAAAGAAGAGTTACTCTTGTTAATATTTAAAAGCGTTGTCTTGTATGAATGTACAATCATTGCCTTTTCAAAATAAAACTCACTTTCCAACTCACTCTCCTCTCTTTTTTCACTCTTACTCTCCACTGTTTCTTTCTCTCGTTTATTTTCATTCTCTCTCTTTTCAATTTTTCTTTTTTCATTCTTTTCAATCTCACTTTCAATCTTTTGAACAATTCCTTCTTTTTCACTTTCTTTTTGTCGTTTACTTTCACTTGTATTTTCTTCCTCAGGATCACGGACTTCATCTCGAACATTAGAATCTAACAACTCTCCTTGGACCGCATATTCTATTATTTCTTCTTCCACCTGCGGCTGGACTTGCTCCTTTTGCGCCTGTCGGGCATTTTGTAGTTGCTTTGCCATCTCTCTTAATGAACCCATGACTTTTTCTTTTTTCTCCATAGAAATTACTGGTTCCCTATACACCTTAGGAGTGTCTTTTCGCTGTCTCCACCGCAAATCTTGATGTCTATGAACCTTCTTTTCATCATCCCAAGTTGATCGCCTTGAAGGTTGATCGACATATCTTGGAGTTGCATACTCATTCCTCCTATTAAGCTGTACTGGAACAAACCGCTTCCTCATCACGGTTTTCAACTCTTTCCATGTTTCAATCGGATACTCCTCATATCTTTTTCTGTCACGCACAAATTGAGCCCACCATGTAGCTGCATGATCGGAAAAATCTTGAACTGCAATCTTGAACTTCTTGTGCTCGGAATAATTATGATAGCCAAACTCTCGTTCTTTCCTTTTCTCCCAACTCAAATAAGCTTCTGGATCCGCTCTACCTTGAAAAGATCTCTTTTGTCACTCATAATTATGTTCACAATTATATCCATACATGATTGCTGCAAAACAAAGGTTAGTAGATAAAGAAAATTTTCTTCACACACTCCCTTACGTGTTTCGCTCAAACAATATATCCCACAATTATGAAAAACGCTCGTGTATCACTCAATTGGCTTTTTACCCTCAATTATTCTCACACTCTTGCCTTTTACCGCTCTAATTCCCTCTTATAGGTTCTTTTGGAATTTACCAAACAAATATCACAGTTTCTTTTTATCAATAAGAACTTATCACAAAACAAAATATAGTAAGTGTGACATACGATAACCACCAAATTTTCACGATCACCAATTAAGATCCTCTTGAGTGAAACCCCAATTTCCTCAAAATTCACAAATTCCAACAATAGAATTTAAATAATAACTTCTTCAATACGATCCCAATAATCACGAACTTATGAAACCCAGGCAATTGCAACAATAATAATAATATTTTTTTTCTTCTTTTTTTTTTGTACTTTTTTTTTACTCTTCAACAAGAAAAATAAAGGATAAGTAACCTGCTAGGAACTTAGCTCTGATACCAAATGATAGACTCCACGGCACGCTTGCGTGAGGTGGTCGTCGCCCGGATCGTTTTTAGCAAGCTGTTGAAGTGGAACTCTTTCGACACCGCAACCCAACGCCTATAAAGAGACGAGAACCTTGGTACAATCGATCAAGTAATGAATTTGCGTTGAATGGAACATCAACGACACCTAAATCCCGTGTTTATAGAGAAACAGGAATCTCGATACAATCGACGATTGATGCGATAGATGACGCCACACACAATTATGTGTTGTTGTATGATAAGTCAAACTTGAATCTCAAAGAAAAATTAAGAAAAATTAACTTAGAAATTCTCAAAAAACCAAAAGATGAGAAAACCGCTCAAGATTATTGATAAACTCAAAGTAAAATTGTTGATTATCCAATTACATCATTTATGTAATCTATTTATACTAGTAGAATAAAACCCTAATTATTAAAGGAATTGAAATACTAATTAACAACTAATTAGAAAGTAAAATCTATCTAACAAACATCCTAATCATAATAGAATTTTAAAAGACCTATCAAAATCTTCAAAATCTAGTCAAAATCTGGTTATAAACGCCTCAAAAACGCGTCCTCGGAATTTGTGCCAGGCTTCAGCGCCGGTGGCTCTCAACACAGGCAAATTCAACGCTGTCCGCGCTCAACGACAGAGGCTCCAGCGTCGGCGGCGCTCAAACTAGGCATTTTCAACGCCGGCCGCACTCAAGTTTTCTGCTGCGACATCCTTTGGAAAAATGGTCATAACTTTTGATTCGGGAAGAGTTACGGGACCTGCCACCTATCAAATCGAAGATCTCGACGAGATCTACAACTTTTATTCTTTGAGTGTTCAGAGATACGGGCTGGAGAAAGATTGAAATTGGACCCGAAGTGACTGCTATGTAAATGACATCTCCAAACTCCTCAATCTCCATTCCAATCATCCTTGAACCAACTTCCATTGTTCCGTACATTGCATGATGCCTTGGCTTGCGTTGATTCGGCCTTACTAAATAGATGGTATCCAATATTCCCAAATCACATGATTGATCCTCTTCTCGCCGTTCATATGAATTTAGCTCCAATGTACGCATCCTTGAATGGATTTCTACCCAATCACTCGCGACTAACTGATGAACCTCTTGAACTCGAGTTGAATGAATGTTGTTCGTTGCGAGCCTGGTCAGGATTGTATCATCAAGCCTTGGCTTTTTTGACAGATTTTGACCTCACTTGGCTTGCTTTTCTTCTTGTGGTCATTAATCTGCGTGTTATACTTTTTGATAAAATGTAGCATTATTAGTGAAATATAAATATTATTTTCATATATTTGCTAACAATTTTATGTACACCTTATCAATGAATTATATCGTCAGTATTTAAAATGTTGGAAACTTCTTAGAAGTCTGCAGTTTTAGTTTTTCCCAGAAGGGCTGACATCAATATTTAGTTTAGCTTCTTTTCCGAATTTTAGATAGAACTTGGTTTGACAGCAGTAATAGCTTAAAGTCAAGCCTCTCAATACAGAATATCAAATCCAAAAACAAAACTATAGGCCAGGAGATGGAATACTGAACTTCTGTAAATGTTATCCTGCTATTTAGTCCCAGATGCCATAAATTGCTTATGCATACTCTGTATTACAAATTCCAAAGACAATGTACACAAATTATTTGGAAACAAGTGGTTTCCTGGGAAACTGTTAAGCTGTAAGCATTCAGTCACGGAAGTCGATCTTGATGCTATATAATTTCATTGGACATTGATTAAATAGAAAAATAAACAGTAATTCTTATGAACGTAGTCAATGGAACTTCTGTGAGTCATTTTCTGCTACACTTATTTCCAGTAACTGCACTCCCATTGCTTATCCACTTAACTTTTTGGTGTGTATTATTTAGTAAACTGATTTACAGCCCTACTTTGTGGTCCTACAAACACAATGGCATGTGTTGTAGATCATCACAACTTTAGGGGTGTTGTGTTGTATTCAAAGTGTGGGACTAGAAAGTAGAATTAAAAATTTAGGGCTTTATAGCATTACTCATTTAATTATCTTTGTGCACGCAGCAGTGGTATCTCCAAAGATATCAACTAAGACTACTGAAGCTAAAAGCAGAAAAAGAAAGCAAGAAGAAGGGCAGAATATTGAGCCAAATAGCCCAAAATCTGTGAGTTCCCTCCTATTCCTGAAAAGAAAAAGGAGACACTTGAAACCAATCATAAGAGCTCTGTAGCTTTTGGTCCCATTTCCGTTTATGTTCTGCTTTCCTACATACTTTGTTTATCATATTTGTATTTTTTAAAGTTCTTATTTTTCTTCACATTTTAACAGCTGAGGACCTCACCAAAGCCTGTGGTAGCTGCTAAAACACAAGCATTGGTAAAGAATGGAAATTATAATTTTTATTTTATATATAGTATGTGTATCCTAAATTTTTTTCTCTAAAGTTTGAGTTTCCCTCTCTTCTTGAAGAAGCCTGAACCTTCTCCTAGCAGACCAAAGACGAGGGTTCAGAACAGCAGTTCACGTTTAGAAAAAACTGAGGAGGCATCAAGAAGCAAAGCTAAGAATCATGATGCATTGAAGAATAATCCTAGGCCAAGTAACCCAAGCACTGTGAGTATCCTTTCTCATTGTTTCAGTTTACTAGATTTCCTTTAGTTATAGATTTGAGCTATGTTTGGCAATTCCATTTTGGGGTTTGGAATTGGAATTGATCCCCAAATTTTAACTAAATTTTAATTCTATAGAATTGCAAATGTGCTTTCAAACCCATATCCAAAGCATGGAATTAAGAAGCCAAACATAGCGTTATAGTATTTCCTGTTCGTTCATGCACATACTTTACTAAATTGATGTTTAAATTGAAGCGTATTTCTTCTTTGGAGCTTCAACTTTCTCCAAGGGCACAGCAGACAGCAAACGGAGATGGCAAGCAGAAAAACATAAAATCTGAACCTCAATCTGTGAGTGAACTCAAACATTTTTATTATTTTATTATCTAGCTTGCATTATCAACCTGTATCTAAATATAATTTTCAAATGCCATTTTCAGGCACCAACTTCAACTGAGAAACCTCAAGAACCGAGTGCACGAAAGATGAAAGTTATGCAAAGTCTGGCTTTAATTGCTCCATCTGAATCTCCATTCCACCCAAAGCACATACATTTCTCCAAGCCAGTTTAGAATGTACTGAAAATGGCAAAAGATTGGGCCAGTGGTGTGGTATGGTTTTAAGTAAATTGTTTTTTTTTTTTTTTTTTTCACATTTCCAATCTTTTGAAACCTTAAAGGCTGAAGCCCATCCATATAAAGTATTATCCATGGAAGATGACTCCTTTTAGGAACTTATTTAGCTCTCCAGAACATAGATGTTGAAACATAGAACTATTTGATATTTCCTTGTTGATAGAATCCTAACCTTCATATATGAATTTAAGGTCCTTGATTAGTTTGGGATGGTACGGAAAATTTGTTGAATTTCATGCAGTTCTGTTAACGTTTAATTGATGGGTTCAACTTGATAGAGGAACATGTTGTTATTATTATTAACGTTTAATTGATGGATTCAACTTGATAGAGGAACATGTTGACGTATTTGTGTCAATATTCTAAAAAGCCTTTGGTGGATTTAGGAGGTGGAGGGAATTTCAAGCGTTCTAGGTGGGGGCACCTAGGTAGTTTCTTAGGTGGATCCTAGGTGGGCGTTATAGGTGGTGTAATTTTTATTATTTTTATTTTTTATTTGTGAAAGTGTTGAGATGGAATTTAAAATATACCAACCTTTAGGACTAGGAGAAATATTATAAAGAAACTTTGAGGGCGTTACTTCAGTATATTTTTTAGAAGGCGACTATGGCCTTGTGGAATTTTATGATGGTGGATTTTGCATAGTTTTGATAAGATGACTATGAAGGCATCCCGATAATATATTCTACTTCAATTCTTTTTGTTCTTATTTTATTTATTTTAAAAAAAAAAAATTATTGATGCTAAGTTGGAGTTGGAGTCTTGCAACTCAGATGATTCATGAACTAGTTCAAGTACTAGGTGCTATGCACATTAGGCACGGTGAAGGGGCCTTCAATAACAATTTTGGTCAAATGAACAAATTGATAGATCTTGGGTTCAATTCTAAATCCGAATCGAATCAAATCTATTCAAATAGGAGAGCACCTAGACCTTTTCTTAGAACATTGATTTGCGTTCAATAATAATTTTGGTCAATTAAATCCATCCAAATAAGGCCTTAAACTACTAGAAATAGAAGTTCGAAATAAATCTTGGGTCAAATTTTGGTGTGCTGTCGTAAGCAACCAAAAATAAAATCTTACTTGTGAAAGATAATAATGTAGTAGTGCAAGTAAGAGTCGATCCCACAGAGAGTGATTAGTCTAAAATTATTCTTTGTTTACCAAAAGAGGGGGGGTTTATAATTTGATTTCACTAATTATTAAGAACAAAATTTAAAGTGATAAGAATAACCAATTAATTAAAGATTTCAGTTCTTCCGGTTCAGTATCACCTTTTTACAACAATAGAATAATTAAGTAAAGCAATATTTATCCTTCAATGAAATTAATAGCCCTAGGTAGCAACAAGCTCTACTACCCGAAATTCCCCTTAGATTATCACTTAATGAAACAAGCTCTTCACAAGATTCTAACCATTATACAACCCAGAACAAGCTCTCTAGATTTAATATAATAGTTGTATTAAGAACTAGGGAATTAGACTAATCCAAGCAACAATCACACAAGTTCGGTTTATTTAACTTGTCTTCCGATAATCATAGCAATACTCAAAAGCTTGACCACAATCATGTATTACTAATTGCTACTTATGATTAGGAACAATATCAATTACACGTAATACTGTCCCTTAATCTAACAGATGAGATTAATCAAATTGACTTAACCGATCACATTAAACCAATCGGAATAAATATCATTCAACAATTAAAATAGATTATCAAGAATGAACTTCATGTAAGAATAGCCCTAGGTAGCAACAAGCTCTACTACCCGAAATTCCCCTTAGATTATCACTTAATGAAACAAGCTCTTCACAAGATTCTAACCATTATACAACCCAGAACAAGCTCTCTAGATTTAATATAATAGTTGTATTAAGAACTAGGGAATTAGACTAATCCAAGCAACAATCACACAAGTTCGGTTTATTTAACTTGTCTTCCGATAATCATAGCAATACTCAAAAGCTTGACCACAATCATGTATTACTAATTGCTACTTATGATTAGGAACAATATCAATTACACGTAATACTGTCCCTTAATCTAACAGATGAGATTAATCAAATTGACTTAACCGATCACATTAAACCAATCGGAATAAATATCATTCAACAATTAAAATAGATTATCAAGAATGAACTTCATGTAAGAATAGCCCTAGGTAGCAACAAGCTCTACTACCCGAAATTCCCCTTAGATTATCACTTAATGAAACAAGCTCTTCACAAGATTCTAACCATTATACAACCCAGAACAAGCTCTCTAGATTTAATATAATAGTTGTATTAAGAACTAGGGAATTAGACTAATCCAAGCAACAATCACACAAGTTCGGTTTATTTAACTTGTCTTCCGATAATCATAGCAATACTCAAAAGCTTGACCACAATCATGTATTACTAATTGCTACTTATGATTAGGAACAATATCAATTACACGTAATACTGTCCCTTAATCTAACAGATGAGATTAATCAAATTGACTTAACCGATCACATTAAACCAATCGGAATAAATATCATTCAACAATTAAAATAGATTATCAAGAATGAACTTCATGTAAGAAGGAATAAATAGCTTATACTTAATCAAACCATTACCTGTAAACAAGGTTCAACATCCCCTTCGAACTGAGTAAAGGAACTAGCCTAACATATTAAGTCCAATTAACATTTTCTTCAATTCTAAAAGGGGTGAGGACGACAACCTCACTATGGAGGTGATCCTCTTTCCCTACTAATTTATAAAAGGGGTGAGGACAACAACCTCACTATGGAGGTGATCCTCTTTACCTACTAATTAAACTAGAATTTAGAGAAGATGAAGAAGATGAAGAAGATGGTATGTATTAGTATGTGAATTAGCAAAATACAAGCCTAGCTTCACTTGGTATTTATAGGCACTCAAGTGTACAAGATGTCAAGATCCAACAACTAATCTTGGTCATGTGAATCAGCCATCTAAGGCAATCAAAAACCCAAAAACGTGCACCTCATAAGAAGTCAAAATCTGACACCAAAACTGATCAGCAGCTTGCAAGCTAATTTTGAATTAGTAGACTGCCGATTTTGGACTTGAGCAAAGAAGAAAGGTTGTAGCCCTGGAGTTTCTAATGAATTTGGGCTTTTGAATCACCTGATTTGGAGTTGGGAAGCTCAAGTTATGGCCCAAACACTCCAACTGGTCCGAACAGGAATCCAGTCCATGCGGGATTCGGATCAGCTGTCTAAAAATCAATATTTGGAGGCCCAAATGAACTCGGATTTTTGCTCACCATACCATTCTGGAAAGCTTGAGAAGTCTACTAAAAACTTCAAGAAGACCACATTTTCATTTGGGAGCTTTAACACAATTCAAATCTCAACCGAAGCCCCAAAGGTCAATCTGTCCAAAAGCTTATTTTCCTGAAATTTTCAACTTTGACGTACGTGGGTAAAATGGTCATAACTCTCTCATCCGAGCTTCAATTTAGGCGTTTCAAGATGATCCGGAAAGCTAAGAAATAGATCTACAATTTTCCTTCTTTGAGCTTTGAGAGAATAAGGCCTGATCAAGTATAAAATTGAGCCTCAAGCGGACAGACGAATTTCAAAACAATCCAAAAGTGCGGAAATAACAAAGTTTTCATTTAATGGCTCCATTTGCAACCTAAATCAAAATATAAGAATAATGAGTACATTTAGGTGCCAAATAAGTATAAAAGACTAGATATTTAAGAGATAAAAACATAACATATTTTATACTTATCAAATTCCCCCACACTTATCTTTTGCACGTCCTCGGGCAAAACAAAAATAAACTATAACAAAAAATTCAACTAATCAAACTTGACAACCTTGAGCCATAAATTAAAATGAACTTCAACATTGACCTCAAAGATTCAAAACAGTAACTCTTGAAAAACTTCAAAATACTGCTTCATCTAAAATTCAAGCTTACTTATCAATCTCACTCTACTCTTAACCCTTCGTGTGTGTGTGTGAATTCACATGTATCAAACCAATTAAAACTTAGAAAAATTTATGAAATCAAAGTTTTGAAGGAGAAAGAAAAACTCTAAACACCTATTTTCACACTACTCGCAATTAACATAAGCAAATAACAGTAGAGATCAATAGGCTTTTTCTTCCTTCGGTAAGTGCATTTTATGCTCCGTCTTACCAACGAGTGCGTTTTACGCTCCATCCCGCATGCCACGTATTTATGAATGAGTGCGTTTTACGCTCCATCTCAATTCACCACATGAATCATAATTTTTATTTTTTTTTTGTTAAATCAAACATCTAACTTTTGCCTAAATCATTTCCCCTTTCTTAAATAAAACCTCATGTTTACTTCAAGTTATGATCAAACAAATGATAGAGTTCAAGAATTTCTCCCCTCGACATTCAATTGAAATAGATAAATAAATAAATACTCCTTTCTAAGTTAAAACTAGGCCGACCAAATGGATAAGTGCAAAAAAATTGAAGGGTCTCAAATAAAATAAAAATCAACAAAGAAAATCAAATTCAAACTACACAATGTCTATCAATTTTTCAAAATGTTATCAACAAGAATCAAGATTTTATCATTGGTCAAAAATCAAAATTCAAATTAACTCATTGCTCAAGTGACTTATTTTAAAAATTACCCCATTTTCGTAGGAAACACGATTGTACTTAGCATGTACAACAAGCCTTTAAACCCCAAGGTTACCCCAAGTGGACGAGTTTTGTCTCGTGAGGGTTTGCAGAGAATATACCCACAAAATTCAAAATTCAAACTAACAAAATCAAACTTAATTTTTTTTTAATTTTTTATTGCATATTTTTTTTAAAACACCCTAAATTTTAAAACACCCTAAATCCTTCCCCCACACTTAAAACTTACATTGTCCCTAATGTAAAGTAAAATGCAAAGAAAAGAAAAACAACATAACCGAAATATAAATGCGAAAATAAAAAGAAATGAACTCCCCTTGGGTTGCCTCCCAAGTAGCGCCTTTGTTTATTGTCATTGGCTTGACATTAAACCTCTTAATCTTCATAAACTGGATCCACCAAATCCAACAGCTCAATATTCTCCATTTGATATCCTTCATAGAAGGGTTTGAGCCTGTGACCATTCACTTTAAAAATCTTCCCTGTGCTTGGACTTTGAATTTCCACTGCACCATGATTAAAAATGTCAGTAATAATAAAAGGCCCGACCCAACGGGAGCGCAACTTACCTGAAAATAATTTTAGCCTTGAATGATAAAGGAGAACTTTATGTCCAACAACAAAGTTCTTCCTAGTAATCTTCTTGTCATGAAAGGCTTTTGTTTTCTCTTTGTAAATTTTAGAGCTCTCGTATGCATCATTTCTTAATTCCTCTAGCTCTTGCAACTGTAACTTCCTATGGACTCCAGCTGAATCTAAGCTCATATTACATTGTCTAATTGCCCAAAAAGCCTTGTGTTCTAACTCCACTGGTAGATGACATGGTTTTCCAAATACTAACCTATAAGGTGACATACCTATTGGAGTTTTGTAAGCTGTTCTATAGGCCCAAAGTGCATCTTCTAACCTCAGACTCCAATCTTTTCTACTCGGCCTGACTACTTTTTTCAAAATGGACTTGACCTCCCGGTTGGATATCTCAGCTTGCCCATTGGTCTGTGGATGGTAGGATGTAGAAACTTTATGCATCACATTGTATTTCTTAAATAGTGTCGCTAGCATCCTATTGCAGAAGTGGGTTCCCTTATCACTGATTATGGCCCTTGGCGTTCCAAACCTGACAAATATGTTAGACTTGATAAAATCTGCAACAACTTTAGAGTCATCAGTCCTGGTGGCTTTAGCTTCCACCCATTTAGAAACATAATCAACTGCCAAAAGAATGTAAACATTACCATAAGAAGCAGGAAATGGTCCCATAAAATCAATACCCCAAACATCAAAAATTTTAACAATTAAAATAGGTGTTTGTGGCATTTGATTCCTACTTGATATATTTCCTGTCTTTTGACAATTTTCACATGACTTACAGAACTGATAAGAGTCCTTAAAAATAGTCGGCCAAAAGAAACCACATTCCAAAACCTTATGAGCTGTTCTTTTAGGTCCAAAATGGCCTCCACAAGCATAAGAGTGACAAAAAGTTAGAATAGATAAAAACTCACTTTTAGGCACACACCTTCTAACTATCTGGTCAGCACAAAATTTCCATAAGTATGGATCATCCCATATATAATATTTGGCATCACTCTTAAGCTTTTTTTTTTGGAATTTAGAGAACTCACTAGGAACATAGGCACTCACTAAGTAATTCACGATATTGGCATACCATGGTATAACCTCATCAATGGAAAATAACTACTCATCTGGAAAAGAATCATGCAATGGTAGTGCCTCTTCATCCTTAATCAGCCTGCTCAAGTGATCCGCCACCAAGTTGTCTGCTCCTTTCTTATCCTTGATCTCCAAGTCAAATTCTTGTAGCAATAGAATCCATCTAATGATTCTTGGTTTGGATTCCTTCTTGGTTAGCAAATACCTGAGAGCAGCATGGTCAGAATAAACTACAACTTTAGTACCAAGCAAATATGATCTAAACTTGTCTAAAGCAAATACAACAGATAAAAGTTCTTTTTCAGTCGTAGTGTAATTAATCTGAGCAGCATTTAGAGTCCTAGAAGCATAGTAAATGGCATGGACAACTTTGTCAACTCGTTGGCCTAAGACAGCCCCTACTGCATAGTTGCTTGCATCACACATGATCTCAAATGGCAACTTCCAATTTGGTGGTTGTATTACTGGTGTCGAGGTCAATAGTTTCTTTAATTTGTCAAACGCCTCCTTGCACTCGTCATCAAATTGGAATTCCACATCCTTTTGTAGCAACTTACACAATGGCAAAGCTATTTTTGAGAAGTTCTTGATAAATCTATGATAGAAACCTGCATGACCAAGGAAAGAACGAATCTCCCGCACACTTACGGGGTAAGGAAGAGCAGTAACAATTTCTATCTTAGCTTTATCCACTTCTAATCCTTTAGCTGAAACCACATGGCCAAGTATTATACCTTGTTCCACCATAAAGTGACACTTTTCCCAATTAAGAACAAGATTAGTTTCTAAGCATCTATCTAGCACACGAGTCAGATTATCGAGGCATACATCTAAAGAATCACCATGTATTGTGAAGTCATCCATAAATACTTCAATGCAGTTTTCAAGAAAATTAGAAAAGTGTTGCCTCTTTTTAAGTCTTAAATAAAAGAGCTCTAACTCACGCAAGTATACGTGGTCAACAAGTAATACAGAAGAAGTAGAGTATCGTCCCACAGAGACAGGATTAAATTAAATCACTATGCACCAGTTCTATCACTATACTTATTTGCCTAAACTATTGCCTTACTTTTGGTGACAAAATTATTTCTATATCAACTAATAACTAAATATGCAAATACTAACGAAATATATCAAGCTTGGAATTAATGGGATCCTAACTTCATTTAATAGTTCATCTAATTACCACTATCAAGCTAGAAGGTTCACATATCACAGATAAGTAGCCAAGGACACTAAAATAGACATAATCATTTGTGAATGCATTATGACCTACTTACATAATATCCATACTTGATAAACACCATGTAATCACCACTATAACCAAAATCACTATATTTCTATGTGAAATTGCAATTATATTGATTCTAAGCACAAGTCCTTATTTTGACTCTTACGGTGAAACAGTATATTTCTATCTGACTCACAAAATATTAAGCTATCCAATTAAGCCTCATATTCGCAAGCTATCATGATTACAATCCATACTTATATGTTATTTTTCAATTCCATACAAGTACTGAAGTCGAATGGTGATCAATCATTCATACATGCAAAACAATCATGATAGAAATTCCTTATGATATAGAAAACAAGCTAACAATCAAGCTTATAATTAGACTACATATTAAAATCCGTTAAAATTCCATAATGGAGATTAGTTCATGTCTGAACCAAAAGCCATTATGGGATCAAATCTACACATGGAAAATAAACAATCAATTGAAATAAAAAGAATTAGATTAATCAAACCCAATTGAAGAATAAAATCCAAGTTAAGCTTAAACCCACATCAAAATCCAATGCTGAACAAAAGTAATCCACAGAATATCTCTCTAAAACTATCTCTAGTAAAGTAGAATACATCATAATATTACTAAAAGTCTCCAAGTTTTTATTCTTAGGGTTTCCTTCTCACTATCTGATCAATATGGACTAGAATCCTCTTCAGAATTGGCTTCCTTTTCCTCCTCCAGCTGAACTTTAGCAACCAAAATCGTGGCCTAGCGCTGCTGGCGCTAGGTTGGGCGCTGCTGGCGCTTGGGTGCAGTATGTCAAGGCTTGTGTAGCGCTACTGGCGCTTGCCCTAGCGCTGCTGGCGCTAGGTCATGTCCAGTAATTACAAAAATGCCACTCAGCTCAAATTTTAATCCTTTTTAATTCTTTTCTTCACCAAATGACTTCTATGTCCCTCCAACTCCATCCTACAATAAATAAACACAAAAATAAATAAAATAATACTAAAAACACTTAAAGATAACAATAATTAAATTTAACAATACCTAATTCGTAGGTATGAAACCCACTCATCAAAAAGATGCTTATCATACATCGTTGGAAGGTACCTGGTGCATTACACAGTCCAAAGGACATTCTACGATACGCAAATGTACCAAAAGGACATGTGAATGTGGTCTTTTCTTGGTCTTCGGGTGCAATTACAATTTGGTTATAACCTGAAAAACCATCTAGAAAACAGTAATAAGCATGCCCAGCTAATCTTTCCAACATTTGATCAATAAAAGGAAGAGAAAAGTGATCCTTTCTAGTTACATCATTTAACTTCCTGTAATCAATACAAACTCTCCATCCTGTCTGCATACGTGTAGGCACCAACTCATTATCATCGTTTTTTATGACTGTGATTCCAGATTTCTTTGGTACTACCTGTACTGGACTTACCCATTGACTGTCTGAGATGGGATAAATTATACTTGCATCAAGTAATTTCAGCACCTCCTTCTTCACTACCTCCATCATGGGTGGATTAAGTCTTCTTTGTGCATCTCTAGTGGGCTTGGCTCCATCTTCTAAAAGGATTCTATGCATGCACGTAGCAGGACTGATACCTTTGATATCTGCTATAGTCCAACCAAAGACTGTTATATGGTCCCTTAGGACTCTGAGCAGTTTGTCCTCTTGTACTTGGGTTAGATTGTTAGCAATAATCACTGGTAACATCTCATTCTTCCCTAAGAATGCATACTTCAAGTGTGCAGGTAATGGTTTCAGTTCTAAGGTTGGGGCCTGCACAACAGATGATAATAACTTTTGATGAAACTAGGCAATTGAATAGAATAAACTGCATATTTAGCTGAGGTTTTAGGTAAAGAATGTAATGCAGCTACAGTCTCTTTCAAGTCCTGATTCTGCTCAATCTCTTCTTCTTTATCTAATTCCAGACTGTTGGTGATAACAACCTCCAAACTTTCCTTTTGTGTGTGTTCAAAGGACTTCTGCACTAAAGAGTCAAGTACATCAATAGCAAAAACAGGGTGAATATCACTAGGATACCTCATGGCCTCATATATGTTGAATTGTATCTTTTCACCATCAAACTCCATGGTTAAGGTTCTATTATGCACATCAATCATAGTCCTTGTTGTTTTCAAAAATGGCCTCCCTAAAAGTATATGTGCAGGATTTGGGGATTTATCATCATTCATATCCACTATGTAAAACTCTGCAGGAAAGATTAGTTCATTCACCTGCACCGAGACATCTTCAATTGCCCCTTGGGGGTAAGTGTTAGTACGATCAGCCAATTGAATAATAACACCAGTTTGTTTTAAAGGACCTAGATTTAAAGAAGCAAAAATAGATAATGGCATGACATTAATTGAAGCTCCTAAATCTAGCATAGCTTTCTCAAATCTGGTATTACCTATTCTACATGGAATTGTAAACATGCCTGGATCTTTACATTTAGGGGGCATTTTTCTTTGAAGGACTGCTGATACATTCTCACCAACAATAACTCTTTCATCATTTTTTAATTTTCTTTTGTTAGTGCATAATTCTTTCAAAAATTTTGCATACCTGGGCACTTGCTTAATTGCATCTAGTAAAGGAATATTCACCTCTACCTTCCTGAAAGTTTCTAGAATTTCTTTTTCTTGCTCATCCTTCTTTGAAGTTTTAGGATTCCTGGGAGGAAAAGGTAAAGGATTAGTCTTTAGCTGAACATGAGTGTTAGGTTTTACCTTTGATATTTCTGCATCCTCCGTAGCCTTATCTTCCTCAAGTTCACAAGTAACTTTTGGTGCTTCCAATTGTTTTCCACTCCTCAAAGTTATGGCACATGCATTCTCTCTCAGATTGACAATAGTTTGAGAAGGTAGCTTCCTTGAACTTTGAGAGTCCAATCGACCAACTGTCGTAGCAAGTTGACTCATCTGATTTTCTAGATTGTGGATGGAAGTCCTTGTCTCTTGCTGGAATTGTTGTGTTTGATTCATGAATGCCTTGAACATGTCCTCAAGAGATGTTCCAGAATTAACAGGAGCAGCTTGTCTAGGTTGGTACTGTGGTTGAACTGGTTGAAAACTTTGCTGCCCATTTGGGAAAACACCTTGCACTGGTGGCCTAGTACCTCCATAGCTCAAATTGGGATGATCCCTCCATCCAGAATTGTAAGTGTTAGAGTAAGGATCATATTTTCTTTGGGGTTGTCCTTGATAATTCCCCACTGCATTTGCCTGTTGCATATTATCATCCTCTTGCAGTGTTGTGCATGCATCTGTATTGTGATTTGTTAACAAACAAATACCACAAGCTTTTGCTACTGGCATGTTTCCTGTAGCCATTTGACGAACAAGAGAAGTTAGACTTGCAATTTGTTGTTCAATAGCAGAAACTTTTACCTCATTCACATTCCTAGGTGAGAAATCAAGTCGACTGCCAAATTGTTGAGAATTAGCTGCCATATTTGCAATGAGATTTTTTGCAGCCTCGGGAGTTTTGTCCACCAGAGCTCCTCCACTAGAAGCATCAATCATGCTCCTATCTGTAGATAAAAGACCTTCATAGTAGTATTGGATGAGGAGTTGATCACTAATTTGATGATAGGGGCAACTTGCACATAGTTTCTTAAAACGTTTCCAATACTCGTAAAGGGTTTCTCCATTATTCTGCCTCACACCACAAATTTCTTTTCGAATGTTGGCTGCTCTTGAAGCGGGAAAATATTTTTCTAAGAATAATCTTTTCAGTTCTTCCCATTTTGTGATACTTCTGGAAGGTAAATAGTAAAGCCAATCCTTAGCCAAATCTTTTAGAGAAAATGGAAAGGCTCTTAACTTGATTTGTTCTTCCGTTACTCCGGTAGGCTTCATACTTGTGCATACCACATGAAATTCCTTCAAATGTTTGTGAGGGCCTTCACCTGCCAAACCATGAAAAGTAGGTAAAAGATGTATTAGTCCAGATTTTAATTCAAAATGAGTATTAGCATCTAGATTAGGGAAGGTTATGCATAAAAGTTGTTGATTCAAAGTAGGGGCCGCAAGCTCCTTCAAAGTTCGGGTTTCTTCCATGGTGTCCTTCTCTTCACAATTATTCCGAACTACCTTCCTTAATCTACGAATGGTTCTCTCTATTTCTGGATCACACTTTAAATCACCTTGATTAGTAGATCGAGTTTTGGACATAAACAATCAAATGAAATTCAAATTACCTGAGTACAACAAAAAAAATAATAATAAATAAAGATAAAAATAATGATAACAAAGAAAAATAAACTAAAATCACTCCCCGGCAACGGCGCCAAAATTTGGTGTGCTGTCGCAAGCAACCAAAAATAAAATCTTACTTGTGAAAGATAATAATGTAGTAGTGCAAGTAAGAGTCGATCCCACAGAGAGTGATTAGTCTAAAATTATTCTTTGTTTACCAAAAGAGGGGGGGTTTATAATTTGATTTCACTAATTATTAAGAACAAAATTTAAAGTGATAAGAATAACCAATTAATTAAAGATTTCAGTTCTTCCGGTTCAGTATCACCTTTTTACAACAATAGAATAATTAAGTAAAGCAATATTTATCCTTCAATGAAATTAATAGCCCTAGGTAGTAACAAGCTCTACTACCCGAAATTCCCCTTAGATTATCACTTAATGAAACAAGTTCTTCACAAGATTCTAACCATTATACAACCTAGAACAAGCTCTCTAGATTTAATATAATAGTTGTATTAAGAACTAGGGAATTAGACTAATCCAAGCAACAATCACACAAGTTCGGTTTATTTAACTTGTCTTCCGATAATCATAGCAATACTCAAAAGCTTGACCACAATCATGTATTACTAATTGCTACTTATGATTAGGAACAATATCAATTACACGTAATACTGTCCCTTAATCTAACAGATGAGATTAATCAAATTGACTTAACCGATCACATTAAACCAATCGGAATAAATATCATTCAACAATTAAAATAGATTATCAAGAATGAACTTCATGTAAGAAGGAATAAATAGCTTATACTTAATCAAACCATTACCTGTAAACAAGGTTCAACATCCCCTTCGAACTGAGTAAAGGAACTAGCCTAACATATTAAGTCCAATTAACATTTTCTTCAATTCTAAAAGGGGTGAGGACGACAACCTCACTATGGAGGTGATCCTCTTTCCCTACTAATTTATAAAAGGGGTGAGGACAACAACCTCACTATGGAGGTGATCCTCTTTCCCTACTAATTAAACTAGAATTTAGAGAAGATGGAGAAGATGAAGAAGATGGTATGTATTAGTATGTGAATTAGCAAAATACAAGTCTAGCTTCACTTGGTATTTATAGGCACTCAAGTGTACAAGATGTCAAGATCCAACAACTAATCTTGGTCATGTGAATCAGCCATCTAAGGCAATCAAAAACCCAAAAACGTGCACCTCATAAGAAGTCAAAATCTGACACCAAAACTGATCAGCAGCTTGCAAGCTAATTTTGAATTAGTAGACTGCCGATTTTGGACTTGAGCAAAGAAGAAAGGTTGTAGCCCTGGAGTTTCTAATGAATTTGGGCTTTTGAATCACCTGATTTGGAGTTGGGAAGCTCAAGTTATGGCCCAAACACTCCAACTGGTCCGAACAGGAATCCAGTCCATGCGGGATTCGGATCAGCTGTCTAAAAAGCAATATTTGGAGGCCCAAATGAACTCGGATTTTTGCTCACCATACCATTCTGGAAAGCTTGAGAAGTCTACTAAAAACTTCAAGAAGACCACATTTTCATTTGGGAGCTTTAACACAATTCAAATCTCAACCGAAGCCCCAAAGGTCAATCTGTCCAAAAGCTTATTTTCCTGAAATTTTCAACTTTGACGTACGTGGGTAAAATGGTCATAACTCTCTCATCCGAGCTTCAATTTAGGCGTTTCAAGATGACCCGGAAAGCTAAGAAATAGATCTACAATTTTCCTTCTTTGAGCTTTGAGAGAATAAGGCCTGATCAAGTATAAAATTGAGCCTCAAGCGGACAGACGAATTTCAAAACAATCCAAAAGTGCGGAAATAACAAAGTTTTCATTTAATGGCTCCATTTGCAACCTAAATCAAAATATAAGAATAATGAGTACATTTAGGTGCCAAATAAGTATAAAAGACTAGATATTTAAGAGATAAAAACATAACATATTTTATACTTATCAAATTTCAAGTTTGAATCTAATCAAATTTAAATCTATCCAAATAAAGTCTTAAACTACTAACCCAATAGTATCTTTTTGGGTCATCTTAGTCTGTCACAGATTCACTCAAAAAGTCAAGATTGAAGATACTATTTCTAGTAACTTATTTTCATATATACACACAAATTTTTTCCATATTCAATGTGGGACTGGGGTGTTACATTTTCTTTAGGGGTCTAGGTGTGAACTTGGGGAAAACTAGCCTGAAGAAGCATTGATTTCGACCTTTTGTAGTCAATTTGAGATATTTTAAATTTAAAATTAAAATAAATTTTAGACAATACAATTATGAAATTGTAAAATACCTAAAATATAATACTAAATACAATATTTATGATTTTTCTATAGCTAAATGATTGTATTAATTTTAAATTTAAAAATATCATATATTGACTTTAAAAGATCAAAATTAATCTTATATTTTATAAAAATGAGTAGTAAAATTAATTGTCTTGAAACATCGAGTTGATGTTATGAATATTTTACCTTTCTAATTTAAACAAGTTCACCAACCTCGTGCAAAGCAGGAATGACATGAATAATGATTTATTATGTTAATTGGTAAGATAATCAGTTAAATGTATGTAAATATTTAATCAAAATTTTAAGAAGATAGTTGTAGTTATTAAATTATTAAATATTTATTTAAATAATAAATTGTTGAACTATATATTAATTGTAGGTTCATTTGATCAGTTATTGAGCTAAACATTTGAACGAGTGTAGATTTATTTAGTTATGACTATGAGAAAATAATTATTTTAATTTTATTTAAGTTTGTAAATAAATTCTAGTGTTTTGCTTGAAATTCTAAGTCGAATAGAACTATGAAACTCAAGTTTTAATAAATTTTAGTTTTGTTATGACAATTAGTTAATAATGAATACACTATAGTTTTTCAATTAATTTTACCGTTATTTTATTTAAAAAAAAAAAGAAATCACATATCTTATCATTACAGTTATTTAATAAAATTTCAAATTTTAGGGAATTTAGTTAGTATATTAACTTAATAATGAAAGTTACAACTAATATAATATAATTGATTCACGTGATATCTTAAAAAATATTTTTGATATCTTAATATCTTATTAAATTATCTTATATAAAATTTGTTAAAATATATATTTTTACATAAATTTGTGATAAACAAATCTTGTAATAAGTTGGTAGAATCAAAAATAAAAATTCTTTTAAAAGTTTCTTTTTCTATTAAATATATAAAAATAAAAAAAACACCTTTCCTTTCCCTAACAAGATGACGTTTTTTTTTTAATATTAAATGTTGCATTTTAATTCTAACATCCAGTTTGTGGGTTAGTACAAATGCAAATTTTGTTATCACTAATGTAACAAAAAAATTATAAACTTCATGGGAGTCAATGAGTATGACAATTTCATGAAAAATCCGACCTAATATATTTTGGATAGCTATTTTGCGATTCCAATCAACTACTCTCTCGTGCCCAAACAAATGACTAAAAGTATAATTTTTTTTCCTAAAAGGATAAGATAAAGTACATAAAACAAGGGTAAATATGTCATTTAATAGAGTCTATTTGTATAAAAAAAAAGATTCATCACTTTATATAATCATTGGTGTAAGACCCCAACTTTTATGAAATTATTAACATAATATATTCAAATACATCATTTTATATTTAATTTTTTTTAAAATGAAAGAGGAGAAAAGAAATTTTGGAGGAATATGAGGCAACTTGGGCGGCTAATAAGAGGGAGAGAAAAAAACTGATATTTTTTTAAAGAAGACAAAACGGTGGGGGAGACAAAGGGACAAAAGAAAAAGAGGGAAAAGAAAGAGAGAAAGAGAGAAAGAAAAGCCAGAAGGAGGAGAGGAAAAAGGAGGAACATTCATATCACTCTCACACCTCACTCTCGGCAAAAAATTAAAAAATAGAGAGAGAGCTGAAAATTAAAGAGAAGAAAAAGAAGAAGAAGAAGAAGAAGAAGGGGGTTAGCTAAATGTATACATCTAAACCCTAAGCTAAATATTTCAATTTTTATATGGATGATAAGATTTATGGGTTTTATATGAAGATGACATGTTTATGTATGTTTGTGATGATTTAAACTTGTATAAACAAGAGAAAACAATAAATCAAAAGAAAGAAAGCTTCGCCGGAGTATCGTCGAAAAATTATTTGTTTAACGTCAATTTGTGAGTTGTTTTTCAAAACTAAAAATATGGTTAGACTCCTGAGATATACTAGAACAGATCTGGGCAAGAAAATCTGAGAAAACTCACCTGAAAACTTGTTATTCCCCCGGAGAAGATGATCGGAAAATATTTTCTGGCAAACTTTTTCGGTAAGCCCGTTTCTCTATGTTAGAGGCCGAATTTGAAGAAATTTTATATTAGAAAGTTGTAGAGAATTAAATTTCATATGAAATGGATATAAAATTCATAATTTTCGGAAAAGCGGTTTAATTATTATGAATTTTTGAAGTTTCTGCACTTTGAAAGATTATAAATAAATTACCAAAAAATGGTTTTGAGCTGAATTATTTTTATAGTAATCTTATAATATTATTTAAGAATTACTGAATTTTTTTGGTGAATTATTGAAGAGCATAAGTATTTATCATATTTTGTAAGCTATTTAAAGTTAGCTTAAAAATAGTGAAAATTCATAGAAAATTTTGTGAATGGTGAAAATTATGAGACTTGGTGAAAAATCTTATAATAATATAAGATGAATATTGATGGTGTTTTGAGGATATAAAAGTATGTCAAGGAATATTCATTGTATCGGTGAATATTCGTACTGTCGGGGAATATTCGGTAAAGTATGACGACACCGAAATAATCAATCATTAGTGGGAACCTTTTTACCATTTATTAACTTGTGAGAATAACTTTACTACGCGGACTTTCGCATGTTTGGTGAGTACCCCTTTGTATTCATTCCTTATTAGTATTTTGTGAAAATAATTTGTCTACGTGGATTACCGCATGACGGGTGAAGATCCATTTACAATTTTGTACATGTATTTTTTATGTGTATAGTAATACTGGTATATACATTAGTGATTGCATACTTTCTGACTAAAGGGATATGTTAATAAATAACAGTTATGATATTATAAGATCAGATGACAGTATTGTGAGTCTATAATAATAATTAATGAATAAAAGGTGTTGATTAAAGATAAGTATAATAAGTAAATGTTCGTTTAATTATTTTCTTTTTACAAAAATAAGTTTGACATGACTTACCGAAACTCTATTTTTTCTAAAGTAGTTTGGACCACAACTCTATTAACAAACAAAATTTATTAAAACCGTGTATAGGTTGGTTTAATTTTCTTTGTGAGACCATAAATTCCACTACCAGCATATTTATATAGCTCATTTGGTTATTTTGTCAAAGTGTGTGCTAGTTTTCTCCTCAATTTTCAATATAAATAGATTACTCAGTTGAACAACGAAAAACATACCATCACTACACCAAAAACATAAAATTCTTCTACTACAATATTATGAGTATAATATTGTGAGTATTTCTTTTGAGTGTAAGGTTACAATGTGCAAGCACCGTTTAGGTTGATCAATTTCATAGAAGGAAGCATCTAGTCACGTACTAAGGTAAATGATATTATTTTCCTTCCTACTTAAAAAATGATATCATTTTATTTCATACTCCTAAATCTAAATTTACTATGGTAAGTATTGCTTCTATAATTTCCGAAATGATTAGAAATTCGTTTGAGGTTTGCGCTTCATCTAATATCATTTCACTTTAACTTTTTATTTACCTAAACCTTCTTATTAAATTTTAATCGTTATCTTTGAAATATGAATCTTGAATATCATTCTTGAATTTGACTCCACAATTTGGTAATCGTGTTAACAGTTTGGACATTATTGAACTCTGGGTAAATTAAATTACAAATATCTAATATTTATTTTTGATCTTATTATTCTTATTATTTCTATTCATCTATTATATCATTGTTATAATCATTGTGGTGAAAGTTTTTCTTTGGCCGAGGTGCAAAGATGAATTGATCAGTATGATTATGACCAAAAGCTGTAGATTGGTATAATCATGACCATTGAGTTACAATTCTCTTTGGCCAGGGTGTAAAGATGAATTGATTAGTATGATTATGACTAAAAGCTATAGATTGGTATAATCATGACCATTGAGTTACAATTCTCTTTGGCCAGGGTGTAAAGATAAATTGATCAGTAAGATTGGTATAATCATGACCATTGGGTTACAATTCTCTTTGGCTATGGTGTAAAGATGAATTGATCAACATGATTATGACTATGAACTGTTAGTTGGCATGATTATGACTAAGAACTGTGAATTTGTATAATCATGATCTTTGGTGTTATAGGCAAAGATAGGTGGTGAAAGTTCTCTTTGTCCTGGGTATAAAGAAAGACTGTTGATTGGTATTACATGGATAAAATATTGATGTTAAAATTTCAATTGAAGAAGTTAGTAAACACTATGATCTATTTGACTCTTTTAATGGATTGTTCATTCCGTTGCAGTTATTATTGAAAACTTACATTATCTACCATATGCTCTAAATATTTGATTTATCACTGTTGAAGGCTAAAGATAATTTATTCTTTATTATCATAATCATGATATTCTTTACTAGGCTATTTGAGCTCACCATTTTTTTTTGTTCCATTGTTCTTCTCAGGAAATGAGAGTGTAGTTGAGATTAGCCGGTGCGTGGAATAATGGTTCGAGATAGTTACTATAATAGTCTTCACCATGTTGTAAAGTAGTGTGACAATAATTATAGTGAAGACTTAGAATGACTTATTGTGTTTGAGACTGTATTGTAATAAGTTGATTGTTTGTCTTTTGGCGACACAAAATGGGTTGTGTGGACCCTATTTTGGGGCGACACATGCACGACCACTATAGATAAATTTAAAACTTTTTTACTCTCTTTCCTCTAATTTTACTTTTCTTAATATGCGTACAAATTGTACTTTGCTCATTCTTTTGGAGACGGAGGGAGTATATATATAATTAAAAGCACAAACTTGGTTCACAAATTTTTTGCTCAGGTTTTTTCCCCTTTAAATTAGTATAAGTACTATCCAAGTTTGTAACAATTAAATTCTTCCTCCGTTCTAAATTATAAAATTAATATTATTTTTTTAAAAGTCAATTTCAAACATTTTTAAACTCAAAATTAACATGAATTTATTTAATTTATGTCAATAAAATTATAAATATCATAAACTACCTAAAAAATACTAATAATAATAAGATTTATCATTTTCAAAACTTAAACGAACATATTAATTTTAAATTTAAAAATATTTTAAATTAATTTTTAAAAAATCAATATTAATCTTATAATTTCAAACTGAAAGAATAGTATCCAAATTTCTAACGTAACAAATATAGCAAGAAACTATAAACGTAATTTTATTTGTACAGTCTAAGTGGCCATAGAGCCCCAAAAGAAAGATAAGTGGAAAGCTGAAAATGGTGTGAAGCTACTATACGAATAGGTGTTTCCGTGCAATATCCTTCTTATGACATGAAAGCTTTAGGTAGGAAAGGTGGTCTCTCCTTATTGTTGTTTACAGTACTGTATCTTTGTTTTTCCATTCTGCTTTTTATTTTATTTTTTGTCAACTTTTAAAATTTAAAATACGAGGGGACATGGAAATCACTTTATTTATTTATGTTTGTCCCACTTTATCGTCACTACCAGTAATGGGATTGGAATAAAAAGAGGACCATGACATTGCCACTGTTGTAATATTCTGAAAATGGTGTGAAGCAGTACCTACTACTATACGAATAGGTGTTTCCGTGCAATATCCTTCTTATGACATGAAAGCTTTAGGTAGGAAAGGTGGTCTCTCCTTATTGTTGTTTACAGTACTGTATCTTTGTTTTTCCATTCTGCTTTTTATTTTTTTTTTGTCAACTTTTAAAATTTAAAATATGAGGGGACATGGAAATCACTTTATTTATTTATGTTTGTCCCACTTTATCGTCACTACCAGTAATGGGATTGGAATAAAAAGCGGACCATGACATTGCTAATATTCTCTCCGTTCTAAAATTATAAAAATAATTTGACTTTTGAGATTAAACGATAACATATTAAATTTTAAATTGATGTAAATTTATTTAATTTTAATTAATACAATTATTATAATTGTATAGTATATAACAAAAGTTATTAATCACAAAAATTATTTTATTATAAACTTTTATGAATCATATCAATTTTAAAGTTTAATATGCTGTTGTTTGATCTCAAAAGTCAAATTATATCTTTAATTTTGGAACGGAGGGTGATTTTAGACATATGTTATGCAAGGGCTAATGATATTCTCAAAGTTGATATTTTTAATTCAGCATTAGGTGAACAATAATACCTTTCAATGCATCAAATATGGCGCCAATAAATCCAATACATTTATTGCACGTACGGTATAATTGTAAATTCAGCGCTAAATTGAAAACACCAGTGCTGGAGATATCAACTGCCCATGTAAGTGTGATAGCGGTTTGTGAGAAATACTCATTTTGTGTATGCATATTGATATCTCCTAATTCAAATACTTTGATTTGAGGATATCTTTAGTAATAAAAACTTTTTTAGTCTTCTATAAAAATGAAAAAAATATTGATTTTAGACAATAAGTAAGTTTTAATACTTGATTTTTTCTCTGTCATAAGTTCATAAGCCTAATAATCTTGTGCTAGTATACAAACAAGGATTCGGGTTTGAGAATTTGGGTTCGCCATATGAGGCTTCAATAGTTTGACAAATCTCAAAAAATAAAATTTTGGTGATTTGACAAATATTTTCATTTATGTGTGTGTATGTATGTATGTATGTATGTATGTATGACAAATACACACACATATTATACATACATACACACACACACACATATTATACATCACCAAAATTTTAAATACGGATAATAATCCATATTTAACGTTGGATAGGAGCTCCTATTATCCAACTAATCTCTGATGGTTTAAAAAAAATATCGAGTGACTTAATATTTAACTCGTCCGCACAATTGTTGTGCGGATAGGGTCCACCATCCACATAACAATTATGCAGATGAGAATAATTCTAATTTTTGGATCACATAAATGAATGATGGGATCTGCGTTGGATGGATGAATCTCCCATCCAACTTTGACTATGGATCACTCCCTTATATATATATATATATATATATATATATATATATATGTATACACACACATATACATACATTAAAATTTCAGTTCTAATAAATATAAATTCAAGATAAAATATAAAAAAGTAAAAATCAAGAAACACAAATTATATATACTAATACAATCTAGGAATTTAGGAAATACACTAATTTCATAGATGGTATTAATATATAATAGATTATATAAATTACTAAAATATAAAGTATTACACCCAATTTTTTCGGTTATATTTTCTAATTATTCATTTTGTGTGTCAAGGTATGACTCCCCCAGGCCAAGAGAGTTACTTGGATGAAACTCACATACCTGGGGTATTAAAGTGAAAAAGTGTGCCCAGAAGAACCACTTTCCTTTAAAGTGAGATGTTTGTACGAAAATTTATAACACCTTTTCACCCTCATAAAGTATCCAAATTGACTCCAATTTGGTACCATCACAAAGATCTCGGAATGAACTTTCTAGATTGGGGTGGCACGTCTGCTAACTCTTCCTGTAGTGAAAGTTATGGTCGTTTGAAATTAAGGAGTTGAGGTTGAAATTCCCATGTGCTAAGTGGCGGGGCCCTGCTGTTTGCCTAAATCTATACTAGCAAAATACGCAAGTATACATAGTCCACAAGTAATATAATGATAAGAGAGTGTCGAACCCACAGAGAATTATTTAATAATAATTACTAATTACGAACTCATAATCAAATTAATTTTATTTAAACAATTCGATAAAAGTTTTTGAATTTTAAAAATAAAGTACTAAACTAACTAATCACTAACTACCAAGAATTGAATTTAGATTAAAAGGCTTAAGATTACAATTTTTCTTAATGTTTCACTTGAATTAATACACTTCATGTTAAGTTATATTAATTATTTTGGATTGTTAATCAAGAACTCATCAATATTTATAACCATCTCTCGATGTATCAAAAACGAATCAACTTAAATCCATAAAAGATAGAATTAAGATGAACACCCTAGTTAACTAATTCACTATAACTCTATGTGAATTACAATTAAAAATGATTTAAAGCAAAGGTTCTCTACCAGATTATATGCGGCGTATAGGTATATCTCTATCATAGACACAAATCATGAATTCCATCACATGCAGAAAACACAACCACATATTATTATGATCAGGTCTAAACCTATAATCCATCTCTCGAGTTCATATAGATTACCACGGTAATTGCTGATCAGGTAATTAAACAATTAATCACAAATAATAATAGACAATCCGATAATAATCAACAATAATTAATAAGGAAACATATCAATAAAAGTTACGCATTAAGTTCTATTGTAATCTTAAAAAGAAATTAGTTCATAATTGAATTAAAATTCATAATCCACAATTGAAATAGCATTCAAGAATACAAAATAAAAGATAAAGAAGAGAAGAAAAACTGTTGACACAATCCTTGAATCTCTCTTTTAGCTCCTAAGTTGACTCCGTATTGCTCCATCAATTGCTTCAAGCCTTCCTCTCCTTCTCTCAAAACTAGGATTTTTAATTCTAAATCTAATAATAAATTATATTATTCTCTAGGTTGTATGTCTAATTACCCTTTATTCTATGTCTCACATCATGTATTTATAGGTTATAAGTTAAATCCCAAGTTTAGGAGGAAACTCAATCTAATTTGGAGTCAAAAATATGCAAAAACGCGTCAAATCTTAATCTGACCGCGACCCCTCTCGGCCGCGCCGGTCCAATTTCTGTTGCAACGTTCTTTAGTAAAATAGTCATAACTCTCTCATCCGAGCTCCAATTGGGACAATTCAAGATATTCCGGAAAGCTAAGAAGTAGATCTACAACTTTCATTCTTTGAAAATTGAGAGTAACTATCTGGATCAAGGTCGAAATTGGGCTTCAAGTAGCTGTTATGTAAATGACAACTCCAAACTTTGATCTCTGTTGATATCAAGGCCATAACTTTCGATCCGCGAGGAGTTACGGGACGTACCACCTATCAAATTGAAGCTCTCGACGAGTTATACAATAAACTTCAAATCCCAAGCCATGAACATGCATCCAACTTGTCATTGAAAACTCTTTAATCTTCCCTTCTTGCATTTGCTTACATATTTTACTCCAAAAGATGTCCGGATTGCGTTTCCTTACTTCTTCTTACAAAATAACATAAAAATACTATAAATACCTAATACTAACTTAAAATACTTAAGAACTCACGAATTATCAAGCCAAACGTACTCAATCATAGGTATAAAACCCACTAATCAAATAACCCGAAACTTAAATCTTTGCTTGTCCTCAAGTAAACACTAAGAACAACAACTATAACAACTAATTCTAAATAGCAACTCACGCGACTTGAGCAATGAATCAATACAAATTTGCATAATAGCCTCAAAGATTCTCTCTAATGATAACTCAAGAAGAATTTTCGAAAACATACAAAGCCTAAAATTTCAACATAATCATCAGTTCCACAACTACTTATGATCCTTTAAGTGCGTGTGTGTATATCCAAATGCTCAAACTAGTCATGACTTGCATAAGATCATATAAACAAATACTCATAAAAGATTTTCAAAATCAACTCTAAAAACCTTCTTATCACATCAATCTCCACTAATAAAGACAAAACATAAAATTTAGAAGATCGAAAGGATATTTCATTTAAGCACATTGCCTTATTACTAGCGCCTTCCCAAGTATTTCAAAAATATCTTCTTTTTTTTTTCTTTTTTTCCTTTTTAGTGATTACATTTTATGCTCCATCTCACTTTCTTTTGAACGAGTGCGTTTTACGCTCCATCTCGCTGCATGTGTTTATAAGTGAGTGCATTTTACGCTCCATCTCAACTCACCACATGATTCAGTCTTTCTACTCGGGAAGGTTCAAAATTTTCATTAACCCAAGATTTTTCCCAAACTTATGTTAATGCCTAAATTTCACTTCAACTGATGCTCAAATAAATTTCTAATGTTTCAATGATATCTTTCATCAGCATATAACCATATAAACTTTTTCAGCCCCCCCAACTCGCTAAACATATGGATATGTGCTTTGAAGTTCAAAAAGATCACAAACAGTGTAAAATCGACTCATAAATCGAAAATACAGACTATGCATCCTTCTTAATTCCCATGAGTTAAAAAAAATTAATCACAATTTTTTTTCTTATCCTTGGCACCATAATCAAATTCAATCAAATCATTGCTCAACTATCCTAAAAACATACTAACTAACATGCAAATCTAATAACATAAGACACTCAAATACCAAATAAAACAAAAACTAAAAACACACCCCCAAACTTAAACTAGACATTGTCCTCAATGGCTAAAATAGAAAAAAGTAAAGCAGATGACTTCTCTGAAAATATAGTAATCTTTCTCCTTGTTTGCTAAGTTTGAAGAATAGGCTAGACACATTGGAATGATAAGACACTGCACTTGAATTGGACTCGAATAACCTGTAAACACAATAGAAGCAAGTTTATTAAATCTTAATAAATGCAAGTTTACTAACTACTATGAAACCTAATAAAATAAAATAAAAACTAAAAATTAAACTTGGGTTGCCTCCCAAGAAGCGCTTGTTTTAAAGTCGTCAGCTCGACTTCTCAACTTCCTATACAATTCCCATTCGATAATTGAGTAACCCTCCATCCATTAGTAGCAATGTAACATTTAGGGGCTTCCCATTTGTAAGGGCCATTATTTCAGTTTCACCTAACTTGTTCTTTTTAGATAGAATCCCTCTTAAGAACTTCAAATAGCTAGGCGTTTGCTCCATTGTGTCTGTGAACGGATTATTAAATTAAAGTTTCTTAAACATAACTGGATCTTCATCTATCTTCTTATGGACCCATTTCTCATCCCACCATGGCTCTAAATTTATGCTAGCTCCCATGTCACAAAGAACTTTACCGACGAAATGACAACCAATTGGGTATAGGCTTGCAAAACTACCCGGATCCTTAAGCATTGGTGGAGAAGGTACATGGGATACTATCAAAATTGGCTCATCTGTGTTGGAACTCAAGGCTGGATCTTCTTCAGCCTTGTTTTCCTGGTCCCCACTATTCGTCTCCTTTTTTTTATCCACATCTGTTGGCACGTCCGGTTGCAGCTTTGGCATGGGTAATCCATCAGTCTCGAGAACCATGTCACTGAGCCATGCACCTTGATAGCTATTGTTGAAGGCATTGATAAGTTGTTCCATCTGGTTCTTAAGATTTTGAATCGATATCTCCTGACTATTCTGCTCCCCAAATAGAGCCATGCACTTAGAAAGAAGTTCCTCCAAATTTGACATCCTTTCCTCTTTATGTGGAGGAGTTTGATCCTGAAATTTTGGAGTGTATGATTGGCTTGGAGCAAAGGGTTAGACTTAATTATTTTGGCTCCATGAAAAATCCGAATGATTCCCCCAACTATGATGATAATTATTAGAATAGTCATAATTGTTGGGGTAATTGCTGAAGTTGCCACCATACTGTACCGACTCGAAACTGATGGCGCATTGATGGCTCAAATGGTTTTCAGCACAATAATCACAAATCACCGCTACACTTTGAATAGGTTGTGCTACTAAAGTGTCAATCTTCCTTGAAAGTGTCTCTATCTATGCTAACAATTCATCGAGTCCATAAATCCCTGCCGCTCTTGGCTGAGTCATTCTCGTATAAGGCCTTTGATAATCATAGTTGGCCATGGTGTACCTAAAAAGGAAGTAAAACAGAAAAAGAAATAAATAAAAATAAAAATAAAACGTTTAAATTAAGATTAATTTGATTGAAATTAATATTGACAAAAATTATTAAATTAATTCCCCGATAATGGCGCCAAAAACTTGTTTATCTAAATTTATACTAGCAAAATACACAAGTATACGCAGTCCACAAGTAATATAATGATAAGAGAGTATCGAACCCACATAGAATTATTTAATAATAATTACCAAGTACTAACTCATAATCAAATTAATTTTATTTAAACAATTCAATAAAATTTTTTGAATTTTTAAAATAAAGTACTAAACTAACTAATTACTAACTACCAAGAATTGAATTCAGATTAAAATGCTTAAGATTATAATTTTTTTAATGTTTCACTTGAATTAATACACTTACTGTTAAGTTATATTAATTATTTCGGATTGTTAATCAAGAACTCATCAATATTTATAACCACCTCTCGATGTATCATAAACAAATCAACTTAAATCCACAAAAGATAGAATTAAGATGAACACCCTAGTTAACTAATTCACTATAACTCTATGTGAATTACAATTAAAAAGGATTTAAAGCACATGTTCTCTACCAGATTATATGCGGCGTACACAAATCATGAATTCCATCACATGCAGAAAACACAATCACATGCTATTATGATCAGGTCTAAACCTATAATCCATCTCTCGAGTTCATATAGATTACCACGGTAATTACTGATCAGACAATTAAACAATTAATCACAAATCATAATAGACAATCCGATAATAATCAACAATAATTAATAAGGAAGCATATTAATAGAAGCTACGCATTAAGTTCCATTGTAATCTTAAAAGGAAATTAGTTCATAATTGAATTAAAATCCAAATCCATAATCCACAATTGAAATTGTAAGATCCCGACTTTTATGAAATAAAAGTTTATTTTTGTTTATTATTATTATTTTAAACAGTAAAGTGTTTAATTGATAAAATGTTATAGTTAAGGATTAATATGCAAATTAACAGATAAACAGTATGTTAGGGAATATTCTTTTTTGTCGGGAAATATTCTTTCTATCGAGGAATATTATATTCGGTAAAGTACGACGGCGCCGAAATAACAAATCGTTGGTGGGTCCCACAACGACTAATTGTCGGATACTGAAAACGACAAAAATAACTTTTTATAACAAAATTGTTAACGGTTTTATCACCTACAACTGTTGAAATACCCGATAATAAAAGAACAGTAGCACGCGTTATTCCACAGTAGCACGCGGTATTCCACAGTAGCACACGGTATTGCACAGTATTTTATATTATTGATTGAATAATTGATATAGTAGCAATTGCACAGTATTTAAATTAATAATTGTCACAGTAACTCATATTATTTGATAGAATATTATTATATCAGTTAACAGTATTGACAATGTCTAGAAGTTCTGTCAAGAAAATATGTTATTTAATTGCGCGCCGTTTCTACGGAAAGCCCCCTCTTTCCTGGGAATGATCTGGTTGTTAATATTGTGAGTCTATAATATTACTGGTGAATAATTATTGAAAGATTGAAAATGTGTTGATTAAAGATAAGTGATGTGTGATAGTTATTTGTTCAATTTTTGGGATTTGTTATGAAGGGTTTGTCGTAAGTTTGGCTTATTATTCCATGGACCCCCACTTGCTAATTTGTCAAACTGTCGCCATAAATTTCTTTTAGTATTTATTTTATTATTATTATAATAGTAATAAAACAGAAAACTTTTTATATAAAACAAAAAAACTTTTATATTATATATAAAGTTATTAGTTTTATTAGAATATAATTAGAATATATTATATTATATATAAAGTTATTTGTTTTATTAGAATATTTTATTGCATAGTAAAAATCAGACGAACAAATTTGTCAGTGGCGCGCATTTGTCAAACGTGGTGTGTTAAGCATTTTTCTATAAATAGGTTGCCTAGTTGAGGTAGGAAACTCACACCAAAATCACAAAATTCTTCTTCTTTAATATTGTGCGTATTTCTTTTGAGTATAAGGATACTCTGAGTGTTACAAATAGTGCAAGAATTTCTCAAGATAATCTCCTTTATACCAGTCAGATCTAGTCTCCTACTAAGGTAAATGATGTCATTTTCTTTCATACTCGTAAAGGATATTATTTTGTTTCATATTCCTCCATTTATGGTAAGAAATTATTATTCGTTTCTATAACCTTATTATTAAATGGTGAAAATTCCTGAAATTAGTAGAATATCCTTAATAGTTTGTGTTTCATCTACTATCTTTTCACCTGAACCTTTCTATTGTGTTTTACACGTTATAGTTGAATTGTGAACCTTATTTATTATATTCTTGAACTTTAATCGAATTTCTGGATATCATGTTGACAATTTGGATATTCTTGGACTCTGGATAAAATAAATTATAAATCTCTAATATTTATTCTTGATCTTATTGTTTCTATTCATCTTTTATATCATTGTCATAATCCTCAAATTTAAATGGTGGTGAAAGTTCTCTTTGGCCTGTAGTGCAAAGATGAACTAGTGATTGACATGATTATGACCAAGAACTGTTTATTGATATAATTATGACCTTTGGTGTTATAAATAAAGACTGGTATTTAGCGTGATCATGACCATTGGTGTTACAAATGAATATCTTTAGCCCGTAGTGCAAAGATAAACTATTAATTTGGACGATCATAAACAGGAATTGTTGATTGGTGTTATAGGGATAAAATAATGATGGTGAATTTTTTTTAAATAAGAGAAAATAGTAGACATTATGTTCTATTTGACTCTTCTAATGAATTATTAGTTCCGCTGCAGTTATCGTTGAAAATTTATTCTCGATAAATCTCTGATTTATTATTGTTGAAGGCTAAAGATAATTTATTCTTCATTATCTTAGTTATGACATTCTTTACTGAGCTAATTGAGCTCACCCTTTTCAGTTTTGTTCCATTGTTCTTTTTCGAAAATAAGAGTGTAGTTGGGACTAGCCGGGGAATGGAGTGATGGTCCGAGACTGTAGAAGTATCTCAATACGTTATAAAATAGTGTGACAATAATTGTATTGAGAACTTAAGTTATATTTGTATTGAAACTCACAGTATGTGTATTGTCGTATTTTGCACGACAGTATAATAGTTTTAAATATAAAAATTTGTATTTGGATTTTGTAGTATGTATTTTGGCGACTCAAAATGGGTTGTGTGGGCCTATTTTGGGGGCGTCACAGTTGGTATCAGAGCTTAAGGATATGATCTCTAGTGGAGATCTGGGATTAGAATTAGGAGGGGAGAGATGAGTAAAATCCTCCGCTAGTGTATCCTACCTAAGCTAATTTCGTTATTTAATTAATTGGTTTGGTTGTAGAGACAAGAAGTGACATATTAGTTTTTTTACTAACCTTTGTTTTGTGACCGTATTTCAAAATGTCATATGAAAATCAAGAAGTGAACTATGAGGCAAATATGGCTGAGAATCAAGAAACGACAAATAATATTGCTACAAACTCAGAAAATCGTGTTGCTAACAACATGATGAATGATGATTTTTTTTAGAAACTTAATGCAATTCTTGCAGAACCAGGCGAAAGAAACTCTTGCCTTTAATATCGGTGGAAACCCAGATAACTTACGAATGGTCACTGCCAAGCAGTTCAAGGAATTAGGACCACCTAAATTTCTTGGAAAGCCGGACCCACTCAAGGTAGAGGCGTGACTCAAACAAATGACAAAGATATTTGATGTACTGCGTTGCGCTAACGAACAAAAGGTGATAGACTCCACGACACGCTTGCGTGAGGTGGTCGTCGCCCGGATCGTTTCCAGCAAGTTATAAAGGCGGATCGCTCACAACACCTCAACCCTTCGTTTATATTGAGACGAGAACCTTGGTACAATTGCTTGCGCTAGGAAGCTTGCGTTGAATGGTGTTCACCTTGACCCGATGTTTATAAAGAGACAAGAACCAACAGTACAATTGACGATTAATGCATGATAGAAAGATGCCACACACACAACTATGACTTGTTGTATGATAAGTCAAATTGAATCTCAAGAAAACTAAGAACTAGTCTAGGAATTCTTAAAGAACCAACAGATGAGAAAAGTCTCACAATAATTTTATTAATAAAAAATGTAGTCTTCTATTACATAGGTCATCTATTCTATTTATACTAATAGAATAATTCTTAAAGAAACCCTAAATCCTAAAAGGAATAGAAATACTGGATAACAAATCATAAGGAAATCAAATCCTATCTAACAAATATCCTAGTTACATTAGAATTGTAAAAGATATGATAAATCCCTAAAATTATGGAAGAAAATCTGATAAAAATGCGTCCTCAATTTCTGTGTCGTGTCCCTAGCGCCCCGACGCTCCAATTTTTACTAGCTCCAGTGCCCCGGCGCTGCAATGCAGTGAGCCCTCTGAAGCCCAGTGCCCCAGCGCTACATTGTAGGACATTTTCGGCACCCCAATGCTAATCTGAGAATTTTGACCATTTCGTCCTTGAAAGCTCCGAACGCGATTCTTAGTCCATCCTCTATTTCCTCCACCAATCTTAAACCTATGTATGAACCATTTGAATGAACTTAGAATCATATTCCTCAATAAACGTTTTACCGTGTAGCTCAAATCCTTTTCCATTAATCCGTGTATTGCAACCTTGTGTTGTCGCGTGAACATTAATCCCTCCTTAAATCGAAACATAGCTTTGTCGCGGATTAGATGATACAAACGAACACGATCTTGATGACTTGATTTGCATTGATTTGATCTTACTAAAAAAATTGTATCTAACAACCCCAAATCACATAATTAATCCTTTCCTTGCGGTTCACTTGAATTGAGCTCCAATGTAATCATCCTTGAGTAGAATTCAGCCCATTCACTTACGACCATTTGTTGATTCTCGAACTCGAGTTGAGTGAATGTTGTTCGATACGAGCCTGACTAGGATTGTATCATTCCCCTCTTCTTGAAAAGGATTTGTCCTCAAATCTTATATCCCCTCCTCTTGAAAAGGATTTGCCCACAAATCTGATCCTACATGATAACAAATTAAGTTAGTAGCATCAAACAAATCATAATCACAACTCTCACTTTTCACATAACATATAAAAGCAATATTAATATCATAAGTAAGAACATGAAAATAATTATCAAAAACTGAACACATCGTCGTCTGGCAACTTCCCCGAATTGACATGAACAACTTGTAAAGATATTTTTCCAAGCAATGCTCGAATCGGTATAGCATCCTTCAAGCTCCTCGTAACACAACTTGGAAACTTAAACATTCGATCTTCCTTAATCAAGAAGCTGTCCACATCAACACGATGCTCACGTAGACCAAATTCTTCCAACATATTAACTACATCAAAATAAGCTAAATTAGTACCTATAACTAAAACGCAATCAAAATTTCTACCTAACGACATAAACATATAGGTAATAAAATAAACACAAATAAAACTATGAAAAGTTCTTTCTCCTTCTGGATCAAAAATCATCATAAAGAACCCTTCATGTAGTATATACTCCCATCCACGAATTCCCGGATCAAAACCAATGTGATGATCTCGTTCATTCGCAAATACTCCTAATGACGAATTCCCGGATCAAAAGTGAACCTTATGATCTCAATCATTTGCACTAGCAACCATTCCATTGCACCTGAATCAAATAATAATCTTTTAAACTCTTCATTGTTAGGTTTGTATATTACTCAAGCATGCAATAATATTACATAAATAGAGTGGAAGCGCGATAAAATCAGATTTTAAAATTTTATACAAACCATCACCATGATCTTTTTTATGCACAATTATTAATTAAATGAAAGAGATAGAGAATAAGAATTATACCCTTGTAGAATTCTAGTTTACTCAGGTACAAGTTCAACTCCAATTCCTTCGTGTTCTCCTTAAATTCCACCGATTTATTCCTTCCTTTGATCAACGTTAGCCACCCAAGTGTTTGACCTCTAGAGGTGATCCACCAAGGAATAATATCTATTCAAGAAGATGAGTGTTGGTAAAATCCTAGTTTCTATCTTTATAGAAATTGTAAGTGAAAGTAGTATGCACACAAGCCAATCATATTTGATATGATGTAACATATACTTTGTAATCTTATTCATTTATTAATAAAAGAATTGATTTTCTTAAAAGGCATTTTACATTATCTACATGGTGCTGTTATATTAAATGTGACAAACCTATAGTTTTGAGCAATGCTTTTAGAATCATGATGGTGATCATGCTAATGAGATCTAAATTCTAGATAGTTCACAAACTAAAATCGTTCCTAATCATTGGATTACTGAAAAGAGGATTAGTGAATCTGGATAGATTAGTACATACATTGCTTACTCTTAGGAAGAGGATGATTGATCTCATAATCATTTGTGTAGAGACACTAAAGCAAGTATGTAGGTGCTTATTGGAGAATAAGTACACTGAACGTGGCTCGCTAAGGAATACCTAATGGAGTTTTACTCGCCTGTCAATAGGAATTCCTTTAGTGATCGTAGTACAAGTGATCCTTGGACTTGAGATCATCGTAGTATCTTGTGTATGATGAGTTATACTTTGACATGTCCCTTAAGACCTTTAGGGTATATCAAAGGGTATGATTGGGTATAATAAGTTGTACATGGAGATAGGTGAATGATCAACAAAGAATCTATCACGTCTAGTAAAAGATGTGAATGTCCCATGTGATTCGATAAATGACAACTCAGTAGTCCTTGGCCAAGGCAGAATGAAATTAGAAAGGAGTTTCTAATTTGTATTATTTAGAGTTGTGCATTTGGGAATCGAAATACATATAATTAAATAAAGTAAAACTTGACAGTAATTCCATGTCTTATATTTAATTGGGACATTGTATGGTAGAAGGATTGAATTGTACGGTAATTATGCACTGAAAGGTTCTTTTGTGATTAATGTTGAAATCTATATTATCTGGAAAGTCGTTGATCGCTAAGGGGGCTTACCCTTATTGTAGAATAAATGTTATTTATTTAAATGAATTAAATAGTTAAATTATTTATTTAAATATAATTAGAATTGTTATAATTGATTTGTTCACAACCGGTTTAATATGGAGAACCTAAAGGGTCACACCGCAAAAAGAAAATATTTGATTAAGAAGTAAATGACATAATTGTAATAATAAGTCAAGTGTATTTAATTTAATCTATGGAGATAGAATAAATTAAATAACTTAATATTTATTATTTAATATTTTAAAAATATTAAATATAAATTAATAAGAGGAGTCTTATTATTATTATTACTATTACTATTATTTAATTCCTAATAGGGATTAGGAATTAATTAATAGAAGTACTCTCTCATGGATTCCTAATTAGATTAGGAGGTTGATTTAATTAAAGGAGTTTAATTAAAATAGAAATCCCAATCCTAAATAGTTTAGGGAAGGGTTTTCCTACATCTATAAATAAGAGAAGTCTTATCATAGATTTGTGTTACGCACTCTTGCATTAGATTGTGGAGAGTACTTGCAATTTCTATAGAGATAGAAACTAGGACTTTGCCAATACCCATCTTCTTGAACAACTATTCTTCCTTGGTGGATCACCTCTAGAGGCCAAACACTTGGGTAGCTAACGTTGATCAAGCGAAGGAATTTAGTCGGTGGAATTCAAGGAGAACGCGAAGGAATTGGATGTGAACTTGTACCTGAGGAAGCTTTGATTCACGAGGGTATAATTCTCTATCTCTATCTCTTTCGTTAATTGATAATTGAACACAAGGAAAGATCATGGTGATGGTTTGTATGAAAAAAATTTAAAATCCTTTTTATCACGCTTCTGCCCTATTTATGTAATTTGATTACATGCTTGCGTTATATACAAACTCAACAGTGGTATCAGAGCCAATCCTTGTGTTAATTATTAATTGTGATGATTCCATATATGAATTGATATGCGATATGGTAGGATTTTGGGCTAGAAATTTTTTTTTTCTGATTCTGCATCGCGGCGCGGCCGCGTCGCTTCCAGTTCATTCTGGAGCGCGGTGGCGCCCGAACCTAGAAAACGTTTCTGGGTGTGCAGCGCGGCCACGCCGCTCCTAGTTTAATTTGGAGCGCGGCCGCGCAGGTATTCAGAGTTTGAATTTTTTTTGTTTTTCTCAATTAAAATAAATGGTTTATTTAATTGATAAAAGTTTAAAATAAAGATGTTTATTTTATCTGAATTATGATTTCAGATTGCTAAAATTAAAGGAGTTTAATTTGGATTTGGTTTTTTGATTAAAATAAAAGAGTTTATTTTGTTTCAAAAACTAAATATTAGCAAAACTTTTGCCCATTAATTGATATCAATGCATATATGGAATTATTTTATTATTCATGAGATAAATGTTATTTATTGATGCATATGGAGATATGTATGATAATAAATAGGGATTGATTATGGACTATTGACTAATGTGTTATTAAAATTATTTTAGAGGATGCTTGAATGAATGAGTCTTTATAAATGGGGTCTGTGTATCTCGTCTTCTCTAATTTTTCTTAATGTAAATTCTATCTCCCTCCTATGTACTTTTCCTTGGCTGCTGATCAAGGTTTCTATTTATTTTAAATTGTGACGCCCCCAAATTCTCTACACTTCTCTGTAGCAGATCTGGTTCTCACGTGAAACTATACAACTATAAAAATTCAATAAAACATGACTTCTATCTATCCAAGGTTCACAGTATCCCATAACAGATGATAATTCTTACCAGAACGTGATCTGTGTTTGGATACCCTCACTTGGATGTATAGATTCATATCTCATGAATACTTCTTTCATATCGATATTCCCTATCTATCTGACATTCACAGTATTAACGATAAGATTGTCCATAGAACTGAGGGGCGCATTCCGGTAAAGATGGCACCTTACCCGCGCTCATTAAGTGTAACCTCAGAGCTTATAGGACTTTCAATATCATTTAAATACCCTCATTCAGATGTATAGTTCGTATAGATACTGTATTTAACTTAGTACAACTATGCTAAATAAAGTAAAGATCAGAGTATAACGCATTCGATGTAATAAAGGATGATAATATATTACATATCACTACGTTCAGTTACATCGTTCTTAGTACTAAGTTATTACAACAAAGCCTTATAAAAGACTTGGATTGTTCAAAAACAGTAAATAAAACTAATAAACATGTCCTTTTCCTTTATCTATCCCAGAAATACCGGGATTATCATTTAAAACTGCAAAGAAGATATACGCAAGAATGAGCTACAAATGCTCAGCAAGTTCATTTGAAAAATATAACACAATGTGTTTGATTTGAAAGATATCAATGATGTATAACTGAGGGTTCTGTACATGAACCATATATTTCAATTAGTTTTATCAGCCTTCAATGACTTAGAACCGCTTGATTTCGGATATCTGGTAGGGGATCAGCCTAACCAATATCCTAGGAGTATGCATATAATCCTACAATTTATGTCGATATATAATCAACGGTCACCACCTTATCTTAAGGTTTTCCAGTTCACCTTACATCAAGGTGTTCCATTTCTCAGTATAAGATGTCCTACCAAAACAATTTGGTTTGACACAACAATTTACGCTCGAATAAACAATATATGAATAATGATTTATTTCTTAAGTTATGTTGAACAAGAAGCAATAACTTTGTATCAATTGATAGCAAGATGTATAATACTTGCTTAAATATAAAAAGGTTAGAAGACTTGCCTCGTATATCCTTTACAGTTAATATAACGGTCTAAACGTTCGTCGTAAATCCTACACGATTATAAGTTTATGTAGATAAATAAGCGTTTAACGATTAAATCTTTTAAGTTTTATTTCGGGTATCATAACCGCATATAAATAAGACTTCTTCTACAATATATGAAATAATTTTAGCATTAGAATGAATATTTTTTATTTATATTTAAAATAAATTGAGCATTATAACTGTTTGAAAAATAAATATCCGGTTACTATGGTTGAAATAATTCGGGCATTATAGCTGCTTATAAAATGAATATTCGACTATTATATTTGAGATAATTTCAGCATTATAAATGCTTATAAAATGAATATTCGGCTATTATATTTGAGAAAATTTTAGCATTATAATTGCTTATAAAATGAATATTTTTACTAAATATTTGAAAAAATTCGGACATAGTAACTGTTTATAAAAGTATATTTTCTAATATCTAAGAGAAATAAATTGGACATTATAACTGTTTGTAAATAGGACTTTTGTACTATATACTTAAAATAATTTGGGCATTATAACTGTTTATAAAAGTATATTTTTACTAAATATATATAAAGAAAAATGAAAATAATAACCACTAGAGTAATACCTCTTGTAGTTGCTAGCTTTACTTCCAATCGCATAGCGCTTCGATGCTTAGAAAGTAATTTTTATCTCACAATATCTCTCAGAATATAAATATAGAATGTTTTTGCTCTTGAACTGTTCTTGAAAAGTAGTAAGGAATGAATGAACTGAGCTTGCTATTTATAGAAAAACCAAGTTTCACTAATTGCACGTTAGGGGTTCGGCTTATTACACTTTGGTACCTAGGTTAATTACACTTTAGTACCTAGCGTGTGCCAGGCGTAAGCTGGCGTGTGCCAGGCGTAAGCACGACAAAGCAGCTTGTCAGCATAAGCACGATAAAGCACTATATCAGTTTAAGCACGACACAACAGCTTACTAAAAATAATTTGTCAAGATGCTTTTTAGTGAAATCGTGGAAAGCACGACAAATCATTTTACCAATGTAAGCACGACTAAGCAGCTTGACCAAAAAAAATTTATTTGACCAAATTCATCGCTTACATTATAAAATCACAAAACATCTGGTTCGAAATATCATTTGGATCTTTATTTAAGCACATATGATACAAAATTCAAATTTCATTAGGGTTTAAGGTTTTAAACTTTTCGATATCTAGTTTTATGTTATACGTTATAATTCTAAACGTATACGATAATATTTTTGAATCGTATTAAGTTTTCAAAGATTACCTGAACAGCCGTTCATCAGAATATATCATCACATAACACAGAGTCGGAATAAGAAATTTCATTTAATAAACACATAATTTACGTATACAAATCTTATTAGGGTTCGGAATATTACATTCACCCCCACTAATAAGAATTTCGTCCTCGAAATTACAGTACAAATTATAAAAACAAGTGTGGGTAATTATCTTGCATTTTACTCTCGAGCTCCCACGTAGCTTCCTCTATGTTTTGATTCCTCCAAATAACTTTGACTGAAGGTATCACTTTATTGCGTAGATGTTGTTCTTTCCTATCTATGATTTCAATAGGAACTTCTTCATATAATAAATCTTTTTCGATCTAAATAGGCTCGTAATCTATAACGTGTTTATAATCGGGTTTGTATGGTCGTAATACGGACACATGAAACACGTTATGAATATGTTCTAACTCAGGAGGTAAGGCTACCTCATAAGCTACTTCACCTATCCTTCTCAATATTTGAAATGGTCCAATGAATCTCGGACTCAATTTTCCCTTCTTGCCGAAACGTATTTTGCCTTTCCACGGAGAAACTTTTAAAAACACGTGACTACCGACATCGAAATCTTGTAGCTTCCTGTGTTGATCCGCATATTTCTTTTGTAGATCTTGAGACGCTTGTAATCTTCCTCGTATAATTCAAACTACCTCAACGGTTTGGTGAACTATTTTGGGTCCTAGCATTTGTCGCTCACCGACCTTGTCCCAACATAAAGGTGTCCTACATTTCCTTCCATACAAAGCTTCAAATGGTGGCATTCCTATGCTGGCATGGTAACTATTGTTGTAGGCGAATTCCACCAAAGGTAACTGATCTTCCCAACTTCCCTTGAAATCCATGATGCAAGTGCGCAACATGTCCTTCAATGTTTGAATGGTTCTCTCACTCTGACCTTCAGTTTGTTGGTGATAAGCTGTGCTTAATCTCAACTGGGTTCCTAAATGTTTCTGGAGACTTGTCCAAAAATTTGAAGTAAATCGTGGGTCTCGGTCTGTTACTATAGAAACAGGGACTTTATGTCTAGAAATAACTTCATTGATGTAAAGTTTGGCTAACTGATCAAGACTGAAGTTGACTTTTATGGGTAGAAAATGAGCTGATTTGGTAAGACGATCTATAATTACCTAAATGGCATTGTGACCTTTTAGTGTATTTGGGAGACCAACTACGAAATCCATGGTAATATGTTCCTATTTCCACTTAGGAATTTCTAAGGGTTGTAATAGTCTACTCGGCTTTTAGTGTTCAGCTTTAACCCTTTGACACGTTAAACATTTACTTACCCATTCTGCTATTTCTCTTTTTATGTTAGACCACCAAAAGTGTCGGCTTAAATCCTTGTACATTTTTGTACTACCTGGATGTACAACGAACTTAGAACTATGGGCTTCATTCAGTATTTCATCTTTCAATTTTTGTACTGAGGGTACCCAAATTCTATCTTCGTACCTCAGTACCCCATCCTTATCCACTCTGAATTTGTTATTCTTCTTATGGGTTATTTCAGTCTTACACTTTTGACACTCTGCATCAGTCTCCTGTAATCTCTTGATTCTCTCTAACAAAGTTAAACCATCCTCCACAACAAATAACTTTTGGGTAGAATTCACTAGAACTCTTACCTCGATCTCAAGTTTGTCAAACTCTTTTATCAGGACTTCGTTGTTGGTTATTATATTCAACTTTTCTTGGTTCTTCCTACTTAATGCATCTGCTACGACGTTGGCTTTTCCCGGATGATATAAGATTTCACAGTCGAAATCCTTTATCAATTCTAGCCATCTTCTCTGCCTCATATTTAATTCCTTCTGCGTGAAAATATACTTCAGACTTTTATGATCTGTGCATATCTCACACTTTTCTCTATACAAGTAATGTCTCCAGATTTTCAAGGCAAATACTACCGCAGCTAACTCAAGATCATGCGTAGGATATCTCTTCTCATAATCTTTGAGTTGTCGTGAGGCATACGCAATCAACTTCCCATGTTGCATTAACACACAACCCAATCCCTTGTGTGATGCATCACTATAAACAACAAGGCCTCCTGTATCATTTGGTAAAGATAACACTGGTGCCATGCTCAATCGTTTCTTCAATTCTCGGAAGCTTTCTTCATATTTATCTGTCCAGACGTACTTTACCGTCTTTCGAGTTAAATTGGTTAGCGGGGTTGCTATTTTTGAAAAATCTTGTATAAAACGTCGTTAGTACCCTGCTAAACTGAGAAAACTTCGGACTTTTGTTGGAGTTGTTGGTTGTTCCCAATTTACAACCGCCTCTATCTTTGCTGGATCCACTGCTATTCCATTTTTGTCAATTACATGACCCAAGAACTGGACTCATTCCAACCAGAACTCATACTTGGAAAACTTTGCGTAAAGTTGTTCCTTGCGTAATATCTCTAATACGCTTCTTAAGTGTTCAGCATGCTCTTCTTTTGTTCTCGAGTATACTAAAATATCATCGATGAATACTACGACATATTTGTCTAAGCATGGTTTAAACACTCGGTTCATCAAGTCCATGAATGCTGCCGGCACATTTGTTAATCCAAAAGACATCACAAGAAACTCAGAATGTCCGTAGCGTGTCCTAAACGCTGTCTTTGGCACATCTTCTTTTCGTACCTTTAACTGATGATAACCTGATCGCAGGTCGATCTTCGAAAAGTGTTCGACCCCTTTCAACTGGTCAAACAATCATCAATTCGTGGTAAAGGATATTTGTTCTTTATGGTTAACTTATTTAATTCTCTATAGTTAACACATAACCTCAACGTTCCATCCTTTTTCTTTACAAACAACACCGGTGCTCCCCAAGGTGAAACACTGGGTTGTATGTATTTCTTATCTAAGAGTTCTTGTAACTGCACAAGTAACTCCTTCAACTCCACTGGTGCCATCTTGTACGGTGCCTTTGAAACTGGCACCGTACCAGGTGCAAGATCGATAACAAACTTGATCTCCCTATCCGGAGGTAAGCCTGGTAAGTCATCTGGAAACACATCCGAAAATTCTCTAACTACAGGTATTTGATCTAGCTTTGCTCCTTCCTTTCGAGTATCTACTATATATGCCAAATAACCTGTACAACCCTTCCTAAGTAATCTTTCTGCTTGCATTACTGTCAGACATCGAGATCACTTAGGTGAATAACTACCGTTGAACACTACCTTTAACTTCGACTCAGTCAGTAGGTTTACACGTTTCCGATGGCAGTCAATCATTGCATTATGATTAACCAACCAATCCATACCTAAGATTATATCGAATTCCCCTAGCTGTATAGGAAAGAGGTTCATAAGAAACTTGTGTCCCTTAATCTCTACATTACAATCTTTATATACAGTTTTAATGGGAATTATCTCTCTATTGGCAATTTCCACATTGAAAGGTATGTCTAAATCTTCGCATGGCATATTCAAATTCTTAGCAAAGCTATTAGACACAAATGCACAAGTAGCACCAGAGTCGAATAACACATATGCATTTAAAGTGTCGATAGGGATGATACCTGTCATCACATCCTGTGAAGCAACAACATCCCTCATCGTCATATTAAATGTTCTGGCGGTTGGACGACTCTGACCTCCAGCTCCTGCTACTATTGGTTTAAGGGTGTTGTTTGTGGTTTGATTCCATCCCCTAGTTTGGTTCCTATTCTTTGGACAAGTTCTAGATATGTGACTCGTTGCGCCATAATTATAACATTTATAATTCTGATTGCCTTGAGTGATAATATTATTATTCTTCTTAGGACAATCAGAAGCATAATGGCCCTCCTGACCACAGCTATAACAATAAACCACCTTCCTACGACATATTCCCTGATGGTTTTTCCCACAGGTGACACAACGTTCCACCTTGTTATTCTGGTTTCTGTTGTGGTATTGTTGTTATTGTAATTATTCCCCCTTTTCCCAAAATTAGTAGAAAAAGTGGTATCCCACTTCCTCTTGTTGTTATTATTATCCCCTGTACTGACTTCTCCTTTAAATTTCCCCCCTTCATTCTGACTCCTCTTCTCCTTATGGAATTTGAGAAGGTTTTCATTCTCGATCTCAGCTATGACAGCCTTCTCAAGAATCTCTGAAAATGTCTTCAACTGGAAGATTGATATTCTACTCCTTATCTGAGGTTTTAACCCTTCCTCAAATTATCTAGTTTTTCTTGTCTCAGAGTTTACTTGATGTGGGACAAAACGAGACAATTCGTTAAACTTGGCTGTATACTGAGATACAGTCATTTCCCCTTGTTTTAACTCTAGAAATTTTACCTCCATTCGGTCTTGCATTGTTTGTGGAAAGTAATTTTCAAAGAATAATTCTTTGAATCTTACCCAAGGAACTACTCCTTCACCGGCCCTGGTTTTTGTGGTTTCCCACCAAAAGTTTGCCTCACCTTTTAGGAAAAAGGTCGCTGTAGACACCCAAATTTTGCGCTTCGTATACTAACCGTGACAGGAGGGCAAAATCGTCAAATGAACCGGCCTGTGAGAGCGAGGGATGCACAAGTGCGAACACTCGACGCCACCGCAACGATTTGCAAATCAAAACCGACGTGACAGCAGGGCCGTCCGAAATGAGCATGCCCGAATGATGTGGCACGTCTCCCAGTGATTCTCGGACTGCAAAATACAAGCCTGTCGGCGAAAACCGACGTCACGACACGAGAAACAAGGTGCGGTTCGGAAAACGAGAAAATCAGCCCACCCAGCCACGGATTGATCTGCGGCCAAACGATTAAAATAATGGTGGTGCGCACGGGACTCGAAACCAGGAAACCAGCTGAGTGCGATGGGGGGTGGGCCAGCCAGCCGCAGATCAATCTGCGGCCAGCCGCAGATCAATCTGCGGCTGCCCTAAACCAGCCTATTTCAGCTTAGTTTCGTTGCAGCATACAGGAGGTTGGAAGAATTTGAAGGAAGAAGAATTCTGCAGCAGCAAGAACACGGAAATAGAGAGAAAATGAGCAAATTTTGCAATCAAATAGGAAGAAAAGAGAGGAAAAAAAGAGAGGATTTATATTCTTTGATTTTGATTGTACCAAATATACTCCTTATCTTAGTCAAATACACAAGTTCACATCCATTTGAGATCATTTGCAAGGTGAAAATTCCCTTTGTTCTAGCAATTTATATCATATTGTTTGGTTAAATTAAATGTAGTTTTTCTTGTATATTGTTGTGGATCTATGGATTGAGGACTATTAGTGAGGTTTCCAAAATGGAACGAAATTCCTCCTAATGGCCCGATGATATCCATTTGGTAAATTTTTAGCTCGTTATATTAATGTAGCGATTTTGGATGTGAGCCTAGGAGCGCGACCCCGTGGTCCAAATCCGATGATGGACATCGTTTGATATATGTAATAAATTCGATGTACCTTTCATTGTAAATATGTAATCGTCGGGCCTTAAAACGACGCCAAGGCGAGAATCGTGTTTAAGGCCCCGAAAATAGTGAAACTCGTGATTGTAGGCGTTTGGGGTTATTTTGATGGCTTACATGCCCATGAATAGCTCCGACGCGTGTTTATGCTTGATTTGATTTATGACACGAAATTGATTTCAAAGCCAAATGATAAGATTTTCATAAAATCAATCAAACTAGGTTATTAGAATCACGAGGCTAAAATTGGGAATGCTAATGAATGTCGATTCCTATTTAACGAGAAGGCTAAAGAAAAAAAATCGTTTTCTTCAAACATCACAAAAAATGATTTTAGAAATAAATGACGTTTTATTAAACCGTTGTGCATAGGGTTAAAGAGATCCTAGAAATTGCCCATCATGTGAGTTACGAAGGCAACGTATAGATCTCGATTCCTATTTTGACGAAGGTTTAAAATCTCTTGTTTTGCCAAAACGACACCTAATGAAAATCTTGCAGTTTTGACAATTAAAATCAAAACCTTTCTCATAAAGAATAAAGCTTTCTCGTGTATGCTGAAAAGACATTCGAAGCGTTTTCAAAATAAAGCACGACTTTCCCCAAAAATTCAAATGGTTTCTTCATGCAAACTCACCACGACATTCACATAGGCACACACACACGCGCGCACATACACACACATATTCAACAATTAAAGGGTAGGAAAAGCATCAAGATTGCGGTAATCGTGTTTCACGGAAGTCGGGGGGTGCCTAACACCTTCCCCTCGCTTAAGCAAGCCCCCGAACTCTATGAATCTCGGTTCGCAGACCAATTAATTCGGAGTCACATATGAGCCATCGATTTATAAAAAACGAAAACTCGGATGAGTTGGTACATCCATTTCAAATATACCAACTGGCGACTCTGGTTAATTGGCTCATCATAAAAAACGATCTTTCAAAACCCCGTCGACATCACTGCCGACCTTTTCCCAAAATCATCTAATGGCAAAGGCTAAAATCGGAAAAGGACGAATATCGCATCAAAGGCGAAAAACCGGCGTCGACAGTCGCAAAGATTATCTTTTGTTCCTCATTCACGTTGGTTACAGTGAAAAACTTTTCCATTTCAGTTACCCAAGTCTGGGCTTCAACTGGATCCGCAGTTTCCTTGAACTCAGGTGGTCCAACGGTTTTAAAGTCCTTAAATACTGACCTATGTGGATTATTTGGGTTGGGTTGGTGTGGTGGATGACCTTGTAAGGCTCCTAATAGTAGGTCTACTAGTTGTTGAGTGGGGTTTATGTCATTGGTCTCATTTCTAGTCTGGTTTCTTTGTCCTGATGCCATGTTTCTAAAATAAAGAAAAGACAAGTATAAATACAAGTATATACTACACATAGAATTAACAATTTGATTGTAAAAACACAACTTGTATATCACATGTAGAACGGTTACATATTCGACTAGTGGTTTATACTACCACTAGTTGGTACAGAAGATTTCCTATTTTACAACCCAAAATCTTTATAATACAAACTACAGAAAATAAACTTAAGTACTAAACTAGACTGAACGATCACGCACCTCTTTATAGGCATCCTGGATCATGTGGCATACCACTGATCTATCTATCATATAATCCACCTTCCTCTCCTCTACGGGATACCTAAGCACCCGACGCTCTAAGCCTTGGAATGTATCCTGACATCCTTTGTCAGCTCGGTACAACTACATCTAAGCATCTTGCCTTTCCTTCTCGGTATTCTGGAGAAGTGTTCTAAGACGGCGAGTGGTATCCCTCTCACTCTCCAACAAACCTTCAGCTACATATGCTCGAAAATTGGCAGCCTCTAGATCTACGGATGACTGTTGGACTAATCTCGTCACTATCTCCTCGTGTCTATTGACACGCATCATCTAACTCGCTCTAATCTCCTCATCAGGATCAGGATCTACTAGCTGTCCATCTATGGGATGTTCAGTCTCCTCAGCATCTAGTATCTCCTGATCGTGCAGAAGTTCTTTCTCCTCTGGTTCCTCCTCCGGGTCTGACTCGGGAGTGGCCGGCTCATAATCTGGAACCTCTTTTGGCCAACTATCTGAATCACTCTCTATCAGCCACCCTACCATGGGATGATCTATCATTGGTAGATCATTCAAATTTGTCTCTGACATCTTATAAAAGAATTTTAGTTGTTTAGTATTAAAGCAAAGCAAATTTACACATAATATAAAGTTTTTAAGATTATTTTATGTATAATTTAGTATTTTACGGACTCAAAGACTATATCCTAAGGTATTTTTTAACTACCTTAGAGCTATAATTTATAGCTCTGATACCAACCTGTCACTCATATCCATAACTGGACAGCACCTGACAAGTGTACCTATCAGTTTCCCACCGACACCTTCGGTGTCCCCTACGGAGAGTCTGGCTTCGGTGCATCACCATTTGGGAGTCACCAACAAGAGGCTCAGGGCTTTTTGCACCATTTGTGGTTATAGCTCTGATACCAACCTATGACGCCCCCAAATTCTCTACACTTCCCTGTAGCAGATCTGGTGCTCACGTGAAACTATACAACTATAAATATTCAATAAAACTTGACTTCTATCTATCCAAGGTTCACAGTATCCCATAATAGATGATAATTCTTGCCAGAACGTGATCTGTGTTTGGATACCCTCATTTGGATGTATAGATTCATATCTCATGAATACTTCTTTCATATCGTTATTCTCTATCTATCTGACATTCACAGTATTAACGATAAGATTGTCCATAGAATTGAGGGGTGCATTTTGGTAAAGATGACACCTTATCGGGGCTCATTAAGTGTAACCTCAGAGCTTATAGGACTTTCAATATCATTTAAATACCCTCATTCAGATGTATAGTTCGTATAGATATTGTATTTAACTTAGTACAACTATGCTAAATAAAGTAAAGATCAGAGTATAATGCATTCGATGTAATAAATGATGATAATATATTACATATCATTACGTTCGGTTACATCGTTCTCAGTACTAAGTTATTACAACAAAGCCTTATAAACGACTTGAATTGTTCAAAAACAGTAAATAAAACTAGTAAACATGTCCTTTTCCTTTGTCTATCCCAGAAATATCGGGATTATCATTTAAAACTGCAAAGAAGATATACGCAAGAATAAGCTACAAATGCTCAGCAAGTTCATTTGAAAAATATAACACAATGTGTTTGATTTGAAAGATATCAATGATGTATTACTGAGGGTTCTGTACATGAACCATATATTTCAATTAGTTCTATCAGCCTTCAATGACTTAGAACAGCTTGATTTCAGATATCTGGTAGGGGATCAGCCTAACCACTATCCTAGGAGTATGCATATCATCCTACAATTTATGTCGATATATAATCAACGGTCACCACCTTATCTTAAGGTTTTCCAGTTCACCTTACATCGAGGTGTTCCATTTCTCAGTATAAGATGTCGTACCAAAATAATTTGGTTTGACACAACAATTTACGCTCTAATAAACAATATATGAATAATGATTCATTTCTTAATTTATGTTGAACAAGAAGCAATAACTTTGTATCAATTGATAGCAAGATATATAATACTTGTTTAAATGTAACAAGGTTAGAAGACTTGCCTCGTATATCCTTTACAGTTAATATAACGGTCTAAACGTTCGTCGTAAATCCTACACGATTATAAGTTTATGTAGATGTAGACACCCAAATTTTTGCGTTTCCTATACTAACCTTGACAGGAGGGCAAAATCGTCAATTAGCCTAGCCTACGAGACCGAAGGTGGACATAAGTGCGAACACTCAAAACCACGACGACGACTTGTGATCAAGGTTGACACGACGACGGGCGAAGCAAGCACCCATGAATGATGTGGCACTTTTCCCAGCGGTTCCCGAACTGCAAAATGCAAGCCTTTCAGCAGAAACCGATGATCCGACACGAGAATCGAGGTGCGGTTCAGAAAATGAGAAAATCAGCCCACCCAGCCGCGGATTGATCTGCGGCCAAACGATTAAAATAATGGTAGTGTGCGAGACGGCTGAAGTGCGCGGCGGGCGCGGGGAAACCGAGGCCAGCCCCTTATCAGGCCATTTTGCATACAGAGGAGAAAAAAAAAGAAGAAGGCAGCGACGGGAGCAGCTGGGAGAAGAAGGAGAAAACAGCAAGAAAATAAGAGAAATTAAGAGAGAAAAGAGTGAGAAATAGTGAGGAATTGTACCCATTTTGTGAGATTACAAATCATATATTTCTACTCTATTCAATACACAAATTCATATATATTGTGGGGATTATTTGCAAGGTGAAAAATCCTTTGTTTTAGCATTTTGTTTTACCATTTTTGTTAAGCTTTTTATCATCCAAATTATATTAAATGTAGTTGTTCTTGTATATTGTTGTGAATCCATGGATTGAGGGCTATTAGTGAGGGTTCCAAATGGAACGAAATTCTTCCTAATGGCCCGATGATATCCATTTGGTGAATTTTAGCTCGTTGTAATGATGTATTATGCATAGATTGTTTAGGTTGCTATTTTTAGGATCTTGTGGGCGTGTAGCGACTTTGGATGTGAGCCTAGGAGCGTGACCCCGTGGTCCAAATCCGATGATGGACATCTATTGATATATGTAATAAATTCGATGTATCTTTCATTGTAAATATGTAATCGTCGGGCCTTAAAACGACACCAAGGCGAGAATCGTGTTTAAGGCCCCGAAATAGTGAAACTTGTGATCGTAGGCGTTCGGGGTTATTTTGATGGCTTACATGCCCATGAATAGCCCCAACGCATTTTAATGCTTGATTTGATTTATGAGACGAAATTGATTTCAAAGCTAAACGATAAGATTTTCGTAAAATCAATTGAACTGGGTTATTAGAATCACGAGGCTAAAATTTGGGAATGCTAATGAACGTCGATTCCTATTTAACGAGAAAGCTAAAGAAAAAAAATCGTTTTCAAACATCACAAAAAATGGTTTTATAAAATAAGAAATGTTTTATTAAATCTTTGTGCATAGGGTGAAAGAGATCCTAGAAGTTGCCCATCATTCTATTTACGAAAGCAACGTATAGATCTCGATTCCTATTTTGACGAAGGTTTAAAACTCTTGTTTTGCCAAAACGACACTTAATGAAAACCTTACAGTTTTGACAATTAAAATCAAACCTTTCTAATAAAGAATAAAGCTTTCTTGTATAAACCGAAGGACATTCTAAGGCATTATCAAAAGAAAAACACGACTTTCCATAAAAAATCCAAATGATTCTTTCATACAAACTCACCACAACATTCACATAGGCACACACACACACACACGCGCATGCACACACATTTCATGAATTAAAGGATAGGAAAGCATCAAGATTGCGGTAACCGTGTTTTCACGGAAGTCGGGGGGTGCCTAACTCCTTCCCCTCGCTTAAGCAAGCCCCCGAACTCTATGAATCTCGATTCGCAGACCAATTAATTCGAAGTCACATATGAGCCAGCGATTTATAAAAAAACGAAAACTCGGATGAGTTGGTACATCCATTTCAAATATACCAACTGGCGACTCTGGTTAATTGGCTCATCATAAAAAATGATCTTTCAAAACCCCGTCGACATTAATGCCGATCTTTTCCAAAAATCATTCAATCAAAAGGCTAAAATTGGAAAAGACTAAAGATACGAAAAAAACCGGCGTCAACAGCTGGCGACTCTGCTGGGGACATTAGAGGGCTTAAGCCGCATTTAAATCTTGATGCTATCCTATCCTTCAAAAACTCATGAATATGTGTGTGCATGCGATATTTTGATCATTTTTACTTTTGTTGTGTGAATGTGTGATTTGTCCAATAAGTGAATGATTGAATGGGATTGCTTTAATTTAAAGTAAAATCATTTGCATACGGTGAGGACGATGAATGTGAATGTATGTTGAGAGAGTACCTCCTCCTGAGGCGAACCTGTCGGTTGCTTATTACTGGACTCGAAGGGGCTGCTCCCCGGAGATGGCTCAGGAAACGCACCACCCAAATCCGCTCCAATCGAAAGGATTCAGACGAGTAGATTGCGAAGATTTGGGGACCTTCATGCCGAAAAGCCCGCGAGAGTAACCCCAGGATAGGTCAGCCTCTGATAAACCTAACGAAAGGGAAGCTTCTTCATGCCCTTTTATCGTTCAGTCAAATAAATAAATGTCATGTAAATGGCATATAACTGTCATACCGGCATCATCGTAATAAATATGTCTTGTATCATGTGATTACATCACCTGCACATATAAAGAGAATACTGACATGGTTTTGCAGGAAGGCAATCCGTGCCACGTACCAAGGTTTTCTAAAAAACTTCTAAATACTATCCTGTCATCAAACACTGACCTTGTTTTGCAGGATAAGATTTAGAGGACCGTGAAGGCGTGGCATAGCGATCACAAAGAACCCGGATTAGGGGCATATTCGACCACAAAAAAAAAGGGAAAAAGAAAAAGAAAAAGAAGAAAAAGAAAAAGGAATAATAATAATCATGCATCAGTGTTGACATGCATCCGCCAACGTGTAACTGGCACAATACTAAACTACGACCCTTGTTTGTTTTGCGAGATTGCCCCTACGACCCGACTAAGAGGCCGTAAAGTCCATACTCCATCCATCCAAATGGCAGAGGCCGATAGCCATGAAATTACAGTTCTGCCGAAATACGAGGGATTCATCCTAGGACTGAGATTAGCCCTGGGAATGTGAATCAAAAAGATGATAGTAGTTGGAGACTCGAATTGGTCATCCGGCAGGCCGTGGGAATATACAGCACCAAAGGGCATAAATGGGACCTAGCTACGGGACTGCTGAGATATCTGGAAGCCGAAGAAGCCACAGACAAGTGAACGAAGTACATGGCGATGTGTGCGGAGCCTATATGAGCAGAGCATTTTCGGCAAAGAAAATCATGTGAACGGGTCACTACTGGCTAACCATGAAAACTGACTACGATGCTCATGTCAGAAAATGCCATCAATGCCAGATCCATGCCAATGCGATCCATGCACCTCCTAATGAGCTCCATTGCTTGACCTCGCCGTGGCCAGTTGGACCGTGCAACAGGTGATATCCAGGAAAGGGTACCTCGATTTGAGGCATTCTAGCCTGTCAAGCGATAGGCCAAATTCGAAGGAGGATCACGATTTGGGGTATAGAGCTAGATTTCGATCTGACAGGGATTGAGCAGGACGAGACAGATATCGACAATACGCATGACGAGATCAAAGGATGGGTCGAAGACAAACCCAAACCCGACTTAGGCCAGACCATCGCCATCAAACATCAGAACCTCTGACGATCACAAAGAACCCGGAGTAGGGGCAAATTGAACCAAAAAAAAAAAAACATATAAAAAAAAAAACAAAAAAAAAAAAAAATCTCAAAATCAAAAATCAAAAATCCCCCAAACCTTTCAACAAGTCAAAGGACCGGATCTGCTGTTAGCCCAGCGAGGTACCGAGGCAACCAGTATGAGGGGAATCACAAGAAAAGCAACTTAACACTGGGGTATTTGTCAACTACCCAGGAAATGATGACGTGCAAATTGACACCCATGCAACAATCCCATCAACATGCACCATCATCATCAAATGCTACCTCATGGCAATTCAATCTTCAACGGTACGATCATTTAGCATTTGTCAAGCATAGTTTTCCCAGGATACGATGATCCGCGTGAAAGGGGATTCTATTTGACTTAATAGGAATCGGGTTGATTCTGACAAGCAACCGTGGAGCACGATCGTGAGTATGATTAGACGAAGAAGGCTATTCAACCTTTTGATCGGATACAAAGCCTTAATTCAAAGCAACGTTTGTGACAGAATCGACCTCATGTGACAGCCTTCACTTTGCATTTGCACAAACTTTCAGTTGTGGGGTATAAAGCTATGACGACGTTGATGGCGATTAACACGTAGTCAGACAGTCAATAATTATCAAGCTAAAATCAAGAAGTCAGACGATAAATGATCATCAAGCTAATGTCTCGAATCGTGGCCTGGGTTATTCGAGTAATTAAGCCCGAGGGGTGCCTCTACACCTGGTGCCCTAAAGCCATCTGGTTTGGGAGTCGCTGGCCCAACACTCGTTACATGGGTAACTCAGAGCCTAAGAAAACAAGCATTACAGTAGAGGAGGCCCGAGCAGATTCGAATCGTGGCATGGGCTACTCGAGTAATTAAGCCTAAGGGATGTCTCTACATCTGGTGCCCTAAAGCCGTCTGGTTTGGGAGTCACCGGCCTAACACTCGCTACATGGGTAACTCAAGCCTAAGAAAACGAATCTTGCGCAAGGCCAAGCAAAGAATGAATGGTGCAGACCACCAGCTTGTCTCGAACCGTGGCCTTTGTTACTCGAGTAAATAAATCCGAAGGGGTGTCTGTACACCTGATGCCCCAAAATCGTCTGGTTTGGGAGTCATTGGTCCAAAACTCGTTAAATGGGTAACTTTGAATAGCCTAAGAAAACGAGACAAGTGAAGTGGGCTAATAAGAAAAAAGGATAATACGAAAAAAAACTCTCGGCCTTAAACAAAAAGTCAGGAAAGAGAAACCCCTACTGAATGCTGCATCGCACAGTGCATTTGTCATATGACGTTAATCCTGCTAAGGACGTTGTCGAGAATGGAGACAGAGTGCCTTTGACGAGGGAAGGTAGTTCTTTTGAATTCGACCTCACTCACGTACAATGACCATGAATGCTTGAGGGTGTTCTTACGATTGCATAACTCGTCAAATAGAAAGTCATTAACTCACGAGGGAATAAAAAAAAAGAATAAAAAAAAGGAAGAATAAAAAGAAAAATAAAAAAAAATATACATTCACGGTTCACAACTTGCTAGATTGTGCGATCAATAGATATTCAATTTCATGTGATTTAACTGCATTTTTGTCGAGATTATAATATCTTTGTGTTGAGCTAACACTAACGGCCCGAGCTTTCAAGTTTTGGCATTTGTTAGTCATCTGATATGCAGGATCTTGCAGAGCTGTGGATAACTCAGCACGGTCAACATCACGAGTGTTCGATAGAAATTTTTGGCAGCGATACGCGCCAAGGCAGGGCAGTTAAGAATCGTGAAATGGAAGGAAGCTGAGACTGTACAGAACTTCTCGTCATTGGGTCTCTCCCCAATCCTGACTATCACTGCCTCGACATCCAAATGATCCACATGCATGAGCATATACAAGGATGATATAATGCGGGACAGCAGGATATCGGCCAGTAGAAATGATCAAAAGGCCAAGGAGCCCAACATAGCTGTCGATCATCACAGAGAGCGAAACAGACTGCCTCAACTCAATGAAATGAAGACGACCAAGAACAGGCAGAATACCCAAACCAGTGTTGAAGTCTAGAAACTACACTTCACGACGAGGCGTGATCCAGTCAAATGTGGGCCAACAACGACGACTGTCGAAACGTATCATTTGACTGAACAGGGGTCATTTCTATCTAAAACATATGTTGTGCACATAACATATCTGCCAGATCATGCATAACATCTTTTTCATGCATGCAGGTACGATCAAAATGAAAATCTTCAGGAAAGTACAAGTATGTCGCTTTCAACCTCACAAATGATCAGACTGTGATGGCTTGTGCGGCATGGTACGTGGACGATGTTGGTGGGAGATCCAAGACAGAAGTCGATCACACATCCCACTACAAAAATCACTCAAATCAAACCATCGACCCCTGGGAAGGGCTGGTATCCAACTAATCAACGACCCCTGGGAAGGGCTGGTATCCAACAAATCAAAGACCCCTGGGAAGGGCTGGTATCCAAGACAATCAATGACCCTGGGAAGGGCTGGCATCCAAACAAGGAGTGAACCTGGGAAGGCATCCAAGCAAATCACAACAAGGTGGTGAACAAACCCTGGGAAGGGCTGAGATCCACGCGAACCACAACAAGATGGCGAGCAACCCTGGGAAGGGCTGATATCCACAAAAAGAAAAAAGACAAAAAACAACAAACCCTGGGAAGGGCTGAGATCCAGGCGAACCACAACAAGATGGTGAGCACCCCTGGGAAGAGCTGATATCCACAAAAAGAAAAAAGACAAAAAACAACAAACCTTGGGAAGGGCTGAGATCCACGCGAACCACAACAAGATGGCGAGCAACCCTGGGAGGGGCTGATATCCACAAAAAGAAAAAAAGACAAAAAACAACAAACCCTGGGAAGGGCTGAGATCCACGCGAACCACAACAAGATGGTGAGCACCCCTGGGAAGGGCTGATATCCACAAAAAGAAAAAAGACAAAAAACAACAAACCCTGGGAGGGGCTGAGATCCACGCGAACCACAACAAGATGGCGAGCAACCCTGAGAAGGGTTGATATCCACAAAAAGAAAAAAGACAAAAAACAACAAACCCTGGGAAGGACTGAGATCCACGCGAACCACAACAAGATGGCGAGCAACCCTGGGAAGGGCTGATATCCACAAAAAGAAAAAAGACAAAAAACAACAAACCCTGGGAAGGGCTGAGATCCACGCGAACCACAACCAGATGGTGAGCAACCTTAGGAAGGGCTGATATCCACAAAAAGAAAAAAAGACAAAAAATAACAAACCCTGGGAAGGGCTGAGATCCAAGATAACCAACCGGCGACGATAACCGGGGGTTACGAGATGGGTGATCGGCGACGATACCCGGCCCCGACAAGACAATCGACCGGCGACGATAACCGGCGATTACGAGATGGATGTCCGGCGACGAAAACCGGCTCCGACAGGATAACCAACCGGCGACGATAATCGGGGGTTACGAGATGGGTGACCGGCGACGATACCCGGCCCCGACGAGACAATCGACCGGCGACGATAATCGGCGATTACGAGATGGATGTCCGGCGACGAAAACTGGCTCCGACAGGATAACCAACCGGCGACGATAACCGGGGGTTACGAGATGGGTGACCGGCGATGATACCCGGCCCCGACGAGACAATCGACTAGCGACGATAACCGGCGATTACGAGGTGGATGACCAGCGACGAAAATCGGCTCCGACAAGACAACCAACCGGCGACGATAACCGGGGGTTACGAGATGGGTGACCGACGACGATACCCAGCCCCGACGAGATGGTCGACCGGCAACGATAACCGGCGATCACGAGATGGGTGACCGGCGACGAAACCCGGCCCCGACGAAGCGATCAACCGGCGACGATAACCGGCGATCACGAGATGGAGGACCGGCGAAGAAAACCGGCTCCGACAAGACAATCAACCGGCGACGATATCCGGTGATTACAAGACGAGCGACCGGATACGAAACCCGGCGCGGACAAGACGATTGCGTGAGGCATTGACACCCTTACGAATGTTTTGCATGCTTTGCATCTTGTGTTGCATCATAAGCTATATGTGTTGCATCATGTGTGTACTGTCATTCTTCCGCACTGTCATTCATGCATCGTGTGTCTACTTCTTTATCATGTTCATTTCATTTAACATTTCATAAACATGATAAAGAGGGGCAGCTGTAGACACCTAAATTTTTGCGTTTGCTATACTAACCTTGACAGGAGGGCAAAATCGTCAATTAGCCTAGCCTACGAGACGGAAGGTGGACATAAGTGCGAACACTCAAAACCACGACGACGACTTGTGATCAAGGTTGACACGACGACGGGCGAAGCAAGCACCCATGAATGATGTGGCACTTTTCCCAGCGGTTCCCGGACTACAAAATGCAAGCCTTTCAGCAGAAACCGATGATCCGACACGAGAATCGAGGTGCGGTTCAGAAAATGAGAAAATCAGCCCACCCAGCCGCGGATTGATCTGCGGCTAAACGATTAAAATAATGGTAGTGCGCGAGATGGCTGAAGTGCGCGGCGGGCGCGGGGAAACCGAGGCCAGCCACAGATTGATGTGCGGCCAGCCACATATCAATCTGCGGCTGCCTAGCTCAGCCCCTTATCAGGCCATTTTGCATACAGAGGAGAAAAAAAAAGAAGAAGGCAGCGGCGGGAGCAGCTGGGAGAAGAAAGAGAAAACAGCAAGAAAATAAGAGAAATTAAGAGAGAAAAGAGTGAGAAACAGTGAGGAATTGTACCCATTTTGTGAGATTACAAATCATATATTTCTACTCTATTCAATACACAAATTCATATATATTGTGGGGATTATTTGCAAGGTAAAAAATCCTTTGTTTTAGCATTTTGTTTTACCATTTTTGTTAAGCTTTTTGTCATCCAAATTATATTAAATGTAGTTGTTCTTGTATATTGTTGTGAATCCATGGATTGAGGGCTATTAGTGAGGGTTCCAAATGGAACGAAATTGTTCCTAATGGCCCGATGATATCCATTTGGTGAATTTTAGCTCGTTGTAATGATGTATTATGCATAGATTGTTTAGGTTGCTATTTTTAGGATCTTGTGGGCGTGTAGCGACTTTGGATGTGAGCCTAGGAGCGCGACCCCGTGGTCCAAATCCGATGATGGACATCTATTGATATATGTAATAAATTCGATGTATCTTTCATTGTAAATATGTAATCGTCGGGCCTTAAAACGACGTCAAGGCGAGAATCCTGTTTAAGGCCCAGAAATATTGGAACTTGTGATCGTAGGCATTCGGGGTTATTTTGATGGCTTACATGCCCATGAATAGCCCCAATACATTTTAATGCTTGATTTGATTTATGAGACGAAATTGATTTCAAAGCTAAACGATAAGATTTTCGTAAAATCAATTGAACTAGGTTATTAGAATCACGAGGCTAAAATTTGGGAATGCTAATGAACGTCGATTCCTATTTAACGAGAAAGCTAAAGAAAAAAAAATCGTTTTCAAACATCACAAAAAATAGTTTTATAAAATAAGAAATGTTTTATTAAATCTTTGTGCATAGGGTGAAAGAGATCCTAGAAGTTGCCCATCATTCTATTTACGAAAGCAACGTATAGATCTCGATTCCTATTTTGACGAAGGTTTAAAACTCTTGTTTTGCCAAAATGACACTTAATGAAAACCTTACAGTTTTGACAATTAAAATCAAACCTTTCTAATAAAGAATAAAGCTTTCTTGTATAAACCGAAGGACATTCTAAGGCATTATCAAAAGAAAACACGACTTTCCATAAAAAATCCAAATGATTCTTTCATACAAACTCACCACAACATTCACATAGGCACACACACACACACGCGCGCATGCACACACATTTCATGAATTAAAGGATAGAAAAGCATCAAGATTGTGGTAACCGTGTTTTCATGGAAGTCGGGGGGTGCCTAACACCTTCCCCTCGCTTAAGTAAGCCCCCGAACTCTATGAATCTCGATTCGCAGACCAATTAATTCGGAGTCACATATGAGCCAGCGATTTATAAAAAAACGAAAACTCGGATGAGTTGGTACATCCATTTCAAATATACCAACTGGCGACTCTGGTTAATTGGCTCATCATAAAAAACGATCTTTCAAAACCCCGTCGACATTAATGCCGATCTTTTCCAAAAATCATTCAATCAAAAGGCTAAAATTGGAAAAGACTAAAGATACGAAAAAAACCGGCGTCGACAGTAGACAAATAAGTGTTTAACGATTAAATCTTTTAAGTTTTATTTCGGGTATCATAACCGCATATAAATAAGACTTCTTCTACAATATATGAAATAATTTTAGCATTATAACTGCTTACAGAATGAATATTTTTTCAATTATATTTAAAATAAATTGAGCATTATAACTGTTTGAAAAATAAATATTCGGTTACTATGGTTGAATTAATTCGGGCATTATAGCTGCTTATAAAATGAATATTCGGCTATTATATTTGAGATAATTTCAGCATTATAACTGCTTATAAAATGAATATTCGGCTATTATATTTGAGAAAATTTCAGCATTATAACTGCTTATAAAATGAATATTTTTACTAAATATTTGAAGAAATTCGGACATAGTAACTGCTTATAAAAGTATATTTTCTAATATATAAGAGAAATAAATCGGACATTATAACTGCTTGTAAGTAGGACTTTTGTACTATATACTTCAAATAATTTGGGCATTACAACTGCTTATAAAAGTATATTTTTACTAAATATATATAAAGAAAAATGAAAATAATAACCACTAGAGTAATACCTCTTATAGTTGCTAGCTTTACTTCCAATCGCACAGCGCTTCGATGCTTAGAAAGTAATTTTTATCTCACAATATCTGTCAGAATATAAATATAGAGTGTTTTTGCTCTTGAACTGCTGTTGAAAAATAGTAAGGAATGAATGAACTGAGCTTGCTATTTATAGAAAAACCAAGTTTCACTAATTGCACGTTAGGGGCTCGGCTTATTACACTTTGGTACCTAGGTTAATTACACTTTAGTACCTAGCGTAAGCTGGCGTGTGCCAGGCGTAAGCTGGCATGTGCCAGGATAAGCTAGCATGTGCCAGGCGTAAGCACGACAAAGCAGTTTGTCAGCGTAGGCACGACAAAGCGTAAGCACGACAAAGCACTATATCAGTTTAAGCACGACATAGCAGCTTACTAAAAATAATTTGTCAAGATGCTTTTCGGTGAAATCGTGGAAAGCACGACAAATCATTTTACCAAAGTAAGTACGACTAAGCAGCTTAACCGAAAAATTTTATTTGACCAAATTCATCGTTTACCTTATAAAATCACAAAACACCTGGTTCGAAATATCATTTGGATCTTTATTTAAGCACATATGATACAAAATTCAAATCTCATTAGGGTTTAAGGTTTTAAACTTTTCGATATCTAGTTTTACGTTATACGTTCTAATTCTAAACGTATACGATAATGTTTTCGAATCGTATTAAGTTTTCAAAGATTACCTAAACAACCGTTCATCAGAATATATCATCACATAACACAGAGTCGGAATAAGAAATTTCATTTAATAAACACATAATTTACATATACAAATCTTATTAGGGTTCAGAATATTACATTAAATAATAAATATTAAGATATTTAATTTATTCTATCTCCATAGATTAAATTAAATACATTTAACTTATTATTACGATTATGCCATTTATTTCTTAAATAAATATTTTTCTTCTGCGGTGTGACCCTTTAGGCTCTCCATATTAAATCGGTTGTGAATAAATCAATTAGAACAATTTTAATCTTTTTTAAATAAATAAATTAAATTATTTAATTTATTTAATTAAATAATATTTATTCTACAATAAGGGTAAGCCCCCTTAGCGATCAACGATTTTCAAATAATATAGATTTCAACATTAATCACAAAAGAACCTTTTCAGTGAATAGTTACCGTACAATTCAATCCTTCTACCATACAATGTCCCAATTAAATATAAGATATGAAATTATTGTCAAGTCTTATTCTATTTAATTATATGCATTTCGATTCTTAAATGCCCAACTCTCAATAATGCAAATTAGAAACTCCTTTCTAATTTCATTCTGCCTTGGCCAAGGACTACTGAGTTGTCATTTATCGAATCACATAGGACATTCACATCTTTTACTAGATGTGGTAGATTCTTTGTTGATCATTCACCTATCTTCATGTACAACTTATTATACCCAAGCATACCCTTTGATATACCCTAAAGGTCTTCAGAGACATGTCAAAGTATATCTCATCATACACAAGATACTATGATGATCTCAAGTCCAAGGATCACTTGTACTACTATCACTGGAGGTATTCCTATTAACAGGTGAGTAAAACTCCATTAGGTATTCCTTAACGAGTCACGTTCAGTGAACTTATTCTCCAAGAAGCACCTACATACTTGCTTTAGTATCTCCACACAAATGATTATGAGATTAATCATCCTCTTCATAAGAGCAAGCAACGTATGTACTAATCTATCTGGATTTACTAATCCCCTTTTTAGTAATCCAACGATTAGGAACGATTTTAGTTTTAAGCTTTCTAAGAATTTAGATCTCATTAGCATGATCATTATCATGATTCTAAAAGCATTGCTTAAAACTATGGGTTTATCACATATTAAATAACAGCACCATGTAGATAAAGTAAAATGCCTTTAGTAAGTCAATTCCTTTATTAATAAATGAATAAGATTATAAAGTATATGCTACATCATATCAAATATGATTGGCTTGTGTGCATACTACTTTCAATCTCCCACTTGCACTAAAGCCAATCGCCATGGAATCTAATACCCATCTTCTCTAAGTGACGATCAAACTGCTATTGGGTTAAAACTTTAGTAAATGGATCTGCGATGTTTTCTTGAGAGTCCACATGCTCTAGGGTGACGTCTCCTTTTTTAATGATCTCTCTATTCAAATGAAACCGCCACAACACATGTTTGGATTTCTGATGAGACCCGGGTTCGTTAGCCTACGCAATAGCTCCAGTATTGTCACAGAATAAAGGTACGACTCCTCTAACGCTAGGAACCACTCCAAGTTCAGTTATGAACTTCTTCATCCAAACAGCTTCCTTTGCAGCTTCACTTGCAGCTATGTACTCTGCCTCTGTCACTGAATCAGTAACTGTTTGCTGCTTGGAACTTTTCTAACTCACTGCGCCACCGTTTAAGGTAAACACATACCCTGAAATGGATTTACTGTCATCTGGGTCTATTTGAAAACTTGAGTTTGTATAGCCCTCTAGTTTTAATTCAGACCCACCGTTAATAAGAAATACATCCTTAGTTCTATTTAAGTACTTTAGGATGTTTTTCACTGCCTTCTAGTGCTCTTCTCCTGGATTCGACTGATATCTTCTTGTTACACTTAGTGCATGAGCGACATCCGGTCTAGTACATATTATACCATATATGACAGATCCTATTGCTGAAGCATAAGGAATCTTACTCATACGGTCTCTCTCTTCAGGTGTCTTTGGGGCCTGTTTCTTGGAGAGATGTATTCCATGGCTCATCGGCATGAGACCTCTCTTGGAATCTTCCATGCTAAACTTCTTTAGCATCGAGTCAATGTACTTTCCTCAGGTCAAGCCAAGCATCCTTTTAGATCTATCTCTATAGATCTTTATCCCCAAAATATAGGATGCTTCTCTCAAGTCCTTCATGGAGAAGTGTTTAGATAACCAAATTTTGATCGACTATAGCATATCATTCCCTATCAGTAATATATCGTCTAGATATAATACTAAGAATGAAACAACGCTCCCACTAACCTTCTTGTACACACAAGGTTCATCCTCATTTTTAATAAAATCAATTTTTTTGATTATCTCATCAAAACGGATGTTCCATCTTCGAGAAGCTTGCTTCAATCTATAAATAGATCGTTGTAGCTTACTGTGACGCCTGTAACGGGCGAATTAATTGCGTTGTGATTCTGGGGACAGAATCCTTTTAAGGAGGGAAGGATGTAACGAATGCGATTTTTGTGAATAAACAAAAATATTTATTGTGTTATATAAATATTTTTGTTAATTTATTTATTGAGTAAAATAAATAATTTATAAAGTTATTGTGTAATAGTTCATGTTAAGTGTAATTATGTTAAATGTTAATTGTATGTGATTTGATATGATTATTCTAATTTAATTTAATAATTAAATTATATTATTAAATGATTTATTTGAATAAGGGATTTATTTGAATAAGATAATTGATATTGCTATTGGTCGAATAGAAATTATTAATTAAGTTAGTAAGGTTTAATTGAATTTATTTAATAATAAGTTTAATTAAATTAGAAGTGCGACAATTAAAAGTATATAGTATAATGGATTATTAAAATAAATGAGAAAGGGTTTTATTTTAGATAAACCAAACAAGGCCTTGTGACCCTTGGTTGGTAAAAATAGATTATTTTGCATTTGAGTTTGCCAAACAAGGCCTAACTCTTGGTTTCTACAACTGACTGATTAAAAGCTAAGTTACGTTAAAATAAAATAAAATAAAGGCTATCAGTTGTTTTTTTTTCTAAGCTCAAAGAAGGAAGAACAGAGTTTTAACAAAGAAAGAATAGAGAGATATTGAGAGAGGAGTTTGGAGATTGGAGAGAAGAGTTCTAAAATCAAAGGAGGATTTCTAAGTGATTTTCATCATCTAGCTAAAGTTCAAGAAGGAATTGAAGATATAATTCTTGTTAGTTTTGTTAAAAGTTCTTCACTGTATTTTATTATTTTATTTCTCTGTATAAAATTTAGTGGCTCAAAATATGAATTACTTGATGTAATTGATAGTAAGCATGTGTTAGGTAATTATATGATGTTTATAAACTAATTTGAAAGAGTTAATTCATGAAAGTATGCTTTAAAATTGAGTTTTTGGTTTTACAGAGTTTTACTTTCGTGTATGGCATGTATGTATGAAAATTGATACTCAAAGTGATTATTAATCGGTAAATTGACGCTTGATTATGATAATATGATGAAAAACGAAAAGAATATAAGTGGAATGGATTAAAATGGTTTAGAGATGAATTTACAGTAGTTGATTTCATTTAAATGGATAAAATATGAATATTTTGTTTAAACAGAGAATTTTGGGTTCTAATTGGGTGATTATGTGTATTATAATGGTTAGAATGTTTAGAAACATTTTGGGTAATTGTTTTATAATATGTTTGATGTCTGGGTATGTTTAATCTATGTGTTGGATGGTAGAATTTGGAAAATTTGGCCTAGAATGTCACTGGTTCGCGAACTGTAGGAGATGACTGCCGAGTGTACCGCCCCGGCGGTAGAAATGTACTGGAGTTCTCGCCCCGGAGGGAGCTTGCCCCGGCGAGAGTTTGTGAAGGAATTCGCCGCCCCGGCGGTGGAACAGTAACTGAAAATTTTTATTTTTTTTATTTATTTTGCTATGTTATCGTGTACATGATTAAAACTTAGATTAAAGTATTTAATAATAAATAAGATAATACAATGGGTGGTAAGCAAATATTTAATGAATATCAAATGACATTTGATATACTAAATGGAATAAGAACAAATTCTAAAGTGCATATAATTCTGTAACTAATTATTGTTATCGTTTTATAATTAAAATGTATAGGTTAATTAAAGAACGTGAATTTAAATCTGTAATCTACGTGCGAGGCAAGTTTTTCCTCCCTTAATCTTGTTATTTCATTTAAAACAAGTTTACTTTCATTGAGCAAGTTTGTTAACTTTAGCTTATCGTTATTCAAGCAAGGTTGTTACCATGTTAGGTGCTTAAGCTTTATTCCAGTCATTTGTTATTCGATCATTGATTGTTATTCAAATTCCGAACATAATTTCTATTGTACGAACTTTATTGATGAATCAAATGCTTTAGTGACTAGCAAACCCTTGTTGATTCAGCTAGTCCTTAGTTGATGAGCGTTCTAAAGACTTAGAATATTTTAAAATTGTTCCAAACCAAGTTCCTTTTGGTACGGATTCTGATGCTAAACTGAGATGAACAATCCTAATATAGGGGATTAATTACGCAACAACGTTAAAATATTTGTGCACAATACATTGTACAAAGGGATGATCCTCCTGAGTACGAGATGGATGGTCCATAGTCTTTAACACTGTTAAAGGTTACGGTAGAAATACTTGTTAACCTAGGACATAGTTCAAGGTCTTATGACCCTCAGATACAATTCTAAAGCTTGAATTCTATATTAAATTCTTGAGCCAAGCGTTTTATTAATCTTTTATATCTTGATTAGTTATTGATTGAATTCAGGAAAAACCATAATTCCTAAGTTGAAATCTATTTCATTGATTATTAAATTGTTATTATTGTCATACTTGTGGGCAATTGTCTGCTCACTCTTGCATTGAACATTGCAGCTAAGACAGAAAAGTTGGACGAGCCCTCCACGAGTAAGGGCAAGGGCAAGATGCAGAAATAGCTAAAAACTTGTTATTTATTTGATGTTTTATTGTAAAAAGACTTATTTAATTTTATGTTTTAATTCCGCATTGATGTAATAAAGGTTAGATAACCTGGGATTTGTTTGATTAGGAGATTAGAGATGTAACCCCTTTTGTGGGAAGATTTTTCATTTAACTTAATTTAAATTGTCCTTTATTATGGGTAGCTAGATATGAATGAATGGTATAGTGAACACCAAATCTGTAGAATTGTAGTACCCGGATTTGGGGGTGTCACAACGCCCCCAAAGCCGTGTAACATCAAACACAGGATATGGTGCTCACGATACATCAAACACCATCATCTAACTAAACAAGCTTCATAAATAATAATAATAATTACAATAGTATTCGAATAAAATCTCAGGTTTACATAGCCTTAAATAACCTTAAACTTAAACTTAGCGTTTATCGCTACGATACATCAATGCGGAAATCTAAAACTATTACAAAAATAAACTTTTCAATTCTTCATCTTAGGTTTTCCCTTGTCCTTGCCCGAGCCCTCTGCTTTCTCACCCTTAGCTGAAATGTTAAAGCAAGAATGAGCACAAGTTGCCTAGCAAGTATATAAAATAATATGATAATGAATATCAAGATTAAAATCATCTATTTTGACATCTCTCCATAATCGAAAGAATAATCAAAAAGTAGTGTCGGATGTCAAAGATAAGAGTTCAAGAATTTTCAATAGCATACTAAGAGGTATAAGAACCCTGAACATTGTTTTTAATTCATAAAAAGCCATCAGAACTTTTGACAATCAAATAGACTATAAAACATTCTCCGCAAGTACTCCAGGTGATTAGCCTTTCGTACCCTACATTGTGCACAAGTATAAAGTTTGATCGCATAAGCATAAATGGGTCTATATGCCCGACATCAGTTTTTCCCGTTATTCGGGTTGTTCATCTTAGTACTCATGCGGGACCGCACCAAAATAATTTGGATTGGTAAATTTTAAGTAGCTACAATGAATTTGAATTGCTCAAATAACATAATGCTTCACTTTAATAATATCTAGCCAGTACCAAAAGACTAGAAAGCATTCTTGAAAGCAATTTCATTAATGAATAAGAACTTTAAAGCATAGCAATTGAATTAATAATTGAGTAGTCATCAATAAAGCTTGTACAACACTAGAATTTGTCAAACTTACGACATAAGAAATTTGTACATATTGATAATTAGCACAAGTTAAGAATTTCCCGATCACTAAATAAGTGAATAAGGATAGAATAATTGCTCAACTGAACGAGTGAAATTAAAACTCGCATTCACTAGAATAAAGGTAATAAAGATAGAATATTTGCCTTTCACGTAGCTTACGTTAACTGCTTAGCTATACCTCAAATAACCTATATATTCATATATAAATATTCATTAGCCACTCATTCTCATAACAGATTCACAGATTCTATTCATCTCATGCACACCTAATGCTTTTGTTTCATGCTTATAGATATGTATTACAAATATACACACAACCAAATATACAATTAAAGCAAATCATCATATATCTTAAGTTGTTGTTTTTTTTTGTTTTTACTCCAAAAGTTTCATTTACAAAACCTGTTTAAACCTTTTCAAGCCTTGGTTCAACTTAGCCCTTACATATTTAAATAATACAAACATTCCAATGGTCACATAATAAAGCTTATAAGAATGTAACACACATGTATCAAGCTTTAGATTACAAATAGAACATCTTGACCACTCTGCAGCACGGCGTGACCGCACTACTTTTATACGTGGGAGTGGCGCGGCCGCGCCACTCCCTTCCAGGCCCAGAACTGAGCTTTTTAATGTTCAGTTCTCTTTCTAGCATGATAAGGTCTTAGCATATATCAAATAATAAATAAACACATTATTATGAAGACTTAAAACTAATTTAGGTCCATGCATTCGACATTTAATACATCATTTTGAAATTTCTTTTTTGTTTTTAAAAAAACAAGTTTAATAGCTCTTTTCTTAAAGATTAGCCATGTTCATATTAGATTCTAATTTTATTGCCACATAAGTTCTGATACACATGTTTAAATATAAATGGAACATATTTACATCATTTCTTTAATTCAAGATAACTTTTCCTAAAAAAATTAATCAATCGTAGCTAACGGTTCAATTTTGGTGATTACATACTTTTGATACATCTTAATACATATTTAAGGCTTCTTCATGCTCATTGTACAAGGTTAAGTTGAGTACTAACGGCTGAGCAATTAAAAGAAAACATCAGTATTTCGTTCTGGTGCAGCGCGGCCGCGCTGGTACCCAGACACAGGTGATGCAGGCTTCTGCTGCTGCGAACCAAACTTTTTAAAAACTTATACAATGGAAAATTTAAACACGACCCAACATTATAACTCAACTAGAAACCACATGACTTACATAATTAACTATTCTAATAACACCAACAACTCTATTAGCAAATCTAGAGCCTCTAAAATCAACTTTCTTACAATGTAATCCCATTTAAGCAATTTAACCAATATGAACATGTTTCGCATTTCTTGACCGAATTCAGAGCATACATAGCATGATTAAACTCAAAATTTTCATTCTTTAATACTCTACAATCATCAATTATCAATAACATAGCAACACATAACCCAATCAGAACATCTAACTCAAAGAATAAACATTTTTCTCATCATTTCTTATATGAAAACTAACAGTTGTTAATATTACCTCTTGGATGAATTCCCTTCTTGGATTAACACTGAGGATGCTTCTCTTCTAGCTTGATTAACCCTCTGAAACTCCAAAAATCCTTCAAGCTCTCGTTCTCACACACCCATTCACAATTTCTTTCTCTCGGGTAGAAAGTATTTAACAAAAGGAGAAGTGTTCTTAGTAGAGAATATATATATCTTTGGTGACTAAATTCTCCAATTCTTTCATCTTCAATCATCAGTTGTAACCCATTAATCCCCATGAACCAAATGAATTAGTGAGGGAGGGGTTATGGAAATGTAAGGTTTTGGAAAATATAACTCCCTTCTTCTTCAATTCTGCAATAACCGTGCTCTCCCCTCTCACTTGTCCCACTTTGATAGTCACTTCTCCAAATTAAGCTGATGAAATTTTGATAAATAAAAATATTATTTTAATCTATTAATCAATTAATAAGCCATTTGACCAATTTGCTCTCCGGAATCCACATTTTCGATACTATAGTCGATTCCTACTAAAATTGACATTTCGAACGTCGTGAGAATATTAGTTTTGTCAATTTAGCTCCCGAAATTTGAGTTTGACTTTTTACCCGAAAAAGTCAACCGGTTGACTTTAACTAAAAAGTCAACCCCGACACATTTTGTGTTTATAGTCCATTCTTACTAATTTCAACATTCCGAATTCAAATCCACTGTCTGCTTCACCAGATTCCATCCGAAATCAATTTGAGTTTTAGCTTCATTCTTGTGTTTAATACAATTGTTAACTACATAGTTAATTTCAAATAATTAAATTAACTCAAACCAACTATCTAAATACATCTCATCATATAAGTACTCAATAATATATATATTTATATAACACATACACATACATTTATTAAAATCATTCAATAGATTCACATAAATTCAATTTATTAATTCCATAAAATTACATAATGATCTCGGGTATTACATTCACCCTCCCTTATTAGGATTCCATCCCCGGAATCATCACAAAACTAAACAAAAAGATTAGGATAATTTTTCATCATCTTTTCCTCTAGTTCCCACGTAGCTTTGTCAGCATTGTGGTTCCTCCATACTATCTTAACAGAAGGTATTACTTTATTTCGTAAAACTTGCTCTTTCCTATCAATAACTTGAACAGGAATTTTCTCGTAGGTTAAATCTTTCTCAAACTGAATGGGTTCATATTCTATAACATGCTTGTAATCCTGCTTGTAAGGTCGTAAAACTGACACATGGAACACGTTGTGTACATGCTCCAACTCTGGAGGTAAAGCTATTTCATAAGCTACCTCGCCTACTCACCTCAATACTTCAAAGGGTCCTATAAATCTCAGACTTAGTTTTCCTTTCTTTCCAAATCTCATTTTCCCTTTTCAGGGAGATACTTTCAAGAACACATAAGAACCAATGTCAAAATATCGCTGCTGCCTATGTTGATCAGCATATTTCTTCTGTCGATCTTGAGCCGACACTAATCTTGCTCGTATTGTTTTGACAATATCTGCAGTCTATTGTACCAATTCTGGTCTTAGCAGTCGTCATTCCCCTACTTCATTCCAGCACAGTGGGGTTCTGCACTTTCTTCCATACAGAGCTTCATAAGGTGGCATACCAATGCTTGCGTGGTAACTGTTGTTGTATGCAAACTCCACCAATGGTAGATGGTCATCCCAACTTCCTTTGAAATCCATAACGCACGCTCTCAGCATGTCTTCTAGAGTTTGAATTGTCCTTTCGCTCTGCCCATCTGTCTGTGGATGATATGCAATGCTCAACCTCAAACGTGTCCCCATGCGCTCTTGGAAACTTTTCCAGAAATTTGACGTGAACCGTGGATCGCGATCTAATACAATTGATACTGGCACACCATGTCTGGAAACAATTTCTTTGATGTAGAGTTTTGCCAATTGATCCAAGTTGAATCTGATTTTGATTGGCAAGAAATGTGCTGACTTAGTTAATCGATCAATGATCACCCATACTGCATCATAACCCTTCTGCGTAGTTGGAAGCCCTACCATGAAGTCCATTGTAATATGCTCCCAATTCCATTCCGAAATTTCCAGGGGTTGAAGTAACCCGCTCGGTTTCTAATATTCTGCTTTGACTTTCTGGCATGTTAAGCATCTGCTGACACACTCTGTGACCTCTCTCTTCATGTTAGGCCACCAATAATGTTGATGAAGATCCCGATACATCTTTGTGCTTCCCGGATGAATCGAGTAACTTGAACTATGAGCTTCCTGTAGAATTTCTTCCTTTAACTCAGTTACTGCTGGCACCCAAATTCTCCTCTCAAATCTTAATAGTCCGTCACCATCCACACTGAATTTAAGCTCTTCCCCATCGATAATTCTTTTCCTCACCTTTTCACATTCATCATCGCTGCCTTGTGCTTCTTTTATTTTGTCCAACAAAGTCAGACGGGCTTCCATCGCGAACAATTTCTCACCAGATTCCTTTGGAAACTTTACTTCGAGCTCCAATCTTGCTATTTCCTTGATTAACTCTTCTTGAGCTATTAACATTGCAACTTTTCGCTTCCCTTCTTACTCAACGCATCTGCAACCACGTTAGCTTTTCTCGGATGATATAAGATTTGGCAATCGTAATCCTTAATTAGCTCCAACCACCTCCTCTGTCGCATGTTCAACTCTTTCTGAGTGAAAATATACTTTAGACTTTCATGGTCCGTGTATATTTCACACTTTATGCCATATAAATAGTGCCTCCATATCTTTAGGGCAAATACTACCGCTGCCAATTCCAGGTCATGGGTAGGATATCCCTTTTCATAATCCTTCAGCTACCGTGATGCGTACGCAATAACTTTACCATGTTGCATTAGCACACAGCCAAGTCCTTTATGAGATGCATCACTATAAACTAAAAAATCACCTGTATCGTCTGGTAAAGATAACACCGGTGCTTCACTCAATCGTTTCTTCAACTCTTGGAAACTTTCCTCACATTTCTCCGTCCATACAAATTTTACCGACTTCCTCGTCAGATTAGTTAGTGTTCCTGCTATTTTTGAGAAATCCTGAATGAACCTTCTGTAATAGCCTGCCAATCCCAAGAAAGTTCTTACTTCTGTTGGTGTCTTTGGTTGCTCCCAATTAATTACTGCTTCCACCTTTGCTAGATCGACAGAGATTCTGTCTTTATCAATCACATGACCCAAAAATTGAACTCTTTCCAACCAGAATTCACACTTCAAGAATTTTTCTTATAATTTCTCCTTTCTCAACACTTCCAACACCATCCTTAAATGTTCAGCATGATCTTCCTGAGTCTTAGAATAGATCAGAATATCATTTATGAACATATCCACAAACTTATCCAAGTATTGCTTGAATACCCGGTTCATCATGTCCATAAATGCCGCTGGCGCGTTCGTTAACCCAAATGACATTACCAGGAACCCGTAATGGCCATAACGAGTCCTGAATGCTGTCTTAAGCACATCTTCCTTCTTCACTTTCAATTGGTGATAACCCGTCCTTAAATTGATTTTGGAAAAATATTTCGCTCCTTTTAATTGATCAAACAAATCATCTATCCTGGGTAGTGGGTATTTGTTTTTGATCGTCACCTTATTCAATTCGCGATAATCGATATATAACCTCATTGAACCATCTTTCTTCTTCACAAACAACACTGGTGCTCCCCAAGGAGACACACTCGGTTAGATATACTTCTTATCTAATAACTCCTGCAGCTGTACCATCAGCTCCTTCATCTCCACTGGTGCCATTATGTATGGGGCTTTCGAAATCGGTACCGTTCCAGGTACTAAATCTATAACGAATTCAATCTCCCTATCTGGTGGTAGACCTGGCAAATCCTTCGAAAACACATCGAGAAACTCATTTACAACAGGTATCTGCCCCATCTCTGCTTCCACCCTCTGGGTATCAACAATATGGGCAAGATAACCCATACAGCCTTTTCTCAACAATTTCCTAGCTTGCATCATCGTCAAACAACTCGAGTGCCTAGGCGATTTGCTACCATAAAACACTACCTTAGACTGATTAGGAGTCTGAAGGTTTATACACTTCTTCTGGTAATCTATTATTGCCCCATGATTAAATAACCAGTCCATACCTAGTATTACATCAAATTCCCCTAGTTGAATTGGAATTAAATGCACGGGAAACTTATGCCCCCTTATATTTACAACATAATTTCTATGAATCTGGCTAACGGGAATTATTTCTTTATTCGCAACTTCTATATTCATAGGGTATTCTGATTCATCCTGAGGTAAATTTAATCATTGGGAGAATTCATGTGATACGAAGGAACAAGTAGCACCCGAATCAAATAATATGTATGCAGATATATCATTGATCGGAATGATACCTGAAACCACGTCCTTAGATGCGACCGCGTCCTGAACTGTCATGTTGAAAGTCCTTGATGTTGGTCGATTTTGAGTTGGTGGTCCCAAAATTGTGAGATTTCCACCACTTGATCCCCTTCCTCCATTTCCTCCACCTGAATTTTTCTTTGGGCAATTCCTGGCCTAATGATCCAATGCTCCACAATTGAAGCATTCATTCCTCTTTGGTGCGGGGCAATTGGGAGAGATGTGCCCCTCCTGTCCGCAATTGAAGCATACATTCTTTCCCTTTAGGCAAGCGCCTGAGTGACTCTTTCCACACTCCTTGTAAGCCTCCGCTCTTTTCTTCGACTCTCTAGCCTTATTTTCAAAACTTGCTGGGTTATTGTTGTTGTTGTTGATCCACTTCCTTTTGTTCGCACCACTGCTGCTACCTTCCCCTCTATTCCCTACTTCGTTCCTCTTCTTCTTTTCTTTGTTGAACTTCATCAAGGCTTCACTTCCGCCCTCAGCAATTATGGCTTTCTCCAGGAGAGTAGCGAAGCTATTCGTCTGCAACACCGAAAGTTTGTTGTACAACCATGGCTTGAGGCCTTGCTCGAATCTCCTCGTTTTTCTCTCCTCAGTGTCAACCTGATGAGGTGTAAACCTCGCCAGCTCGTTAAACTTTGCGGCGTATTGGGGTACTGTCATGTCATCTTGCTTTAACTCCAAAGATCGCATCTCTATGCGACTCTGCATACTCACAAGAAAATAATTTTCGAAAAAGACTTTCTTTAAACCTCTCCCAGGATATCACACCTTCTCCAGCCCTGTTCTGGTTCGCCTCTCACCAGAAGTTAGCTTCACCTTTCAGCATATACGTGGCGAAGATCGTTTTCTGATCATCTCCGACTCGGGCGATTGCAAATGCCTTTTCGATTTCTTTGACCCATGATTGGGCTTCAATGGGTTCTGTGGTCCCTTTAAACTCAGGGGGTCCCACACTTTTAAAGTCCTTAAAGGTTGCCACTTGGGCCGTCGGAGGGTTATTGTTATTATTCTGGGTCCGATTCTGTAGTGCCCCAACTATTAGGTCTACGAATTGTCGCATAGGGTTAGGTTGATCCCCAGCATTAGTGGCTGTCTCTTCTGGTGTTTGTTGACGACGTCTTCCACTTGGCATTTTTTTGATAAATAAAATTTACATGTCATCATCTCATAACTAAATCTTACAACATTTATAGCTTATATATAAGCTTAATCATTACATCACACATATAAATAAACATATCTTATTAATATGAAAACCATAAACCAAAGTACTTAACATCTTATGGCAAAATGCCATTTACATCCCTTAACTTAAAACTGAAATTTAAATATTTACATCAATTGATAAGCGTTCGTATAAAAAGTTCATAACAATATAAACCTAAAGACTCCTCCTCATAGCATCTTCACACTCCTCATCTGCCATGTCCATAACTAGCCCTCGGCTTATAGCATGTCTAGACCGGTACTCCTCACGCGGGAAATGATACACCCTATGCTGGAACCTGCCATGCGCTGAGCTAAATGCGTACTGCATCCTGTCCATCCTAACCTTCTTATTCCTTACCTCGAGCTCTAACTCATGCCTCTGGTTTTGAGCCCTTACACGGCCTTTCATCTCATCCCTCCAGTAAGTGGTAATCAACTGTTTGTCTGTTTGAAGACCCTGAACTCTCGCCTCCAATCCGTTTATCGTATTTCCCAAGTGGGACCGGATGGCCTCCTTTTCTACCCTCAACCTATCCGCCTTTTGGTCTGATACACGCAGCTAGTCAACCATATCTGCGTTTCTAACCATCAGATGATGCACTAATGCCCCGAGCAATGCCACTGCCCCCTTCTCTTCCTGGTACTGTTCCTCCAACTCATGGACTTGATCATCCAACTCCGTGTTTCTGTCCATTAACTCACCTAGCAGCCTATCCTCTGGTGCTTCCTCAGAGTCCTCCTCGGGGTCCTCCTCAGAATCCTCCTTAGGGTCTTCATTTGGGTCTGAATGAGCTGCTACCTCAACTATGGGCGGAGGTACAGCTGCTACTAACTGCTCACTAACCACATGGATATCTCTAATATCCTCTTCTCCTGACATCCTACAATCAAAACAAACTAGATTAGTGTTTTTTTTAAAAAAAATAAACACATATTTTTTCTATAGTAAAAGTAACTAGACTCAACACTTTAAACTCTGTGTGAGTTCATCTCCTTCCTATCTCCACTAATTTCTCTAAAGTTATAATCCAAGGTTCTCCCACCTAAGGTTTATAACCTACGTCACTGATACCAACCTGTGACGCCCCCAAATCCGTGTAACATCAAACACAGAATATGGTGCTCACGATACATCAGACACCATCATCTAACTAAACAAGCTTCATAAATAATAATAATAATTACAATAGTATTCGAATAAAATCCCAGGTTTACATAACCTTAAATAACCTTAAACTTAAACTTAGCGTTTATCGCTACGATACATCAATGCGGAAATCTAAAACTATTACAAAAATAAACTTTTCAATTCTTCATCTTAGCTTCCCTTGTCCTTGCCCGAGCCCTCTGCTTTCTCACCTTTAACTGAAATGTTAAAGTAAGAATGAGCACAAGTTACCCAGCAAGTATATAAAATAATATGATAATGAATATCAAGATTAAAATCATCTGTTTTGACATCTCTCCATAATCGAAAGAATAATCAATAAGTAGTGTCGGATGTCAAAGATAAGAGTTCAAGAATTTTCAATAGCATACTAAGGGGTATAAGAACCCTGAACATTGTTTTTAATTCATCGAAAACCATCAGAAGTTTTGACAATCAAATAGACTATAAAACATTCTCCGCAAGTACTCCAGGTGATCAGCCTTTCGTACCCTATATTGTGCACAAGTATAAAGTTTGATCGCATAAGCATAAATGGGTCTATATGCCCGACATCAGTTTTTCCCATTATTCGGGTTGTTCATCTTAGAACTCATGCGGTACCACACCAAAACAATTTGCATTGGTAGATTTTAAATACCTACAATGAATTTGAATTGCTCAAATAACATAACGTTTTACTTCAATAATATCTAGCCAGTACCAAAAGACTAGAAAGCATTCTTGAAAGCAATTTCATTAATGTATAAGAACTTTAAAGCATAGCAATTGAATTAACAATTGAGTAGTCATCAATAAAGCTTGTACAACACTAGAATTTGTCAAACTTACGACATAAGAAACTTGTACATATTGAAAATTAGCACAAGTTAAGAATTTCCCGATCACTGAATAAGTGAATAAGGATAGAATAATTGCTCAACTGAACGAGTGAAATTAAAACTCGCATTCACTAGAATAAAGGTAATAAAGATAGAATATTTGCCTTTCGCGTAGCTTACGTTAACTGCTTAGCTATACCTCAAATAACCTATATATTTATATATAGATATTCATTAGCCACTCATTCTCATAACGGATTCACAGATTCTATTCATCTCATGCATACCTAATGCTTTTGTTTCATGCTTATAGATATGTATTACAAATATACACTCAACCAAATATACAATTAAAGCAAATCATCATATATCATAACTTGTTGTTTTTTTTTGTTTTTACTCCAAAAGTTTCATTTACAAAACCTGTTTAAACCTTTTCAAGCCTTGGTTCAACTTAGCCCTTACATATTTAAATAATACAAACATTCCAATGGTCACATAATAAAGCTTATAAGAATGTAACACACATGTATCAAGCTTTAGATTACAAATAGAACATCTTGACCACTCTGCAGCACGGCGCGACCGCGCTGCTTTTATACCTGGGAGTGGCGCGGCCGCGCTACTCCCTTCCAGGCCCAGAATTGAGCTTTTCAATGTTCAGTTCTCTTTCTAGCATGATAAGGTCTTAGCATACATCAAATAATAAATAAACACATTATTATGAAGACTTAAAACTAATTTAGGTCCATGCATTCGACATTTAATACATCATTTTGAAATTTCTTTTTTTTTTAAAAAAAAAAACAAGCTTAATAGCTCTTTTCTTAAAGATTAGCCATGTTCATATTTGATTCTAATATTATTGCCACATAAGTTTTGATACACATGCTTAAACATAAATGGAACATATTTACATCATTTCTTTAATTCAAGATAACTTTTCCTAAAACAATTAATCAATCGTAGCTTACGGTTTAATTTTTGTGATTACATACTTTTGATACATCTTAATACATATTTAAGGCTTCTTCATGCTCATTGTACAAGGTTAAGTTGAGTACTAATGGCTGAGCAATTAAAAAAAACATTAGTGTTTGGTTCTGGTGCAGCGCGGCCGCACCCTGTTTAGCCTTGGTACCAGCGCGGCCGCGCTGGTACCCAGACACAGATGATGTAGGCTTCTGCTGCGAACCAAACTCTTCAAAAACTTATACAATGGAAAATTTAAACACGACCCAACATTATAACTCAACTAGAAACCACATGACTTACATAATTAACTATTCTAATAACACCAACAACTCTATTAGCAAATCTAGAGCCTCTAAAATCAACTTTCTTACAATGTAATCCCATTTAAGCAATTTAATCAATATGAACATGTTTTGCATTTCTTGACCGAATTCAGAGCATACATAGCATGATTAAACTTAGAATTTTCGTTCTTTAATACTCTACAATCATCAATTATCAATAACATAACAACACATAACCCAATCAGAACATCTAACTCAAAGAATAAACATTTTTCTCATCATTTCTTATATGAAAACTAACAGTTGTTAATATTACCTCTTGGATGAATTCCCTTCTTGGATTAACACTGAGGATGCTTCTCTTCTAGCTTGATTAACCCTCTGAAACTCCAGAAATCCTTCAAGCTCTCGTTCGCACACACCCATTCACAATTTCTTTCTCTCGGGTAGAAAGTATTTAACAAAAGGAGAAGTGTTCTTAGTAGAGAATATATATATCTTTGGTGACTGAATTCTCCAATCCTTTCATCTTCAATCATCAGTTGCAACCCATTAATCCCCATGAACCAAATGAATTAGTGAGGGAGGGGTTATGGAAATGTAAGGTTTTGGAAAATATAACTCCCTTCTTCTTCAATTCTGCAATAACCGTGCTCTCCCCTCTCACTTGTCCCACTTTGATAGTCACTTCTCCAAATTAAGCTGATGAAATTTTGATAAATAAAAATATTATTTTAATCTATTAATCAATTAATAAGCCATTTGACCAATTTGCTCTCTGGAATCCACATTTTCGATACTATAGTCGATTCCTACTAAAATCGACGTTTCGAACGTCGTGAGAATATTAGTTTTGTCAATTTAGCTCCCGAAATTCGAGTTTGACTTTTTACCCGAAAAAGTCAACCGGTTGACTTTGACCAAAAAGTTAACCGCGACACATTTTGTGTTTACAGTCCATTCTTACTAATTTCGACGTTCCAAATTCAAATCCATTGTCCGCTTCCCCAGATTCCACTCCGAAATCAATTTGAGTTTTAGCTTCATTCTTGTGTTTAATACAATTGTTAACTACATAGTTAATTTCAAATAATTAAATTAACTCAAACCAACTATCTAAATACATCTCATCATATAACTCAATAAAATATATATATATTTATATAACACATACACATACATTTATTAAAATCATTCAATATATTCACATAAATTCAATTTATTAATTCCATAAAATTACATAATGATCTCGGGTATTACACTTACAGACTTGATTTGTTCCAACCATTGAAATAAAACCATTTGGCTGTATCATATATATATTTTCCTCAAGTTCTCCATTGAGAAAGACTGTCTTTACGTCCATTTGCCAGATTTCGTGGTAATAATAAGCTGCAATTGCAAGTAAAATCCGAAAGGACTTGAGCATAGCTATTGGTGAGAAGGTTTCATCATAGTTAACACCTTGTCTTTGTTTGAAACCTTTTGTAACTAGTCGGACCTTATAGGTCTCTACCTTGTCGTCTGCTCCAGTCTTTCTCTTAAAGACCCATTTGCACCCAATAGGCTTAATGCCCTCAGGTGGTGAAACTAAAGTCCATACTTCGTTTTCATACATGGAGTCCATTTCGAATTTCATGGCTTCTAACCATTTCTCTGAGTCTTTACTACTCATAGCCTCTTCATAAGTCAATGGATCATCATCACTTATGATGCGTACCTTTGATGATTGGGATTTATACCTACGAACTGAGTACGTTTGGCTTTGATAATTTGTGAGTTCTTAAGTACTTTAAGTTAGTATTAGGTATTTATAGTGTATTTATGTTATTTTGTAGGAAGAAGCAAGGAAACGCAATCCGAACATCTTTTGGAGTACAATAAGCAAGCAAACGCAAGAAGGGAAGATTGCAGGGCTTTTAACACTAGGTTAGTTGCATATTCTTGGTTCAGAACTTGGATTTTATTGTAGATCTACTCCTTAGCTTTCCGGAACATCTTGAATCGTCACAATCGGAGTTCAAATGAGAAAGTAATGATCGTTTTACCAACGAACGTTGAACCTCAAAGTTTGGAGTTGCCATTTGGATAACAGCCACTTTAAGCCCAATTTCAACTTTGATCCAATCCAAATCTCTCAATTCTCAAAGAACGAAAGTTGTAGATCGCGTCAAGAGCTTTGATTTGACGGGTGGCATGCCTTATAACACCGCCCGGATCAAAAGTTATGACCATTTCACCAACAGATACTGCAATAGAAAATAGTTAAGCGTGGTCGTGCCAGTTCCTAGTGTATTTTTGGCGCGACCATGCTGGTCTGTAGAAGGAGAAACTTAGTTTCTGCCACTTAGGCGTGACCACACTACTTTCTAGGCTAAATATGGGCACGGCCGCGCTGGGTCGGGCTGTTGAAAAGCATATTTTTGATCTAAATTGAATGAAATAAGGATTGTAACTTCTAATTAGTTTAGGACTTTAACTATAACCTATAAATACATGATATGAGGCATAAAATAAGAGGATCTTGCTACTTTTTGCTAACCCTAGTTTAGGAGAAAGAGATGGAGGCTTGAAGCAATTGCAAGAGTATGAAGGATTCAATTAAGGAGCTGAAAGAGAGACTCAAGGATTGCGTCTACAGATTCTATTCTCTTCTATACCTCTTATTTTGTATTCTTGAATGTTTTATCAATTGTGGATTATGGATTTTAATTCAGTCATGAACTAATTTCTTTTTAAGATTACAATAGAACTTATTGCGTAACTTTTATTGTTATACTTCCTTGTTAATTATTGTTGAGTATTATCGGATTGTCTATTATGATTTGTAATTAATTGCTTAATTGTCTGATCAATAATTACTGTGGTAATTTATATGAACTCGAGAGATGGATTATAGATTTAGACCTAATCATAATAGCATGTGATTTTGTTTTCTACATGGTGATAGAATTCATAACTTGTCTCTAGGATAGAAATATAACAATACGCCGCATGTAATCTGAAAGAGAACTTGAGCTTTAAATCCTTTTTAATTGTAATTCACATAGAGATATAGTGAATTAGTTAACTAGGGTGTTCACCTTAATTCTATCATCTTTGGATTTAAGTTGATTCGTTTATAATACATCGAGAGATGATTATAAATATTGATGAGCTCTTGATTAATAATCTGAAATAGTTAGCATAACTTAACAGAAAGTGTATTAATTCAAGTAAAACATTAACGGAAATTGTAATTTTAAACATTTTTATTCTGAATTCAATTCTTGGTAGTTAGTGATTAGTTAGTTTAATACTTTATTTCAAAATTCAACAACTATTATCGAATTGTTTAAATAAAATTAATTTGATTAAGAGTTAGTGCTTGATAATTATTATTAAATAATTCTCTATGGGTTCGACACTCTCTTATCACTTTATTACTTGTGGACTGCTTATACTTACGTATTTTGCTAGTATAGATTTAGGCAAACAAGTTTTTGGCGCCATTACTAGGGAATTAATTTAATAATTTTTGCCAATATTAATTTTAATCAAATTCGTCTTAATTTAAACGTTTTTATTTATTTATTTATTTATTTTATTCTACTTTCTTTTCAGGCACCATGGCCAACTATGATTATCAGTGGCCTTATACGAGAATCACTCAGCCAAGAGCGGCAGGGATTTATGAACTCAATGAATTGTCAGCACAGATTGAGACACTTTCGAGGAAGATTGACGCTTTTGCAGTATAACGTATTCAAAGTGTAACGATTATTTGTGATTATTGTGCTGTAAATCATCCGAGTCATCAATGAGCCATCAGTTTTGAGTCGATGCAGTATGGTGGCAACTTTGGCGATTACCCCAATGATTATGCCTATTTTAACAATTATCATCAGGATTTGGGGTATCACCCGAATTTTTTATAGAGCGATAACAATCAAATCCAAACCATTGCTCCAAACCACCCATATACTCCAGAATTTCAAGATCAAGCTCCTACTCAAGATGAAAAGATGTCAAGCTTAGAGGAATTTTTGCCCAAGATCATAGCTTCGAATGAGGAGAGTAGGAAAAGTTAGGAGATTTCGGCCCGGAATATTGAGAACCACGTAGAACAGATTTTAAATGCCATTAACAATCGCCATCAAGGTGAATTGTTAAGTAACTTGTTCTTGAAACTGATAGAGTGCCCGAGCTAATTTGTAAAAATTCGGATATGGAGGCGTCTACTGCTGTGAAACCAAAGCTGTAACCGGACGTGCTAATTGACGATGATTCTGATATGGAGGATGTAACGAATGTAATTTTTGTGAATAAATAAAATATTTATTGAGTTAAATAAATATTTTTGTTAATTTATTTATTGAGTAAAAATAAATAATTGATAAAGTTATTGTGGAGTAATTCATTTTAAGTGTAATTATGTTAATTGTTATTTGAATGTAATTTGATGTGCCTATTCTAATTTAATTTAATAATTAAATTAGATGATAAAATAAATTAGAGGAAAAAATGATTTATTTGAATAAAGAATTTGTCTGAATAAAACAATTTATTTGGTAATAGTATTTTTGGTCAAATAAAAGTTATAATTAAATTAGTAAGATTTAATTGAATTTATTTAATAATAGGTTTAATTAAATTGATAGTGTGACAATTAAACTATATAGTATAAGGGGTTATTAAAATAAATGGAAAAAGATTTTATTTTAGCTAAACCAAACAAAACCTTGTGACCCTTGGTTGGTAAAAATAGTTTATTTTGTTTTGGTCCAACCAAACAAGGCCTTGAGGCTTTTGAAATTCCATTTCTATTTATTGGGTTTACCAAACATGGTCTAACCTTTTGTCTTTGTAACTGGTTAATTAAAAAACATGTACGCTCATCAGTTTTTGCTTTAATAAAAATTGAGAAGAAAGAACAGAGTGAAAGAACAGGGCTTTGAGAGTTTAGAGAAAATTGCGAGTTTGAAAGTTTTGTGAATTTAGAAGGAGAAGGAAGATGATTACTAAAGCTTAGGAAACATATTTGTTTAGCTTGAAGGTATAATTTTTTTTAAATTTTGTTAGAAGTTTTTCACTGTATATGATTTTTTCTACTTCCATGTTTGTGAATTCATTTGCTAAAATGCATGAATTACTTGGGTGTAATTGATAGTAAGCATGTATTAGTGATTATATGACGTTTATAAACCAATTTGTAGGAATTAATCCATGAAAACATGTTTTAAAATAGAGTTTTTGGTTTTACTGAGTTTCACTTTCATGTATAGCTTATATGTATGAAAATTGATGTTTAATTTGATTATTAATTGGTAAATTAACTTTTGATTATGATAATATAATGAAAAACGAAAAGAATGAAAGTGGAATTGATTAAAATAGTTTAGAGATGAATTTACAGTGTTCAATTTCATTAAAAGGGCCAAACATGATTATTTTGCTTAAACAGTAAATTTTTGGCCTTTAATTAGTTGATTATATTTTTATGATGATTGGAACTGTTAGAAACATGTTGGGTAATTGTTTTACAACATGTTTGATGTCTGGGTATGTTTAATTTGTGAGTCGGATGGTAGAATTTAGAAAATTTTGGTTCGGATTTCACTGGTTCGCGTTCTGTAGAAGCTGTCAGTCGAGTTCACCGCCCCGGCGGTAGAAATGAACTACCTTCCTCGCCTCGACGCTGGTTTGTGAAGAAATCCACCGCCCCGACGGTGGAACAGAAAATAATTTTTTTTTCTTTTTCTTTGTGATTATGTTATATGGCCATGTGTACGTTTAATGCTTAGATTAAGATATTAAATGATTTATGAGATACCAAGATGGTTGTTAAGCAAATACTTATTGAATATCAAATGACAATCGAGATGTTACAATGAAATAGGATAAGAACGAATCTTAAAGTGTATATAATTCTGTAACTAATTATTGTTACCGTTTTATAATCGAAATGTATAGGTTGATTAAGGAACATGAATTTTAATCTATAATCTACGCACGAGGCAAGTTTTCTACCCTTAATCTTTTTATTCCGTTGAAAGCAAGTTTCTTACTTTCCTTTCATTGAGCAAGCTTATTAACCTTAGCTTATCATTATTCAAGCAAGGTTGATACAATGACAAATGCTTATGTTATATTCTAGTCATTTATTATCCAGTCATGAATCCTTATTCAAACTTCAAACATAAATTTTGTTGTACGATCCTATTGTTGAATCAAATGCTTTAATGACTAGCATTATTAATTTAGCTAGTCCATAGTTGATAAGCGTCCCAAAGATTTAGAATATCCTGAAGTTATTCCAAACCAAGTTTCTTTTGGTAGGAAATCTGAAGTTAAACTGAGATGAACAACCCTAATATAGGGGATTAAACTACGCAGTAGCGTTAAAATATTTGTGCACAATACATTGTACCAAGGGCTGATCCCCCGGAGTAGGAGATGGATAGTCCATAGTCTATAAGACTGTTAAAGGTTACAGTAGTGATACTTGTTAACCTAGGACATAGTTCGAGGTCTTATGACCCTCAGATATACTTTTGATTTTGAAATCTATACTCGATTCTTAAGCTGGGCTTTCTTTTGAGATTTCAGTCCTCTGATTTTTATTGATTGATTTGAGGAAAACTATTATACCTAAGTTGAAAATCTACTCCATTGATTATTTAATTGTCATTGTTATTACACTTGTGGGCAATTGTATGCTCACCCTTGCATAAAACATTGCAGCTAAACCTGAAAAGTCGGATGAGCCGTCCACTAGCAAGGGCAAGGGAAAGATGAGCAAATGAAGATGTTTATTCTATTTGATTCAGTTCTTTGTAATAAGACTTTGTTATTATTTAAGTTTTTATTCCGCAAATGATGTAATAAAGGTTAGATAACCTGGGATTTATTTAATTAATAGATTAGAGATGTAACCCTTTTTGTGGGAAGATATTTCATTCAGCTTAATTTAATTGTCCTTTATTATGGGTAGTTAGTTATGAATGAATGATATAGTGAACACCAAATCAGTGGAAATTAAGTACCCGGATTTGGTGGTGTCACAGGTTGGTATCAAAGCCGTAGGTTAAGAACCTTAGGTGGGGAACCTTAGGAGTTAGCCTTAGAAAGAATCGAAAACCTAGTGGTGTTAAAACTCTTATCGAGTTCTAAGGAATGAATTGAGGAATTCATTAAAGATATCAATAATATTAAAAAAAAAACTTTATGTGCTATAACTTATGTGATATAACTTATATGCTCGCAAGTAGTATCGAGTAGTAATTAAACTTAAAATTTTGGTGACAGATGACTGATATAGGAGGATCTAGTCAGGCTAGGAAGGAGGAGCCCCGAGATGTTCATGTAGTCCGGGAGCAGCTAGTGTAGAGGGAGCCATACCCATTGATCACAGTTGTAGGCCTTGAGTACGAGCCCGAGACTGATCCTGAGGAGATTAAGGAGGAGGAAGAAGACCCTGAGGAGATACCATTATCTTCCTTAGGTGTTCAGATGTATGAGCAGGTGTATGATCGCAACATATAGTTGCAGGGTAGGGTGGAGGAGTTGGAGGAGCAGGTGGCAGATCATCAGACCACCATAGAGCAGAAGAATAACGAGATTGAGGAGCTTGACATACGTCTTGGGGACGTGGAGTGGAAGCTGGTTCAGGCAGAGAGCCAAAAGGAGGATTTATCAGCTGAGGTGGAGAAACTGAAGAGTGAGTTGAGAGAAGAGTCTGCAAAACATGCTAGAGCTGAGGATGCGTGGATGAAGGTTGCTGATCATACAGATCGTGTTGAGGAAGAGGTGCAGTCAAAGAAAGCCAAGATGGATGAGATGGAGCATGTTTTCCACACAGCGATGGATAGAGCTCAGTATCGGGTTTATCATTATCCAACTTAGTTCGAGGATTTTCCGTGGTACGTGATGGATCACAGAATGATGATTCGTATCATGGAGCAGGAGAGTAAAGAAGCCGTGCGCCGTGGAATGTCTTTATAGGTTACGAGTAGCAGTAATAACGAATTATTTTCTAAAAGAATTAATATGATGTAAATCTCAAATGAGATAAATAGAGGAATATGATGATGTAATCCTGAAATACTATGAATTCAGAATAGATGATGTAAATAACTATGATGCTATCTATGTTATGTTTTGAATTAGTAAATGAATAAAATACGAAAGTTTATCAGATGTGTTATGTGCTAAATGTTATTTATAAATGTTTAAGTTAGGACTTAAATGTTTAAGTAGTTGAGCAGTAATCTAATAGCGTGAATTCTTAACAGTAAAATGCCACCAAGAAGAAGACCAACACGTCAACAGACCCCTGAGGGATCCACAAATAACAATGACGAAACCAACACTAATCCAATGCAACAGTTGGTGGATTTGCTGACGGGAGAATTTGCGAATCAACCTCGAGTGCAGGCCATAACTTTCAAAGATTTTAAGGCTGTTGGACCCCTAGAATTTCAAGGTTCTATGAATCCGATCGAGGCAAAAACATGGGTCATGGAGATGGAAAAGGTTTTTGACGTCGCCAAGGTCAGCGAGGACCAGAAGACTGCATTCACGACATTTATGTTGAAATCAGAAGCTAGTTACTGGTGGCAAGCTAACAAAACTCGAGGTGGTCAAGGGGTAATTCCGTGGGATAGATTCAAGGAGATGTTTTTCGAAACTTATTTTCCGGCGAGTGCGCAGAATCAGATGGAGGTGCAATTTCTGGAGTTAAAGCAAGGTACAATGATGGTGCCTGAAGATGCTATAAGATTTAACGAATTGGCGAGGTTTGCGCCATATCAAGTTAATACTGATGAGAGAAAGGCCAGAAGGTTTGAGCAGGGTTTAAAGCCCTGGCTGTATAGTCGAGTTTCGATGTTTTAATTGAATTCGTTTGCGGCAGTGCTAGAGAAGACGATTATCGCCGAAGGAGGAAGTGATGCTCTGTCTAAGTACAATCAGGAGCAAAAGAAGAAGAAGAATGAAAATAAGAATAGGGCAAGTAGTAGCCATGGTGGCAGTGGACAGAAGAGAAAGTGGAATGATAGTGTTTCTGCTGGAAGTTAGCAAGGAAATCAGAAGAAGGTGGAAGCGTGCAGCAACTGCGGGAAGAATCATGTGGGTGTTTGCTTGAAGGGCAAGAGAGTATGCTTTAATTGTGGATAAGAGGGTCACATTGCGCCAAATTTTCCCAGTCCGAAAAAGGGTTCATGTTTTACTTGTGGGTCGAAGGATCACCTCGCTCGTGATTGCCCTAAGAAAGCTACGGGAGGAGCAAACGGAGGAAAGGGAAACAGCAGCGGTGGCAATTTAACTATCACTGGACCGACGCCGTCCAACCGACCTACCGCCCGAACATTTAACATGACGGTGCAGGATGTTGTGCAGTCTAGGGATGTGGTGTCAGGTATCATTCTGGTCAATAGTGTAAATGCTTACGTATTATTTGATTCGGGTGCTACTTGTTCCTTTATATCCGATGATTTTGCTAGAAAATTAGAGTTACCTCACGAAGAGTTAGATTACCCTATGAACATAGAAATCACAAATAAAGAAGTGATTCCTGTTAAGTTTATACACAAGAACTGTCGGGTAGATATTAACGGTCATGTGATGACAGTAAACTTAATCCCAATTCGACCTGGGGAGTTTGATGTTATTCTGGGAATGGATTGGTTGTTCAACCATGGGGCAATTATTGATTGCCAAAAGAAATGTGTGAACCTTATGACTCCGTCAAAGGTAGTGTTTTGTGGCAGCAAGTCGCCTAGACAAGCGAGTTGTCTGACGATGATGCAGGCCAGAAAGATGTTGAGATAAGGATGTGTAGGATATCTAGCCTACATAGTTGATACACGGAAGGTGGGTGCAAAGCTAGAAGAGATACCGGTAGTTAGGGATTTTGCGGATGTGTTTCCTGATAATTTGCTAGGACTACTGCCAGATAGGGAAATTAAATTTGTAATTGATCTAGCACCGGGAACAACCCCTATATCAAAAGCCCCGTATCGAATGGCTCCAGTAGAGTTGAAGGAGTTGATGGTGCAACTGCAAGAGCTGCTAGACCAGAAGTATATTTAACCGAGCGTTTCGCCATGGGGAGCATCAGTGTTATTTGTTAAGAAGAAAGACGGATCAATGCGTCTTTGTATTGATTATAGGGAGTTGAACAAGGTCACGATTAAAAATAAGTATCCGTTGGCAATGATCGATGACCTGTTTGATCAGCTGAAGGGAGCGAGATATTTTTCAAAGATAGATCTGCGAAGTGGGTACCATCAGTTGAAGGTGAGAAAGGAAGACATACCAAAGACAGCATTCCGAACTAGATATAGCCACTATGAGTTTTTAGTTATGTCATTTGGTTTAACAAACGCACATGCAGCGTTTATGGATTTAATGAATAGAGTGTTTAAACCATTTTTGGATAAATTCGTAGTGGTATTCATAGACGATATTCTGGTATATTCCAAAACTCAGAAAGAGCATGTGGAACACCTGAAAGTGACTTTGGAAGCGTTAAGTAGGGAGAAATTGTATGCAAAATTCTCCAAATGTGAATTTTGGTTGGAACGTGTCCAATTCCTTGGGCATGTTATTGATAGACACGGGATTTCGGTGAATCCGGCGAAAGTGGAAGTTGTGATGAACTGGGATAAGCTGAAAACACCGTCAGAAGTAAGGAGTTTCTTGGGATTGGCGGGTTATTATAGGCATTTTATTCAAGATTTCTCCAGGATCGCCTCTCCGTTGACGAATTTGACAAGGAAGTCAGTGAAGTTCGTTTGGACAGAGAAATGCGAAGAAAGTTTTCAGGAGTTAAAGAGACATTTGAGTTCAACACCTGTGTTGTCTTTACAGGATAATACAGGGAATTTTGTTGTGTATAGTGACGCATCGCACAAGGGGTTAGGCTGCGTGCTTATGCAGAACGGTAAGGTTATCACCTATGCATCGCACCAATTAAAAGATTATGAAAAAGGGTATCCGACCCATGATCTAGAGCTAGCAGCCGTGGTGTTTGCTTTAAAATTTTGGAGGCACTATCTCTATAGAGAGAAGTGTGAGATATACACGGACCATAAAAGTCTCAAGTATATTTTCACACAGAAGGATTTAAATATGCGTTAGAGACGATAGATAGAATTGATCAAAGATTACGATTGTGAAATCCTATACCATCCAAGGAAACCTAATGTCGTTGCTGACGCTTTGAGCAGGAAGGGTAGGGAGAAGTTATCTTTGTTAACTACTCATGAGAAACTCATAGCGGAAATGGCTAAGTTGGAGTTAGAGGTGAAATGTCTGGCAGAGCCGAATGAAAAACTATTCCAGATGGAAAACCAATCAACTTTGGTGGACAAGGTAAAGGAAGCACAACTCCAGGATGAGGAGTGTGATAAAATTCGGAAAAGGGTGATCGAGGGTGAGGAGCTTAAGTTCAAAATTGATACCGAAGGGTTGCTGAGATTTGAAGGTAGAATCTGGGTTCCGTTGGTGCAAGAGATCAGGGAAGAGATTTTGAACGAAGCTCATAGTTCAAGATTTTCAGTTCACCCGGGAAGTACAAAAATGTACCAGGATCTTCGAAAACATTTCTGGTGGCCAAATATGAAAAGAAAAGTTGCTGAGTGTGTTGCGAAGTGCATAACTTGTCAGAAAGTCAAAGCAGAACATCAGAGGCCAAGTGGTTTGTTACAGCCCTTGGAGATACTAGAATGGAAGTGGGAACATCTCACGATGAACTTCGTGGTAGGGCTTCCAACTACTCAGAAGGGTTATGATGCAATATGGGTTATCGTAGACCGACTGACAAAATCAGCACATTTCTTGCCGATCAAAATTTGGTTCACCCTAGATCAGCTGGCGAAATTATACGTCAAAGAGATTATCTCAAGGCATCGAGTTCCAGTATCAATTGTGTCAGATAGAGATCCACGTTTCACATCAAAATTTTAGAGAAGTCTACAAGCTTGTATGGGGACGCAGTTGAGAATGAGTATAGCGTACCATCCTCAAACCGATGGCCGAACAATTCAAACGTTGGAAGATATGTTGCGAGCTTGTGTAATGGACTTCAAAGGGAATTGGGATGACCATTTACCACCGGTAGAGTTTGCTTACAATAACAGCTATCATGCAAGTATTGGCATGCCGCCCTACGAAGCATTGTATGGAAGGAAGTGTAGAACTCCATTATGTTGGGATGAGGTCGGTGAGCGTCGACTATTGGGACCCGAACTGGTACAACAAACTGTTGAAATCGTCAAGGTGATAAGAGCTAGATTGTTAGCTGCTCAAGACAGGCAGAAGAAATATGCAGATAAGCACCGACAGAATAGAGAATTCGACGTCGGCAGTTTTGTATTTCTCAAAATATCTCCTTAGAAGGGAAAGATCAGATTTGGTAAAAAGGGTAAGCTGAGTCTGCGATTTATTGGACCCTTTGAGGTGTTGAAAAGAGTAGGAGAGGTGGCTTATGAAGTATCTCTACCTCCCGAGTTAGCCTACATTCACAATATCTTTCATATATCGGTACTACGACCATATAAGCCCGATTATAAACATGTTATAGAATATGAACCGATATAATTTGAGAAAGATTTGTCCTATGAAGAGGTTCCTGTGCAGATAATTGACAGAAAAGAACAGGTTCTCAGAAATAAAGTTATACCTTCAGTGAAGGTAATTTGGAGGAACCACAACGCTGAAGAAGCTACGTGGGAACTCGAAAAGAAAATGATGCAAAACTCCCCCCAATTATTTGTTTAATCCATGTATCGCGATTCTAGGGACAGAATCCTTGTAAGGAGGGGAGAATGTAACGGTCGAATTAATTGCGTTGTGATTCTAGGGACAGAATCCTTTTTAAGGAGGGAAGGGTGTAACGAATGTATTTTTTGTGAATAAATAAAATATTTATTGAGTTAAATAAATATTTTTGTTAATTTATTTATTGAGTAAAAATAAATAATTGATAAAGTTATTGTGGAGTAATTCATTTTAAGTGTAATTATGTTAATTGTTATTTGAATATAATTTGATGTGCCTATTCTAATTTAATTTAATAATTAAATTAGATGATAAAATAAATTAGATGATAAAATGATTTATTTGAATAAAGGATTGATTTATTTGAATAAAGGATTTGTTTGAATAAAACAATTTATTTGGTAATAGTGTTTTTGGTCAAATAAAAGTTATAATTAAATTAGTAAGATTTAATTGAATTTATTTAATAATAGGTTTAATTAAATTGATAGTGTGACAATTAAACTATATAGTATAATGGGTTATTAAAATAAATAGAAAAGGGTTTTATTTTAGCTAAACCAAACAAAGCCTTGTGACCCTTGGTTGGTAAAAATAGTTTATTTTGTTTTGGTCCAACCAAACAAGGCCTTGAGGCTTTTGAAATTCCATTTCTCTTTATTGGGTTTACCAAACATGGTCTAACCTTTTGTCTTTGTAACTGGTTAATTAAAAAACATGTACGTTCATCAATTTTTCTTTTAACAAAAATTGAGAAGAAAGAACAGAGTGAAAGAATAGAGCTTTGAAAGTTTAGAGAAAATTGTGAGTTTGACAGTTTTGTGAATTGAGAAGGAGAAGGAAGAGGATTACTAAAGCTAAGGAAACATATTTGTTTAGCTTGAAGGTATAATTTCTTTTAAATTTTGTTAGAAGTTTTTCACTGTATATGATTTTTTTACTTCCCTGTATGTGAATTCATTTGCTAAAATGCATGAATTACTTGGGTGTAATTGATAGTAAGCATGTATTAGTGATTATATGACGTTTTTAAACCAATTTGTAGGAATTAATCCATGAAAACATGTTTTAAAATAGAGTTTTTGGTTTTACTGAGTTTCACTTTCATGTATAGCTTATATGTATGAAAATTGATGTTTAATTTGATTATTAATTGGTAAATTAACTTTTGATTATGATAATATAATAAAAACAAAAAGAATGCAAGTGGAATGGATTCAAATAGTTTAGAGATGAATTTACAGTGTTCAATTTCATTAAAAGGGTCAAACATGATTATTTTACTTAAATAGTAAATTTTTAGTCTTTAATTAGTTGATTATATGTTTTATGATGATTGGAACTGTTAGAAACATGTTGGGTAATTGTTTTACAACATGTTTGATGTCTGGGTATGTTTAATTTGTGAGTCGGATGGTAGAATTTGGAAAATTTTGGTCCGAAATTTCACTGGTTCGCGTTCTGTAGAAGCTGTCAGTCGAGTTCACGGCCCCGGCGGTAGAAATGAACTACCTTCCTCGCCCCAGCGATAGCCTTGCCCCGGCGCTGGTTTGTGAAGAAATCCACCGCCCCGGCAGTGGAACAGAAAATAAATTTTTTTTTTCTTTTTCTTTGTGATTATGTTATATGGCCATGTGTACGTTTAAGGCTTAGATTAAGATATTACATGATTTATGAGATACCAAGATGGTTGTTAAGTAAATACTTATTGAATATCAAATGACAATTGACATGTTACAATGAAATAGGATAAGAACGAATCTTAAAGTGTATATAATTCTGTAACTAATTATTGTTACCGTTTTATAATCGAAATGTATAGATTGATTAAGGAACATGAATTTTAATCTATAATCTACGCACGAGGCAAGTTTTCTACCCTTAATCTTTTTATTCCGTTGAAAGCAAGTTTCTTACTTTCCTTTTATTGAGCAAGCTTATAAACCTTAGCTTATCATTATTCAAGCAAGGTTGATACAATGACAAATGCTTATGTTATATTCTAGTCATTTATTATCCAGTCATGAATCCTTATTCAAACTTCAAACATAAATTTTGTGGTACGATCCTATTGTTGAATCAAATGCTTTAATGACTAGCAAACCCTTATTGATTCAGCTGGTCCATAGTTGATAAGCGTCCCAAAGATTTAGAATATCCTGAAGTTATTCCAAACCAAGTTTCTTTTGGTAGGGAATCTGAAGTTAAACTAAGATGAACAACCCTAATATAGGGGATTAAACTACGCAGTAGTGTTAAAATGTTTGTGCACAATACATTGTACGAAGGGCTGATCCTCTGGAGTAGGAGATGGATAGTCCATAGTCTATAAGACTGTTAAAGGTTACAATAGTGATACTTGTTAATCTAGGACATAGTTCGAGGTCTTATGACCCTCAGATATACTTTTGATTTTGAAATCTATACTCGATTCTTAAGCCGAGCTTTCTTTTGAGCTTTCAGTCCTCTGATTTTTATTGATTGATCTGAGGAAAACTATTATACCTCAGTTAAAAATTTACTCCATTGATTATTTAATTGTCATTGTTATTACACTTGTGGGCAATTGTATGCTCACCCTTGTATAAAATATTGCAGCTAAACCTGAAAAGTCGGATGAGCCGTCCACTAGCAAGGGCAAAGGCAAGATGAGCAAATGAAGATGTTTATTCTATTTGATTCAGTTCTTTGTAATAAGACTTCGTTCTTATTTAAGTTTTTATTTCGCAAATGATGTAATAAAGGTTAGATAACCTGAGATTTATTTAATTAAGAGATTAGAGATGTAACCCCTTTTGTGGGAAGATATTTCATTCAGCTTAATTTAATTGTCCTTTATTATGGGTAGTTAGTTATGAATGAATGATATAGTGAACACCAAATCAGTGGAAATTAAGTACCCGGATTTGGGGGTGTCACAGAGGAGACAAGTGGGGATCAGGAAAATACAGCCGAGGAAGATCTAGTCTTGAGTTCTAATGCTGATGAGCCGATTTTGTTAGTATCCCATGTACCTTCCCCACCAAAGCTCAAGGATCCAGGTGGTTTTGCAATCCCATGCCCAAATAGTAGTTGTAATACCCCAAAATTTTACTAAATAATATTAATATTAAGAATAATAATTGTATGAATATTCATTTGAATATAAATAAATATTGTTGTGACATGAGATATAGATATTCAATTAAATTAAATTAAGTATGTGACAACTATGCGTTATGGTGGAGTGGATGAAAAGCTTAATTTAAAGCTTATGAGAATTGCATAGTGTGGCATAATGAAAGATTAAGAAATTTTTTAAGTAAATTAATGAAGGAATGATTTAATCATGAGATTGATTTATATTATTATTGAATTAAATGGTATGTTAGAATAATATTTATTATTATTAAATTATTTGCTATGTGCTATAAGTAATGTGTGACCATAGATTATAAAGTTGCTCCATTCATTTAACATAGAATAAGGTGTGACATTGGTAGGTGAATAAATGTTATATAAAACTATATGGTAAGAGTAAACTGAAATAAATAATCTATGTGACGTCATAAGGTATGGTGGAGCAATTAAATATGTATTTTGAATATATGGGAGAAAATGAATTTAAATAAATACATATTTATTATTAAATATTTATTTTAACATTTATGTGTATATAAATAATAAAGTTTTATGGAAATTATGGGTTGATAGTATGTAACTAAATTATATTTCAGTATTATCTATACTAACCCAATGTACATGGGTTATATAATTATAAGTATATTTGTCCCTAACTTATCACAATGTAATTGTATTGTTTCATTAAGTTACATTGGTACACCCAAAAAGGGAATAAAACCCAAGTATACTTACACCAAATTGCTAATGTTGAAGAACTAATTGCTTGTCCCATATTGTGAGTCCCTTCCCTTCATTTACGTAAATAGACCAATGGCCTATCCTCCCTATATTGCTTAAAACTCAGAAAACTCAAAAAGGCTAGCCTATTTCCTTGTCAAATTCAGTATATATTTCAAATGATGAATGGGGAGTGGCCTTCACAGTAACTCGCAACTGTTCTACCCAACCAAAATTGTCCATCAGCTTCTTCTTCTCCCTGTTGAACAAAAATGGTGGACAAAAGGATTTCACGTATAATAATTTTCCTATAAATTAAGCTCTTCTCTTCTCACTAGATTGTGTTAGTATGCGTTTTCTAAGGAAAACTTAAAGTTTCAAAAAAAATAATCTTTGATAAAACTTGTATTTTGCAGATTCTGGACATGATAACATACATATATGACTGAGTTATGAGCATTAGTGGGCACAAGTTGTGATTCAAGGTTCCTTTATATAGATCCAACTTGCTTTGGCTTTAGGTTAGATGACCTTTTAAAGGAAAATTTAACATACTTGAGACTAATATCCAAGAATACCATGTGAAGTATGTTCTGACTTTGTGAACTTGTAGACATGACCTAAGAACACATAAAATGTGATTCTAAGATGTTTAATATACAGTAGTTTAAGTTTAAAATGAGTTCAAAAGCAAACTCGGACATTTTTTTTGCGTAGTTATGTTTTGGACATTTAAGATGACATGTTTATGTTCTGTTTGTCTCTACACATGACTCATTTGTACACTCACTTCGTTAGACACAATGTAAGTTAACCAAGCATGAGTTAGGTATATTTTAAATAAATGATGCTAGCTATGCGTAAATGATGAAAACCCTTGTGAGCATGCATATTACAGATTATATGACCACCTCATGTGGATACATGGTGAACATAGTAGGCTTTGTGATTTCATAGCCCTATTGGGCCTTAATTCCTTAGAGATACTAATCTAAGACTATAACGCGCAAAAGTGAACTAGGGAATGGTCATCCAAGAATACAAAACCCTTTAACATGTGTGCATAATAATGGTTAATGTCTTGGTATGCTAAGTAGTGGACTGAAACCAGGAGAGCAAAAGCTCAACTCTGTTCTGGCCAGGGGATAGCGCAGCTGCGCCGTCCCCTAAGCCTAACTAGAGCGCAGTTGCGCCCTCCTGCAGTTTGGTCTGATTTATTTTGTTTGTTTTCTGATCACAGTGACATGGTTATATTATTGTTCTAAAGCTATAAATAGTGACTTATTGATGTTTTATGTTTAGTAATGGTATAACATGAAGTTTTTAAACCCGTGTAAGATTTCTAAGTGTGATAGAGACGATGTTGATTAAGAAATTCGTGATTTGATATCCATGGACTAATTGTATGGACTTATGTATGTACTTAGCATACATATTGGGAACATGAGATATGTTATGTTTCGAGCTTACATATCTAATGAATGTGTATACTTATATACGTTAAATAGGATATCTTAGTTCGTTGAAGAGATTATAAGCTATAGATTGGTAAACTACGCTTAAGGCAAGTTCTGTAACTTCTTTCTCATATTAAATGCAAATATCCATTATTGTTCCTAGTCAAAAATCAATTACATATCTTGACCCATGTTGAGCATTGAACTTATTGTTCCTAAATGTATTGTAAATGTTGTCTAAGCTAATCGATTCGGCTAGACTATTTCCTGTATTAGAAAGCTATCCAAATCAATTGGCTTAGTGCGGAATCTTATAAATCTACTGAGATGAACAACCCTCATTTAAGGGGAAATTATATAACTGTCGGGGAACCGACGTGTGCACATACAAGCATGTAAATGTTATGCATAACGTAGGGTACTTTAGGCTGATCATCTGTTGTACTCGTATTATTGGATTTTCAGTTAATACTGTTAATTCTAGCAGGAGTTCTTGGTCCATAATGGCCATTTAGTGTTCAATCTTCTTGAACTTTGAAATGATTAAATTTTGAACCTTATTGATATTTTTTTTAGTCCATAGTGACTCCTATCTAAATTCAAAGAACAGATTTAGCACTATTAATACTTCTTGTTATTCTTCAACTATCATTACCGCTATACCCTTGAATATTGAACTTTATACTTGTTCACCTTTATTGCTATATTACTTACTGGGCAAATTTGTTGCTCATTCTTGTTTTTCTTAAAACTTTCAGTTAAGGCAGAATGTGGTGAACCCTCAGGCAAGGATAAGGGCAAGGGAAAGGCCACAAAGTAGCTTTGTTCCTCAGTACTAAGAATTTAATATTACCATTAAGACTTATGAAATATGATGTACTAAGTTATGTTTAAATTTAGGTTATGTATTATGTTAGTAAGGGTTGTGAAACCTTGGGAGGAGAATAATTATATTATATCAATGTAAATTATTCTATTATTCCGCTATTCGAGTTTTCTGTTGTTATTAGAGATAGATTGTGATGCACCGAATTCGAGATATAAGTGTCTGAATTTGGGGGCGTCACAGGTTAGTACCAAAGCATATGTTATAAACCTTAGGAAAGAGAGAGTCCTTAAGCTATAACCTCAGAAAAGATAGAGGGAATGGAAGGAGATAAAACTCGTGTAGAGTTTTTTGTGTTATAGGAGAGTCGTAAAATATATCCTCATTTCCTACAATGAAATTGTATTTTACAGTGGGATACTGATGGAGTTGTTTATTATTTTGTGTTGTGACTGTAGGATGGCAGCGATAGGCGAGTCTAGTAGAGTTGAGGAGGAGGAGCCACGTGACATCCATGTGGTATCCGAAACACCCCTCATAGCTGAACCCATCTTGGTAGTAGCTCCAGCCGAAGAGGAGTATGAGGTAGAATCTGACCCGGAGGAGGAACCAATGGATAGTGAGCCGGTAGAGGATCTGGAGGAGGTGCCCCATGCTGACACCACAATTGAGTTTGAGCTGTTGGAAGAATATGCTGACCGTATTCCTGAACAAGGGGATAGGATCTATGAGTTAGAGGGTGAGGCCAGAGAGCGGCGAGCTAGGATTCAGGAGCTAAAGGAATCGGTTTTGGAGCGGAAGGAGGTCTCTACATAGTTGGGGGCCATGGTGCATCATCTCTTGGCAAGAAATATAGAGTTGGTAGGTAAACTGGAGCAGTCGGAGCAGAGGGAACTAAGTGAGAAGATCGAGAAGGAAGCCCTTAGAACCCAGCTAGAGTTAGAAGTGATGGATAAGATCCATTTTGAAGAGTTATGGGAGGATGCCCGTGATAGAGCTGATGACTTAGAAGGTGAGGTAAGGTGCAAGAGGAGAAAGATGAACAAGATGGGCTATGCATTTCGCACAACTATGGAAAGATGGATTGATGGTGTGTACCATTATCCGGTGGAGCAAGGACAGACCCGTTACACCTTGAGCATGGATTTAATGGCACATATGGGACAACTGGAGTAGAAGAGTGCGGTGGAGCGTGGGATGTTAGGCTGATAGTTTGTAGGAGTCTAGTAGTAGTAGTTATATTTACGTGTGTACTGTTATGTGTAAATCCTGATCTTTTGTGTAAGATGCGGAATAATTTATGTAAACCCCATGTTTTGTTAGGAGGGTAGTATGTTAGTATTCCCTACCTTTTGTTATAATAGGGGACAGATGTTAGCATTTATAGAAGTATGCTAAGAAACAATCTTAAACGATGTACTGATTTTGGCATATGAATATAAATGTTTTTATTTAGATGGGTGATCGAATTATTACATTAAGAACTAAATACTTAAAGATATTATTAGATAATAATATGGAGTCATTTTTTCAGAAAATGCCGCCCAGGCGCAGAATTCCAGCACCAGAAGAATCGGTCAATAACGAGAGGGACTAAGTAGACCCTATCCAACGGTTAGCCAACTTGTTAGGAGAAGTCCACCAAGGAAGAAACAATAAACCTGTGCATAACAACCCCCAGGCAGTTCTAGTAACCAACTTTAAAGACTTTAAGAGTGTAGGACCTCCAAAATTTAGGGGAACTACTGACCCTATCGAGGCACAAAATTGGATCAGGGAAATTGAAAAGGCATTCGCCATCGCTCGTGTGGGGAATGACCAAAAGACTGCATATGCTACCTACATGATGAAAGGCGAAGCAAACTTCTGGTGGGAGGCGAACCAACATAGAGCGGGAGAAGGAGTTATATCGTGGGAGAGGTTCAAGACGCTGTTCTTTGAGAATTACTTCCCAAAGAGCATGCATAACCGAATGGAGGTTAAATTCTTGGAGCTGAAGCAAGAGGAGATGACCATGGCATAGTATGCGGCGAAATTCAACGAGATCGTACGATTTGCGGCACACCAAGTAGACACAGAAGAACGAAAAGCTTGACGCTTCGAACAAGGATTGAAGTCATGGCTGTACAACAAGGTGACGATACTTCAGATCGATTCATTTGTTACACTGTTAGAGAAGGCTATTATCGCTGAGGGAGGTAGTGAGGCTCTAAGTCAGTACAACAAAGAGAAGAAGAACAAGAATACTAGGGGAGAAAGGCGTGGAGGAAGCAGTAGTGGGGGAAGCAATTTAGGAAAGCGGAAATGGGATAACAACAACAGAAACAACAATCAGACGAGAAGTCATCATGGAGGTTTCAAGAAAAGGAGTGAGGCTTGTCCAAGATGTGGAAAGAATCACCAAGGGGAATGCTAGAAGGGGCACAATGTCTGTTACAACTATAGCCAAGAGGGGCACATTTCGCCAAATTGCCCAAAACCGAAGCAGATCAAAGGATGTTTTGCTTGTGGCTCGACAGAGCATCAGATTAAGGACTGTCCGAAGAAAGGAAGCGGCGGAGGAAGTGGCAATCAAGAAGGAAGTAGTAAGCTGATGATTGGTGGATCAACTCAACCCAACCGATCGACTGCCAGAACATTTAATATGACGGTCCAGGACGCAGTAGCCGCGAAGGACGTGGTGTCAGGTATTATCCTAATCAATAATATAAGTGCTTATGTATTATTTGATTCAGGCACTACCTGTTCTTTTGTATCTGAAGATTTTGCCAGTCGATTAAATTCACCCCAAGAACGATTAAAAAATCCCTTGAACATAGAAATTGCGAATAAAGAAGTAATTTCTGTAGAATACGTTTATCGAAATTATTGTGCCGAAATCGGGGAGCACAAACTGAGCATAGGCTTGATTCCTATAAAATTGGGAGAATTTGATGTAATACTAGGAATGGATTGGTTATATAACCACGCTGCGATAATCGATTGTCAGAAGAAATGTGTGGACCTTCAGACTCCAAACCGGTCTAAGGTAGTGTTTTATGGTTGCTCATTGATTAGGCAATCGTGTTGTCTTACGATGATGCAGGCCAAGAAGTTATTGAGGAAGGGATGTGTAGGTTATTTAGCCTATATCGTAGATACTGAGAGAAAGGCAGTAGAAATGAAAGATATATCTGTAGTAAGAGATTTTCAAGACGTATTTCTGGATGATCTTCTTGGCCTTCCACCAGACAGAGAAATCGAGTTCGTGATAGATTTAATACCTGGGACTGCACCGATTTCGAAAGCTCCATATCGTATGGCGCCGGTAGAAATGAAGGAGTTGATGATACAACTATAAGAATTCCTAGATAAGGGATATATTCAGTCGAGTGTGTCTCCCTAGGGAGCACCAGTGTTGTTTGTAAAGAAGAAAGATGGATCGATGAGGTTCTGTATCGACTATAGAGAGTTGAATCGATTGACGATTAAGAATAGATATCCGTAAGGATTGACGACCTTTTTGATCAATTGAAGGGAGTGAAGTGTTTTTCAAAGATAGACCTGCGAACGGGATATCATCAGTTGAAGGTACGAAAGGAAGACATACCGAAGACGGCATTTCGAACCCGTTATGGACACTACGAATTTTTGGTGATGTCATTTGGTTTAACCAATGCTCCGACAGCATTCATGGACTTGATGAATTGCGTTTTCAAGCCATACTTGGATAAGTTCGTGGTAGTTTTCATTGACGACATTCTAATTTACTCAAAGACCAAGGAAAAACATGTCGAACATTTAAAGATAGTATTAGAAGCATTGAGAAAGGAGGAGATGAACGCGAAATTTTCTAAGTGCGAATTTTAGATGGAGAATGTCCAATTTTTAGGGCACGTAATAGACCAGGATGGAATTTCAGTAGATCCTACAAAGGTAGAAGCAGTAAGCAATTCGGAGCAGCCAAAGACGCCGACGGAAGTGAGAAGTTTCTTAGGGTTAGACAGGTACTATCGAAGATTTATCCAAGATTTTTTTAAGATAGCAACCCCGTTGACCAATCTAACGAGGAAGATAATAAAGTTCGTTTAGACTGAAAAGTGCGAAGAGAGTTTCCAAGAATTAAAGAAGAGATTGAGCGAGGCGTCTGTGTTGTTCTTGCCAGATAACACGAGAGGCTTTGTGGTATATAGCGATGCATCGCACAGAGGTCTTGGTTGTGTACTAATGCAACACGACAATGTCATTTCCTACGCGTCGCGATAATTAAAGGATTACGAAAAGCGATACCCTACCCACGACTTGGAGTTAGCGGCAGTAGATTTTGCATCGAAAATCTGGAGACATTATTTGTATGGAGAGAAATGTGAGATATATACAAACCACAAAAGTCTAAAATATATCTTCACACAAAAGGAGTTGAACATGCGACAAAGGAGGTGGTTGGAATTAATCAAGGGCTACGACTGCGAAAATCTTTATCACCCGAGAAAAGCAAACATAGTAGTCGATGCATTGAGTAGAAAGGGAAGGGGAGAAATTGTTTACGTTGACATCTCAAGAGGAGCACATAAAGGAAATGGAGAATTTGGAAATAGAGGTGAGGGAAACGAAAGAAACCGAAGGAAAATTATTCATAATGGAAGCTCGTCCAATATTATTGGATCAAATAAAGGAAGCACAAGAGAAGAATGAAGAGTGTGAGAAGATAAAGAAATGGATAGCGGAAAATGAGGAAGAGAGATTTCAAATGGATAAGGATGGTATTTTGAGATTTGAAAACCGAGTATGGGTGTCAGCCATAACTGAACTGAGAGAGGAAATTTTGTAAGGCGCATAACACAACATATTATGTTCATCCTGGAGGCATGAAAATATATTGGGATCTTCAACAGCACTTTTGGTGCCCCAATCTGAAGCAAGAGGTCACAGAGTGCGTCAGTAGATGTCTTACCTGTCAGCGAGTAAAAGCAGAGCATCAGAGGCCGAGTGACTTACTTCAACCGCTGGAAATACCGGAATGGAAATGGAAACACATAACGATGGAGTTCGTGGTGGGACTTCCAACCACACAAAAAGGTTACGCCGCAATTTGGGTTATTATAGATCGACTGACAAAGACAGCTCACTTCCGACTGATTAAGATCCGATTCAATTTAAATCAGTTGGAAAATTTGTATGTAAATGAAATCGTTTCATGACATGGAGTGCCGGTGTCATTTGTCTTCGATCAAGATCCGCGCTTCACGTCAAATTTCTAGAAGAGCTTACAAGGGAGGATGGGAACACAGCTGAGATTTAGTACTGCCTATCACCTTCAAACCGACGGGCAGAGTGAACGGACCATACAAACACTAGAAGACATGTTTAGAGCTTGCGTGATTGATTTCAGAGATAACTGGGATGATCATTTACCCTTAGTGGAGTTCGCATACAATAATAGTTACCATATGAGTATCGGCATGCCACCGTACGAAGCCCTCTATGGAAGAAAGTGCAGAACACCGTTATGTTAGGATGAAGTCGGAGAACGATGACTTTTGGGATCAGAATTGGTTCATCAGACAGCAGATGTGGTAAAGACAATCCAAGCCAGATTAGTAACAGCTCAAGATCGACAGAAGAAGTATGCAGACTTGCACCGTCAAAGTCGAGATTTTGAAGTTGGTAGTTTGGTATTTTTGAAAGTGTCTCCCTGGAAGGGGAAGATAAGATTCGGCAAGAAAGGAAAATTGAGTCTAAGGTTCATAGGACCATTCGAAGTATTGAAGAGAGTAGGCGGGGTGGCGTATAAGGTAGCTTTACCTCCCGAACTGGAGCACATCCACAACGTGTTTCATATTTCCGTGTTATGTCCGTACAAGCCCGGCTATAAGCACGTAATATCCTATGAGCGGATTCAAGTAGAGAAGAATCTGATATATGAAGAAATTCCTGTCCAGATATTAGATAGGAAAGAACAAACGCTAAGAAATAAAGTTATATCCTCTGTAAAGGTAGTTTGGCGAAACCACGACACCGAGGAGGCTATGTGGGAATTAGAAGATAAGATTAGAAGGGACCATCCCCATTTATTTGTGTAACCTTGTATCAATTCCGAGGACAAAATTTTTATAAGAGGGGAGGATGTAATACCGGAGAATTTTATAAATAATATTAATATTAAGAATAATAATTATGTGAATATTCATTTGAATATAAATAAATATTGTTGTGACATGAGATATAGAGATTTAATTAAATTAAATTAAGTATGTGACAACTATGTGTTATGGTGGAGTGGATGAAAAGCTTAATTTAAAGCTTATGAGAATTGGATATTGTGGCATAATGAAAGATTAAGAAATTCATTAAGTAAATTAATGAAGGAATGCTTTAATCATGAGATTGATTTATTTTATTATTGAATTAAATGGTATGTTAGAATAATATTTATTATTATTAAATTATTTGCTATGTGCAATAATAAGTAATGTGTGACCATAGATTATAAAGTTTCTCCATTCATTTAATATAGAATAAGGTGTGACATTGGTAGGTGAATAAATATTATATAAAACTATATGGTAAAAGTAAATTGAAATAAATAATCTATGTGACGTCATAAGGTATGGTGGAGCAATTAAATATGTATTTTGAATATACGGGAGAAAATGAATTTAAATAAATACATATTTATTATTAAATATTTATTTTAACATTTATGTGGATATAAATAATAAAGTTTTATGGAAATTATGGGTTGATAGTATGTAACTAAATTATATTTCAGTATTATCTATACTAACCCAATGTACATAGGTTATATGATTATGAGTATATTTGTCCCTAACTTATCACAATGTAATTGTATTGTTTCATTAAGTTACATTGGTACACCCAAATAGGAAATAAAACCCAAGTATACTTACACCAAATTGCTAAGGCTGAAGAACTAATTGCTTGTCCCATATTGTGAGTCACTTCCCTTCATTTACGTAAATAGACCAATGGCTTATCCTCCCTATATTGCTTAAAACTCAGAAAACTCAAAAAGGCTAGCCTATTTCCTAGTCAAATTCAGTAGATTTCAAATGATGAATGGGGAATGACCTTCACAGTAACTCACAACTGTTCTACCAAACCAAAATTGTCCATCAGCTTCTTCTTCTCCCTGTTGAACAAAAATAGTGGACAAAAGCATTTCACGTATAATAATTTTCCTATAAATTGAGCTCTTCTCTTCTCAATTCACTGGTTACATCTTCTGATAAGTTAGACTTGGAGTGTGGGTATACTGAGATTTGAGAGAAATCTGAGATTTAAAGGAATTTCGTTCCGAGCTTCAACAGAGGTAACATACTGTTAAGCCATGTTCTTAATTTGAGTTTACTAAATTAGTAGGAATGCATGAATTGCTATGAATTGGCTTGGGAGTTTTTAGCATGATTATATGTATGTATGATAACAATGTGACTGATTTTAAGCATGCTTAAGTAAAGAAATTCATGTTTGGGTGTGATTTCTGCCGAAGCAAAGGCTTTTCTGGACTTTTCAGGGTAGGGCGCAGCTGCACTCTCCTTGAAGTTCAGAACGACGCAGTTGCGCCGGACACCAATCGAGAATTTCCACTTCTGTTTCCAAATCCGATAAATTCTAACATGCTTATGTGACTTAAATATGCACTAAAATAGGTTTAACATGTGGTCTCAGCTTCTTTTGTATAGCATGAGTATTCTAGATTGCGTTAGTATGTGTTTTCTAAGGAAAACTTAAAGTTTAAAAAAAACGAACTTTGATGAAACTTGTATTTTGCAGATTCTGAACATGATAGCATACATATATGACTGAGTTATGAGCATTAGTGGGCACAAGTTATGATTCAAGGTTCCTTTGTGTAGATCCAACTTGCTTTGGCGTTGGGTTAGATGACCTTTTAAAGGAAAATTTGACATACTTGAGACTAATATCTAAGAATACCATGTGAAGTATGTTCTGACTTTGTGAACTTGTAGACATGACCTAAGAACACATAAAATGTGATTCTAAGATGTTTAATATACACTAGAATGCATGGTTTAAGTTTAAAATGAGTTCAAAAGCAAACTTGGACATTTTTTTTTGCGTAGTTATGTTCTGGATATTTAAGATGACATGTTTATGTTCTGTTTGTCTCTACACATGACTCATTTGTATACTCACTTCATTAGACACAATGTAAGTTAACCAAGCATAAGTTAGGTATATTTTAAATAAATGATGCTAGCTATGCGTAAATGATGAAAACCCTTGTGAGCATGCATATTACAGATTATATGACCACCTTATGTGGATACATGGTGAACATAGTAGGCTTTGTGATTTCATAGCCCTATTGGGCCTTAATTCCTTAGAGATACTAATCTAAGACTATAACGCGTAAAAGTGAACTAGGGAATGGTTAATGTCTTGGTATGCTAAGTAGTGGACTGAAACCAGGAGAGCAAAAGCTCAACTCTGGTCTAGTCAGGGGATAACGTAGTTGCGTCGTCCCTAAGCCTAACCAGAGCGCAACTACGCCCTCCTGCAGTTTGGTCTGATTTATTTTGTTTATTTTCCGATCATAGTGGCATGGTTATATTTTTGGTCTAAAGCTATAAATATTGACTTATTGATATTTTATGTTTAGTAATGGTATAACATGAAGTTTTTAAACCCGTGTAAGATTTCTAAGTGTGATAAAGACGATGTTGATTAAGAAATTCGTGATTTGATATCCATGGGCTAATTGTATGGATTTATGTATGTACTTAGTTTACATATTGAGAACATGAGATAATTATGTTTCGAGCTTACATATCTAATGAATGTGTATACTTATATACGTTAAATAGGATATCTTAGTTCGTTGAAGAGATTATAAGTTATAGATTAGTAAACTATGCTTAAGGCAAGTTCTCTAACTTCCTTCTCATATTAAATGCAAATATCCATTATTGTTCCTAGTCGAAAATCGATTATATATCTTGACCCATGTTGAGTATTGAACTTATTGTTCCTAAATGTATTGTAAATGTTGTCTAAGCTAATCGATTCAGCTAAACTATTTCGTGTATTAGATAGCTATCCAAATCAATTAGCTTGGTGCAGAATCTTATAAATCAACTGAGATGAACATCCCACATTTAAGGGGAAATTATATAACTGTCGGGGAACTGACGTGCGCACATACAAGCATGTAAATGTTATGCATAACATAGGATACTTTAGGCTGATCACCTGTTATACTCGTATTATTAGATTTTAAGTTAATACTGTTAATTCTAGCAGGAGTTCTTGGTCCATAATGGCCACTCAGTGTTCAATCTTTTTAAACTTTAAAATGATTAAATTTTGAACCTTATTGATATTTTTTTTAGTCCATAGTGACTCCTATCTAAATTCAAAGAACAGATTTACCACTATTGATACTTCTTGTTATTCTAGAACTATCATTTACCGCTATACCCTTGAATATTGAACTTTATACTTGTTCACCTTTATTCCTATATTACTTGCTGGGCAAATTTATTGTTCATTGTTGTTTTCCTTAAAACTTTAAGTTAAGGCAGAATATGGTGAACCCTTAGGCAAGGATAAGGGCAAGGGAAAGGCCACGAAGTAGCTTTGTTCCCCAATACTAAGAATTTAATATTACCATTAAGACTTATGAAATATGATGTACTAAGTTATGTTTAAATTTGGGTTATGTATTATGTTAGTAACGGTTGCGAAACCTTGGGACGAGAATGATTATATTATATCAATGTAAATTATTCTATTATTCCACTATTCGAGTTTTCTGTTATTATGAGAGATAGATCGTGATGCACCAAATTCGAGATATGCGTGTCTGAATTTGGGGGCATCACAGTAGTCATGTCTTAGGCAAAGCTCGATGTGACATTAGAGCTAAAATACATTTAGAATCATGGTGGGACGAACATGGGGTCCATGAGAAGATAGCTGATGATCCTATTGTGTTTGAAAAGCTTCAATACAACATTCCGTTCACAGACACAATGGACCAAGAACCTAACTATTTAAAGTTTATAAATAAAATTTTATCTAAAAGTAACAAGCTAGGTGAACTTGATATAAGGGCCCCTACTGCAGCAAAACCCTCAAATGTTACATGGTTATTAATGGATGGAGGGTTCCTCAATTTTTGTAGATGAATTGGATAGAAATTGAAGAAGTCAGGCGGAAACTATAAAACAAGCGCTACTTGGGAGGCAACCCAAGTTTAATTTTTAGTTTTTATTTTTATTTATTTTATTAGGTTTCATAGTAGTTAATAAATTTGCATTTATTAAGATTTAATAAACTTGCTTCTAATGTGTTTTCAGGTTAGTCGAGTCCAATTCAAGTGCAGTGCCTAACTCAGTCAAATGTGGTTAGCTTATTCTTCAGACTTAGTGGACAAGGAGGAACATTGTTATATTTTCAGGAAAGTCTTTTGCTTTACTTTTTCCTATTTTAGCCATTGAGGACAATGTCTAGCTTAAGTTTGGGAGTGTGTTCTTATTTTATGTGGTACTTGTGCGTTTTAGGTTGTTAGATTTGCATTTTAGTTAGTATGTTTTTAGGATAGTGGAGCAATGCTTTGATTGAATTTGGTTGTGGCCGATGATAAAAAATGGGATTAATCTTTTTTTAACTCTTATGAAGTTGAGAAATATGCTTAGTTTATATTTTGACTTATGAGTTGAGTTTACATTGTTTGTGATCTTTTGCATTTATATGCACATATCCATCTGTTTAGCTAGTTGTGTCTTAAGAAAAATAAAATTGGTTGAATGCTTATGAAAGCTTTCATTGAAACTGAAAAAATTTATTTGAGCATAATTTGAAGCAGAAATTTAGGCATTAACATAAGTTTAGGGAAAATCTTGGATTATTGAAAATTTTAAAATTTAGAACATTCCTGAGTTAGAATGATGAATCATGTGGTGGGTTGAGTTGGAGCATAAAATGCACTCACCCATAAACATAAGCATGAGAAGGAGTATAAAACGCGTTCGTGCTAGAGAAAACGAGAGGGAGCGTAAAACGCACTCGTTTAATGGGAAGTGAGATGGAGCGTAAAATGCACTCACTAAAAAATGGAAAAAAAAATAAAAAAAATTATGTTTTAAAATACTTGAGAAGGGTTCAAGTGTGCTTAAATGTATGGATATCTTTTTGATCCTCTAAATTTTATTTTTTGTCTTTATTAGCGGAGATTGATGTGATAAGAAGGTTTTTAGAGTTGATTTTGAAATCTTTTATGAGTATTTGTTTATATGGTCTTATCTGAGTCATGACTACTTTGAACATTTGGATACACACACACACTTAAAGAATTATGAGTAGATGTGGAACTGATGATTAGGTTGAAATTGTAATCTTTGCATGTTCTTGAAATTTTGCTTGAGTTATCATTTTAAGAAAATCTTTGAGGCCAAATTTTGAATTCATATTGATTAATTGCTCGAGTTAGTTGTTAGTTATTTGTTTTAGTTTTGTTCTTAGTGTTTGCTTGAGAACAAACGACGATTTAAGTTTAGGGGTATTAGATAAGTGAGTTTTATACCTACGAACTGAGTACGTTTGGCTTGATAATTTGTGAGTTCTTAAGTATTTTAAGTTAGTATTAGGTATTTATAGTATTTTTATGTTATTTTGTAGGAAGAAGCAAGGAAACGCAATCTAAACATCTTTTAGAGTACAATAAGCAAGCAAACGCAAGAAGGGAAGATTGCAGGGCTTTTAACACAAGGTTGGATGTATGTTCTGGGTTTGGAACTTAGATTTTATTGTAGAGCTACTCCTTAGCTTTCCGGAACATCTTGAATCGTCACAATCGGAGTTCGGATGAGAAAGTAATGATCGTTTTACCAACGGACGTTGAACCTCAAAGTTTGGAGTTGCCATTTGCATAACAGTCATTTTAATCCCAATTTCGACTTTGATCCAATCCGAATCTCTTAATACTCAAAGAATGAAAGTTTTATATCTCGTCGAGGGCTTCGATTTGATGGGTGGCAAGCCCTGTAACTCCTCCCGGATCAAACGTTATGACCATTTTACCAACAGATGCTGCAACAGAAAATAGTCGGGCGCGGCCGCGCTGGTCTGCAGAAGGAAAAACTTAGTTTCTGCCACTTGGGCGCGGTCGCACTACTTTCTAGGCCAAATATGGGCGCGGCCACGCTGGGTCGGGTTGTTGAAAAGCTTATTTTTGATCCAAATTGAATGAAACAAGCATTGTAACTTCTAATTTGTTTAGGACTTTAACTAGAACCTATAAATACATGATGTGAGGCATAGAATAAGGGGATCTTGCTACATTTTGCTAACCCTAGTTTGGGAGAAAGAGATAGAGGCTTGAAGCAATTGCAAGAGTACGAAGGATTCAATTAAAGAGCTGAAGGAGAGACTCAAGGATTGCGTCTACAGATTCTATTCTCTTCTCTACCACTTATTTTATATTTTTGAATGTTTTATCAATTGTGGATTATGGATTTTAATTCAGTCATGAACTAAGTTCTTTTTAAGATTACAATGGAACTTATTGCATAGCTTTTATTGATATGCTTCTTTGTTAATTATTGTTGATTATTATCGGATTGTCTATTATGATTTGTGATTAATTGTTTAATTGTCTGATCAACAATTACCGTGGTAATTTATATGAACTCGAGAGATAGATTATAGATTTAGACCTAATCATAATAGCATGTGATTATGTTTTTTGCATGGTGATGGAATTCATAATTTGTGTCTAGGATGGAGATATACCTATACGCCACATGTAATCTAAAAGATAACCTGAGCTTTAAATCCTTTTTAATTGTAATTCACATAGAGATATAGTGAATTAGTTAACTAGGGTGTTCACCTTATTTCTATCATTTGTGGATTTAAGTTAATTCGTTTATGATACATCGAGAGATGGTTATAAATATTGATGGGTTCTTAATTAAGAATCTAAAATAGTTATCATAACTTAAGAGGACGTGTATTAATTCAAGTAAAAAATTAAGGAAAATTGTAATCTTAATCCTTTTTATTCTGAATTCAATTCTTGGTAATTAGTGATTAGTTAGTTTAGTACTTTATTTCAAAATTCAACAACTATTATCGAATTGTTTAAATAAAATTAATTTGATTAAAAGTTAGTACTTGGTAATTATTATTAAATAATTCTCTGTGGGTTCGACACTCTCTTAACAATTTATAACTTGTGGACTGCGTATACTTGCGTATTTTACTACTATGGATTTAGGCAAACAACCTCATCATCATCCTCTATGATGAATCCATTCCTATCAAGTATCTTCGGTACTCTTCCAGATTTACGAATAGGTTGTAGTATTGTAGGTTCTTCCACTTGGTCAGGTACCTGACTTTAATCCGTAGTATTTTGTGGTTCTTGAACTTCTTCAAGATATATCTTACTCTCACTGACCCCTTCAAGGATAAACTCCTTTTCCAAGAAGGCAACGTGTTTCACAACAAACACCTTTTGAACAGTAGGATGATAGAAATAATATCCTAAACTTTCTTTAGGATATCCCACAAATCTACACTTATTGGATCTAGTCTTTAGCTTATCATGCTCAAGCCTTTTGACATAAGCTGGACAACCCCACGTCTTAACATGCTTAAGACTAGGTTTCCTCCTTGTCCATAATTCGTATGAAGTCTTTGGGATGGATTTGGTAGGTACCTTGTTAAGCAGGTATGTAGTCGTTTCTAGGGCATAACCCCAGAATAATACTAGAAGGTCGGTAAAACTCATCATGGAACGAACCATGTCCAATAATGTTCGATTTCTCCTTTCAGATACACCATTTAACTGTGGCGTCCCTGGTGGAGTCTATTGTGAGATTATACCATTTTCTTTGAGACAATTGAGAAACTCATTGGTTAAGTATTCTCTTCCTCGATCTAATCGAAGAATCTTAATACTCTTACCAGTTTGCTTCTCTACTTCACTTCTGAATTCTTTAAACTTTTCAAACGATTCAAATTTGTATTTCATTAAATACACATATCCAAATCTAGAATGATCATTAGTGAAAGTAATAAAATAAGAATACCCTCCTCGTGCATTCGTTGTCATAGGTCCACATACGTCTGTGTGTACCAACGCTAACAACTCTGTAACTCTTTCTCCTTTTCTAATAAAAGGAGATTTAGTCATTTTATCCATGAGACAAGATTCACAAGTTGGTACCGATTCGTAATTAGATACCTCTAAAAGTCCATCTTTATGCAACTTGGCTAATCTTGTTTCATTAATATGACCGAGTCTATAGTGCTACATAAAGGTATAATTAACATTATCTCTTTTTCTGTTCTTAGTTTGTTTAATTTGAAATATTTTTTCATACAAGTTAAGTATGAAAAGTCCATTCAGTAAATTGCCAATACCATATAAAACATTTTTATTATAAATAGAACAACTGTTGTTCTTTATTATAATATCAAAACCATCCATATCCAATACAAAAATTGAAATAATGTTTCTAATGAGTGTTGGAACATAATAACAATTATTTAAACTAATGGACTTACCCGTAGACAGTGCTAAACAATAAGTTCCTACAGCTAATGCAACAACCTTTGCTCCATTTCCCACTCGTAGGATGACTTCATCCTTGTTCAGATTTCTACTTCTACTTAGTCCCTGTATATTGTTATATATGTGAGAACCACAACCGGTATCCAATACCCAAGTAGAATTTAGACTTTTAGAAAAATTAATTTCAATCATGAACAAACCTAGATCGAAAGTTGAAGCTTCTCCAAGCTTCTTCTGCTTTTGATCCGCAAGATAATCCTTACAGTTCCTCTTCCAGTGACCCGACTTATTGCAATGGTAGAAAATTCCTTTGCTATCTAGATCAGCTTTCTTATTACCCTTTCCTTTCTCCTTGGCCTTAGCTTTCTTCTTTTTCTTCTTTTCACAAGATACCTTGGACCTCTTCCTTTTCTTGGAAGAATCATCCACTAGTAAGACTTGATTCTTATTGGATGAAAAGTGACCTTCATTTTCAGCATGTTAAGTAACTCAGGCAAGCTGACGTCCAACTTGTTCATGTGAAAATTCATAACAAATTTTGAGAAGGTGTCCGAGAGTGACTGCAAGATCAAATCCTGACTTAACTCCCCATCCATTACTGTCCAAGTTGTTCAATCAGATTGATCATCTTTAGGACATGAGTCTCAATAGTAGTGCCCTCAGTCATTCGAGATCAGAAGAGCTCCTTAGATATCTGATATCTAGCAGTCCTACTTTGCTCACCGTACAACTCCTTGAGGTGCAGCAATATAGTAAGAGCATCCATAGTTTCATGCTGACGCTGAAACTCGTTACTCATGGATGTGAGCATGATGCATTGAGCCAAGATTGCATCATCTTGCCACTTTCTAAAAGTAGCAATCTCTTCCTCAGAGGCTGTACAGTTACAGGGACTGGCAAATTTAGGACATAAGAAATCTTTTCAGCAGTGAGAATAATTCTCAGATTCCTTAACCAGTCCGTGTAATTTGGTCTGGTCAGTTTGTTAGCATCAAGTATGCTACGCAGTGATAGTGAGTTTGACATTTTTTAAATTCTACAAGTGAAATAGACAACATTTTAGCATACATTCATTTTATTAATTACCAAAATAAATTAGGTCTTTATTTAACTTAGTATCTCCCACTATTTTCATCAAACTATATTACCCTTAGTATATAGTTCGACAAATCTAATTAAAGATTTACTAATGAGAATAAGGATCCTATTTTAAATGTATATAGCCTTGTGTGTGCACAACAAACTATATATAAATAAATAGGTAGACAACTATTGGCAACTACATCACCATGTAACTCCTTGTATTTTGCCTCTTAGATTATAATGGTCAAGTGTGTGCACATCCGAACTAAAATAATCTAAGTTAAGTTAAACCCAATATTTCCATATAAGTGAAGAGAAAAATACAGCTCTTGTGTGTGCACAACAAAGCGGTAATGTTCAATTTCTTTATAAACATCCAATGTAATAAAGCAACCTCTTAAATATTTAATACTTTATTGCTTTACCATGCTAGAAGACGACGTTCGATATTCCAAATATCTTTGAACGTTACAACTTAATATATTTTTTTGAGGAGTTTGTTATTATTTGTCTCATCTTGTTTAGCGCGCATGCACACACACACGCATACACACACACACACACACACACACACACACACACACACACACACATATATATATATATATAATACGCATCATATTATTTAACATGTGAAACATGTTGGATAATATATAATATATACATAGTTAGCATGCACATATAGAATACTATATTCTACCCGGATTGATTATGGACTTTTATTCTAGTTTGGTTCACTAGAGCCACCAAGTGAACCAAAAGGTCAAACCTAGGGTGAAAGAACTGAATTTAAATATAACTATTACATTTAAACCTGGGCTCCATTACAAACAGGTCTTCAAGCGCTCCTTACTTCTTTGTCTCCAATTCTTCAAAATAATTCTAACTAATCCTATTACATTAACTTTTTATAATAAATAGAAACCTTGATCAGCAGTCAAGGGAAAGTACATAGGAGGAAGATAGAATTTACATCAAGAAAAACTAGAGAAGACGAGGTACGCAGACCCCATTTATAAAAACTCATTCATTCAAGCATCCTCTAAAATAAATCCAATCACAGATTGGTCAATAGTCCATAATCAATCCCATTTATTATCATACATATTACTATATGCATCAATAAATAACATTCATCTCATGAATAATAAAACCATTCCATATATGCATTGATATCATTTAATGGGCAATTTAAAGTTGCATGAAATCTGATTTCATAGTTAAAATAACTCTTTATTTTAATTATAAAACCATGTAAAATAACTCTTTATTTTAATGTTAAGTTTATATATAACGCAAGCATGCAATCAAATTACATAAATAAAGCGGAAGCGCGATAAAATTGGATTTTAAAGTTTTATACAAACCATCACCATGATCAATCTATGTGCTCAATTAACGATATAAACGAAAGAGATAGAGATAAAAAGTATACCCTCGTAGATCCGTGCTTCCTCGGGTACAAGTTCACCTCCTATTCCTTCGTGTTCTCCTTGAATTCCACCGACTAAATTCCTTTGCTTGATCAACGATAGCCACCCAAGTGTTTGGCCTCTAGAGGTGATCTACCAAGGAATAATAGTTATTCAAGAAGTTGGGAATTGGCAAAACTATAGTTTCTATCTCTATAGAAATTGTAAGTACTCTTCACAATCTAATGCAAGAGTGTGTAACCCTAATCTATGATAAGACTCCTCTTATTTATAGATGTAGGAAAAACCTTCCCTAAACTATTTAGGATTAGGGTTTCTATTATAATTAAACTCCTTTAATTAATTATGCTCCTAATCCAATTAAGAATTCATGAGAGAGTACTTCTATTAATTAATTCTCAATCCCTATTAAGAATTAAATAATAGTAATAGTAATAGTAATAATAATAATAAGACTCCTCTTATTAATTTATATTTAATATTTCCAAAATATTAAATAATAAATATTAAGCTATTTAATTTATTCTATCTCCATATATTAAATTAAAAACACTTAACTTATTATTACAATTATGTCATTTACTTCTTAAATAAATATTTTTCTTTTGCGGTGTGACCCTTTAGGTTCTCCATATTAAACCGGTTGTGAATAAATCAATTAGAACAAATCTAATCTTATTTAAATAAATAAATTAAACTATTTAATTAATTTAAATAAATAATATTTATTCTACACTAAGGGTTAGCCCCCTTAGCGATCAACGACTTTCCAAATAATATAGATTTCAACATTAATCACAAAAGAACCTTTCAGTGAATAATTACCGTACAATTCAATCCTTCTACACTCTGTGGGTTCGACACTCTCTTATCAATTTATAACTTGTGGACTGCGTATACTTGCGTATTTTGCTAGTATGGATTTAGGCAAACAATCTCATCATCATCCTCTATGATGAATCCATTCCTATCAAGTATCTTCGGTACTCTTCCAGATTTACGAATAGGTTGTGGTACTGTAGGTTCTTCCACTTGGTCAGGTACCTGACTTTGATCCGTAGTATTTTGTGGTTCTTGAACTTCTTCAAGATATATCTTACTCTCACTGACCCCTTCAAGAATAAACTCCTTTTTCAAGAAGGCAACGTATTTCGCAACAAACACCTTTTGATCAGTAGGATGATAGAAATAATATCCTAAACTTTCTTTAGGATATCCCACAAATCTACACTTGTTGGATCTAGTCTTTAGCTTATCATGCTCAAGCCTTTTGACATAAGCTGGACAACCCCACGTCTTAACATGCTTAAGACTAGGTTTCCTCCCTGTCCATAATTCGTATGAAGTCTTTGGGATGGATTTGGTAGGTACCTTGTTAAGCAGGTATGTAGCCGTTTCTAGGGCATAACCCCAGAATAATAATGGAAGGTCGGTAAAACTCATCATGGAACGAACCATGTCCAACAATGTTCGATTTCTCCTTTCAGATACACCATTTAACTGTAACGAATGTAATTTTTGTGATTTATTCAAAATATTTATTGAATTATATAAATGTTTTTATTAATTTATTTATTGAGTAAAATAAATAATAAAGTTATTGTGGAATAGTTCATGTTAAGTGTAATTATGTTAAATGTTATTTGTATGTGATTTGATATAATTATTCTAATTTAATAATTAAATTAGATGATTATTGATTTATTTGAATAAAATGATTTATTAAATTATTTGGATCAATTTATAGATGGCCAAATAGAAGTTATGATTAAATTTATATTGTTACAATTTAATTGATTAAAGTGTGACAATTGAAGCATATCATATAATAAGTATTAAAATAAATAGAAAAAGTTTTTATTTCCATCAAACCAAACAAGGCCTTATGACCTTTGGTTGGAAATAATGAGTTATTTTTAATTTGGTATTTGCCAAACAAGCCTTAGAGGCTTTTGAATTATGTAACTGATGATTTAAAAATTAAAGTACGTGATTATATTTTATCAGTTTTTATTTGTAAGTTTCATCAGTTTAATTGTTAAGTATAGAAAAGAAAGAACAGAACTTTTGAGAGAAAAAGAAAATTGAGAGTTGAGAGTTCTTTGAATTGAGAAAGAGAAGGAAGAGAATTGCTAAGCTAGAAAATCATCTTGTTTAGCTCAAAGGTATAATCCTTTTTAAAAGTTCTTCACTATATTCTTATTTCTTTATTTCTCTGTATATGATTTCTATTTTACTGTATGTGAATTCATATGCTAAATACATGAATTATTTGATTATAATTGATTCTAAGCATGTATTAGAGATCATGTGATGATTATAAACTAATTTGAATGAATTAATCCATGAAAGCATGCTTTAAAATTGAGTTTTTGTTTTACAGAGTCTTATTTCATGTATGGTACATATGTATGAAAATTGATGCTTAAATTGGTTACTAATAGGTTAATTGATAATTGGTTATGATAATATGATGAAAAATGAAAAGAATGCAAGTAGAATGGATTAAAATGGTTGATAGATGAAGTCACAGTGTTTAATTTCATTAAAATGGTTAAAATATGAATATGTTATATAAACAGTGAATTTTTGGATTCTAATTGGTTGATTATGTGTTTTATAATGGTTTGAATGTGTAGAAACATGATGGATAATTGTTTTATATCATATTTGATATCTGGGTATGTTTAAACTATGTGTTGGATGGTAGAATTCGGAAAATTTGGCCAAATTTGGCCTAAGTTTTCACTGGTTCGCGAACTGTAGGAGGTGACTGCTGCGTCTCTCGCCCCGGCGAGAAAATTGTAAGGGAAATCCTCGCCCCGGCGAAGTCTCGCCCTGACGAGCTTTTTGTTAAGAAAATTCCCGCCCCGGCGAGAGTTTTGTTCAGTAATTTCCCGCCCCGGCGAGGGAACAGAACTGAGATATTTTTATTTTTATTTTATTTTATTATGATGTCGTGTACATGTTTAAATATTAGATTATTTTATTTAGTAATAAATAAGATACTACAATGAGTGGTAAGCGAACATTTAATGAATATCAAATGACATTTGATATATTAAATGAAATGAAATGGGATAAGAACAAACCCTAAAATGTATATGAATTTGTAACTAATTATTGTTATCGTTTTGTAATCAAAATGTATAGGGTGATTAAGGGACGTGCATTATTTAAATCTGTAAGCTACGCACGAGGCAAGTTCCTTATCTCAATTTATTACTTTTACGTTGAGCAAGTTTTTCCTCCCTTAATCTTATTATTTCATTTAAAACAAGTTTAATTTCATTGAGCCAACTTATTAACCTTAGCTTATTGTTATTCAAGCAAGGTTGTTATCAAGTCAATTACCTATGTATTATTCAAGCCATTTGCTATATGATCATTGATCATTATTCAGACTTTGATTATAAATTTTATTGTACAACTTCATTGATGAATCAAATGCTTTAGTGACTAGCGAACCCTTATTGATTCAGCTAGTCCTTAGTTGATGAGCGTTCTAAAGACTTAGAATATTTTAAAATATTTCCATACCAAGTTCCTTTTGGTACGGATTCTGATGCTAAACTGAGATGAACAACCCTAATATAGGGGATTAATTACGCGACAACGTTAAAATGTTTGTGCACAATACATTGTACAAAGGGCAGATCCCCCTGAGTACGAGATGGATGGTCCATAGTCTATAAGACTGTTAAAGGTTACGGTAGAAATGTTTGTTAACCTAGGACATAGTTCGAGGTCTCGTGACCCTCATATACATTTTTAATCCTGAATCTATATTCAGTTCTTGAGCTAAGCTTTCTATTGAGCTTTCAGATCTTGACTAGTTATTGATTGAACTCAGAAAAACTATTATACCTCAGTTGAAATCTACTTCATTGATTATTCAATTACTATTGTTATCACACTTGTGGGCAATTGTTTGCTCACTCTTGCATTAAACTTTGCAGCTAAGACAGAGAAATCGGACGAGCCGTCCACAAGTAAAGGCAAGGGCAAGATGCCAAAGTAGCAAGAGATTTGTTAATTATTTGATGTTTATTTGTAGCAAGACTTATTTAATTTTATGTTCTTTATTCCGCATTGATGTAATAGAGGTTAGATAACCTGGGACTTGTTCCATTTAGAGATTGGTGATGTAACCCCATTTGAGGGAAGATATTTCTTTAAGTTTATTTAATTAATCTTATTATGGGTAGATAGTTGTGAATGATTGAAATAGTGAACACCAAATCAGTGGGAATTAAGTACCCGGATTTGGGGGTGTCACAGGTTGGTATCAGAGCTGATAGGTTATGAACCTTTAGGTGGGAAAACCTTAGGGTAGTAGCCTTTTAGGACACAGAGAATATAGAGGTGATAAACTCTTATCGAGTTCAAAGGAATGAATTACAGAAGTTCATAAAAGATAATAAAATGATTATGTGTTATGTGTTTATTTGATAACCAACTTACATGCTCGCGAGTATTATCGAGTAGTAATTAAAACTTAAAATTTTGTTGTCAGGATGACTGATAGAGAAGAGCCCAGTCAGGCTAGGGAGGAGGAGCCCGAGGATATTCATGTAGTTCGGGAGCAGCTGGTGCAGAGGGAGCCATCCCCATTGATCACAGTTGCAGGTCCCGAGTACGAGCCTGAGACTGATCCTGAGGAGGATCCGGAGGAGGTTGAGGAGGAGGAGGAGGACCCTGAGGAGATATCACTAACTTCCTTATGTGTTCAGATGTATGAGCAGGTGTATGATCGCAACATAGTGTTGCAAGATAGAGTGGAGGAGTTAGAGAGGCAACTGGCTGAGCGACAGACTGTCTTGGAGCAGAAGAACAGTGAGGTTAAGGAGCTCGATGTACGTCTTGGGGACGTGGAGTGGAAGCTGGTTCATGTTGAGAGCGAAAAGGAGGAGTTAGGAGAACAGGTTGTGGAACGTCTAGCCGCTCTAGAGCAGAATGATGCTAAGATCCAAGACCTTTCATCACGTCTTGCAGAGGTTGAGCAGAGGCTAGCACAGTCTGAGTATTGACGAGGACAGTTGATAGCCAGGAATGAAATTGTACGAGATGAGTTGAAAGAGGAGTCAGCTAAGCGGGCTAGAGCTGAAACTGCTTGGTTGAGGGAGGCTAACCGCGCAGATCGTGTTGAATGTGAGGTGCGATCAAAGAAGGCCAAGATTGATGAGATGGAGTATATTTTTCACACCACAGTAGATACAGCTCAAGATCGAGTTCATCGTCATCCAGATATGGTGGATTGAAAGATGGTGACTCGTATTATGGAGCAGGAACGCAAGGAAGCTGTGCGCCGTGGGATGTCATCGTAGATAATGATTAGATATGCTAGTATGAAAATTATGAGTTAATAAGTTGTAAATACCAGTTTTATATAATGGGATAGAATAATGATGTAATCCTGGAAATTTATGATGTCACGATAGATGATGTAAATAACTACGATGCTATTTCTATTATGTTTTGAAGCAGTAAATGAATAAAAATGCGAATGTTTATCAGATGTGCTATGTGTTAAGTGTTGTTTATAAATGTTTAAGTTAAGACTTAAATGTTTAAGTAATTGAGTTATAATCTAATAGCGCGAATTCTTGACAGTAAGATGCCGCCAAGAAGACAAACCCGTCAACAGACCCCTGAGGGATCCACCAATAACAATGAAGAAGCCAACGCTAATCCAATGCAGTAGCTGGTGAATCTGCTAATGGGAGCATTTGCGAATCAACCCCAAGCCCAGGCCACAACTTTTAAAGATTTCAAGGCTGTTGGACCCCCAGAATTTCAAGGGTCTATAAATCCGATCGAGGCACAAACCTGGGTCATGGAGATTGATAAGGTGTTTGATGTCGCTAGAGTCAACGAGGACCAGAAGACAGCATTTGTAACATTTATGCTCAAGTCAGAAGCAAGCTACTGGTGGCAAGCAAATAAGACTCGAGGTGGCCAAGGGATTATTCCATGGGAACGATTTAAGGAAATATTTTTCGAGACCTATTTTCCGGCAAGCGCGCAGAACCAAATGGAGGTGCAGTTTCTAGAGTTGAAGCAAGGTACTGTGACGGTACCTGAGTATGCTGCAAAATTCAACGAGTTGGCGAGGTTTATGCCATATCAGGTCAACACGGATGAGCGAAAGGCTAGAAGGCTTGAGCAGGGACTGAAGCCTTAGTTGTATAACCGAGTTTCAATGTTCCAACTGAATTCATTTGCGCCAGTGTTAGAGAAGGAAATTATCGCTGAAGGAGGCAGTGATACTCTGTCCAAGTATAATCAGGAGCAAAGGAAGAAGAAGAATGAAAGTGAGAACAAGGCAAGTGGTAGCCATGGGGGCAGCGGTCAGAAGAGGAAGTGGAGTGATAGTAACTCTGCGGGAAGTCAGCAGGGTAATCAGAAAAAGAAGGTGGAGGTGTGCAGTAACTGCGGAAAGAGCCATGTGGGTGTTTGCTTGAAGGGTAAGAGGGTATACTTTAATTGCGGACAAGAGGGTCATATCGCACCGAATTGCCCTAGTCCGAAGAAGGGCGCATGTTTCATCTGCGGGTCGAAAGATCACTTTGCCCGAGACTGCCCTAAGAAAGCAGCTACAGGTGGAGCCAGTGCAAGAAAAGGAAACAACGGTGGTGGCAATCTAACAATCACAGGACCGACACAGCCCAATCGACCTACCGCTCAAACATTCAACATGACGGTGCAGGATGCTGTGCAATCAAAGGATGTGGTGTCAGGTATCATTCCGGTCAATAGTATAAATGCTTACGTATTATTTGATTCGGGTGCTACTTATTCATTTATATCCGATGATTTTGCTAGAAGATTAGGATTACCTCAGGAAGAGTTAGATTACCCCATGAATATAGAAATTGCAAATAGGGAGGTGATTCTTGTTAAGTTTGTCCACAAGAATTGTCAGATAGATATCAAGGGTCATGTGATGACGGTCAACTTAATCCCAATTCGTCTTGGGGAGTTTGACGTTATTTTGGGAATTGATTGGTTGTTCAACCATGGGGCAGTTATTGATTGTCAAAAGAAGTGTGTAAACCTTATGACTCCGTCAAAGGTAGTGTTTTATGGCAGCAAGTCTCCTAGACAAACGAGTTGTCTGACGATGATGCAGGCTAGAAAGATGTTGAGACAAGGATGTGTAGGATATCTAGCCTACATAGTCGATACCCGAAAGGTGGGCGTAAAGCTGGAGGAGATACCGGTAGTTAGGGATTTTATAGATGTGTTTCCTGATGATTTGCCAGGATTACCGCTAGATAGGGAAATTGAGTTTGTAATTGATTTAGCACCGGGTACAACCCCTATATCAAAAGCCCCGTACCGAATGGCTCCGGTAGAAATGAAGGAGTTGATGGTGCAATTGCAAGAGTTGCTGGAAAAAAAGTATATCCAACCGAGCGTTTTGCCGTGGGGAGCGCCGGTGTTATTCGTCAAGAAGAAGGATGGATCAATGCGTCTTTGCATTGATTATAGAGAGTTGAATAAGGTCACGATTAAAAACAAGTATCCATTGCCAAGGATCGATGACCTATTTGACCAATTGAAGGGAGCAAGATATTTTTCAAAGATAGATCTACGAAGTGGGTACCATCAGTTAAAGGTGAGGAAGGAGGACATACCAAAGACAGCATTTCGAACTAGATATGGCCACTATGAGTTTTTGGTTATGTCATTTGGTTTAACAAACGCACCTGCAGCGTTTATGGACTTAATGAATAGGGTGTTCAAACCATTTCTGGATAAATTTGTGGTGGTATTCATAGACGACATTTTTGTAATGTCCAGGATTTTTAACATTGTATTGAATTCTATTGTAATAAATAAAATTTATTTTATATAATTTTTTCGGATTCATTTGGATCCATGTAAACATTATTACTTAACTATATAATTATATGATACAATAATTTTCCTTGCATTAAAGGGACTCACTGATAGTCCGAATAAATCAGTGAGTCGAGCCTACGAATTTAGTGGCAAGAAAATTTGAAAGGATTTATCGAATAATTTTATCATGTACGAATTTAATAATTCAAACGGAAAATTATTGTTGAATAAATATTTTTTTTATATATAATTAATCAATGCAATTAGATATTGAATTTAACTAATGATAACATAATGTTATTAATTGGGTTATATCTTTTGGTATTACGTTAGCTAATCCAATATCAAACTGCGTCAAACCCATTTTTCTTCTAATTCCTTTTGGGCTACTTGTCTTTATTTCAACTAACCTAAACTCGGATGGGCTGAACCCCAAACCCTATATCATTAACAAGTGGGCTGAGCCCATTCTTTATCCCTTACCGACCGAGTTGGACCAAAGGATCTGGGTCGGTTCAATTGAATTGGGGGAAACTAATATGATCGGTGGAGTAAAGGGAAAATAACCGAACCAAGAAACAAATCCTCTCAACTCAGACAATTACTCAACTAAAATCAAATCCCTAGCCTCTCAAATCAACAGTCGAGCAAGATGGGGAAAATCAAACCCTCAATCTATCAGATGGACGGGTGAAGGCTGAGAAATTGGGTGTGACAGGAAAGGAACCTCAGCGACCAGAGGGTGTTTGGAGTTCTGGGCGGACTGATCGTGCAAGGGCTTGGGTGACCGAGCACTCACCGGTCGGACCAAGGGATTTGACGCCAGGCGACGGACCGACGGGAACGCGCGGCGATTAGACCGGTGAGGGCACACGGCTCAAGGGTCAGCCGACGATTCATAGCCGGCGAACGAGGCTTGACAGAGACAACCTACCTCCCTCTACCCGCCGGTCCTTAAACTGCTAATTAGGGTAATACCCAGCCATTTTGGGTAAGGATTTTTCCTATAAATTGACCCCCAAAGCTACCGGTTCTCCTTTGCTTGGTGAGACCCAAATCAGAAAGAAATTTTAGGGTTCAAAACTTAACAGAGAGAAATCACAGAAGGAAGGCGGGTCACTGAATGTCCGATTTTGTGTCTTACTTTGGGAGGAAAAGAAGAACGACAAATCGGTCAGCACCAAGGTATAGAGCGACTGTATTAGCTTGTTCGATTTGGGTTACACAGTGTATAATTGTATTGTTGGTATGAAATTGGAAATTGTATTATAATTTTGGGGTTTCTACATCTGGTATCAGTTCGTGTTAATTTTGTTTGGATTTGTTTTGGGAAATTTGTATGTCGACGTCGATTTTTTTCGTATCTTTAGTCTTTTCCAATTTTAGCCTTTTGATTGAATGATTTTTGGAAAAGATCGGCATTAATGTCGACGGAGTTTTGAAAGATCGTTTTTTATGATGAGCCAATTAACCAGAGTCGCCAGTTGGTATATTTGAAATGGATGTACCAACTCATCCGAGTTTTCGTTTTTTTATAAATCGCTGGCTCATATGTGACTCCGAATTAATTGGTCTGCGAATCGAGATTCATAGAGTTCGGGGGCTTGCTTAAGCGAGGGGAAGGTGTTAGACACCCCCCGACTTCCGTGAACCGCAATCTTGATGCTTTCCTATCCTTTAATTCATGAAATGTATGTGCATGCGCGTGTGTGTGTGTGTGCCTATGTGAATGTTGTGGTGAGTTTGTATGAAAGAATCATTTGGATTTTTTATGGAAAGTCGTGTTTTCTTTTGATAATGCCTTAGAATGTCCTTCGGTTTATACAAGAAAGCTTTATTCTTTATTAGAAAGGTTTGATTTTAATTGTCAAAACTGTAAGGTTTTCATTAAGTGTCGTTTTGGCAAAACAAGAGTTTTAAACCTTCGTCAAAATAGGAATCGAGATCTATACGTTGCTTTCGTAAATAGAATGATGGGCAACTTCTAGGATCTCTTTCACCCTATGCACAAAGATTTAATAAAACATTTCTTATTTTATAAAACCATTTTTTGTGATGTTTGAAAACAATTTTTTTTTCTTTAGCTTTCTCGTTAAATAGGAATCGACGTTCATTAGCATTCCCAAATTTTAGCCTCGTGATTCTAATAACCTAGTTCAATTGATTTTACGAAAATCTTATCGTTTAGCTTTGAAATCAATTTCGTCTCATAAATCAAATCAAGCATTAAAATGCGTTGGGGCTATTCATGGGCATGTAAGCCATCAAAATAACCCCGAACGCCTACGATCACAAGTTTCACTATTTCGGGGCCTTAAACACGATTCTCGCCTTGGCGTCGTTTTAAGGCCCGACGATTACATATTTACAATGAAAGATACATCGAATTTATTACATATATCAATAGATGTCCATCATCGTATTTGGACCACGGGGTCGCGCTCCTAGGCTCACATCCAAAGTCGCTACACGCCCACAAGATCCTAAAAATAGCAACCTAAACAATCTATGCATAATACATCATTACAACGAGCTAAAATTCACCAAATGGATATCATCGGGCCATTAGGAAGAATTTCGTTCCATTTGGAACCCTCACTAATAGCCCTCAATCCATGGATTCACAACAATATACAAGAACAACTACATTTAATATAATTTGGATGACAAAAAGCTTAACAAAAATGGTAAAACAAAATGCTAAAACAAAGGATTTTTCACCTTGCAAATAATCCCCACAATATATATGAATTTGTGTATTGAATAGAGTAGAAATATATGATTTGTAATCTCACAAAAGGGGTATAATTCCTCACTATTTCTCACTCTTTTCTCTCTTAATTTCTCTTATTTTCTTGCTGTTTTCTCCTTCTTCTCCCAGCTGCTCCCGCCGCTGCCTTCTTCTTTTCTTTTTTTTTCCTCTGTATGCAAAATGGCCTGATAAGGGGCTGCCCTAGGCAGCCGCAGATCAATCTGCGGCTGGCCTCGGTTTACCCGCGCCTGCCGCGCACTTCGGCCGTCTCGCGCACTACCATTATTTTAATCGTTTGGCCGCAGATCAATCCGCGGCTGGGTGGGCTGATTTTCTCATTTTCTGAACCGCACCTCGATTCTCATGTCGGATCATCGGTTTCTGCTGAAAGGCTTGCATTTTGCAGTCCGGGAACCGCTGGGAAAAGTGCCACATCATTCATGGGTGCTTGCTTCGCCCGTCGTCGTGTCAACCTTGATCACAAGTCGTCATCGTGGTTTTGAGTGTTCGCACTTATGTCCACCTTCCGTCTCGTAGGCTAGGCTAATTGACGATTTTTCCCTCCTGTCAAGGTTAGTATAGGAAACGCAAAAATTTGGGTGTCTACAGCTGCCCCTCTTTATCATGTTTATGAAATGTTAAATGAAATGAACATGATAAAGAAGTAGACACACGATGCATGAATGACAGTGCGGAAGAATGACAGTACACACATGATGCAACACATATAGCTTATGATGCAACACAAGATGCAAAGCATGCAAAACATTCGTAAGGGTGTCAATGCCTCACGCAATCGTCTTGTCCGCGCCGGGTTTCGTATTCGGTCGCTCTTCTTGTAATCACCGGATATCGTCGCCGGTTGATCGCCTTGTTGGGGTCGAGTTTCGTCGCCGGTCACCCATCTCGTGATCGCCGGTTATCGTTGCCGGTCGACCGTCTCGTCGGGGCCGGGTATCGTCGCCGGTCACCCATCTCGTAACCCCCGGTTATCGTCGCCGGTTGGTTGTCTTGTCGGGGCTGGTTTTCGTCGCCGGTCATCCACCTTGTAATCGCCGGTTATCGTCGCCAGTCGATTGTCTCGTCGGGGCCGGGTATCGTCACCGGTCACCCATCTCGTAACCCCCGGTTATCGTCGCCGGTTGGTTATCCTGTCGGAGCCGATTTTCGTCGCCGGACATTCATCTCGTAATCGCCGATTATCGTCGCCGGTCGATTGTCTCGTCGGGGCCGGGTATCGTCGCCGGTCACCCATCTCGTAACCCCCGGTTATCGTCGCAGGTTGGTTATCCTGTCGGAGCCGGTTTTCGTCGCCGGACATCCATCTCGTAATCGCCGGTTATCGTCGCCGGTGGATTGTCTTGTCGGGGCCGGGTATCGTCGCCGGTCACCCATCTCGTAACCCCCGGTTATCGTCGCCGGTTGGTTATCTTGGATCTCAGCCCTTCCCAGGGTTTGTTATTTTTTGTCTTTTTTTCTTTTTGTGGATATCAGCCCTTCCCAGGGTTGCTCACCATCTGGTTGTGGTTCGCGTGGATCTCAGCCCTTCCTAGGGTTTGTTATTTTTTGTCTTTTTTCTTTTTGTGGATATTAGCCCTTCCCAGGGTTGCTCGCCATCTTGTTGTGGTTCGCGTGGATCTCAGCCCTTCCCAGGGTTTATTGTTTTTTGTCTTTTTTCTTTTTGTGGATATCAACCCTTCCCAGGGTTGCTCGCCATCTTGTTGTGGTTCGCGTGGATCTCAGCCCTTCCCAGGGTTTGTTGTTTTTTGTCTTTTTTATTTTTGTGGATATCAGCCCTTCCCAGGGGTGCTCACCATCTTGTTGTGGTTCGCGTGGATCTCAGCCCTCCCAGGGTTTGTTGTTTTTTGTCTTTTTTTCTTTTTGTGGATATCAGCCCCTCCCAGGGTTGCTCGCCATCTTGTTGTGGTTCGCGTGGATCTCAGCCCTTCCCAAGGTTTGTTGTTTTTTGTCTTTTTTCTTTTTGTGGATATCAGCCCTTCCCAGGGGTGCTCACCATCTTGTTGTGGTTCGCGTGGATCTCAACCCTTCCCAGGGTTTGTTGTTTTTTGTCTTTTTTCTTTTTGTGGATATCAGCCCTTCCCAGGGTTGCTCGCCATCTTGTTGTGGTTCGCGTGGATCTCAGCCCTTCCCAGGGTTTGTTCACCACCTTGCTGTGGTTTGCTTGGATGCCTTCCCAGGTTCACTCCTTGTTTGGATGCCAGCCCTTCCCAGGGTCATTGATTGTCTTGGATACCAGCCCTTCCCAGGGGTCTTTGATTTGTTGGATACCAGCCCTTCCCAGGGGTCGTTGATTAGTTGGATACCAGCCCTTCCTAGGGGTCGATGGTTTGATTTGAGTGATTTTTGTAGTGGGATGTGTGATCGACTTCTGTCTTGGATCTCCCACCAACATCGTCCACGTACCATGCCGCACAAGCCATCATAGTCTGATCATTTGTGAGGTTGAAAGCGACGTGCTTGTACTTTCCTGAAGATTTTCATTTTGATCGTACCTGCATGCATGAAAAAGATGTTATGCATGATCTGGCAGATATGTTATGTGCACCACATATGTTTTAGATAGAAATGACCCCTGTTCAGTCAAATGATACGTTTCGACAGTCGTCGTTGTTGGCCCACATTTGACTGGATCACGCCTCGTCGTGAAGTGTAGTTTCTAGACTTCAACATTGGTTTGGGTATTCTGCCTGTTCTTGGTCGTCTTCATTTCATTGAGTTGAGGCAGTCTGTTTCGCTCTCTGTGATGATCGACAGCTATGTTGGGCTCCTTGGCCTTTTGATCATTTCTGCTGGCCGATATGCTGCTGTCCCATCATTATATCATCCTTGTATATGCTCATGCATGTGGATCATTTGGATGTCGAGGCAGTGATAGTCAGGATTGGGGAGAGACCCAATGACGAGAAGTTCTGTACAGTCTCAGCTTCCTTCCATTTCACGATTCTTAATTACCCTGCCTTGGCGCGTATCGCTGCCAAAAATTTCTATCGAACACTCCTGATGTTGACCGTGCTGAGTTATCCACAGCTCTGCAAGATCCTGCATATCAGATGACTAACAAATGCCAAAACTTGAAAGTTCGGGCCGTTAGTGTTAGCTCAACACAAAGATATTATAATCTCGACAAAAATGCAGTTAAAGCACATGAAATTGAATATCTATTGATCGCACAATCTAGCAAGTTGTGAACCGTGAATGTATATATTTTTTTTATTTTTTATTTTTTATTTTTCCTTTTTTTTTATTCTTTTTTTTTTTATTCCCTCGTGAGTTGATGACTTTCTATTTGACGAGTTATGCAATCGTAAGAACACCTTCAAGCATTCATGGTCATTGTACGTGAGTGAGGTCGAATTCAAAAGAACTACCTTCCCTCGTCAAAGGCACTCTGTCTCCATTCTCGACAACGTCCTTAGCAGGATTAACGTCATATGACAAATGCACTGTGCGATGCAGCATTCAGTAGGGGTTTCTCTTTCCTGACTTTTTGTTGAAGGCCGAGAGTTTTTTTTCGTATTATCCTTTTTTCTTATTAGCCCACTTCACTTGTCTCGTTTTCTTAGGCTATTCAAAGTTACCCATTTAACGAGTTTTGGACCAATGACTCCCAAACCAGACGGTTTTGGGGCATCAGGTGCACAGACACCCCTTCGAATTTATTTACTCGAGTAACAAAGGCCACGGTTCGAGACAAGCTGGTGGTCTGCACCATTCATTCTTTGCTTGGCCTTGCGCAAGATTCGTTTTCTTAGGCTTGAGTTACCCATGTAGCGAGTGTTAGGCCGGTGACTCCCAAACCAGACGGCTTTAGGGCACCAGATGTAGAGACATCCCTTAGGCTTAATTACTCGAGTAGCCCATGCCACGATTCGAATCTGCTCGGGCCTCCTCTACTGTAATGCTCGTTTTCTTAGGCTCTGAGTTACCCATATAACGAGTGTTGGGTCAGCGACTCCCAAACCAGATGGCTTTAGGGCACCAGGTGTAGAGGCACCCCTCGGGCTTAATTACTCGAATAACCCAGGCCACGATTCGAGACATTAGCTTGATGATCATTTATCGTCTGACTTCTTGATTTTAGCTTGATAATTATTGACTGTCTGACTATGTGTTAATCGCCATCAACGTCGTCATAGCTTTATACCCCACAACTGAAAGTTTGTGCAAATGCAAAGTGAAGGCTGTCACATGAGGTCGATTCTGTCACAAACGTTGCTTTGAATTAAGGCTTTGTACCCGATCAAAAGGTTGAATAGCCTTCTTCGTCTAATCATACTCACGATCGTGCTCCACGGTTGCTTGTCAGAATCAACCCGATTCCTATTAAGTCAAATAGAATCCCCTTTCACGCGGATCATCGTATCCTGGGAAAACTATGCTTGACAAATGCCAAATGATCGTACCGTTGAAGATTGAATTGCCATGAGGTAGCATTTGATGATGATGGTGCATGTTGATGGGATTGTTGCATGGGTGCCAATTTGCACGTCATCATTTCCTGGGTAGTTGACAAATGCCCCAGTGTTAAGTTGCTTTTCTTGTGATCCCCCTCATACTGGTTGCCTCGGTACCTCGCTGGGCTAACAGCAGATCCGGTCCTTTGACTTGTTGAAAGGTTTGGGGGATTTTTGATTTTTGATTTTGAGATTTGTTTTTTTTTTTTTATATGTTTTTTTTTTGGTTCAATTTGCCCCTACTCCGGGTTCTTTGTGATCGTCAGAGGTTCTGATGTTTGATGGCGATGGTCTGGCCTAAGTCGGGTTTGGGTTTGTCTTCGACCCATCCTTTGATCTCGTCATGCGTATTGTCGATATCTGTCTCGTCCTGCTCAATCCCCATTAGATCGAAATCTAGCTCTATACCCAAAATCGTGATCCTCCTTCGAATTTGGCCTATCGCTTGTCAGGCTAGAATGCCTCAAATCGAGGTACCCTTTCCTGGATATCACCTGCTGCACGGTCCAACTGGCCACGGCGAGGTCAAACAATGGAGCTCATTAGGAGGTGCATGGATCGCATTGGCATGGATCTGGCATTGATGGCATTTTCTGACATGAGCATCACAGTCAGTTTTCATGGTTAGCCAGTAGTGACCCGTTCACATGATTTTCTTTGCCGAAAATGCTCTGCTCATATGGGCTCCGCACACATCGCCATGTACTTCGTTCACTTGTCTGTGGCTTCTTCGGCTTCCAGATATCTCAGCAGTCCCGTAGCTAGGTCCCATTTATGCCCTTTGGTGCTGTATATTCCCACGGCCTGCCGAATGACCAATTCGAGTCTCCAACTACTATCATCTTTTTGATTCACATTCCCAGGGCTAATCTCAGTCCTAGGATGAATCCCTCGTATTTCGGCAAAACTGTAATTTCATGGCTATCGGCCTCTGCCATTTGGATGGATGGAGTATGGACTTTACGGCCTCTTAGTCGGGTCATAGGGGCAATCTCGCAAAACAAACAAGGGCCGTAGTTTAGTATTGTGCCAGTTACACGTTGGCGGATGCATGTCAACACTGATGCATGATTATTATTATTCCTTTTTCTTTTTCTTCTTTTTCTTTTTCTTTTTCCCTTTTTTTTGTGGTCGAATATGCCCCTAATCCGGGTTCTTTGTGATCGCTATGCCACGCCTTCACGGTCCTCTAAATCTTATCCTGTAAAACAAGGTCAGTGTTTGATGACAGGATAGTATTTAGAAGTTTTTTAGAAAACCTTGGTACGTGGCACGAATTTCCTTCCTGCAAAACCATGTCAGTATTCTCTTTATATTGCAGGTGATGTAATCACATGATACAAGACATATTTATTACGATGATGCCGGTATGACAGTTATATGCCATTTACATGACATTTATTTATTTGACTGAACGATAAAAGGGCATGAAGAAGCTTCCCTTTCGTTAGGTTTATCAGAGGCTGACCTATCCTAGGGTTACTCTCGCGGGCTTTTCGGCATGAAGGTCCCCAAATCTTCGCAATCTACTCGTCTGAATCCTTTCGATTGGAGCGGATTTGGGTGGTGCGTTTCCTGAGCCATCTCCGGGGAGCAGCCCCTTCGAGTCCAGTAATAAGCAACCGACAGGTTCGCCTCAGGAGGAGGTACTCTCTCAACATACATTCACATTCATCGTCCTCACCGTATGCAAATGATTTTACTTTAAATTAAAGCAATCCCATTCAATCATTCACTTATTGGACAAATCACATATTCACACAACAAAAGTAAAAATGATCAAAATATCGCATGCACACACATATTCATGAGTTTTTGAAGGATAGGATAGCATCAAGATTTAAATGCAGCTTAAGCCCTCTAATGATCCCCAGCAGAGTCGCCAGCTGTCGACGCCGGTTTTTTTCGTATCTTTAGTCTTTTCCAATTTTAGCCTTTTGATTGAATGATTTTTGGAAAAGATCGGCATTAATGTCGACGGGGTTTTGAAAGATCGTTTTTTATGATGAGCCAATTAACCAGAGTCGCCAGTTGGTATATTTGAAATGGATGTACCAACTCATCCGAGTTTTCGTTTTTTTATAAATCGCTGGCTCATATGTGACTCCGAATTAATTGGTCTGCGAATCGAGATTCATAGAGTTCGGGGGCTTGCTTAAGCGAGGGGAAGGTGTTAGGCACCCCCCGACTTCCGTGAACCGCAATCTTGATGCTTTCCTATCCTTTAATTCATGAAATGTATGTGCATGCGCGTGTGTGTGTGTGTGCCTATGTGAATGTTGTGGTGAGTTTGTATGAAAGAATCATTTGGATTTTTTATGGAAAGTCGTGTTTTCTTTTGATAATGCCTTAGAATGTCCTTCGGTTTATACAAGAAAGCTTTATTCTTTATTAGAAAGGTTTGATTTTAATTGTCAAAACTGTAAGGTTTTCATTAAGTGTCGTTTTGGCAAAACAAGAGTTTTAAACCTTCGTCAAAATAGGAATCGAGATCTATACGTTGCTTTCGTAAATAGAATGATGGGCAACTTCTAGGATCTCTTTCACCCTATGCACAAAGATTTAATAAAACATTTCTTATTTTATAAAACCATTTTTTGTGATGTTTGAAAACGATTTTTTTTCTTTAGCTTTCTCGTTAAATAGGAATCGACGTTCATTAGCATTGCCAAATTTTAGCCTCGTGATTCTAATAACCTAGTTCAATTGATTTTACGAAAATCTTATCGTTTAGCTTTGAAATCAATTTCGTCTCATAAATCAAATCAAGCATTAAAATGCGTTGGGGCTATTCATGGGCATATAAGCCATCAAAATAACCCCGAACGCCTACGATCACAAGTTTCACTATTTCGGGACCTTAAACACGATTCTCGCCTTGGCGTCGTTTTAAGGCCCGACGATTACATATTTACAATGAAAGATACATCGAATTTATTACATATATCAATAGATGTCCATCATCGGATTTGGACCACGGGGTCGCGCTCCTAGGCTCACATCCAAAGTCGCTACACGCCCACAAGATCCTAAAAATAGCAACCTAAACAATCTATGCATAATACATCATTACAACGAGCTAAAATTCACCAAATGGATATCATCGGGCCATTAGGAAGAATTTCGTTCCATTTGGAACCCTCACTAATAGCCCTCAATCCATGGATTCACAACAATATACAAGAACAACTACATTTAATATAATTTGGATGACAAAAAGCTTAACAAAAATGGTAAAACAAAATGCTAAAACAAAGGATTTTTCACCTTGCAAATAATCCCCACAATATATATGAATTTGTGTATTGAATAGAGTAGAAATATATGATTTGTAATCTCACAAAATGGGTACAATTCCTCACTATTTCTGACTCTTTTCTCTCTTAATTTCTCTTATTTTCTTGCTGTTTTCTCCTTCTTCTCCCAGCTGCTCCCGCCGCTGCCTTCTTCTTTTTTTTTTCCTCTGTATGCAAAATGGCCTGATAAGGGGCTGCCCTAGGCAGCCGCAGATTGATCTGCGGCTGGCCTCGGTTTCCCCGCGCCCGTCGCGCACTTCAGCCGTCTCGCGCACTACCATTATTTTAATCGTTTGGCCGCAGATCAATCCGCGGCTGGGTGGGCTGATTTTCTCATTTTCTGAACCGCACCTCGATTCTCGTGTCGGATCATCGGTTTCTGCTGAAAGGCTTGTATTTTGCAGTCCGGGAACCGCTGGGAAAAGTGCCACATCATTCATGGGTGCTTGCTTCGCCCGTCGTCGTGTCAACCTTGATCACAAGTCGTCGTCGTGGTTTTGAGTGTTCGCACTTATGTCCACCTTCCGTCTCGTAAGCTAGGCTAATTGACGATTTTGCCCTCCTGTCAAGGTTAGTATAGGAAATGCAAAATTTTGGGTGTCTACATTGTATTGTGTTGTTCCCTTTTTATTGGGTTTTATTCTATGACAGCTCCATTAGGAACAAAGGTTAGTTTGAGTCGAGTCTCAGGTTGCCCACCAAGTTTCTGTGATAATGCCTGAATGGGATTGTTCCTTATTAGTGTTAATTGTGCTGCCAACAACCTTGTTTAGATAAAACTTAACCTTGGTTTAGTATGTGCTAGAAATTTGGGCTGATCACAGAAACTGAAAATATGTTGCTGTGATGCCTAAACCAAACTTGTTCTTCATTTTAGCATAAAATTGTTCTATGAGTAATATAGTTATAAAATCAAACTGTGGTTTTGGGTGTGTTTTCGTTGCTTTGCAAACCTTGGAAAACAGGGGAAATCCGCACATCTTAAGGCAGTACTCTGCCCAATTTTTCCTTGTAGTTGGGTAGTGAGTTGTTAGCTAAAACAATAATAAATAATTACTGCTATTTCAATAATAAATAACAAATAAGACAAGTATTTAAATTATTATTTAGTTAATAGTAGTAACAAAAAAAAATAATAATAATTACTTATTATTTTCGTCGATATATAATAAGTAAAGATAATAATTATTCAATGAACATTAACTAAATAAATAAGTATAAATAAAGGTAATAAATATTTAATCCTAAATAATAATTAGGTACAGTTAATAATTATTTATTATTTATCAATTAATAATGAATAAGGATAATAAATATCCAATTATTATTTAATTAATATTAAATAATAATTAAGTATGAACAAAGTTAATAGAATAAATATTTATTATTTATCAATAAATAATAAATATTTAATTATTATTTAATATTAAATAATAATTAAATATAAGTAAAGTTAGTAATTACCAATTACTTAATAAATAAAGCTAATAAATAATTGATTATTGTTCAACCATCATTAAATAAGTATGAATAAAGTTAATAGAATAAATATTTATTATTTATCAATAAATAATAAATAAAGATAATAAATATTTAATTATTATTTAATATTAAATAATAATTAAATATAAGTAAAGTTAGTAATTACCAATTACTTAATAAATAAAGCTAATAAATAATTGATTATTGGTCAACCATCATTAAATAAGTATGAATAAAGTTAATAGAATAAATATTTATTATTTATCAATGAATAATAAATAAAGATACTAAGGACTTAATTATCATTAATAATAATTAAGTATGGGGAGAGTGAAACATTAATTATTTAATTAATGTTAGATGAGGAATAAGGGAAATAACTTCCTAATTACCCGTGAAAGTGAATAATAGCAAAGTGTGAATGGAACCTAAATAACCTATTTATTTGTTGACACTGTTAGCTAGTAATGCCTTAATCAATTTTTATTTAGTTTTGGTAAATAATAAATAGAGATTTAATCAAATAGAATAGTCGTTAAATTTGGATACTATTATAATGCACTAACAAGATTATTATTTTCTGTAAATAATAACTTGGGTTATTAAATATTGCTAAGTTGAATATCCAATAAGCATGATTAGTAATTGAGATAATAACTAAAGGTCATTAAGAAATTTCTGATTAGCACAATACTGAATAGTAATTTAATGTTAATGAAGTTAATAAAGAAATGCGAAGTGTTTATAGCATAAGTGAGTGTATCGATATACAATATGCAATGCTAATGGATAAACCGACTTTATCAACTGATAGGTTATCCAAGGTCAATTAATTAAAGCTAAGATTTAACTGTAGCTGAGCAAACAGGCAAGTTCCCTAATTCTATTCTTTCAGTATATTGAATGCAAGTTCTATCTTACTCAACTTTTATATTGAGCAATATTTCTAAACCTTATGCATTATTTTTAATTTGTGCAAAAAGGTATATATTGCAAGTTATTCTTTAAGCTTGAATCTTACCTCCAAGCATGCTTTAAGTGGTCTAATTACTGTAAAATTATTCCACATCTTTGTATTTATTGACATTCGCACTCGTGCATTTGAATTCGTATGTTTATTTAAGTTCAGAAATTTGTGAACTATTCATGGTTAAGTCTGAACCCTTGTTCGGTCAGGCAAGTATGTAAGAATTTATAAAAGCTATCCGAACCAATTAATGGTAAGGATTCTTAGACTGAATGAACACCCCTTTTATTATAGGGGAGTACCCCAGGTACCGTATATAAGGTACAACTAGCGGAATTAAATGTTATGCATATACATAGCGTACGCGAGGCTGATCCCCTCAAGTACTTATTCTGTAGCCAGTAACCAAAGGGTCAACTAGCTATTGACTCCTTTGGAAGTTATTGTTCAAAGTCTATTTGACTATCAATTATTCTCAATGCATTTATTGTTATTGCTTCTGATAATTCTATTGTTGAAATCTCTTCCTATATTCCTTTCATCATGATATATCCTTATTGTTGTACTTTAAACTTGCTGAGCAAACTCGTTGCTCATTCTTGCTATATCATGATTTCATTGCAGCTAAACCCGAGACGTCAGGGAAGAACAAAGGAAAAGAAAAGATGAAGTGATAAACTTCATGTAGCAGATTTTAAATTATGCGTAGTTAATTACTGTTAATGTAATTTAAACCCTGACATTTATTTAGGGTATGGATTTGTGTAAGTGTTTAAGGTTATTGTATTCTGGGACTAGTAACACCTTTGAAATGAACAACATATGTTTATTATATTCCACATATTAGTTACCATATGTTGTTAGAGGTGAATGTTTGTAGTGGATCGTGATGACCGGATCCGGGTATTTGGAGACCCGAATTCGGGGGCGTCACAGGTTGGTATCAGAGCTGTAGGTTAGAAACTTTAGGATCGCGAAACCTAGGTTATAACCTTCATAGTAAACTCGTATTGAGTATTAGGAGATAAATCAAGGAGATTTATTATATGTGGTTTTGATGAATTGGGAATTCATCGAGTCGAGTAGTACCCAATGGAATATAATTTCATTTCTTCAATGAATATATTTTATTACTGTACTAATGTTGATTTTCGGTGTGATTGTAGGATGACTGACATAGGAGGGACCAGTGGAGTCCAGGAGGAGGAGGTATTCACAGATATATCTGTGGTTACCGAGCAGTTAGTGAGCTATGCACCTGTTGCCCCAGGAGTACCACAGGATGAGTCCGAGCCGGAGGAGGACTATCAGAGGGAGCTACCAGAGCCGGTTATAGGTGGAGTCATGAGGTCCGGTAGTCAGGACCCGGATGCTGAGGAGGAGGACCCCGAGACCGAGGGAGAGGAGCCACCTGCTTATGTTGATGGCATGGGGTCCACTGCTGACGATATCATTGAGGGACTGACCAGCAGGAGCGAGGAGCTGGAGGCTCAAATAGCTCATCTGGAGGAGCAGAACCAGACCCACCAGATTAGAGAAGACCAGTATAGAGATCTAGCCTACCAGCTCGAGCATGACTTGGGAGTAGCGAAGATGCAGCTGCAGGGTTACGAGTCCTCAGCGCAGCAGATCGGACCACTGCTACATCAGTTGGTGGCCCGAAACGCTGAGTTGAGAGAGAGGCTGGAGCAGAAGGATCTACAGATCGCCCACCTGAAGGCGAAGCAGGAGGCCATGAGGTTTGAGTTTGGGCTGGAGGTGTCTGAGAGGAGGCATGTCAGAGAGGCCTGGGTCAGGGAGGCCAGAAGGGTTGATCAGTTAGAGGACCAGTTGGAGGCCAGCGCAGTGAGGATAGAGACCCTAGGATATGCCTTAGACGCAGCCTATAGGAGGCCCCGGACTGAGGTGGGGGAGTCTAGTCGCTCTGTTCGTCGCAGGGTCGGGGGTGGAGCATTCTCTTCTGGTCAGCAGGCACGGATTCGTCACGACATGCAGTGACGTGATATGATGGTTGTGTTGTCTTTAGTACAGTCAGTCCCACTTTTTGTTATATTAGGGACATATTCATGTTTGTCTTGTGAAACTTTATATTTGTATTTATGTTTGGGGTAGCAGTTAAACCCCAACTTTTGTAGTCTTGAGGGATGAAGGGTTAGGATTCCCCACTTTTGTCTTGGGGGAAATGGTTATTGTCTAATAGGGCTCACAGTGGCGCATTTATAGAAGTATGCCACAGGTTTAGTCTTTGTAACAAACAGTGGTATATAAATATAAATGCAGATATTTCACTTAAATCAAATGTGTTGATAGATATTTTACCTTGATTGCTGATTTTAATAACATATTGTGTAGAATATAAAACTATAGGTAAAAGTCGGCCAGAATTCAAATCATGCCGCCAAGAGGACGACCACGTAACCGACAGGTTGAAGAGTCAGAGAGTGAGGTTGGAAATCAATCCAATCCAATGAGGATGTTCGCAGAGATGCTAGCAGAAGCTATGCAATCAAGACCGCCACCTGGAGGGACCCAAGCAGCAGCCGAGCCAGTGCATCATCTGGCAAATTTCAAAGATTTCAAATTGGTTGGGCCACCCGAGTTCAAGGGAACTCTTAACCCAATAGAAGCACAGACCTGGATAGAAGAGATAGAGAAGGTCTTCGAGGTTGCCCGGGTGGTCGAGGAACAAAAGACAGGATTCACCACGTTCATGCTGAAGGGCGAGGCGAACTACTGGTGGAAGGCCAATAAGGGTCGAGCAGGTGAAGGAGTCATCCCATGGGAAAGATTTAAAGAGTTGTTCTTCGAAAACTACTTTCCAGAGAATACACAGCAGGACATGGAAGTGAAGTTCCTAGAATTGAAACAGGGGAATTTGACTGTCGCCGAGTACACGGCAAAATTCAATGAGTTGGCCCGATTTGCCCCACATCAGGTGGACACCGAGGCCAGGAAGGCGAGAAGGTTTGAATTGGGGCTAAAACCCTAGGTGCAGAAGTCAGTTGCAATATTGAAAATTAAGAACTTCGCTGAACTGCTGGAAAGGGCTATCATTGCGGAAGGGGGCAATGAAGCAGTAGCCCGATTTAATCAAGACAGAAAGAAGAATCAAGAGGTGACCAAGGCAGGGAGCAGCGGAGGTAGTAACCCCAACAAACGGAAGTGGCTCGAGAGCCAGTCATCCGGGGGAAACAAATCTGGAGGGGAGGTGAAGAAACCAGGCAGGTGCAATAATTGTGGGAAAAACCACACTGGGGAGTGTATGAAAGGGAAGAGTGTTTGTTACCGGTGTGGACAACCAGGGCACATGGCTCCCTAGTGTCCGAACAAACAGAAAGAAGGATGTTTCTCTTGTGGAGCACCCGACCACCAGATTAAGGACTGTCCGAAGAGGAAGGGCGACGTCGGGAGTGGCAACAGGAGCAACAACAACAGCGGAAATAACAACCGGTTGAACTACGGGGCACCAGCCAGTCAAGGCAATAGGCCAACAGCCCGCACGTTCAACATGACTGTTCAGGATGCCATGGAATCCAAAGACGTGGTGTCAGGTATCATCCCAATCAATGATATAAATGCATATGTGTTATTTGATTCGGGTGCTACTTGCTCTTTTGTTTCCGAAGGATTTGCTAGTCAGTTAAATTTACCTTGTGAAAAGTTAGAACACCCTATGAACGTAGAAGTAGCAAACAAGGAAATTATCCCCGTAGAATGCATTCATAGGAATTGTAGTGCTGAATTGCGAGGATTTAAGCTCAATGTGGATTTGATACCAATTCTGCTGGGAGAGTTTGATGTAATCCTGGGAATGGATTGGTTATCAATTCACGGAGCAGTTATTGACTGTAAGATGAAATGCGTACACCTGAAGACTCCTAATAAGTCGAAGGTGGTATTTTATGGCAGTAAGTCACCAAGACAATCTTGTTGTCTTACTATGATGCAAACAAGGAGATTACTTAAGAAAGGTTGCGTGTGTTATTTGGCCCATGTGGTCGATACTCGTCAGGTCGGGGATGAGATGAGTTAAATACCAATCGTGAGGGAATTCGCTGATGTCTTCCCAGATGAACTTCCGGGACTGCCACCGGATAGGGAAACCGAGTTCATTATCGATTTGGCACCGGGAACCGCACCAATATCAAAGCCGTCGTATCGAATGGCACCTGTAGAAATGAAAGAGTTGATGGTGCAACTGCAGGAACTATTAGATAAAGGTTACATCAGACCAAGCGTGTCCCCATGGGGAGCGCCAGTTCTGTTTGTAAAGAAGAAAGATGGTTCGATGAGACTTTGTATCGACTATCGGGAGTTAAACAAAGTTACGATTAAGAATAGGTATCCGCTTCCTAGGATTGACGATCTATTTGATCAACTTAAGAGAGCGAAATACTTTTCAAAAATTGACCTAAGGATAGGTTATCATCAGCTGAAGGTGAGGCAGGAAGATATCCCGAAGACTGCATTCAGAACTCGTTACGGGCACTTCGAGTTTCTGGTAAATGTTTTTTGGATTGACGAATGCACCAACAGCATTTATGGATATGATGAACAGAGTATTCAAGCAGTACTTGGACAAGTTCGTAGTCGTATTCATCGATGACATTCTGGTGTATTCAGGGACGGAGGAGGAGCATGCTGAACATTTGAAGATTGTATTGGAAGCTCTCAAGAAGGAGAAGTTGTACGCAAAATTTTCGAAGTGTGAGTTTTGGTTGCAGAGGGTACAGTTTCTGGGTCACGTCATCGACAAAAATGGTGTTTCGGTGGACCCAGCAAAAGTGGAAGCAGTTATCAACTGGCAACAACCGAAGACACCGATAGAGATCCAGAGTTTCTTGGGATTAGCGGGATACTATCGAAGGTTCATACAGGATTTTTCAAAGATAGCATCGCCATTGACCAACCTCACCAGGAAAACAGTTAAGTTCGTTTGGTCGGAAAAATGTGAGGAAAGTTTCATGGAGCTGAAGAAGAGACTCAGCCAAGCACCGGTGTTGACCTTACCAGACAACACTGGGGGTTTCGTAGTGTATAGCGATGCGTCACACAAAGGTCTTGGTTGTGTGTTGATGCAACACGGTAAGGTCGTGGCGTACACATCACGTCAACTGAAAGACTATGAGAAGGGTTACCCGACTCATGACTTGGAGTTAGCAGCGGTAGTTTTCGCCTTGAAGATTTGGAGGCACTACCTATACGGAGAGAAGTGTGAGATATATACAGATCACAAAAGTCTGAAATATATCTTCACTCAAAAGGAGCTGAACATGAGGCAGCGCCGGTGGTTAGAATTGATCAAGGACTACGACTGTGAAATTCTATACCATCCGGGCAAAGCGAATGTAGTGGCTGATGCCTTGAGTAGAAAAGGCAAGGTGAAATTGATGCAGCTGACAGTTCAAGAGGAATTGATAAAGGACTTTGAACGTCTGGAACTGGAAGTTAGGTATCCAATGGAGGCAGACGAAAAAGTGTTCACCGTGACAGTAGGTCCGACTCTACTGGATAAGATACAGGAGGCTCAAGAATTTGATGAAGAATGCATTGACATTAAGAAATAATTATCGGAGGGAAAAGCATCGAAGTACAAGGTTGACAGCGCAGGATGGCTGAGATTCGAGGGAAGGATCTGGATACCCTACGTACCAGACTTAAGGGAAGAGATTTTGTAGGAGGCCCATAATACGAGATTTTCGGTACATCCGGGTAGCACCAAGATGTATCAAGATCTTCGTCAACATTATTGGTGGCCGCATTTGAAGGGGGAAGTTGTAGAATTCGTCAGCCGGTGTTTAACTTGTCAGAGAATCAAGGCATAGCACCAGCGGCCGAGCGGATTGTTATAACCCTTAGAGATTCCCGAGTGGAAGTGGGAGCACATCACAATGGATTTTGTGGTAGGACTCCCGACAACACAAAAGGGTCTAGACGCCATCTGGGTGATCGTAGATCGGTTGACCAAGTCTGCCCACTTTCTACCGATCAAGATCAGGTACAAATTGGAACAGTTGGCGAAACTTTACGTGAAGGAAATAGTATCACGACATGGAGTGCCGGTATCTATTGTGTCTGACCGGGATCCGCGCTTCACGTTAAATTTTTGGAGAAGTCTACAGGAGAGACTGGGAACACAGTTAAGAATGAGTAAGACATATCATCCACAGACTGATGGTCAGAGTGAGCGAACAATCCAGACCTTAGAGGACATGCTCCGGGCAGTTGTGATGGACTTAAGTGGCAGCTGGGACGATCACTTGCCACTAGTAGAGTTCGCTTACAATAACAGTTATCACGCTAGCATTGGTATGCCACCATACGAAGCGTTATATGGAAGGAAGTGTCGAACGCCGTTGTGTTGGGATGAAGTTGGTGAAAGGAGATTGTTGGGACCAGAATTGGTACAACAAACCGTGGAAATTATAAAAGTAATAAGGCGGCGGTTAGTGGCAGCCCAGGATCGCCAGAAGAAGTATGCCGATTTACATCGTCAAAAATGAGACTTTGAAGTTGGTAGTTTTGTGTTTCTGAAGGTATCTCCCTGGAAAGGGAAGATCCGTTTTGGGAAGAAGGGCAAGCTGAGCCCTAGGTTTATAGGACCTTTTGAAATATTAAAGAGAATAGGCAAAGTGGCGTACGAGGTAGCATTACCTCCTGAGCTTGAGCACATTCACAATGTGTTTCATGTATCAGTATTACGTCCATATAAGCCAGACTATAAGCATGTCATTTCCTATGAACCAATTCAAGTCGAAAGGGACTTATCGTACGAGGAGATTCCTGTCCAAATACTTGATAGGAAGGAGCAGAAACTAAGAAATAAAGTCATTCATTCGGTTAAAGTACTTTGGAGGAATCACGCGGTGGAAGAAGCCACGTGGGAACTCGAACAAAAAATGAGAGTAAATTACCCCCAGTTATTTGAGTAACCTTAGATTGAAATTCCGAGGACGAAATTTTTATAAGGGGGAGAGGATGTAATGTCCAGGATTTTTAACATTGTATTGAATTCTATTGTAATAAATAAAATTTATTTTATATAATTTTTTCGGATTCATTTGGATCCATGTAAACATTATTACTTAACTATATAATTATATGATACAATAATTTTCCTTGCATTAAAGGGACTCACTGATAGTCCGAATAAATCAGTGAGTCGAGCCTACGAATTTAGTGGCAAGAAAATTTGAAAGGATTTATCGAATAATTTTATCATGTACGGATTTAATAATTCAAACGAAGAATTATTGTTGAATAAATATTTTTTTTATATATAATTAATCAATGCAATTAGATATTGAATTTAACTAATGATAACATAATGTTATTAATTGGGTTATATCTTTGGTATTACGTTAGCTGATCCAATATTAAACTGCGTCAAACCTATTTTTCTTCTAATTCATTTTGGGCTACTTGTCTTTATTTCAACTAACCTAAACTCGAATGGGCTGAACCCCAAACCCTATATCATTAACAAGTGGGCTGAGCCCATTCTTTATCCCTTACCGACCGAGTTGGACCAAAGGATCTGGGTCGGTTCAATTGAATTGGGGGAAACTAATATGATCGGTGGAGTAAAGGGGAAATAACCGAACCAAGAAACCAATCCTCTCAACTCAGACAATTGCTCAACTGAAATCAAATCCCTAGCCTCTCAAATCAACAGTCGAGCAAGATGGGGAAAATCAAACCCTCAATCTATCAGATGGACGGGTGAAGGTTGAGAAATTGGGCGTGACAGGAAAGGAACCTCAGCGACCAGAGGGTGTTTGGAGTTCTGGGCGGACTGATCGTGTAAGGGCTTGGGTGACCGAGCACTCACCGGTCGGACCAAGGGATTTGACGCCAGGCGACGGACCAACAAGAACGCGCGACGATTAGACCGGTGAGGGCACACGGCTCAAGGGTCAGCCGACGATTCATAGCCGGCGAACGAGGCTTGACAGAGACAACCTACCTCCCTCTACCCGTCGGTCCTTAAACTGCTAATTAGGGTAATACCCAGCCATTTTGGGTAAGGATTTTTCCTATAAATTGACCCCCAAAGCTACCGGTTCTCCTTTGCTTGGTGAGACCCAAATCAGAAAGAAATTTTAGGGTTCAAAATTTAACAGAGAGAAATCACAGAAGGAAGGTTGGTCACTGAATGTCCGATTTTGTGTCTTACTTTGGGAGGAGAATAAGAACGGCAAATCGGTCAGCACCAAGGTATAGAGCGACTGTATTAGCTTGTTCGATTTGGGTTACACAGTGTATAATTGTATTGTTGGTATGAAATTGGAAATTGTATTATAATTTTGGGTTTTCAAAATCTAGTATCAGTTCGTGTTAATTTTGTTTGGATTTGTTTTGGGAAATTTGTATTGTGTTGTTCCCTTTTTATTGGGTTGTATTCTATGGCAGCTCCATTAGGAACAAAGGTTAGTTTGAGTCGAGTCTCAGGTTGCCCACCAAGTTTCTGTGATAATGCCTGAATGGGATTGTTCCTTATTAGTGTTAATTGTGCTGCCAACAACCTTGTTTAGATAAAACTTAACCTTGGTTTAGTATGTGCTAGAAATTTGGGCTGATCGCCAAAACTGAAAATATGTTGCTGTGATGCCTAAACCAAACTTGTTCTTCATTTTAGCATAAAATTGTTCTGTGAGTAATATAGTTATAAAATCAAACTGTGATTTTGGGTATGTTTTCGTTGCTTTGCAAACCTTGGAAAACAGGGGAAATCTGCACATCTTAAGGCAGTACTCTGCCCAATTTTTCCTTGTAGCTGGGTAGTGATTTGTTAGCTAAAACAATAATAAATAATTACTGCTATTTCAATAATAAATAGCAAATAAGACAAGTATTTAAATTATTATTTAGTTAATAGTAGTAACAAAAAAAAAATAATAATTACTTATTATTTTCGTCGATATATAATAAGTAAAGATAATAATTATTCAATGCACATTAACTAAATAAATAAGTATAAATAAAGGTAATAAATATTTAATCCTAAATAATAATTAGGTACAGTTAATAATTATTTATTATTTATCAATTAATAATGAATAAGGATAATAAATATCCAATTATTATTTAATTAATATTAAATAATAATTAAGTATGAACAAAGTTAATAGAATAAATATTTATTATTTATCAATAAATAATAAATAAAGATAATAAATATTTAATTATTATTTAATATTAAATAATAATTAAATATAAGTAAAGTTAGTAATTACCAATTACTTAATAAATAAAGCTAATAAATAATTGATTATTGTTCAACCATCATTAAATAAGTATGAATAAAGTTAATAGAATAAATATTTATTATTTATCAATAAATAATAAATAAAGATAATAAATATTTAATTATTATTTAATATTAAATAATAATTAAATATAAGTAAAGTTAGTAATTACCAATTACTTAATAAATAAAGCTAATAAATAATTGATTATTGTTCAACCATCATTAAATAAGTATGAATAAAGTTAATAGAATAAATATTTATTATTTATCAATGAATAATAAATAAAGATACTAAGGACTTAATTATCATTAATAATAATTAAGTATGGGGAGAGTGAAACATTAATTATTTAATTAATGTTAGATGAGGAATAAGGGAAATAACTTCCTAATTACCTGTGAAAGTGAAAAATAGCAAAGTGTGAATGGAACCTAAATAACCTATTTATTTGTTGACACTGTTAGCTAGTAATGCCTTAATCAATTTTTATTTAGTTTTGGTAAATAATAAATAGAGATTTAATCAAATAGAATAGTCGTTAAATTTAGATACTATTATAATGCACTAACAAGATTATTATTTTCTGTAAATAATAACTTGGGTTATTAAATATTGCTAAGTTGAATATCCAATAAGCATGATTAGTAATTGAGATAATAACTAAAGGTCATTAAGAAATTTCTGATTAGCACAATACTGAATAGTAATTTAATGTTAATGGAGTTAATAAAGAAATGCGAAGTGTTTATAACATAAGTGAGTGTATCGATATACAATATGCAATGCTAATGGATAAACCGACTTTATCAACTGATAGGTTATCCAAGGTCAATTACTTAAAGCTAAGATTTAACTGTAGCTGAGCAAACAGGCAAGTTCCCTAATTCCATTCTTTCAGTATATTGAATGCAAGTTCTATCTTACTCAACTTTTACATTGAGCAATATTTCTAAACCTTATGCATTATTTTTAATTTGTGCAAAAAGGTATATATTGCAAGTTATTCTTTAAGCTTGAATCTTACCTCCAAGCATGCTTTAAGTGGTCTAATTACTGTAAAATTATTCCACATCTTTGTATTTATTGACATTCGCACTCGTGCATTTGAACTCGTATATTTATTTAAGTTCAGAAATTTGTGAACTATTAATGGTTAAGTCCGAACCCTTGTTCGGTCAGGCAAGTATGTAAGAATTTATAAAAGCTATCCGAACCAATTAATGGTAAGGATTCTTAGACTGAATGAACACCCCTTTTATTATAGGGGAGTACCCCAGGTATCGTATATAAGGTACAACTAGCGGAATTAAATGTTATGCATATACATAGCGTACGCGAGGCTGATCCCCTCAAGTACTTATTCTGTAGCCAGTAACCAGAGGGTCAACTAGCTATTGACTCCTTTGGAAGTTATTGTTCAAAGTCTATTTGACTATCAATTGTTCTAAAAGCATTTATTGTTATTGCTTCTGATAATTCTATTGTTGAAATCTCTTCCTATATTCCTTTCATCATGATATATCCTTATTGTTGTACTTTAAACTTGCTGAGCAAACTCGTTGCTCATTCTTGCTATATCATGATTTCATTGCAGCTAAACCCGAGACGTCAGGGAAGAACAAAGGGAAAGAAAAGATGAAGTGATAAACTTCATGTAGCATATTTTAAATTATGCGTAGTTAATTACTGTTAATGTAATTTAAACCCTGACATTTATTTAGGGTATGGATTTGTGTAAGTGTTTAAGGTTATTGTATTCTGGGACTAGTAACACCTTTGAAATGAACAACATATGTTTATTATATTCCGCATATTAGTTACCATATGTTGTTAGAGGTGAATGTTTGTAGTAGATCGTGATGACCGGATCCGGGTATTTGGAGACCCGAATTCGGGGGCGTCACAAGTTTGGTTTATTCCAAAACTCAGGAAGAACACAAAGAGCATTTGAGGGTGACATTGGAGGCGTTAAGGAAGGAGAAATTGTATGCAAAATTTTTGAAGTGCGAATTTTGGTTAGAGCGTGTTCAATTCCTTGGACATGTTATTGATAAAGACGGGATTTCAGTGGATCCAGCGAAAGTGGAAGCCGTGATGAACTGGGATCAGCCGAAAACACCGTCAGAGGTGAGAAGTTTCTTAGGTTTGGCAGGTTACTACAGGCGTTTTATTCAAGATTTCTCCAGGATCGCCACTCCGTTGACAAATTTAACAAGAAAATCAGTGAAGTTCGTTTGGACGGAGAAGTGTGAAGAGAGTTTCCAAGAATTGAAGCAGAGATTAAGTATGGCACCTGTGTTATTTTTGCCAAATGACACAGGGAATTTTGTGGTATATAGCGACGCATCGAATAAAGGACTTGGTTGTGTGCTTATGCAGAATGGTAAGGTTATCGCATATGCATCGCGCCAATTAAAAGATTATGAAAAAGGGTATCCGACCCATGATCTGGAGTTAGCAGCCGTGGTGTTTGCTTTGAAAATCTGGAGGCACTATCTCTATGGGGAGAAGTGTGAAATATATACAGACCATAAAAGTCTAAAATATATTTTCACACAGAAGGATTTGAATATGCGGCAGAAGAGATGGATAGAATTAATCAAAGATTATGATTGTGAAATTCTATATCATCCAGGGAAGGCTAATGTGGTTGCCGACGCTTTGAGTAGAAAAGGTTGGGAGAAACTATTTTTATTAACTGCTCAGGAGAACTTTGTAGCGGAAATGGCTAAATTGGAATTACAAGTGAAGGGTCTGGCAGAGCCTAATGAAAAATTGTTCAAGATGGAAACTCAACCAACTTTGGTGGAAAAAGTGAAGGAAGCATAACTCCAGGATGAGGAGTATATTAAGATACGGAAAATAGTGCTTGAGGGAGAAGAGCTTAAATATAAAATCGATATCGAAGGGTTGCTGAGATTTGAAGGCAGAATCTGGGTACCGTCAGTATTGGCAATCAGAGAGGAGATTTTGAACGAAGCTCACAGTTCAAGATTTTTGATTCACCTGGGAAGTACAAAGATGTACTAGAATCTTCGCCAACATTTTTGGTGGCCAAACATGAGAAGAGAGGTTGCTAAATGTGTTGCGAAGTGCTTAACTTGTCAGAGAGTTAAAGCAGAGCATCAACGACCAAGTGGTTTGTTACAGCCCTTGGAGATACCAGAATGGAAGTGGGAGCATATCACGATGGACTTCGTGGTAGGGCTTCCAACTACTCAGAAGGGTTATGACGCAATATGGGTCATAGTTGACAGATTAACGAAATCAGCGCATTTCTTGCCTATCAAAATCCGATTCACTTTGGATCAGCTGGCAAAATTATACGTCAAAGAGATTATCTCAAGGCACGGTGTCCCAGTATTAATTGTGTCGGACAGAGATCCACGTTTCACATCAAAATTTTGGAGGAGTCTGCAAGCGTGTTTGGGGACGCAGTTAAGAATGAGTACAGCTTACCATCCTCAAACCGATGGCCAAAGCGAAAGAACAATTCAAACGTTGGAGGATATGCTCCGGGCGTGCGTCATGGATTTTAAAGGCAACTGGGATGATCATTTACCTCTGGTCGAATTTGCCTATAACAATAGTCATCACGTCAGTATTGGAATGCCGCCATATGAAGCCTTGTATGGAAGGAAGTGCAGGACTCCCTTTTGTTAGGACGAGATTGATGAACGTCGACTATTGGGACCTGAGCTGGTACAACAAACTGCTGAAATTGTCAAGGTGATAAGACCCAGATTGTTAGCTGCTCAAGATAAGCAGAAAAAATATGCGGATCAGCATCGTCAAAATCGTGAATTTGACGTCGGGAGTTTTGTGTTTGTCAAAGTATCTCCTTGGAAAGGAAAAATCAGATTTGGTAAAAAGGGTAAACTCAGTCCGCGGTTTATTGGACCCTTCGAAGTGCTGAAACGAGTGGGTGAGGTAGCTTATGAAGTAGCTTTACCTCCCGAATTAGATCACATTCATAATGTCTTTCACATATCGGTGCTACGACCGTATAAGCCTGATTATAAACATGTCATAGAATATGTACTGATACAGTTTGAGAAAGATTTATCCTGTGAAGAGATACCTGTACAGATAGTAGACAGGAAAGAGCAGGTTCTCAGAAATAAAGTGATACCTTCTGTTAAGGTAATCTGGAGGAACCACAGTGCTGAAGAAGCTACGTGGGAACTCAAAGAGAAAATGATGCAGAGTTATCCTCAATTATTTGTTTAATTTTGCGTTCCGATTATGGGGACAGAATCTTTGTAAGGAGGGGAGAATGTAACAGGCGAGAATTAATTGCGTTGTAATTCTGGGGACAGAATCCTTTAAGGAGGGAAGGATGTAACGAATGCAATTTTTGTGATTTAATAAAAATATTTATTGAATTATATAAATGTTTTTATTAATTTATTTATTGAGTAAAATAAATAATAAAGTTATTGTGGAATAGTTCATGTTAAGTGTAATTATGTTAAATGTTATTTGTATGCGATTTGATATAATTATTCTAATTTAATAATTAAATTAGATGATTATTGATTTATTTGAATAAAATAATTTATTAAATTATTTGGATCAATTTATATATGGCCAAATAGAAGTTATGATTAACTTTATATTGTTACAATTTAATTGATTAAAGTGTGACAATTGAAGCATATCATATAATAAGTATTAAAATAAATAGAAAGAGTTTTTATTTCCATCAAACCAAACAAGGCCTTATGACCTTTGGTTGGAAATAATGAGTTATTTTTAATTTGGTATTTGCCAAACAAGCCTTAGAGGCTTTTGAATTATGTAACTGATGATTTTAAAATTAAAGTACGTGGTTATATTTTATCAGTTTTTATTTGTAAGTTTCATCAGTTTAATTGTTAAGTATAGAAAAGAAAGAACAGAACTTTTGAGAGAAAAAGAAAATTGAGAGTTGAGAGTTCTTTGAATTGAGAAGGAGAAGGAAGAGAATTGCTAAGCTAGGAAATCATCTTGTTTAGCTCAAAGGTATAATCATTTTTAAAAGTTCTTCACTATATTCTTATTTCTTTATTTCTCTGTATATGATTTCTATTTTACTGTATGTGAATTCATATGCTAAATACATGAATTATTTGATTATAATTGATTCTAAGCATGTATTATAGATCATGTGATGATTATAAAACTAATTTGAATGAATTAATCCATGAAAGCATGCTTTAAAATTGAGTTTTTGTTTTTACAGAGTCTTATTTCATGTATGGTACATATGTATAAAAATTGATGCATAAATTGGTTACTAATCGGTTAATTGATAATTGGTTATGATAATATGATGAAAAATAAAAAGAATACAAGTAGAATGGATTAAAATGGTTGATAGATGAAGTCACAGTGTTTAATTTCATTAAAATGGTTAAAATATGAATATGTTATATAAACAGTGAATTTTTGGATTCTAATTGGTTGATTATGTGTTTTATAATGGTTTGAATGTGTAGAAACATGATGGATAATTGTTTTATATCATATTTGATATCTGGGTATGTTTAAACTATGTGTTGGATGGTAGAATTCGGAAAATTTGGCCAAATTTGGCCTAAGTTTTCACTGGTTCGCGAACTGTAGGAGGTGACTGCCGCGCCTCTCGCCCCGGCGAGAAAATTGTAAGGGAAATCCTCGCCCCGACGAGCTTTTTGTTAAGAAAATTCCCGCCCCGGCGAGAGTTTTGTTCAGTAATTTTCCGCCCCGGCGAGGGAACAGAACTGAGATATTTTTATTTTTATTTTATTTTATTATGATGTCGTGTACATGTTTAAAGCTTAGATTATTTTATTTAGTAATAAATAAGATACTACAATGAGTGGTGAGCGAACATTTAATGAATATCAAATGACATTTGATATATTAAATGAATTGGGATAAGAACAAACCCTAAAATGTATATGAATTTGTAACTAATTATCGTTATCATCTTGTAATCAAAATGTATAGGGTGATTAAGGGACGTGCATTATTTAAATCTGTAATCTACGCACGAGGCAAGTTCCTTATCTCAATTTATTACTTTTACGTTGAGCAAGTTTTTCCTCCCTTAATCTTATTATTTCATTTAAAACAAGTTTAATTTCATTGAGCCAACTTATTAACCTTAGCTTATTGTTATTCAAGCAAGGTTGTTATCAAGTTAATTACCTATGTATTATTCAAGTCATTTGCTATACGATCATTGATCATTATTCAGACTTTGATTATAAATTTTATTGTACAACTTCATTGATGAATCAAATGCTTTAGTGACTAGCGAACCCTTATTGATTCAGCTAGTCCTTAGTTGATGAGCGTTCTAAAGACTTAGAATATTTTAAAATCTTTCCAAACCAAGCTCCTTTTGGTACGGATTCTGATGCTAAACTGAGATAAACAACCCTAATATAGGGGATTAATTACGCGACAACGTTAAAATGTTTGTGCACAATACATTGTACAAAGGGTTGATCCCCCTGAGTACAAGATGGATGGTCCATAGTCTATAAGACTATTAAAGGTTACGGTAGAAATGCTTGTTAACCTAGGACATAGTTCGAGGTCTTGTGACCCTCAGATACATTTTTAAATTCTGAATCTATATTCAGTTCTTGAGCTAAGCTTTCTATTGAGCTTTAAGATCTTGACTAGTTATTGATTGAACTCAGAAAAACTATTATACCTCAGTTGAAATCTACTTCATTGATTATTCAATTCCTATTGTTGTCACACTTGTAGGCAATTATTTGCTCACTCTTACATTAAACTTTGCAGGTAAGACAGAGAAATCGGACGAGCCGTCCACAAGTAAAGGCAAGGGCAAGATGCCAAAGTAGCAAGAGATTTGTTAATTATTTGATGTTTATTTGTAGCAAGACTTATTTAATTTTATGTTCTTTATTCCGCATTGATGTAATAGAGGTTAGATAACCCGGGACTTGTTCCATTTAGAAATTGGTGATGTAACCCCATTTGAGGGAAGATATTTCTTTAAGTTTATTTAATTAATCTTATTATGGGTAGATAGTTGTGAATGATTGAAATAGTGAACACCAAATCAGTGGGAATTAAGTACCCGGATTTGGGGGTGTCACATTAACTGTGGCGTCCCTGGTGGAGTCGATTGTGAGATTATACCATTTTCTTTGAGACAATTGAGAAACTCATTGGTTAAGTATTCTCCTCCTCGATTTGATCGAAGAATCTTAATAAAATAAGAATACCCTCCTCATGCATTCGTTGTCATAGTTCTACATACGTCTGTGTGTACCAACGCTAACAACTCTGTAACTTTTTCTCCTTTTCCACTAAAAAGAGATTCAGTCATCATACCCATGAGACAAGATTCACAAGTTGGATATGATTCGTAATCAGATAGCTCTAAAAGCCCATCTTTGTGCAACTTGGTTAATCTTGTTTCATTGGTTAATCTTGTTTCATTGATATAATTAATGTCCATTCAGTAAATTGCCAACACCATATTAAACATTTTTATTATAAATAGAACAACTGTTGTTCTTTATTATAATATCAAAACCATTCATATCCAATACAAAAATTGAAATAATGTTTCTAATGAGTGTCGGAACATAATAACAATTATTTAAACTAATAAACTTGCATAAAGGCAGTGCTAAACAATAAGTCCCTATAGCTAATGCAACAACCTTTGCTCTATTTCCCACTCGTAGGACGACTTCATCCTTGTTCAGCTTTTTACTTCTGCTTAGTCCATGCATATTATTACATATGTGAGAACTACAGCCGGTATCCAATACTCAAGTAGAATTTTGACTTTCAGAAAAATTAATTTCAATCATGAACAAACCAAGATCGGAAGTTGAAGCTTCTCCAAGCTTCTTCTGGTCCGCAAGATACTCCATGCAGTTCCTCTTCCAGTGTCCCGGCTTATTGCAATGGTAGCAAATTCCTTTGCTATCTGGATCTGGTTTCTTTTTATCCTTTCTCTTTGCCTTGCCCTTAGCCTTTTTGTTTTTCTTCTTTTCAGAAGATACCTTGGGCCTCTTCCTTTTCTTGGAAGAATCATCCACTAGTAAGACTTGGTTCTTGTTGGATGAGAAGTGACCTTCAGCAGTTTTCAGCATGTTAAGTAGCTCAGGCAAGCTAACGTCCAACTTATTCATGTGAAAATTCACAACAAATTGTGAGAAGGTGTCCGGGAGTGACTGTAAGATCAAATCTTGACTTAACTCCCCATCCATCACGAACCCAAGCTGTCCAAGTTGTTCAATCAGATTGATCATCTTAAGGACACGAGTCTCAATAGCAGTGCCCTCGGTCATACGAGATCGGAAGAGCTCCTTAGATATCTTATATCTAGCAGTCCTACTTTGCTCACCATACAACTCTTTGAGGTGCAACAATATAGTAGGAGCATCTATAGTTTAATGCTGACGCTGAAGCTCGTTACTCATGGATGCGAGCATGATGCATTGAGCCAAGATTGCATCATCTTGCCACTTTCTGAAAGTAGCAATCTCTTCCTCAGAGGCTGTTTCTGCAACATTTGCAGGGACTGGCGAATTTAAGACATAAGAAATCTTTTCAGCAGTGAGAACAATTCTCAGATTTCTTAACCAGTCCGTGTAATTCGGTCCAATCAATTTGTTAGCATCAAGTATGTTACGCAGTGATAGTGAGTTTGACATTTTTAAATTCTGTATGTGAAATAGACAACATTTTAGCATTCATTCATTTAATTAATTACCAAAATAAATTAGGTCTTTATTTAAATTGGTATCTCCCAATATTTTCATCAAACTATATTACCCTCATTATATAGTTCGGCAATTCTAATTAAAGATTTGCTAGTGAGACTAAGGATCCCATTTCAAATGTATATAGCCTTGAGGTGACACAACAAACGATATATAATCACTATATAACTCTTTTTATTTTTGCCTCTTAGATTATTTTGATCAAGTGGTGACACATCCGAATCAAAATTATCCAAGTTAAGTCCAACCTAGCACTTCCATATATGTGAAGAGAAAAATATCGTCCTTGTGGTGACACAACAAAATAGTAATGGTCAATTCCTTAATAAGTATCAAATGTGATAATGCAACATCTTAAATAGTTAATACTTGCCTTGTGGTGACACAACAAACTCATATTAAATATTTAATACTCTATTGTTTTACCATGCTAGAAGGCGACGTTCGATATTCTAAATATCTTTGAACGCTTAGGACTTAATATAATTTCTTTGAGGGGTTTGTAATTATTATTTGTCTCATCTTGTTTAGCGCGCATGCACATATATATATAAAATACACGTCATATTATTTTACATGCGAAGCATGTTGGATAATATAATATATATATATATATATATATATATATATATAATAAGCATACACATATAGAATATTATATTCTACCCGGATTGATTATGGACTTTTATTCTAGTTTGGTTCACTAGAGCCACCAAGTGAACCAAAAGGTCAAACCTAGGGTGCAAGAATAAAATTTAAATATAACTATTATATTTAAACCCGGGCTCCAATACAAACGGGTCTTCATGCGCTCCTTGCTCCTTTGTCTCCAATTCTTCAAAATTAATTCTAACTAGTCCTATTACAAAAACTATTTATAATAAATAGAAACCTTGATCAGCAGTCAAGAGGAAGTACATAGGAGGGAGATACAATTTTACATTAAGAAAAAATTAGAGAAGATGAGGTACGCAGACCCCATTTATAAAAACTCATACATTCAAGCATCCTCTGAAATAATTCCAATCACACATTGGTCAATAGTCCATAATCAATCCCTATTTATTATCATACATATCTCTATATGTATCAATAAATAACATTCACCTCATTAATAATAAAATTTCAATCCAATCACATACCATACACACATGGAATCATCAAAATCTATAATTAGCATAAGATTAGGCTCTGATACCACTGTTAGGTTTGTATATAACGCAAGCATGCAATCAAATTACATAAATAAAGCGGAAGCGCGATAAAATCGAATTTTAAAATTTTATACAAACCATCACCATGATCAATCTATGTGCTCAATTAACGATATAAACGAAAGAGATAGAGATAAAAAGTATACCCTCGTAGATCCGTGCTTCCTCGGGTACAAGTTCACCTCTTATTCCTTCGCGTTCTCCTTGAATTCCACCGACTAAATTCCTTTGCTTAATCAACGTTAGCCACCTAAGTGTTTGGCCTCTAGAGGTGATCCACCAAGGAAAAATAGTTATTCAAGAAGTTAAGTATTGACAAAACTCTAGTTTATATCTCTATAGAAATTGTAAGTACTCTCCACAATCTAATGTAAGAGTGTGTAACCCTAATCTATGATAAGACTCCTCTTATTTATAGATGTAGGAAAACCCTTTTCTAAACTACTTAGGATTAGGGTTTCTATTATAATTAAACTCTTTTAATTAATTATGCTCCTAATCCAATTAGGAATTCATGAGAGAGTATTTTTTATTAATTAATTCCCAATCCCTATTAGGAATTAAATAATAATAATAGTAATAATAATAAGACTCTTCTTATTAATTTATATTTAATATTTTCAAAATATTAAATAATAAATATTAAGCTATTTAATTTATTCTATCTCCATAGATTAAATTAAATACACTTAACTTATTATTACAATTATACCATTTACTTCTTAAATAAATATTTTCCTTTTGCGGTGTGACCCTTTAGGTTCTCCATATTAAACCGGTTGTGAATAAATCAATTAGAACAAATCTAATCTTATTTAAATAAATAAATTAAACTATTTAATTCATTTAAATAAATAATATTTATTCTACACTAAGGGTTAGCCCCCTTAGCGATCAACGACTTTCCAGATAATATAGATTTCAATATTAATCACAAAAGAACCTTTCAGTGAATAGTTACCGTACAATTCAATCCTTCTACCATACAATGTCCCAATTAAATATAAGACATGAAATTACTGTTAAGTCTTATTTTATTTAATTATATGTATTTCGATTCCCAAATGCACAACTCTAAATAATGCAAATTAGAAACTCCTTTCTAATTTCATTCTGCCTTGGCCAAGGACTATTGAGTTGTCATTTATCGTATCACATAGGACATTCACATCTTTTACTAGACGTGATAGATTCTTTGTTGATCATTCACCTATCTCCATGTACAACTTATTATACCCAATCATACCCTTTGATATACCTTAAAGGTCTTAAGGGACATGTCAAAGTATAACTCATCATACACAAGATACTATGATTATCTCAAGTCCAAGGATCACTTGTACTACTATCACTATAAGAATTCCTATTGACAGGCGAGTAAAACTCCATTAGGTATTCCTTAGCGAGTCACGTTCAGTGAACTTATTCTCCAATAAGCACCTACATACTTGCTTTAGTGTCTCCACACAAATGATTATGAGATCAATCATCCTCTTCTTAAGAGCAAGCAACGTATGTACTAATCTATCCGGATTCACTAATCCCCTTTTTAGTAATCCAACGATTAGGAACGATTTTAGTTTATGAGCTATCTAGAATTTAGATCTCATTATCATGATCACCATCATGATTCTAAAAGCATTGCTCAAAACTATGGGTTTATCACATTTAATATAACAGCACTATGTAGATAATATAAAATGCCTTTTAAGAAAATCAATTCTTTTATTAATAAATGAATAAGATTACAAAGTATATACTACATCATATCAAATATGATTGGCTTGTGTGCATACTACTTTCATTTAATTCTTAAAAAATTACAAAAAAAATATCAAAATTCGTGCAATCTGCCAGACCGGCGCTGCTGCGCCGGCTTTGTGAAGAAAAGCGGCACTGCTGCGTCGAGTCGTGTCTAGGCAGGGATACGGTGCTGCTGCGCCACGTCCAACAAAGGGACACAACGCTGCTGTGCCAGGTCGTCAGAATTGTTTTCTAAATTTTCCTCTAATCGCGAATTTGATCAGTTTTCATCCAAAACTCGATTTTCTGCAATTGTTTTCCAAACCCATGATTTTATACAACATATTGTGCCCAATAAATTGTTTTAAACACATACCCATACATATACAGAACCAAAACAATTAATAATTCGTATAAAGTTTGGCTCTGATACCACTGTTAGGTTTGTATATTACGCAAACATGCAATCAAATTACATAAATAGAGCGAAAATGCGATAAAATCGGATTTTAAAATTTTATACAAACCATCACCATGATCTTTCTTTATGCACAATTATTAATTAAATAAAAGAGATGGAGAATAAGAATTATACCTTTGTAGAATACTAGTTTCCTCAGGTACAAGTTCAACTCCATTTCCTTCGCGTTCTCCTTGAATTCCAACGATTAATTCCTTCCTTTGATCAACATTAGTCACCCAAGTGTTTGGCCTCTAGAGGTGATCCACTAAGGAATAATATCTATTCAAGAAGATGAGTGTTGACAAAATCCTAGTTTCCATCTCTATAGAAATTGTAAGTACTCTATACAATTCCAATACAAGAGTGTGTAACCCTAAATCATGATAAAATTCCTCTTATTTATAGATATAAGGAACCCTCCTAAACTATTTAGGATTGAGGTTTCAATTCTAATTAAACTCCTTTAATTAATTAAACTCCTAATCTAATTAGGAATTTATGAGAGTACTTTTATTAATTAATTCTCAATCCCTATTAGGAATTAAATAATAATAATAGTAATAATAATAATAATAATAATAATAAGACTAATCTTATTAATTTATATTTAATATTTTTAAAATATTAAATAATAAATATTAAGCTATTTAATTTATTCTATCTCCATAGATTAAATGAAATACGCTTAACTTATTATTACGATTATGTCATTTACTTCTTAAATAAATATATTTCTTTTGCGGTGTGACCCTTTAGGTTCTCCATATTAAACCGGTTGTAAATAAATCAATTACAACAATTTTAATCTTAGTTAAATAAATAAATTAAACTATTTAATTCATTTAATTAAATAATATTTATTCTACAATAAGGGTAAGTCCCCTTAGCGATCAACGACTTTCAGATAATATAGATTTCAACATTAATCACAAAAGAACCTTTCAGTGAATAGTTACCGTATAATTCAATCCTTCTACCATACAATGTCCCAATTAAATATAAGACATGAAATTACTGTCAAGTCTTATTTTATTTAATTATATGCATTTCGATTCTTAAATGCCCAACTCTCAATAATGCAAATTAGAAACTCCTTTCTAATTTCATTATGCCTTGGCCAATGACTACTGAGTTGTCATTTATCGCATCACATAGGACATTCTCATCTTTTACTAGATGTGGTAGATTCTTTATTGATCATTCACCTATCTCCATGTACAACTTATTATACCCAATCATACCCTTTGATATACCCTAAAGGACTTAAGGGACATGTCAAAGTATATCTCATCATATACAACATACTATGATGATTTCAAGTCCAAGGATCACTTGTACTACTATCACTAGAAGAATTCCTATTGACAGGCGAGTAAAACTCCATTAGGTATTCCTTAACGAGTCACGTTCAGTGAACTTATTCTCCAATAAGCACCTACATACTTGTTTTAGTGTCTCCACACAAATGATTACGAGATCAATCATCCTCTTCATAAGATCTAGTAACGTATATACTAATATATCTGGATTCACCAATCCCCTTTTTAGTAATCCAACGATTAGGAACGATTTTAGTTTTAAGCTTTCTAAGAATTTAGATCTCATTAGCACGATCATCATCATGATTCTAAAAGCATTGCTTAAAACTATGGATTTATCACATATTAAATAACAGCACCATGTAGATAAAGTAAAATGTCTTTAGTAAGTCAATTTTTTTATTAATAAATGAATAAGATTACAAAGTATATACTACATCATATCAAATATGATTGGCTTGTGTACGTATACTTTCATTCATATCGCAGATGCAAACACTCTTGAATTCTTGGATTAAACACATAACAAACGCAATCATCGTGTATCTTTTGTCTAATCACTAAAAACTCAAGAAACTAAAATTCATATGCATAGTCTGTTAGAACAAAAATCAAAACACTTTCATGTAGACTCTCAATGCATTGTCTGAATTGTTTCGCATAATGAGTCATGTTCTTCTCCTCGACGAGTAAGAAACCATCCCGAAACTACAAAACAAAATCAACCTTTCCCTTCCCATGGGCATTAACAAATTCAAAATCAAATAATTATATCAATGGGAAAAGGTCCCTTCCAACTTTACAAGATGATAACTCAATAGCATATTGACGACGATCACATACAAACTCAACAAGTGCTAAAGAATTTTTCCAAGGGTGATTAAAAGTTAGAATATCATCAAAACAAATATTAGCAAATTGTTTCATGAATGAATGCAAAATATGATTTAAAATGAAAACATTTAATGCACTAGTTAATCCGAACGATTTAACTAGACATGTATGTAAACCATATCATACTCCAATCCGATGATAAACACTTTTCAAATCAAGTTTAAATGATAGTAAATCATGCAAAGAAGATTGCTCTAACGAAAATTCATGATTACTACCACTACCACTATCAACTAACAACACATCATGTAAAGATTGATCAATATAAAAACAAGAATTCGAACTAGAAACCCTAGAATGAATTCTATGACGATAAGAACTTGGAAAATAAGAATATACCAACTAATAGTAAAAACACTGAAAACGAGAATAGACAACATGATCATAAACTAACTCAACATATATAAAATATCCTCCATAGTTTATGACAAAGATGATTCTACCATCGAAATAGCAAAACACAAATCTATCAATGGACGCATGTAAAACATGTTTTAAATAATTCATGAAAACACTAGATGCATCAGTTAATCTAACAGAAATAACTATCCATCTATACACTTCACATGTTAACACAATTTTTCATTTACCACTTTCTCTCATGCTAATTTGACTAGGCAATATCATCACATGGTCATTATCACATGTAGATAAAACATAAATACTACGCAATTTATCATACAAATTATCTAAGTAAAGAAAATAATAACGATACTTGTTTACCAATTCAAAATCAACGAACAAGCTCGACATTCTATCTTCCTTAGGTACTATGATCTCATGAATAACACACGCACTAATGTTTTCTCCCACGAGACCCGCTTCGATGAAGTTGGACTCCATCAACTCTCCAACCCGCCTTGGTAACTCCGTCGTCTCCTCGGAAATACTATAAGCTGACTAGTATGGAATGATAGCTTGGGGTATTTCATCAACAACCTGTATAAGAGAAACAACAAAACTAGACAAAACATAGTTAATCTTATTTATATTCAAAAGTGTCGTCTTGTACGAATGTACAGTCATTGGCTTTTCAAAATACAATTCTTCTTTCAACTAACTCTTTTTTTTCATAGCCACATATTTCTCTCTTTTCTTTTTGCTCAACTTTTCTCTCAACTATTTCTTTCTCTCGTTTGTTTTCAATTTCACTCTTTTCAATCTCTCTATTTTTTTCATTCTCTTTTTTCTCAATCTCTCTTTTCTTTTCACACTCAATTTTGTTTTCATTTTCTTTTTCGCTCACAATCTCTTGTTCACTTTCTTCTTGTCGTTTACTTTCACATGTATTTTCTTCCTTTTGTTTATAGACTTCATCTCGAACATTAGAATCCAATAATTCTCCTTGGACTGCATATTCCTTTTCATCTTCCTCATCCCTCGACTGATCTTGATCTATATGCGCCGTAGGAGTGTCTTATAGATGCATCAAACATCCTCCATCGCCCTTCAAACCGAATCCATTATGTCCTCTTTTGCCTCTTTAGAAAACACTTGTACTTTATACACCTTAGGAGTTTCTCGTGGTTGTTCTCGAACTCTATACACCCTAGGAGTATTTTGTGGCTTTCTTCAACGCGACTCTTCACGCCTTTGAATCCTCGTTTCATCATCCCAAGTTGATCGCCTTGAAAGTTGCTCTTTATATCTTGGAGGTGCATATTCATTCCTCCTGCTAGGCTGTACTGGGGTATACCGCCTTCTCATCACGGTTTTCAACTCTTTCCATGTATCGATTGGATGCTCTCTATATTTTCTCCTATCACGTTCAAATTGAGCCCACCATATACGTGCATCACCGGAAAAATCTAGAACTGCTAGTTTGAACTTCTTTTGCTCGGAATATTCATGATAGCCAAACTCTCGTTCCTTCCTTTTCTCCCAACTCAAATAAGCTTCTGGATCCGCTCTACCTTGAAAAGATCTCTTTTGCCACTCATAATTATTTTCACAATTATATCCATACATGATTGCTGCAAAACAAAGGTTAGTAGATAAAGAAAATTTTTTCACACACTTCCTTACGTGTTTCGCTCAAACAATGTATCACACAATTATGAAATCACTCGTGTATCACTCAATTGGCTTGTACCCTCAATTAAGCTCACACTCTTTCCTTTTACCTCTCTAATATTCCCTCTTATAGGTCCTTTTTAAATTCATCAAACAAATATCACAGTTTACTATTCAATTCAAAAATAACTTATCAAGAACAAATATAGATGGTATGACTCTTAATGATCGCAATTCAATCAAAATAAATGAAATAACGGAAATACTAATACAAATTTTCTTCTTCTTCTTCTTTTTTACTAACGACTATTTTTTTTACTAACAATATATATTTTTTCAATATATATTCAACATGAAAAATACAGGATATGTAACTTTTTAGGAACTTAGCTTTGATACTAAATGATAGAGTCCACGACACGCTTGCGTGAGGTGGTCGTCACCCGGATAGTTTCCAGCAAGTTATGAAGGCCAATCGCTCACAATACCTCAACCCTTCATTTATATTGAGACGAGAACCTTGGTACAACTGCTTGCGCTAGGAAGCTTGCGTTGAATGGAACACCAACGACACCTTGACCCAATGTCTATAAAGAGACAAGAACCAAAGGTACAATCGACGATTGATGCATGATAGAAAGACGCCACACACACAACTATGACTTGTTGTATGTTAAGTCAAATTGAATCTCAAGAAAACTAAGAACTAGTCTATAAATTCTTAAAGAACTAAAAGATGAGAAAAGTCTCACAATAATTTTATTAATAAAAAAATGTAGTCTTCTATTACATAAGCCATGTATTCTATTTATACTAATAGAATAAATGTAACAATTTGAATTTTCAGTTAATTATTAAAATAAAGATTTCATTAAATAAGATCTTTTATTGTAATAATTTATTACACGGCGTAAGTGATTACTTGTGATATAAAATATGGTGTATGAGATATGATAAATATAATTTATATTTATTAATAAATTGTTATAAATAATTTATTGAGGGAAAGAAATAAACTTATTAATTTATTTGATTTATTATACTGCTTTTATGAATAATCGCGGTATAATGTATGTATAGAATATAATATGATGAATATATTAAAAACATATATATTTATTACGTATTTAATTTCTGGAAGCAAATTATAATGTGCTGATGTATATAGTAAATATTAAAATGATTTATGGTAAATAAATTATTTTAATATAATAAATTTATTTATTAAATAAACTATTTTTATTTAATAAATAGCTTCCGGTTTAATAGAGAAATTTTTTGGTTAATAAGTTATTATATTTAATGTATTAATTTTATTTTAATTAATAGGTTAATTGATTTTAATATATATAATATATGTATGTACTGTATGTATGTATGTTATATATATATATATTATGTATGTATTAGTATATATAATGTATATATATTAGAAGTAACCTTCAAGCTAAATAAGCTAAGTTTGTGAATATATTGGAAGCAGGAGGTGGCCTTATGTTTCAGTTAGGCTATTATTCGTATTGGTCAAGTAATAGAAGTAGAGAGCAAGATATAGAATTGCTATGAAACCAAGCGAAGTCCAGTACACATTCAGGTTTGTTGCTCAGTAAACTTTTGAGACACTGCACTCTCAACAATTCAAGCAAATGAAATATTGAGCTAACAATCATAATCAATAAAGTAATATAATACTGAAGAAGAGAACCTAGAGCAACAAAGAAGATTCTATAGTAAGAGGTAATAATGAACCTCTTCTATATGCTAATAAGTTAGAATGGTAATATGTGAAAAGAACTTGGATTAATTATTGATGTTGGTTGTTTGTGTTTGATTTCTAATTGAAATCTGGTTTGAAGGTGTACACTTGGCTATGAGCTTTGAGAATTATAACAATGTCTCTATGTTATTTGACATAATACCCAAATGAAGTAAATTTCTAAGAACAAGAGTATTTAAAGTACTTAAAAGAGGTGTATATGACATTTGATAATGTGAAATAATACGAATCATGTTTCTAATGTGATCTGGTATAATGAGATAGCATCTAAGAAAGCTTAATTGTGGAATTGGGTATTGAATTGGAAAACTACAGAAAACAGAGCCTCATTATTTTTGGTCTATCCCGAAGTGGCGCTGCTGCGCCACTTCCCTAGTCAAAACCAGAAATTTAAAACTGATCAGGGAGTAATGCAGCTGCGCCACTCCCAGGCATAAGTGCAGCGCAGTTGTGCTGCACTGCACTGCAAAACTGTCAACCTGTTTTAAATGATCTAACGTCTAGGGTGAGAAGTCCCCAAATTCTCTACACTCTCTGTAGCAGATTTGGTGCTCACATTAACCTAATCAACTATAAATATTCCATAATATATAACTTCTATCTATCCAAGGTTCACAGTATCCTATAACAGATAGTAATTCTCGTCAGAATACTAATTGTGTTTGGATACCCTCACTTGGATGTATAGATTCATATTGTATGGATATCTCTTTCATATCAATAATTCCTATCTATCTGACATTCACAGTATTAATGATAAGATTGTTCTTGGAACCGAGGGGCTCATTCTGGTAAATGTGGCACCTTACTGACGCTCATTAAGTGTAACCTTAGTGCTTACAGAACTCCCAATATCATTCAAATACCCTCATTCAGATGTATAGTTCATATAGATACTGTACTAAATCAATACTACATTCTAACTTAACTAAGAATATAAATACAACGCAATTGATATAACCAAAGATGATAATATATATTTCATAACTTTAAGTTTGATTACATCATTCTCAGTACCATGTTCTTATTACAAAAAAGTCTTATAAGACTTGAATTTATTAAAACAGTAAGATAACACTAATTACACTGCCTCTTTCCATTGTTCGTCCCTGAAGTTCAAGGATTACCATCTAAAACTGCAAAGGAAAGTTTTATGCAAGGATGAGCTACAGAATGCTCAGCAAGTTTATTCAAAAATGTAAACACAATGTGTTTGATTTGAAGGAAGTTCAAAAGCTTTTTCCTAACTGAGAGTTCAGTACATGAACCATATGTTCCAACCAGTTCTATCAGTCTTCAATGACTTAGAAAAGCTTTGTTCAAATATCTTATAGGGGATCAGTCTATTCGATATCCTAGGAGTATGCATACCATCCTAATCGTGCCCAACATGCACTTGATGTCAATATATTATCGACAATAACATCCCATAAAGGGGTGTTTGTATACTTAGTTATAAAATGTTGTACCAAACAATTTTGGCTTGACACAACAATTTATGCTCTGATAAACAATATATGAATAATGATTCATTTCTTAAGTTATGCTAAATCAAGAAGCAATAACTTCACAACAATTGATAGTAAGACGTAAAAGACTTGTATAAAGGTAACAAGGTTTGGAGACTTGCCTGTATGTAGTTCGTCTAGTTTACGCAGTCTATCGGCGTCACGTAGTCTATTTATGTCTATTTATACCAATAATAAGCGTTAGAATACTTGCACATAGTTTAAAGGAATAGAAGGCTTGCCTCGTATATCTCTTAAAGATAAATATAACGGTTTAAACGTTCATCGTAAATCCTACACGATTATAAGTTCATGTAGACAAATAAGCGTTTAACGATTAAATCTTTTAAGTTTTATTTCAAGTATTATAACCGCTTATAACTAAGACTCCTTCTACTATACATCAAATAATTTTAGCATTATAACTGCATATAAAATGAATATTCATCAACTATATTTAAAATAAATTGAGCATTATAACTGCTTATAAAATGAATATTCGGCGATTATATTTGAGATAATTTCAGCATTATAATTGCTTATAAAATGAATATTCTTCCTAATACTTGAAGAAAATCGGACATAATAACTGGTTATAAAAGTATATTTTCAAGTTTATAAGAGAAATAAATCGGACATTATAACTGCTTGTAAATATGACTATTGTACTATATATATAAAATAATTTGAGCATTATAACTGCTTGTAAAAGTATATTTTTACTTATATATAAAAATAAAAATTATAACCACTAGAGTATACCTCTTGTAGTTGCTAGCTTTACTTCCAATCACGTAGCGCTTTGATACTTCAAAAGTAATTTTTATCTCACAATATCTCTCAGAATATAAATATAGAGTGTTTTTTCTCTTGAACATGGTAAGGAATGAATGAACTTAGCTTACTATTTATAGGAAAATATAGTTTCGCTAATTGCACGTTAGGGGCTCGGCTTATTACACTTTGCACCCTAGCATATTCTTTAGAATATTCTTCTAAGTTCCTCAATGAAAATATCTTCCAAGCTTTACAATGCAACTTGCAATTGAACTTATCTTCTAAGCTCCTGAATGAAAATATCTTCTAAGCTTAACAATGCAACTTGTCATCGTAAACACAACAAATCACTTTGTCATTTCCAAGCATGACACAACAACTTGTCAAAAATAATTTGTCGGGATGGTTCTTGGTGAAATCGTGAAAAGCACGACAAATTATTTTGTCAATATAAGCATGACTAAACAGCTTGAATTTTTTTTTATTTGACCTAATTCATCGTTTACACTATAAAATCACAAAAAACCTGCTTCGAAATATCATTTCGATCTTTATTAAGCACATGCTACAAAATTCGAATCGCATTAAGGCTTAAGGTTTTAAACTTCTCGATACCTAGTTTTAGGTCACCAAATTAACCTCTAACCATATACGATCGTATTTATAAGCCTCATAAATATTCGGGGTATTACATTCACCCATACTTGAAAGAATTTCATCCTCAAAATTAACTTTATAGCTAACTGTAACGATTGTGAATTTTGTAAATAATTTAAAATATTTATTGAGTTAATAAATATTTTAACTGATTTTTTTATGGAGTAAAATGAATAAATAAATCATGAGGATTACTACAGAATAGTTTAATTATATGTGAATATGTTGGTTAAAGTTATGTTAGATAATTTATATTTTAGTGTGTGATTTTATTACATTGAATAGTAATATTCTAATTTAATTAAAATAATTAAATTAGAGGTTAAATGATTTGGTAACAAAGTGATTTATTAAGTAAAATTTATTAAATAAACTTATAATAATTTTGTTGTTAAGTTTAAATTAAATTTAATAATAAATGTGGTGTGACATGTTACTTTATAATAAGAGAATATAAAAATAATTTAGTAGTTGCTAGGTTGGTTTTACCAAACATGGCCTTGTGGCCTTTGGTTTATTAAACTGACAAAACCTTTTGGTTTTGTTTAACTGATAACCCATATCAGTTTTTACGTGTTTTATATGGCCAAAACTTGTATCAGTGTGTTGAGAGAAGAGAAGAAAATTCTCTGTGGAAATTGAAAAAGGAAAGTTTTGTGAATTAAGGATGTTCTTAGAGGAATTTCAATCATCCTCTCATTATCTACACAAGCACAAACAAGGATTTAAGGTATAATTTAACCCTTTTGTTCTTAATTTTTGTGTTATTGAGTTTTGTAAAATCAGGGTTTTTAATGGATGAATTTGTGAATGATTGCTATATATGTGTGTTGAAAGGTATTTTTAATTCATTGTATGTAAGTTACAAACGATTTTCAGAAATTAGATTGTTGTAAAACAAGTTTTAAATTGGGGATTTGTGTTCGTGAGGAATATATATGTTTTGGTTTACTTTGGGTTAAAAATTGATGATTTAATCATGTATTTATCTGTAAATTGAGAGTTGTTTATGATATTATATTTAAAAACAAAAACAATGCAGGTATTGTGGTCTAATTTGGTTAAAAATTGTGTAAATAGTGAGTTGATTCACTAAAAGTATGAGTTTTGAAAAAATTAAGAAAAATTGATTTAAATCCTTTGAGTTTTGTTGTTTTGATTGTTTTAGGTTGTTAGAATCGGTATATAGCTGTTTGGTGTTGATTTTAAGAGGTTTATAATAATTGGGTATGCTTTATTTGGTATTTGATGCGTGAAAAATTCGTGTTTTGGGTTAAAATTCTGCAGTTCGCAAAACTGCAGAAACTGGAATCCAGGGAGCTCGCCCCGACGAGCTCATTAAGCCAATTTCCTCGCCCCGACGAGCTCACTGAACTAAGTTTCTCGCCCCAGCGAGAGTTTTGCGCTGTAATTTTCTCGCCCCGGCGAGAATTGCAGAGAATGAAATTTGTATTATTATTTAATTTTTTTTCTTATGATATGCTACCCTATGCAAGATAATTAAAACTTAAATTAATGTATTAAATGAATACCAAGATGTTAAGATGGATTCTAAGTGAATACTTGATGCTGATTAAATATAAAGTTAATATACCTTAACTTAAAGATATGTTTTGGAAATTCTTAAAGTGTAATATTGTTGTAGCAAAGCTTGTAGCTTATGAAATAGAATTGATAATCAGAAATTAATTGGAAATTGAGATGAGGATTGGAGTGTTAATGTACGTGAATATTGTAACTAATCATTTTTGTTGCTATACAAACGAAATATGTAGGTTGTTTATTGTACGTGGTTTGTAATTAAGAAAACTACGCACGAGGCAAGTTTCTTATTCTCAACTCTTTCACACTAAACATATTTCTAATCTTAAATTTACTTAACGCAAGTTTCCTTATCTTACCTCGATTTCAGTTAATGCAAGCTTTCTATTCATATCTTGATTACAAATATGCGAGCTTCTAAATCCTATTTTCTCATTTAGCAAGTTATCATTGCATGTCATAAACTTCTGACTTTTGGATTCCTGTTGTTCAAAGCTCAAGTTAATTGAAGTCATTATTCTAATATCTTGGATATACAAAATCTATATCATTGTATATCACTGTTGTTGATCTTTGATCATAATCTAAGTTGTTTAAATTCTATTTTGTTGAACTAAATTTTTGGATGACAAAACTAAGAAGAACAACCCTAATACAGGGGAATATTTACGCGAAAGCGTTGAATGGTTGTGCACAATACATTGTACAACGGGCTAATCACCCTGAGTACGAGATGGATAGTCCAGTCATAGTTTATTAAACTGTTAAAGGTTACAACAAACTTATCTGTTAACCTAGGACATGGTTCGTGGTCTTGTGACCCTCGGTATATCACTCTCCGTATATCTTGATATTCTATTTATATTCTATCGATCTTTCAGATGTTTCCATTCTTAATTATTATTCAGCAAAAAAGTTATACCGTACAAATTAGATTATTTTTGAAAAGTGTTCATGGTTATTTTGGTGGGCACTTGTTTTGCTCACCCTTGCATACTAAACCCTTGCAGCTAAAGTTAAGATACCAAGTGAGCCGTCAACTAGCTAAGGAAAAGGAAAAATGAACAAGTGATTGTGAATTGCTGTTATGTGAAGACCGATTTACTTTTATTTATATGGTTGTGTAATCAAGACTTAATAGTTATTTTCGTTTCCGTATTTAAAAGTTGTAATAAAGGTTAGAAAACCTGGGATATATTTTGAAGAGTTATGTAACCCTTTTATGAAAGATTGTTCTTTTTATTTAATTGAATTATTTTGTTTAAATCCCTTTTATTTATGGGTAGATAGTTGTTACATATGGATAGTGAACACCAAATCTGTGTGGTTTGAGGTAATCCGAATTTGGGGGTGTCACAGGTTGGTATCAGAGTCGTAGGTTTTAAGAACTTTAGGTGGGGAAAAACCTTAGGAATTAACTTTCTAGGAAATCACAAAGATAGTGGTGCTAAACTCCTATCGAGTATTAAGGGATGAATTAAGGAAGTGAGTGAAGATAATAAAACACTCTATGTGCTTATGTGCTTAATAACCAATGTGCTCGCGAGTAGTATCGATTAAGTAATTAAAATATTTTATTGTCAGGATGTCGGAGGTTGGACAAACTAGTCAGATTCGAGTTGAGGAGATCCCAGTGCTGAGGGAGGATATCCCAGATCCTGGAGACGAGGAGGCCAGAGATGTTCATGTTGTCAGCGAACGGTTGGTGACTATGGAAGCACCTGGGCAGAGGCTGGACACTGTTTAGGAGGAGGAGGAAGAGGAGGAGGATCCCGAGGAGCTGATGTACGAGCAGAAATACGATGAAAATGTAGAACTTCGGAAACAACTCAGAGTTTTGGAGGAAGTGTCAGAGACATGCCGAGTTACTATCGAGGAGAAGGACGGAGAGATCTACGATTTAGAAGTTCGGTTGGGTGATGTAGAATGGAAATTGGTTCACTCAGAGGGTCAGCAGGAGCAGTTGTTAGATGAAAATGAAAAGGTGAAGTTAGAGAATGAGATAGTGAAGACTAAAAATGGTGAACTAAAAACTGAGAATGATGAATTAAAGTCTGAGATCTGCTAATTGAAGATTGCGATGAAGGAGTTAAAAGAAGCTTTGAAGGAGGAAACTGCTATGCGTAATAGGGTTGAAGACGCTCACATTAGGGTTTCTCAACGGTTGGATCGTGCTGAATGAGAGATTCGCGCGAAGAAGTTCAAGATCGATGACATGGAGTATATTTACCACACGACGATGGATAGGGCTCAAGATCGGGTTTACCATTACCCAACTCAGTTAGAGGATCATCCGAGGTTTGTGGATCGCCGAATTATGGTTCGCATCATGGAGCAAGAACGTGAGGAGGCTGTGCGCCGAGAATTGTCTTCCTAAGTTGTTAGAGAAATAATATTATAACAAGTGTTTTAAATGTAAATCCCAGCTTATATAAATAATGGGATAAGATGTTAATGATGAAATTCTGAAGTTGTCTTCTTAGATGATGATGTAAATAGTAAAATGCTATCTTTTGCGTTTGAGAATAGATAAATAAAGAAGTTTTTGAAAAATGTTATGTGTTAAGTTTCTACTTTTGAATATTTAAGTTAAGTTTTAATTAAGTTATAAGTACTTAAAAAATTTAGCAATTGTCTAAAAAGCGTTGTTGTCTTTAACAGAATTATGCTGCTAAGAAGAGTTGGACGACCCTGTCAGCAACCACCCCTAGAGGGGTCTACTAACAACAATAGAAATAATCCACCCGATGCTAACCCAGTTTAGCAACTAGTGAACCTTTTGACTGGAGTTTTTGCAAATCAACCGCAAGCTCAAGCTACAACCTTTAAGGATTTTAAGGCCGTTGGTCCCCCTAAGTTTAAAGGAACAATGAATCCGATAGAAACCCAAATCTGGGTAATGGAAATGGAAAAAGTTTTTGAAGTCGCTAGGGTTGGAAATGATCAGAAGACTGCCTTTGCGACTTTCATGTTAAAGTCGGAAGCTAGTTACTGGTGGCATGCCAACAAGACGAGAGCATTAGAAGGTATCATACCGTGGGATCGGTTTAAGGAGATGTTCTTCGAAATGTATTTTCCGGCTAGTGCTCAGAACCAGATGGAGGTTCAGTTTCTCGAACTTAAGCAAGAAATGATGTCAGTGTCGGAATACGCGGTAAGGTTCAATGAACTAGCGAGGTTTGCACCATACCAAGTTAACACGGATGAGAGAAAGCCTAGACGGTTTGAGCAAGGATTGAAACCTTGGTTTTACAGTAAGGTTTTTATGTTTCAACTCAACACATTTGCGGCGGTGTTAGAGAAAGCAATAATAGTTGAGGGAGGAAGTGATGCATTAACCAAATACAACCAGGAGTAGAAAAAGAAAAGGAATGAGACTGAGAATAGGTCGAGTGGTCGCAATGGAGGAGGAAACCAGAAACGAAAATGGAATGATGGTGGTTCTACTGGAAGTCAGTAGAGTAACCAGAGGAAGAAAACTAAGGCTTGTGCAACCTGTGGTAAGAATCATGCAGGTGTGTGCCTGAAAAGGAAGAAAGTCTGTTATAATTGTGGACAAGAGGGCCACATTGCTCCAAACTGCACTGCCCCAAAGAAGGGTGCCTGTTTCACGTGTGGGTCAAAAGACCATCTTGCTCGTGATTGTCCAAGGAAAGTTGCTAGTGGGGGACGTTGATACAATCCTGACCAGGCTCGCATTAAGCGTCATCGACTCAACTCAATCTTCGAGGGTTCAACAAACGAATTCAAGTAATTGGGCTAGAATCTACTCAAGGATGCTTACATTGGAGCTAAATTCATATGAACATCGAGGAGAGGGTCATTCATGTGATTTGGGATTGCTAGATACGATCTATGTAGTGAGACAAAATCAATGCAAGTCAAGCGTTCGAAATAGTGTTCATCATGTTCGTTTGTATCGTCTAATCATCGACAAAGTTAGATTTCAATTCATAGAGGGATTAGAGTTCTTACATAGTGGATGTTCAAGCATGATGAGTTTAGATTGCTCGGAGCGAAGGAATCGGAGAAAATTATTCGGGATAGAAAATAGGGATCTCGCCCTGGCGAGCTTTCCAAGGCTATTTTTCTCGCCCCGACGAGAACCTCTCTGTCCATTCTCGCCCCGGCGAGAACTTCAGTACAAATCTCTCGCCCCGGCTAGAACAGTCAGTTTTGGTTTGGCACGTTTTTTGAGGCACGCAGTTTTGACAAAGTTCTTCCTTAATTTTAGGGATTTCAGTATATTTTCATAATTCTATTGTAATTAGGATATTGTAAGATAGGATTTTGATTCCAAATCAATTGTTATTTCCTTTTTGGATTCTAGGGTTTCATAGTTAGTATAAATAAGTTTTATGCTTGTAATTCAAGAACACATTACAATTATTCTGAGTTTTATACAATTGAGAGCTATTCTCTACTTTTGGTTCTTTGAAGGATTTCTAAGTAGTTTTCTTAGTTTTTCTTTTGAGATTCATATTTAACTTATCATACAACAAACCATAGTTGTGTGTGGCATTATTCTATCGCATCATACAATCATACGGAGATTATCGTTTTCTATCTAAACGAGGGTCTAAGTGTTGTTGGTGTTCCATCCTACGTGATTTCAATTGCTTGATCGAATATATCAAGATTCTCGTCTTCAAATTAGATGTTGGGTTAAGATTTCGAAAGAGTCCATCAATTTGCTTACTAGAAACGATCCGGGCGACGACCACCTGACGCAAGCATGCCGTGGAGTCTATCATTTGGTATCAAAGCTGTATTTTCTAGCTAAGTATCTATCTTTATTGTTTCTTTGAATTTGTGAGTCAAAAAAAATCGTTAGTAAAAAATAAAAAGAGGGAAAATTATTATTGTTGCAATTGCTTGGGTTTCATAAGTTCGTGATTATTGGGATCATATTGAAGAAGTTATTATTTGATTCTATTGTTAGAATTTGTGAATTTTAAGGATATTGGGATTTCACTCTAGAGGATTTTAATTGGTGATCGTGAAAATTTAGTGGTTATCGTACGTCACACTTGCTATATTTTGTTTTGTGATAAGTTCTTGTTGGATTGATAGAAAAGCTGAGATATTTATTTGGTGAATTCAAAAGGAACCTATAAGAGGGAATTAGAGTGGTAAAAGGCAAGAGTGTGAGATCAATTGAGGGTAAAAGCCTAAACTGTGTGATACACGAGCGTTTCATAATTATGGGATATATTGTTTGAGCGAAACAAATAAGGGAGTGTGTGAGGAAAAATTTTCTTTATCTACTAACCTTTGTTTTACAGCGAACATGTATAATTATGGTTATAAAAATAATTATGAGTGGTAAAAGAGATCTTTTCAAGGAAGGCGCGATCCTGAAGCTAATTTGAGTTGGGAGGAAAGGAAGGAACGAGAGTTTAGCTATCATAATTATTCCGACTACAAAAAGTTCAAACTTGCAGTTCAAGATTTTTCTGGTTATGCAGCTACATGGTGGGCTGAATTTGTGTGTAATAAAAAAGGTATGGAGAGCGTCCGATCGAGACGTGGGAAGAATTGAAAACCGTGATGAGAAAGCGGTATGCTCCAGGACAACCTAGTAGGAGGAATGAACATGCATCTCTGAAACATGTAGAGCAACCTTCAACGCGATCAACTTGGGGGGATGAAAAGAGGGTTCAAAGGCTTGAGGATTCACATTGGAGAAAGTCACGAGAAACTCCTAAAGTGTATAGGGAACCAGTATTTTCCAAGGAAAACCAAGAAGAAGTCATGGGATCATTAAAAGAGATGGCGAGGCAATTACAAAACGCCCGACAGGCGCAAAAGGAGCTAGCCCAGCCGCAGGTGGAAGAAGATGTAAGAGAACATGCAATCCAAGGAGAATTGTTAGGTTCTAGTGTACATGATGAAGTCCATGAAGATTTAGTGATTGTACGAAAAGATTGTGATCAAGAGCAAGAAAGTGAATGACAAAAAGAAATTGAAAAAGAAATTGAAAAAAAGATTGAGTGTGAAAAAGAAAATGAAAAGACACGAGAGAATAAAAAGAACGAGAGTGAAAATAAACGAGAGAAAGAAACCGTGGAGAGAAAGAGTGAAAAAAGAGAGGAGAGTGAGTTGGAAAGTGAGTTGTATTTTGAAAAGCCAATGATTGTACATTCGTACAAGACGGCGCTTTTGAATACTAACAAGATTAATTCTTCTTTGTCTAATTCTGTTGTTTCTCTTATAAAAGTGATTGAGGATATACCCCGAGCTATAATTCCATATCAGCCAACTTGTAGTATTCCCGAGGAGACGACGGAGTTACCAAGGCGGGTTGGAGAGTTGATGGAGTCCAACTTCATCGAAGCGGGTATCGTGGGAGAAAGCATTAGTGCATGTGCTATTCATGAGATCATAGTACCTAAGGAAGATAGAATGCCGAACTTGTTCGTTGATTTCGAATTGGTAAACAAGTATCAATATTATTTTCTTTGCTTAGATAATATGTTTGATAAATTGCATAGTACTTATGTTTTATCTACATGTGTTGATAACCATGTGATGAAATTGCCTAGTCAATTTAGCATGAGAGAATATGATGATTGGAAAGTTGTGTTAACATGTGGATTGTATAGGTGGATAATTATCTCTGTTAGATTAACTAATGCATCTAGTATTTTCATGAGTTATTTAAAACATGTTTTACATGCTTCCATGGATAAATTTGTGTTTGGCTATTTTGAGGGTAAAATCGTTTTTATCATAAACTATGGAGGGTATTTGATATTTGTTGAGTTGGTTTATGAGCATGCGTTATATTCTCGTTGTCAATATTCCTACTGTCATTTGGTAAATTCTCAATGTCAAAGTGCATATCTTTGTAGAATTTATTCTAGTGATTATTGTGGGTATTCTCGTTTTCAACATTTGTACTTGCATGAAACTCATTCTAGGGTTTTTCATTCACATGCTGAATTAGGTTTTGAAGTTAATCAATCTTTACATGGCATGTCGTTAATTGATAATGGTATTGATCATGATTCTTCAGTAGAGAAAACTTCATTGCATGATTTGTTATCATTTGGTAATGTCTTTCCATTAGAGTTGTTATCATTGCATGATTTTGAGAATGTTGTCTTGAATGGGAAAGAATTACTGTCATTTGGTATTGATTTGAAAAGTGATTATCATCGGATTGAGTTAAGATATGGTTTACATACATGTTTAGTTAAATCGCTGGGATTAACTAATGCATAAAATGTTTTCATGTTAAATCATGTGTTACATTCTTTCATGGGAAAATTTGTTAATATCTGTGTTGATGATATTTCGACTTTTGTTGACACTTGGAAAAATTCTTTGGCATATGTTGAGTTTGATTGTGAGTATCATAAGTATGCTAGTGAGTTTTTATCTTGTGGTGTTGGTTTTGGTCTTTCAATTTCATTGATATCGTTATTTGATTTTACATTGGTTAATGTCAATGGGAAGGAAAAGGTTAATTTTGTTTTGCAGATTCGAGATGGATTCTTACTCATTGAGGAGAAAAGCATGGATTGTTGGGTAAATCCATTCGAACAATGCATGGAAAGTCTAAAGGGAAGTTATTTGGATTTTATTCTAGTAGACTTTGCATGTGATTTTGAGTTATTTGATTTCTTTGTGATTAAAAAAAAGGTACTTGTTGATTTGTTTGGTTTTGTGTTTAATCCAGGAATTCAAGAGCACTTGCAAATGCAACGAGTTAAATTTCAAATTTTGGTATTTGACCCGGGTGCATTGGAATGGAAGTTAATACAAATGATCGAGATCATAAGGTTCACTTTTGATCCGGGAATTTGTCAATGGGTTTATCTACGAATGGTCGAGATCATAAGGTTTACTTTTGATCCGGAAATTCGTCATTGGGAGTATTTGTGAATGTACGAGATCATCACGTTGGTTTTTGATCTAGGAATTCGTGGATGGAAGTTGATGAAGTGTGAAGGGTTCTACATACTGATATTTGATCCAGGAGGAGATAGAGCTTTTCATAATTTTAGTTGCATTTATTTTATTGTTTCTATGTTTATGTCGTTAGGTAGAAACTTTGATTGTGTTTTTGTTTTAGTTACTAATTTAGTTGGTTTTGTTTCAGTTAGCATTTTGGAAGAATTTGGTTTACGTGTGGAAAAACATCGTGTTGATGTGGACAAGTTTTTGAGTAAAAGAGATCGAAAGATTAAGTTTCAAAGTTGTGTTACGAGGAGCTTACAGGGTGTTATGCTGATTCGATCACTGCTTGGAAAGATATGTTTACAAGTTGTTCATGTCGATACGTGGGAGTTGCCAGATGTTGCCATGTCCTTTGCAGGAGTTGGAGTTTTTGATGACTATTTCCATATTTTTACTTGCATTGTTGATGTTGCTTTCATATTTCTTTTGCAAGTTGAGATTTGGGAGTATGTTTTGTTTGATGCTACTAATTTGTTTTGTTTTTATGTAGGATCAGTTTTGTGGATATATCCTTTTCAATGGGAGATGCTGGATTTGTGGTCAAATCCTTTTGAAGAGGAGGGGAATGATACAATCCTGACCAGGCTCGCATTAAGCGTCATCGACTCAACTCAAGCTTCGAGGGTTCAACAAACGAATTCAAGTAATTGGGCTAGAATCTACTCAAGGATGCTTACATTGGAGCTAAATTTATATGAACATCGAGGAGAGAGTCATTCATGTGATTTGGGATTGCTAGATACGATCTATGTAGTGAGACCAAATCAATGCAAGTCAAGCGTTCGAAATAGTGTTCATCATGCTCGTTTGTATCGTCTAATCATCGACAAAGTTAGATTTCAATTCATGGATGGATTAGAGTTCTTACATGGTGGATGTTCAAGCATGATGAGTTTAGATTGCTCGGAGCGAAGGAATCGGAGAAAATTATTCGGGATGGAAAACAGGGATCTCGCCCCAGCGAGCTTTCCAAGGCTATTTTTCTCGCCCCGACGAGAACCTCTTTGTCCATTCTCGCCCCGGCGAGAACTTAAGTACAAATCTCTTGCCCCGGCGAGAACAGTCAGTTTTGGTTTGGCGCGTTTTTCGAGGCACGCGGTTTTGACGAATTTCTTCCTTAATTTTAGGGATTTCGGTATATTTTCATAATTCTATTGTAATTAGGATATTTTAAGATAGGATTTTGATTCCAAATCAATTGTTATTTCCTTTTTGGATTCTAAGGTTTCATAGTTCGTATAAATAAGTTTTATGCTTGTAATTCAAGAACACATTACAATTATTCTGAGTTTTATACAATTGAGAGCTATTCTCTACTTTTGGTTCTTTGAAGGATTTCTAAGTAGTTTTCTTAGTTTTTCTTTTGAGATTCATATTTAACTTATCATACAACAAACCATAGTTGTGTGTGGCGTTATTCTATCGCATCATACAATCATACGTAGATTATCGTGTTCTATCTAAACGAGGGTCTAAGTGTTGTTGGTGTTCCATCCTACGTGATTTTAATTGCTTGATCGAATATATCAAGATTCTTGTCTTCAAATTAGATGTTGGTTTAAGATTTCGAAAGAGTCCATCAATTTGCTTACTAGAAACGATCCGGGCGACGACCACCTCACGCAAGTGTGCCGTGGAGTCTATCAGAGGTGGAGGCAAAGGAAACAATAGTGGAGGTGCATTAACTATTTCTGGGCTAGCTACGGCAAATCGCCCGACTGCTCGCACTTTTAATATGACGGTTTAGGATGCGGTTCAATCCAAGGAGGTGGTGGCAGGTATCCTACCAGTAAATAATTTGAATGCATATGTACTTTTTGATTCGAGTGCAACTTGTTCTTTCATTTCTGATGATTTTGCTAAGAAACTGGAGATACTCCGAGAAAAGTTAGACTTTCCCTTAAACATAGAGATTGCCAATAGGGAAGTGATACCTATTAGGTATGTGTACAAAAATTGCGAGATAGATATTCATGGTCATATGATGATAGTAGATCTTATTCCGATTAAACTTGGGGAATTTGATGTTATTCTAGGGATGGATTGGTTGTATAACTATGGGGCGATTATTGATTGCCAAATGAAGTGTGTAAACCTTAAGACTCTGTCCAAGGTAGTGTTTTATGGTAGCAAATCACCGAGGCAAACGACTTGTCTAACGATTATGCAGGCCAAGAAGTTACTGAAGCAAGGATGTGTAGGGTATTTAGCTCATGTGGTAGATACTCGAAAGACCGGTACAAAATTGGAAGAAATACCAGTGGTGAGGGATTTTGTGGATGTTTTTCCCGATGATTTGCCGGGATTACCTCCAGATAGAGAGATTGAATTCGTTATTGATTTAGTGCCCAGGATTGCGCCTATATCAAAAGCTCCGTACCGAATAGCTCTGGTAGAGATGAAGGAGTTGATGGTGCAATTGCAAGAACTACAAGACAAGAAGTACATTCAACCGAGTGTTTTGCCGTGGGGAGCGCCGGTGTTGTTTGTTAAGAAGAAAGATGGTTCGATGCATCTTTGTATAGATTATCGTGAATTGAACAAGGTTATAATCAAGAATAAATACCCGTTACCGAGAATTGATGATATGTTCGATAAACTGAAGGGTGCTACTCAGTTTTCAAAGATAGACTTAAGAAGTGGTTACCATCAGCTGAAGGTGAGAAGGGAGGATGTTCCGAAGACGGCATTCAGAACTCGTTACGGTCACTACGAGTTTCTGGTCATGTCATTTGGTCTAACGAATGCACCTGCGGCATTCATGGACTTAATGAATATGGTGTTTAAACCGTTTCTAGACAAGTTTGTGGTGGTGTTTATCGACGACATTTTGGTGTATTCTAAATCACGTGAAGACCATGTGGAGCACCTGAGGCTAACTTTAGAGACATTACAGAAAGAGAAGCTTTATGCGAAATTTTCAAAATGTGAGTTTTGGTTGGATCGTGTTCAATTTCTTGGACATGTAATTGATAAAGATGGGATTTCGGTTGATCCGGCTAAAGTGGAAGCTGTAATAGATTGGGAGCAACCGAAGACACCGTCTGAAGTGAGGAGTTTCTTAGGTTTGGCAGGATGTTATCGACGGTTTATACAAGATTTTTCTAGAATCGCCACTCCATTGACAAATTTGACTAAAAAAGCGGTTAAGTTTGTCTGGACGGAGAAGTGCGAGGAAAGTTTTCAGGAACTAAAGAAGAGGTTAAGTATGGCGCCTGTATTATCTTTGCCAGATAGTACCGGAAATTTTATGGTTTACAGTGACGCGTCGCATAAGGGCCTTGGTTGTGTGCTTATGCAGAACGACAAGGTTATTGCGTACGCTTCACGACAACTAAAAGATTACGAGAAGGGATACCCGACGCATGATTTAGAATTGGCAGCGGTGGTGTTTGCTCTGAATATTTGGAGGCACTACCTTTATGGTGAGAAGTGTTAGATCTACACGGATCATAAGAGTCTCAAGTACATTTTTACACAGAAGGACCTCAACATGCAACAGAGGTGATGGTTAGAACTGATTAAGGATTACGACTGCGAAATTCTCTATCATCCAGGAAAGGCGAATGTCGTTACTGATGCATTAAGCAGAAAGGGTCGAGAGAAACTTATGTTATTTACTACTAAGGAGGAACTTGTTAAATAGATGGTGAAGTTGGAATTAGAGGTGAAGTGCCAGCACGAATCAAAGGAGAAGTTATTTTAGATCGAGGTTCATCCGATGTTGTTGGACCGAATCAAAGAAGCTCAACTTCAGAATGCGGAGTGTGAGAAGATTAGGAAGGAAGTCTCTGAGGGACAAGGTGGAAAGTTCAGTATTGATGCCAAGGGATTACTCAGATTTGAACATCGAATTTGGGTTCCATTGATATTAGATGTTAGAAGGGAGATTTTGGATGAAGCTCACATACACGCTATTCAGTTCACCTAGGGAGTACAAAAATGTATCAAGATCTTCGTCAATATTATTGGTGGTCAGGAATGAAGCGTGATGTGGCAGAATGTGTTGCCAGATGTTTGACATGCCAAAAAGTGAAAGCTAAACATCAGCGACCCAGTGGTTTGTTGATACCGTTAGAAATACCAGAGTGGAAGTGGAAACACATAACGATGGATTTTGTAGTAGGTTTGCCGACTACACAAAAAGGTTTTAATGCAATTTGGGTAATCGTGGACAGAGTGACAAAATCAGCGCATTTCTTACCAATCAAGATTAGATTCAACCTAGACCAGTTAGCAAAATTGTACATCAAGGAAATTATTTCGCGACATGGTGTCCCTGTGTCTATTGTGTCTGATTGAGATTCGAGGTTTACGTCAAATTTTTGGAAGCGTCTGCAAGAATGCTTGGGAACTCAGTTGAGAATGAGCACTGCGTATCATCCTCAAACTGATGGACAGAGTGAAAGAACGATTCAAACCTTGGAGGATATGTTACGCGCCTGTGTCATGGATTTCAAGGGAAGCTGGGATGACCACCTACCATTGGTTGAGTTTGCATACAACAACAGTTACCACGCAAGTATTGGCATGCCGCCATATGAAGCGTTGTATGGACGAAAATGTTGGACTCCACTATGTTGGGACGAGGTTGGTGAAAGGCAACTTCTAGGACCAGAATTGGTACACTAAACTGCGGAGATCGTGAAAGTTATAAGAGCGCGTTTATTAGCTGCTCAAGACAGACAGAAGAAGTATGCGGATCAACATCGTCAGAACCGAGAATTTGAGGTGGGAAACTTCGTGTTTCTGAAAGTTTCACCCTGGAAAGGGAAAATTCGTTTTAGGAAGAAGGGTAAGCTTAGTCCAAGATTTATTGGACCTTTTGAAGTTTTGCGACGAGTTGGTGTGGTAGCTTATGAAGTAACTCTACCTCCAGAGCTGGTACATATCCACAATGTTTTCCATGTATCTGTTTTAAGGCCTTATAAGCCATATTATAAACATGTGATAAAATATGAACCTATGCAGTTCGAGAAAGATCTAACTTACGAGGAAGTTCCACTTCAGATAGCAGACAGGAAGGAACAGGTTCTCAGGAATAAAGTGATACCTTCCGTTAAGGTTCTATGGAGGAACCACAATGCTGATGAAGCTACGTGGGAACTAGAAGTTAAAATGATGAAGAATTATCCTGAGTTGTTTGTTTATTCCTAGTTCTATAATTCTGAGGACAGAATCCTTGTAAGAAGGGAAGGATGTAGCGATAGCGTTGTGATTCTGAGGACAGAATCCTTGTAAGAAGGGAAGGATGTAGCGATAGCGTTGTGATTCCGAGGACCGAATCCTTGTAAGGAGGGAAGGATGTAACGATTGTGAATTTTGTAAATAATTTAAAATATTTATTGAGTTAATAAATATTTTAACTGATTTATTTATGGAGTAAAATGAATAAATAAATCATGAGGATTACTACAGAATAGTTTAATTATGTATGAATATGTTGGTTAAAGTTATGTTAGATAATTTATATTTTAGTGTGTGATTTTATTACATTGAATAGTAATATTCTAATTTAATTAAAATAATTAAATTAGAGGTTAAATGATTTGGAAACAAAGTGATTTATTAAGTAAAATTTATTAAATAAACTTATAATAATTTTGTTGTTAAGTTTAAATTAAATTTAATAATAAAAGTGGTGTGACATGTGACTTTATAATAAGAGAATATAAAAATAATTTAGTAGTTGCTAGGTTGGTTTTACCAAACATGGCCTTCTGGCCTTTAGTTTATTAAACTGACAAAACCTTTTGGTTTTGTTTAACTGATAACCCATATCAGTTTTTACGTGTTTTATATGGCCAAAGCTTGTATCAGTGTGTTGAGAGAAGAGAAGAAAATTCTCTGTGGAAATTGAAAGAGGGAAGTTTTGTGAATTAAGGATGTTCTTCGAGGAATTTCAATCATCCTCTCATCATCTACACAAGCACAAACAAGGATTTAAGGTATAATTTAACCCTTTTGTTCTTAATTTTTGTGTTCTTAAGTTTTGTAAAATCAGGGTTTTTAAAGGATGAATTGGTGAATGATTGCTATATATGTGTGTTGAAAGGTGTTTGTAATTCATTGTATGTAAGTTACAAACAATTTTCAGAAATTAAATTGTTGTAAAACAAGTTTTAAATTAGAAATTTGTGTTCTTGAGGAATATATATGTTTTGGTTTACTTTGGGTTAAAAATTGATGATTTAATCATGTATTTATCTGTAAATTGAGAGTTGTTTATGATATTATGTTTAAAAACGAAAACAATGCAGGTATTGTGGTCTAATTTAGTTAAAAATTGTGTAAATGGTGAGTTGATTCACTAAAAGTATGAGTTTTGGAAAAATTAAGAAAAATTGATTTAAATCCTTTGGGTTTTGTTGTTTTGATTGTTTTAGGTTGTAAGAATCGGTATATAGCTGTTTGGTGTTGATTTTAAGAGGTTTATAATAATTGGGTATGCTTTATTTGGTGTTTGATGATTGAAAAATTCGTGTTTTTGGATTGGAATTCTGCAGTTCGCAAAACTGCAGAAACTGGAATCCAGGGAGCTTGCCCCGGCGAGCTCATTAAGCCAATTTCCTCGCCCCGGTGAGCTCACTGAACTAAGTTTCTCGCCCCGGCGAGAGTTTTGTGCTGTAATTTTCTCGCGCCAGTGGGAATTGCAGAGAATGAAATTTTTATTATTATTTAACTTTTTTCTTATGATATGCTACGCTATGCAAGATAATTAAAACTTAAATTAATGTATAACCTAGAATTATAACCTAATGCTTTGATACCATCCTGAGAGGCCCCCAAATTCTCTACACTCCCTGTAGTAGATTTGGGGCTCACGTTAACCTAATCAACTATAAATATTCCATAATATATAACTTCTATCTATCCAAGGTTCACAGTATCCCATAACAGATAGTAATTCTCGCCAGAATACTAACTGTGTTTGGATACCCTCACTTGGATGTATAGATTCATATTGTATGGATATCTCTTTTATATCAATAATTCCTGTCTATCTGACATTCACAGTATTAATGATAAGATTGTTCTTGGAACTGAGGGGCGCATTCCGGTAAAGGTGGCACCTTACCGGTGCTCATTAAGTCTTACAAAACTCCTAATATCATTCAAATACCCTCATTCAGATGTATAGTTCATATAGATACTGTACTAAATCAATACTACTTTTTAACTTAACTAAGAATGTAAATACAACGTAATTGATACAACCAAAGATGATAATATATATTTCATAACCTTAAGTTTGATTACATCATTCTCAGTACCATGTTTTTATTACAACAAAGTCTTATAAGACTTGAATTTATTAAAACAATAAGATAACACTAATTACACTGCCTCTTTCCATTGTTCGTCCCCGAAGTTCCAGGATTACCATCTAAACTGCAAAGGAAAGTTTTATGCAAGAATGAGCTACATAATGCTCAACAAGTTTATTCAAAAATGTAAACACAATGTGTTTGATTTGAAGGAAGTTCAAAAGCTTTTGCGTAACTGAGAGTTCAGTACATGAACCATATGTTCCAACCAGTTCTATCAGTCTTCAATGACTTAGAAAAGCTTTGTTCAGATATCTTATAGGGGATCGGTGTTAGGTTTGTATAACACGAACATGCAATCAAATTACATAAATAAAGCGGAAGCGCGATAAAATCGGATTTTAAAATTTTATACAAACCATCACCATGATCAATCTATGTGCTCAATTAACGATATAAACGAAAGAGATAGAGATTAAGAAATTATACCCTCGTAGAACCGTGCTTCCTCGGGTACAAGTTCACCTCCAATTCCTTTGCGTTCTCCTTGAATTCCACCGACTAAATTCCTTTGCTTAATCAACGTTAGCCACCCAAGTGTTTGGCCTCTAGAGGTGATCTACCAAGGAAGAATAGTTATTCAAGAAGTTGGGTATTGGCAAAACTCTAGTTTATATCTCTATAGAAATTGCAAGTACTCTCCACAATCTAATGTAAGAGTGTGTAACCCTAATCTATGATAAGACTCCTCTTATTTACATATGTAGGAAAACCATTCCCTAAACTATTTAGGATTAGGGTTTCTATTATAATTAAACTCCTTTAATTAATTATGCTCCTAATCCAATTAGAAATTCATGTGTGAGTACTTCTATTAATTAATTCCCAATCCCTATTAGGAATTAAATAATAGTAATAGTAATAATAATAATAAGACTCCTCTTATTAATTTATATTTAATATTTTTGAAATATTAAATAATAAATATTAAGCTATTTAATTTATTCTATCCCCATAGATTAAATTAAATACACTCTTATTATTACAATTATGTCATTTACTTCTTAAATAAATATTTTTCTTTTGCGGTGTGACCCTTTAGGTTCTCCATATTAAACCGGTTGTGGATAAATCAATTAGAACAATTCTAATTTTATTTAAATAAATAAATTAAACTATTTAATTCATTTAAATAAATAATATTTATTCTACAATAAGGGTAAGCCCCCTTAGCGATCAACGACTTTCCAGATAATATAGATTTCAACATTAATCACAAAAGAACCTTTCAGTGAATAGTTACCATACAATTCAATCCTTCTACCATACAATGTCTCAATTAAATATAAGACATAGATTTACTGTCAAGTCTTATTTTATTTAATTATATGTATTTCGATTCCCAAATGCACAACTCTAAATAATGCAAATTAGAAACTCCTTTCTAATTTCATCCTGCCTTGGCCAAGGACTACTGAGTTGTCATTTATCGAATCACATAGGACATTCATATCTTTTACTAGACGTGGTAGATTCTTTGTTGATTATTCACCTATCTCCATGTACAAGTTATTATACCCAATCATACCCTTTGATATACCCTAAAGGTCTTAAGGGACATGTCAAAGTATAACTCATCATACACAAGTTACTATGATGATCTCAAGTCCAAGGATCACTTGTACTACTATCACTATAGGAATTCCTATTGATAGGCGAGTAAAACTCCATTAGGTATTCCTTAGCAAGCCACGTTCAGTGAACTTATTCTCCAATAAGCACCTACATACTTGCTTTAGTGTCTCCACACAAATGATTATGAGATCAATCATCCTCTTCTTAAGAGCAACCAACGTATGTACTAATCTATCCGGATTCACTAATCCCCTATTTAGTAATCCAACGATTAGGAACGATTTTAGTTTGTGAGTTATCTAGAATTTAGATCTCATTAGCATGATCACCATCATGATTCTAAAAGCATTGCTCAAAACTATGGGTTTATCACATTTACTATAACAGCACCATGTAGATAATATAAAATGCCTTTTAAGAAAATCAATTCTTTTATTAATAAATGATTAAGATTACAAAGTATATGCTACATCATATCAAATATGATTGGCTTGTGTGCATACTACTTTCAATCTCCCACTTGCACTAAAGCCAATCACCTTGGTATCTAATACCCATCTTCTCTAAGTGACGATCAAACTGTTGTTGAGTTAAAGCTTTAGTAAATGGATCTGCAATGTTGTCTTGAGAGTCCACACGCTCCAGGGTGATATCTCCTCTTTCAATGATCTCTCTAATCAAATGAAACCGCCGCAATACGTGTTTGGATTTCTGATGAGACCTTGGTTCCTTAGCCTGCGCAACAGCTCCGTTGTTGTCACAGAATAAAGGTACAGCTCCTCTAATGCTAGGAACCACTCCAAGTTCAGTTACGAACTTCTTCATCCAAACAGCTTCCTTTGTAGCTTCACTTGTAGCTATGTACTCTGCCTCTGTCACTAAATCAGCAACTGTTTGCTACTTGAAACTTTTCCAACTCACCGCGCCACCGTTTAAGGTAAACACATACCTTGAAACGGATTTACTGTCATCTTGGCCCGTTTGAAAACTTGAGTCTGTATAGCCCTCTAGTTTCAATTCAGACCCATCGTAGACAAGAAATACATCCTTAGTTCTTCTCAAGTACTTTAGGATGTTTTTTACTGCCTTCTAGTGCTCTTCTCCTGGATTCGACTGATATCTGCTCGTTACATTAAGTGCATGAGCGACATCTGGTCTAGTACATATCATACCGTACATGATAGATCCTATTACGGAAGCAAAAGGAATCTTACTCATTCGGTCTCTCTCTTCAGGTGTCTTTGGGGCCTGTTTCTTGGAGAGATGTATTCCATGGCTCATCGGCATGAGACCTCTCTTGGAATCTTCCATGTTAAACTTCTTTAGCATCGAGTCAATGTACTTTCCTTGGGTCAAGCTTAACATCCTTTTAGATCTATCTCTATAGATCTTTATCCCCAAAATATAGGATGTCTCACCCAAGTCCTTCATGGAGAAGTGTTTAGATAACCAAATTTTGATCGACTGTAGCATAGGAACATCATTCCCTATTAGTAATATGTCATCAATATATAATACAAGGAATGAAATAGCGCTCCCACTAACCTTCTTGTACACACATGGTTCATCTTCATTTTTGATAAAATCAAACCTTTTGATTATCTCATCAAAACGGATGTTCCATCTTCGAGAAGCTTGCTTCAATCCATAAATGGATCGTTGTAGCTTACAAACTTGGTTTGTTCCAACTGTAATGCCCGTGAATTTTGAACATCCTTATTAATTAAATCTAATTTAATTTAATGAGTTAACGTTGTGTTCTATTTAAACCAACTTGGGTTAATTGGTGGGAGATGTATAAGATATGTCTATACTTGTGTTGGCAGGTATGATATAACTATGGCTAAGAAATAACCATATGTGAGTCAAGTGTAGGAATTGGTGTGTAATGACTAAAATGGCCAAGAGTGGTTAATAACCAAGGTAATTATGAAGGGGCAATAACCATTGTATATCCAAGTGGTTAATAACCAATGTAATTATGGCGGGATAATAACCATTGTGTTTAAACAATGTAATTATGACAAGATAATAACCAATGTCTAATAACCAATGAAGAATGGTTAATAACTACTGGATAATTAAGATTTTGCGAAAAGACTATTTTAACCTTAAAAGAAGTTGGGTAATGTTTAAAATACCCTTGAGGAAGTTGCTAGGAAGCTTCCTATTATTGATGAATTGACCAAATTGCCCTTGCCTAGTCATGGTTAATGACTATTTTGCCCACGGTCTCTACTTTCCTATAAATAGGACCCCTCACCAATGGTAGTGAGGTTGATTCATTATTCACCAAGTATAGAGAGAGTGTTAGAGAGAGAGTTTAAAGAAAAAGCAAGAACAAATCTTGTGGGAGAAAGAAGAAGGTCTTGATTGTTTAGGCCATCCCCATTCACAACCTATTTTGGGAAGGAAAAGAAGAAGAAGAAATCGAAAAGGTATAACTCCAAACTTTAAGCTATTTTAATGTGTTTGGACATAGATCCTTGAAGTTTTATGTTCTTGATGGCTAGAACCTTATGATAAGGTTAGATCTTGAATATATAATGTTTTGCTTGTTCATATGTGTGAGTTTATGTTGGAAAAATTTAGAAGAAAGGAAGTAAAGGAGATTTCCGGAAATTTTGTTTGAAAAAGGTTGTTATATGCTTGTCATTTTGAAATCTATAAAGGGATTGATGAGTAGGTTTTATACCTACGAATTGGATACCATTTGATTGCACTATTGTTAATTTCCTTAAGTCATAGTTACTTTTCATGTGTTGTTTTTGTGTTTTTGTAGGCATTTTGCATTTGGAACCAAAGTGGTGGGGATGGAGTGTTGAAGCAGGAAAGTTAAGAAAATTTTGCAAGTTGCTGAGCACCTGCGCGGGCGCGCAGGATTTACATTGGGAGGCAGCACGGGCGCGCTTGATGTCAGGTTGAGTGTCTGTGCTGGGGTGCTGCGCGAGCACGCTGGGTTTGTACTGTGGCTTGGCGCGGGCGCGCTAGTGCGTGTTGACTGAGTTAATTGCTCGTGTTTTAAAACAGATTTTGATGTGTAATTGGATTTGGTTCTCTTTAATTAATTAGGGTTTTTTATCAGATACTATAAGTATGTGTTTTTTAGTTGGTAATGGGATTATCTATGATTAAGAAAACCCTAGTTTGGAGCAATTGGAGAAGACGGGAAGCGAGTTGAGAACGAGGAGAAAGCAAGGAGGAGCAGGACAGAGATTGAAGGATTGCTTATAGTGTTTCTTCTCTTGACTCTCTATTCTAAACTTTTTGATGTTATTAAACTTGTGGAAGATGAATTCTAGTTTATTTATGAACTAAATTTCTTTTAAGGCTATAATGGATCTTAATGCGTAGTTTTGAATAGCATGTTTCTTTGAATATTATGATTAGTTATTTCTGGATTGTCTATTATGGTTTGTGCTGAATTACTTAATTATCTGGCCAATAATTACTGGGTTATTCTATATGAATTTGAAAGATGAAGTATAGAAGTAGAACTGACCATAGTAGCATGTGTTTGTGTCTTCTGCTGTCGATGGAATTCATAATTTGTGATTAGGATAGAGATATACCTATCACCGCATGTAATCAAAATAGGGAACTTGGGCTTTAAATCCTTTTTAATTGTAATTCACATAGAAATATAGTGAGTTAGTTATTTAGGATGATTAACTTGAATCTATCAATTGTGGATTTGAGTTAAGTTGTTTGTGAAACATTGAAAGATGATCATAAATTGTGATGTGTTCCTGGTTAACAATCTAGAATATCTAGCATAATCCAAAGGGGAGCATGTTAAGTAAAATAAAGTATTAAGTGAAGTTGTAGTCTTAAGTCTTTAAAAATCTGTTCTCAAACTAGTGTTATTAATTTAATTTAGAATTAATTAGTTAAATTCAAAACCTCAGAAATATAAAACCATTCGTTTACTAAAAACTGATTTGATTTAAACATGGAATTTGTCATTGTAGAATCAATTCTTCTCTGTGGGACGATACTCTACTTTCACTTTATTACTTGTGGACTGCGTATACTTGCGTATTTTTGCTAGTATAGATTTTGGCAAACAGGGATCTTGTGATTTTCTTTCTTGATATGCTAGATCCATAGGTTAGGGACAAAATCCCTTTTGAATCACTCAAATATGTCGAAAAATGAGCAAACCATGAATTTATTACCAAAGCATGCCAACTATTGAACAACCTTGCTGACCCCTGACTTTGAGCCTGTTTTCCGAGACCTAAACATAACCAAATTTGATGTTTGATAAATGAAACGTGTAGTCAGGAAGATATGAATCCAACAAAATCGACGGATTATAAATCGAAGTTGTAAATTTTGTTTTATGAAGGTTTTGGTGAAAGACCCCAAATTTGGAAATCAAGAACGAAAATTAGAAAAAAATTTAACTATTTGTTATTTAATTATGTTTAAATAATAAATAAAGTTAAGTAATTGATTAATTATTATTAAATAATGATTAAGGATAATTAAGAATTTTAAATTAATTATTTATGATTTGATTAACTTTAAAATATAAATAAACCTAATTAGTTATTATTTATTATTAAATAATAACTAAAGATAATTAGTACTCACTTATTAGTTTTTTATTATTTGATTAACATTAAATAATAAATAAACCTAATTAGTTATTATTAAATAATGACTAAAGATAATTATTACTCACTAATTAATTATTTATTATTTGATTAACTTTAAATAATAAATAAACTTAATTAGTTATCATTTATTAAATAATAACTAAAGATAATTCTTATTCACTAAGTAATTATTTATTACTTGATTAACCTTAAATAATAAATAAATCTAATTAGTTATTATTTATTATTAAATAATAACTAAAGATAATTCATATTTACTAATTAATTATTTATTATTTAATTAATTTTAAATAATAAATAAATCTAATTATCTATTATTTATTATTAAATAATAACTAAAAATAATCGTTACGCACTAATTAATTATTTGATTAACTTTAAATAATAAACAAACCTAATTAATTATTATTTAATTTTAAATAATAATTAAAGACAATTAAAATTTATAATTTGATTAATAATTAAATAATAAGTGAATATAATTAGTAATTAAGTACTATTAATAATAATAACCAAAGATAATTAATTAATTACTATTTAATAGTAATTAATTGAAGATAGAGTCAATAAAATAGAGAGAGCTTAATAACCCATTAATTAAACAATCATAATAAATTGCTTAAGGGTTTAATAAATAAATATTACTTAAGAAAGAGTAATGTTAATCAATTAAACAATTATTATTAATTGTTTAAGGGTTTAATAAGTGTTTATCACTTAAGGGAAACATTGGTAATTAATTAAACCATCAACCTAAAGATCAATTAAGTGTCTTATAGGATTTACAATGGTTTATGTGTGCTATGTGATTTGCTTAATTGTTAAATAAATAGCATAAGTAAGCGTGTCGATATACAACTACGCAGTACTAATTGATAGATCAACATTATCAATGTTAAGTTCTTCAAGGCCAATTAGTTAAAGCTAGAATTATTTGTAGCTGAGCAGACAGGCAAGTTCCTAATCCTAAACTTCTTATATTATTGCATGTTCCCTAACTCAATCTCGAGTTATTATTTTCGAAGCATGTTAGTGAATAATTATTGTCGATTATTCTCATCTATACTGATTATTGAGATTCGCACATTGTGCAATTGAATTCCTATCCTATTATGATTGAACTGTAAATTTAATTAAAGTTCTTTCAAGTATGAATTGTTTATGAGATCGATCTATGCTATTTGTATCAGCTAGATGCAACATGTCTAAATTGGTTAAGACAATGGTATTTTAAAAGCTGTTCTTATTAAATTGTTGTGGTAAGAACTCTTGGCTGAGAAAAGGATAAACTTGTTTAAGGCATGATATCAATGCTGGTTATTAAGTGTTTATGCATAAATCACGGGGTATGAAAGGCTGATCCCCTTGATTACCAAAAACTTTTTCAGAGGTCCAGTTTAAATGCTGAGAACCTTGGCAAATGTCTATGGTTATTTTCAACCACTCAGTAATTGTCATTCAATTATTCGAATATTCAATTGTTGACTATTAATTCATGTTTCTTCACAATTTTATACTGTCGTTGAACATTGAAAGCGAAACTTCCTTCTATTCATGATATATCTCCCTTGTGTATAAACTTGCTAAGCAAACTAGTTGCTTACCCTTGCTATATCATGATTTTTATTTCAGCTAAGGCAGAAACGTCAAAAGGGGACAATGGAAAAGGGAAGGTGCAAGAATAGTTGCCTGATAGAGCTTATGTATTAGTTATCTGAAAATGTTATTTGGTTATGTGAACTCTTATTGTATTAAGGGTATGTTTTTAAGTTAAGGTTAAAGAACCTTGGGACCATGATTGTAAGACGTTATTACTATTTCGATAGACATTGTATGATTATTATTCCGCATTTAGTTAGAAAGTATGTTTGTTGTTGAGTATCGTGAACACCGAATTCGAGGTTAGGAAACCCGGATTTGGGGGTGTCACAGGTTGGTATCAAAGCTGTAGGTTAGGTTATAAACGTTAGGAATGAGAAACCTAGGTTATAACCTTAGTAGAAAACTCATATAGAGTATGTAGGTGATGGATTGAGGAGATCCATCGAGTTCTAGTTGTACCGAATAAAATATCATTTCATTTTATCAATGAATATATTTTATTGTGGTACTGATATTGTTTATGGTGTGGTGTATTTTAGGATGTCGAACGAGAGTCAAGATAGGTAATCAGTGAACCAGGAACCCATAGAACCTGAGGTGATAGGAGATTTGCTGGCGAGGGACGCCGAGCTAGAGGTTAGGGCTGAACAACTAGAGACACAGGACCACACCCTCCAGATTTCTGAACAGCAGTACAACGACGCTGCTTACCAGGCCCAGGCTGAGTTAGCCGAGTTGCGAGGGAGGCTGCAGAAGAGAGAGCTACAGTTAGGACAGTTGAGGGATGAGGTGAAAGCTAAGATGTGATGATATATGATTTGGAGCGAGCCTTAGACATTGCCTTTATGCAGTTCAACGCCAAATGGATGGATCTGCTCTCTAGTAGTGAGAGCAAGCGTTGAGTTGTATTCACCTTGTGTCCCTTAGAGGATAGTTGGAGGTGGGCAGTTATGCCTTGAGCAGTGAAGTTGGTACTACTTTTGATTTACTAGAGTTTGTATTAACCTCAGTAGGTGCGAGGTAGTTCGTATGTAGGATGTACTTCCATTTATGTAGGTAGAAAAAGAATGGTTTAAGTAAACCCCATCTTTGGTTATTTTACTGGGATGGTAGCATTTATAGCAATATACCTGTGATAAACGTGTAAAACACTAAAGTTGGTATATGAATATAAATGCATTATTGTGGTATGTGTTTGAGAATTTTACCTGGTAAACCGTCAATTCAATGGTTATGTTAATTCAGTAAAACTGAATCGGTATTTTAGCAACTTGAATCACTAATCGGGTAAAAGTAGAATTCCCGAGGTTGGGTAATCTAGAGCTCCCACATGATGGTCATGTGATTGTTCGAGTACAATATTGTATTGCATGTTAAATACTTATATGTTACTAAAACCCGAGTAACGTGTTGGGACTTTGTTTAAACAGATAATGCCGCCCAGACGAATCCTACAAAACCAAGGGGTCGAAGAGCCGGTTAACAATGCAGAGGGAACTCAACCAAACCCAATGCAAGACTTTATCAACATGATGGCCGAAGCTCTGCGGAATCAAACGACTACCGCAGGAAACCAGACGGACAACCACTTAGCCAATTTTAAAGACTTCAAGGCAGTAGGGCTGCCGGAGTTTAGGGGAACAGCGGACCCGATAGAGGCTCAGTCGTGGATAAAGGAGATTGAAAAGGCCTTTGTCATTGCTAGAGTCGCTGAGGAGCAGAAGACAGTTTTTGCTACCTACCTAATGAAAGGTGAGGCTAACTTTTGGTGGGAAGCCAATCAGAACAAAGCTGGAACTGGAGTCGTGGCGTGGGAAGCATTCAAGACATTGTTTTTCGAGAATTACTTTCCCGAGAGTACACAGACGAAAATGGAAATCAAGTTTTTGGAGTTGAAGCAAGAAAATTTGTCAGAGTACGCTGCAAAATTCAATGAATTGGCTAGATTCGCCCCACATCAGGTGGATACTGAGGTGAGGAAGGCCAGGAGATTCGAGAATGGATTAAAGCCGTGGATCTACAGTAAGGTAGCGGTTTTGCAAATTACATCGTTCTCAACCTTGTTGGAGAAAGCTCTCATTGCCGAAGGTGGGAGTGAAGTGGTTTCAAAATATAATCGGGAAAAGAACAAGAAGAAGGTAGAAGGAGGAAATGCAAATGTTAGCGGTGGTGGCAGCAACAACAGGAAGCGTCAATGGAGAAGTGGGGGTAGCAATTCTGAAATCCAGCAAGGGAGCATACAACAGAAAAGGCAGGTATGTGGGAATTGCGGAAAGGGTCACTCGGGAGAGTGTATGAAGGGGAAGATGGTTTGTTATACCTGTGGACAAGAAGGGCATATCTTGCCCAATTGTCCTAAGGCGAAGAAAGGAGGTTGCTTCAATTGTGGAGAGATAGGACATCGGAGCAAGGAATGTCCCCGAAAGAGAAACATGGATGGCAGAAACGGCAATAGGGGCAACAACTCGAGAGCAACCAGTGGAGGACCAGCCCAGCCAAATAAGCCAACAACGAGGACCTTCAACATGACAGTACAAGATGTTGTGACATCCAGAGAGGTGGTGTCAGGTATTATTCCAATCAACAACATAGATGCCTATGTGCTATTTGATTCGGGAGCTTCATGTTCTTTTGTTTCTGATGAATTTGCTCAAAGACTTAATTTTCTTAGTGAACTGTTAGAACACCCGATGAATGTAGAAGTAGCAAACAAAGAGATTATCCCCGTAAACTACATTTATAAGAATTGTTGTGCTGATGTGAGAGGGTTTAAGCTTAACGTGGACTTGTTGCCGATTTGTCTTGGAGAATTCGATGTAATCCTTGGGATGGACTGGTTAGCAAGCCACGGGGCGGTCATTGACTGTAAGAAAAAGTGCGTACACCTGCAGACTCCGGGTAAGTCGAAGGTGGTGTACTATGGTAGTAAATCGCCGAGACAATCTTGTTGTCTGACGATGATGCAAGCGAAGAGATTGCTTAAGAAGGGTTGTATAGGTTATTTGGCTCACGTGGTAGATACTCGACGGGTCGAGGGTGAACTGAGTCAGATACCCATCGTAAGGGAATTCGTTGATGTCTTCCCAGATGAAATTCCGGGATTGCCGCCAGATAGAGAGATAGAATTTGTGATTGACTTGGTACCCGGGACGACACCGATATCCAAGGCGCCTTACCGAATGCCACCAGTAGAGATGAAATAGCTGATGGTTCAATTGCAGGAACTGTTAGACAAGGGTTATATCAGACTGAGCGTGTCACCATGGGGAGCGCCAGTTCTGTTCGTAAAGAAGAAGGATGGCTCGATGAGGCTTTGTATCGACTACCGTGAGTTGAACAAAGTTACAATTAAGAATAGGTATCCGCTGCCCAGGATAGACGATCTGTTTGATTAACTCAAGGGAGCAAAATACTTCTCGAAGATTGATTTAAGGACGGGTTATCATCAACTAAGGGTAAGGCAGGAGGATATCCCGAAGACGACATTCAGAACTCGTTATGGACATTTCGAGTTCCTGGTTATGTCATTTGGACTGACAAATGCACTAGCGACATTCATGGATATGATGAACAGAGTGTTCAAGCAGTATTTGGACAAGTTCGTGGTAGTATTCATCGATGACATCTTCGTGTATTCAGTGTCAGAGGAAGAACATGCTGAACATCTAAGGATTGCCTTGGAGGCATTAAGAAGGGAGAAGCTATACGCGAAGTTTTCAAAGTGTGAATTTTGGTTGCAGAGGGTGCAGTTTCTTGGACACGTCATTGACAGTAATGGTGTTTCGGTAGACCCAGCAAAGGTGGAAGCCATTATCAACTGGGAGCAGCCAAAGACGCCAACGGAGATCAGGAGTTTCCTAGGGTTAGCGGGATACTATCGGAGATTCATCCAGGATTTCTCGAAGATAGCATCACCGTTGACCAATCTAACTAGAAAGACGGTAAAGTTTGTTTGGACGGAGAAGTACGAGGAGAGTTTCTTGGAGCTGAAGAAGAGACTTAGCCAAGCACCAGTGTTGGCATTACCAGACGACACTGGGGGTTTTGTAGTATGCAGTGATGCGTCACACAAGGGCCTTGGTTGTGTACTAATGCAGCACGACAGGGTCATTGCGTACGCTTCACACCAGCTGAAGGACTATGAGAAGGGATACCCGACTCATGATCTGGAGTTAGCAGCAGTAGTGTTCCCCTTGAAGATTTGGAGGCACTACTTATATGGAGAGAGGTGCGAGATATATACAGATCACAAAAGTCTGAAATATATCTTCACTTAGAAGGAGCTGAATATGAGGCAGCGCCGATGGTTAGAATTGATCAAGGATTACGATTGTGAAATTCTGTACCATCTAGGCAAAGCAAATGTAGTGGCAGATGCCCTGAGTAGGAAAGACAGAGAGAAATTGATGAGGCTTACAACTCAGGCAGAGCTGATAAAGGACTTTGGACGCCTGGAACTGGAAGTTCAGTATCCAATGGAGACAGACAAAAAATTGTTCACCATGACAGTAGGTCCGACTCTACTGGATAAGATAAAGGAGGCCCAAGAATTTGATGAGGAATGCATTGGCATTAAAAAGCAACTGTCGAAAGGAAAAACGTTGAAGTTCAAGGTTGACAGCACAGGTCTGCTGAGGTTCGAGGGAAGGATCTGGATACCCTATGTACCCGACTTAAGGGAAGAAATATTGCAGGAGGCCCATAATACGAGATTTTCGGTACATCCGGGTAGCACCAAGATGTATCAAGATCTTCGTCAACATTATTGGTGGCCGCATTTGAAAGGGGAAGTTGCGGAATTTGTCAGTCGGTGTTTAATTTGTCAGAGGGTCAAGGCAGAGCACCAACGGCCGAGCGGATTGTTGCAACCCTTAGAGATTCCCGAGTGGAAGTGGGAGCACATCACTATAGATTTTGTGGTAGGACTCCCGACAACACAAAAGGGTCTAGACGCCATCTGGGTGATCGTAGATCGTTTGACCAAGTCTGCCCACTTTCTACCGATCAAGATTAGGTACAAATTAGAACAGTTGGCGAAACTCTACGTCAAGGAGATAGTATCGCGACATGGAGTACCAGTGTCTATTGTATCTGACAGAGATCCACGCTTCACGTCAAATTTTTTGAGAAGTCTACAGGAAAGAATGGGAACACAATTGAAAATGAGTACGGCGTATCATCCTCAGACCGACGGTCAGAGCGAGCGAACAATTCAGACCCTGGAGGACATGCTCCGGGCAGTTGTGATGGACTTAGGTGGCAGCTGGGACGATCATTTGCCCTTGGTAGAGTTTGCTTACAATAATAGTTATCACGCTAGCATCGGTATGCCACCGTACGAAGCGTTATATGGAAGAAAGTGTCGAACGCCGTTATGTTGGGATGAAGTTGGTGAACGGAGATTGTTGGGACCAGAATTGGTACAACAAACCGTGGAAATCATTAAAGTAATAAGACAGCGGTTAGTAGCAGCCCAGGATCGTCAGAAGAAGTATGCCGACTTACATCGTCAGAAACGAGACTTTGAAGTTGGTAGTTATGTGTTTCTGAAGGTATCTCCCTGGAAAGGGAAGATCTGTTTTGGGAAGAAGGGCAAGCTGAGCCCTAGATTCATAGGACCTTTTGAAATATTAAGGAGAGTAGGCGAAGTGGCGTACGAGGTAGCATTACCTCCTGAACTTGAGCACATTCACAACGTGTTTCATGTATCAGTGTTGCGTCCGTATAAGCCAGATTACAAGCATGTCATCTCCTATGAGCCAATTCAAGTCGAAAAGGACTTATCGTACTAGGAGATTCCTGTCCAAATACTTGATAGGAAGGAGCAAACGCTGAGGAATAAAACCATTCATTCGGTTAAAGTACTCTGGAGGAATCACGCGATGGAAGAAGCCACGTGGGAACTCGAAGAGAAGATGAGAGCAAATTACCCTCAGTTATTTGAGTAACCCTATTTTTGCAATTCCGAGGACGGAATTTTTATAAGGGGGGAGGGATGTAATGCCCGTGAATTTTGAACATCCTTATTAATTAAATCTAATTTAATTTAATGAGTTAACGTTGTGTTCTATTTAAACCAACTTGGGTTAATTTGTGGGAGATGTATAAGCTATGTCTATACTTGTGTTGGCAGGTATGATATAACTATGGCTAAGAAATAACCATATGTGAGTCAAGTGTAGGAATTGGTGTGTAATGACTAAAATGGCCAAGAGTGGTTAATAACCAAGGTAATTATGAAGGGGCAATAACCATTGTATATCCAAGTGGTTAATAACCAATGTAATTATGGCGGGATAATAACCATTGTGTTTAAACAATGTAATTATGACAAGATAATAACCAATGTCTAATAACCAATGAAGAATGGTTAATAACTACTAGATAATTAAGATTTTGCGAAAAGACTATTTTAACCTTAAAAGAAGTTGGGTATTGTTTAAAATACCCTTGAGGAAGTTGCTAGGAAGCTTCCTATTATTGATGAATTGACCAAATTGCCCTTGCCTAGTCATTGTTAATGACTATTTTGCCCACGGTCTCTAGTTTCCTATAAATAGGACCCCTCACCAATGGTAGTGAGGTTGGTTCATTATTCACCAAGTATAGAGAGAGTGTTAGAGAGAGTTTGAAGAAAAAGCAAGAACAAATCTTGTGGGAGAAAGAAGAAGGTCTTGATTGTTTAGGCCATCCCCATTCACAACCTATTTTGGGAAGGAAAAGAAGAAGAAGAAATCGAAAAGGTATAACTCCAAACTTTAAGCTATTTTAATGTGTTTGGACATAGATCCTTGAAGTTTTATGTTCTTGATGGCTAGAACCTTATGATAAGTGTAGACACCCAAATTTTGCACTTCGTATACTAACCTTGGCAGGAGGGCAAATTCGTCAAATGGACCGGCCTGCGAGAGCAAAAGATGGAAAAAGTACAGACGCTCGACGCCACCATGACAATGTGCAACCGAAATCGACGTGACAGCAAGGCCATCCGAATTTGGCATTTCCGGAAGGTGTGGCACGCCTCCCAATGATTCCCGGACTATAAAATATGAGCCTGTCAGCGAAAACCAGCGTCACGGCACGAGAATCGAGGCATAGCACGAAAATTGAGAAAGTCAAGCCAGCCAGCCGCGGATTGATCTGCGGCCAAGTGGGTGCGCCAGCACGGAAACCAGGAAATCAGCACTATCAGCTGAGTGCGATGGGAGGTGGGCCAGCCAGCCGCAGATGGATCTGCGGCCAGCCGCAGATCAATCTGCGGCTGGCTCTGGCCAGCCTATTTCAGCCCAGTTTCGTGCAGCATACAGAGGGAAGAAGAAGGAAAAACAGCAACCAGCAGCTCGGAAATGGGGAAAAACAGCAGCAAAAACAAGAGCAATTAGGAAAGAAAAAGAGTGAAAAGAGTGAGGAATTGTACCAATGTTGTGAGATTACATCTCATATTTTCTACTCTACTCAATACACAAATTCATACATATTGTGAGGATCATGTGCAAGGTGAAAAAAACCCTTTGTTATAGCATGTTGTTTTACCATTTTTGTTAAGCTTTTTGTCATTCGAATTATATTAAATGTAGTTGTTCTTGTATATTGTTGTGAATCCTTGGATTGAGGGCTATTAGTGAGGGTTCCAAATGGAACGAAATTCCTCCTAATGGCCCGATGATATCCATTTGGTGAATTTTTAGCTCGTTGTAATGATGTATTGTGCATAGATCGTTTAAATTGCTATTCTTAGGATCTTGTGGGTGTGTAGCGATTTTGGATGTGAGCCTAGGAGCGCGACCCCGTGGTCCAAATCCGATGATGGACATCTTTTGATATATGTAGTAGGAGCGATGTGGTCTTCATTGTAAATATGTAAATCGTCGGGCCTTAAAACGACGCCAAGGCGAGAATCGTGTTTAAGGCCCCGAAATAGTGAAACTTGTGATTGTAGGCGTTTGGGGTTATTTTGATGGCTTACATGCCCATGAATAGCTCCGACGCGTGTTTATGCTCGATTTGATTTATGAGATGAAATTGATTTCAAAGCTAAGCGATAAGATTTTCATAAAATCAATCAAACTAGGTTATTAGCATCACGAGGCTTAAAATGAGAAGTGCTAATGAATGTCGATTTCTATGTAAAGGAGAAAGCTAAAGAAAATCGTTTTCAAACGTCACACAAAATGATTTTATAAATAAATGACGTTTTATTAAACCGTTGTGCATAGGGTTAAAGAGATCCTAGAAATTGCCCGTCATTTGAGTTACGAAGGCAACGTATAGATCTCGATTCCTATTTTGACGAAGGTTTAAAACTCTTGTTTTGCCAAAACGACACCTAATGGAAATCTTGCAGTTTTGACAATTAAAATCAAACCTTTCTCATAGAGCTTTCTCGTGTATGCTGAAAAGACATTCCGAAGCGTTTTCAAATTAAAGCACGACTTTCCCTAAAAATCCAAATGATTCTTTCATACAAACTCACCACAACATTCACATAGGTACACATACACACACTCGCGAACACACACACATTTCATGAATTAAAGGATAGGAAAGCATCAAGATTGCGGTAACCGTGTTTTACGGAAGTCGGGGGGTGCCTAACACCTTCCTCTCGCTTAAGCAAGCCCCCGAACTCTATGAATCTCGATTCGCAGACCAATTAATTCGGAGTCACATATGAGCCAGCGATTTATAAAAAACGAAAACTCGGATGAGTTGGTACATCCATTTCAAATATACCAACTGGCGACTCTGGTTAATTGGCTCATCATAAAAAACGATCTTTCAAAACCCCGTCGACATTAATGCCGATCTTTTCTAAAAATCATTCAATCAAAAGGCTAAATTTGGAAAAGACTAACGATACGAAAAAACCGACGTCGACAGCTAGCGACTCTGCTGGGGACATTAGAGGGCTTAAGCCGCGTTCAGATCTTGATGTTATCCTATCCTTTTTAAATTCATAAAATGTGTGTGCATGTGATATTTTGATTTTTTTTCTTTTGTTGTGTGAATGTGTATTTCTTCGAATGAATGAATGGTTGAATGAAATTGCTTTACTTCAAAGTAAAATCATTTGCATACGGTGAGGACGATGAATGTGAATGTATGTTGAGAGAGTACCTCCTCCTGAGGCGAACCTGTCGGTTGCTTATTACTGGACTCGAAGGGGCTGCTCCCCGGAGATGGCTCAGGAAACGCACCACCCAAATCCGCTCCAATCGAAAGGATTCAGACGAGTAGATTGCGAAGATTTGGGGACCTTCATGCCGAAAAGCCCGCGAGAGTAACCCTAGGGTAGGTCAGCCTCTGATAAACCTAACGAAAGGGAAGCTTCTTCATGCCCTTTTATCATTCGGCCGAATAAATAAATGTCATGTAAATGGCATATAACTATCATACCGGCATCATCGTAATAAATAGGTCCTATATCATGTGATTACATCACCTGCACATATAAAGAGAATACTGACATGGTTTTGCAGGAGGGCAATCCGTGCCACGTACCAAGGATTTCTAAAAACTTCTAAATACTATCCTGTCATCAAACACTGACCTTGTTCTGCAGGATAAGATTAAGAGAACCGTGAAAGCGTGGCATAACGATCACCAAGAACCCAGAGTAGGGGCATATTCGACCACAAAAAAAAAGGGAAAAAGAAAAAAAAAATAAAAAAAAAAAAGAAAAAGAAAAAGAAATGAATAATAATCAGGCATCAATGTTGACATGCATCTGCCAACTTATAACTGGCACAGTACTAAACTACGGCCCTTGTTTGTTTTACGAGATTGCCCCTACGACCCAACTAAGAGGCCGTAAAGTCCATACTCCATCCATCCAAATGGCAAAGGCCGATAGCCATGAAATTACAGTTCTGCCACTCTAACAATACTGCCGAAATACGAGGGATTCATCCTAGGACTGAGATTAGCCCTGGGAATGTGAATCAAAAATATGATAATAGTGGGAGACTCGAATTGGTCATCCGGCAGGCCATGGGAATATACAGCACCAAAGGGCATAAATTGGACCTAGCTACGGGACTGCTGAGATATCTGAAAGCCGAAGAAGCCCGCAGACAAATGAACAAAGTACATGGCGATGTGTGCGGAGCCCATATGAGCAGAACATTTTTGGCAAAGAAAATCATGTGAACGGATCACTATTGGCTAACCATGAAAACTGACTGCGATGTTCATGTCAGGAAATGCCATCAATGCCAGATCCATGCCAATACGATCCATGCACCTCCTAATGAGCTCCATTGCTTGACCTCACCGTGGCCAGTTGGACCGTGCAACAGGTGATATCCAGGAGGGGGTAAATCCAAGAATATGGCAGTGAATCCTGGCCAGTAGAAGATCAATGGGTTTTAAAATTCTGAGTTTTATTTCAAATCCCTGCACGCTCATGTCATTTTGTCATGTTATTCAAAAAAAAAAAAAAAAACAAAGATCATGTGCTGAAATGTTTTATATATATGACAAGCATTTTTGTTTTATGTCAGGTACCCCGATTTGAGGCACTCTAGCCTGACAAGCAATAGGCCAAATTTGAAGGAAGATCACGATTTTGGTTTAGAGCTAGATTTCGATCTGATGGGGATTGAGCAGGACGAGACAGATATCGACAATACGCCTGATGAGATCAAATGAGGGGTCGAAGATAAACCCAAACCCGACTTAGACCAAACCATCGCCATCAAACATCAGAATCCCTAACGATCACAAAGAACCCGGAATAGGGGCAAATTCAAACACAAAAAAAAAAGAAAAAAAAAGAAAAAAAAAAGAGAAAAAATATATATATAGCCGAGTTGTTGAGCCTGTATGGAGATAGGTTCGCTTGGTCCCATGGCGACGTGATTGGATTGTCCACAGACGTTGTAAGACATCGACTGCCCATCAAGGAGGGTTCCGACCAATTAAGCAAAAGTTGAGAACGTTGAAGCCTGAATGGAGGATGAAAATAAAGGACGAGATTGTCAAGCGGTTTAAGGCAGGAATCATCACGATGTCTATTTACCCTGAATGGCTTTCCGACAGAATCCCAGTACCACAGCCTGGAGGAGAAGTGAGGGGCCGCATCGACTATAGAAATCTGAACGATGCCCTCAAGGAGGAGATATACGACGAATTCAAGATCAAACATTTTGATTCAGTCATTTAACGGCCCAAAATGAATGGGGCAGTGGGAGCTGCAAATAAAACACAAAGACGATCATGGGAAGAATGTCCGCCAATCACCGGGGATGACCGGATTTATTGTCGCTCACCTTATTTGCCTATCGAATCTCAGTTCACACATTTATAGGGGCAGCCCCTTACGCATCTCCCGGGCATATGACAAGAGGGTACGATCCCGGAAATTCAAAATAAACGATTAAGTCCGCAAAAGGATCGCGCCCTGCCAAGGCGAAGCTATGGGGAATTTCGCTCTAAGTTAAAAAGAGCCGTCACGAAAAAAAAAAAAAAAAAAGAATCTCAAAAATCAAAAATTCCCCAAACCTTTCAACAAGCCAAAGGACCGGATCTTTTGTCAGCCAGCAAGATACCGATGCAACCAGTACGAGGGAGATCACAAGAAAAGCAACTTAAACACTGGGGCATTTGTCACTACCCAGGAAATGATGACGTGCAAATTGGCACCCATGCAACAATCCCATCAAACATGCACCATCATCATCAAATGCTACCTCATGTCAATTCAATATTCAACGGTACGATCATCTGGCATTTGTCAAGCATAGTTTTCCCGGGATACGATGATCCGCGTGAAAGGGGGATTTTATTCGGCTTGATAGGAATCGGATTAATTCTGACAAGCAACCGTGGAGCACGATCGTGAGTATGATTAGATGAAGAAGGCTATTCAACCTTTTGATCGGGTACAAAGCCTTAATTCAAAGCAACGTTTGTGACAGAATCGACCTCATGTGACAGCCTTCACTTTGCATTTGCACAAACTTTCAGTTGTGGGGTATAAAACTATGACGACGTTGATGGCAATTAACACGTAGTCAGACAGTCAATAATTATCAAGCTAATATCCAGAGGTCAAACGATAAATGATTATCAAGCTAATGTCTCGAATCGTGGCCTGGGTTATTCGAGTAATTAAGCCGAGGGGTGTCTCTACACCTGGTGCCCTAAAGCCATCTGGTTTGGGAGTCGCTGGCCCAACACTCGTTACATGGGTAACTCAGAGCCTAAGAAAACGAGCATTACAGTAGAGGAGACCCGAGCAGATTCGAATCGTGGCGTGGGTTACTTGAGTAATTAAGCCTAGGGGGTGTTTCTGCATCTGGTGCCCTAAAGCTGTCTGGTTTGGGAGTCACCGGCCTAACACTCGCTACATGGGTAACTCAAGCCTAAGAAAACGAATCTTGCGCAAGGTCAAGCAAAGAATGAATGGGGCAGACCACCAGCTTGTCTCGAACCGTGGCCTTTGTTACTCGAGTAAATAAACCCGAAGGGGTGTCTGTACACTTAATGCCCCAAAACCGTCTGGTTTGGGAGTCATTGGTCCAAAACTCGTTAAAAGGGTAACTTTGAATAGCCTAAGAAAACGAGACAAGTGCAGTGGACTAATAAAGAGAAGAGATAATGCGAAAAACTTTCGGCCTTAAACAATGAGTCATGGAAGAGAAACCCCTACTGAGTGCTGCATCGCATAGTGCATTTGTCATATGACGTCAATCCTGCTAAGAACGTTGTCGAGAATGAAGACAGGATACCTTTGACGAGGGAAGGTAGTTCTTTTGAATTCAACCTTACTCACGTACAATGACCATGAATGCTTGAAGGTGTTCTTACGATTTCATAACTCGTCGAATAGAAAATCCTCAACTCACGAGGGATTGAAAAAAAAAAATTCAATCTAGTACATTCACTGTTCACAACTGGCTAGATTGTGCGATCAACAGATATTCAATTTCATGTGCTTTAACTGCATTTTTGTCGAGATTATAATATCTTTGTGTTGAGCTAACACTAACGGCCCGAGCCTTCAAGTTTTGGCATTTGTTAGTCATCTGATATGCAGGATCTTGCAGAGCTGTGGATAACTCAGCACGGTCAACATCGCGAGTTTCCGATAGAAATCCTTGGTAACAACACGTGCCAAGGCTGGGGCAGTTGAGAATCATGAAATGGAAGGAAGCTGAGGCTGTACAGAACTTCTCGTCATTGGGCCTCTCCCCAATCCTGACTATCACTGCCTCAACATCCAAATGATCCACGTGCATGAGCATATACAAGGATGATATGATGCGGGACAGCAGCATATCGGCCAGCAGAAATGATCAAAAGGCCAAGAAGCCCCACATAGCTGTCGATCATCACAGAGAGCGAAACAGACTGCCTCAACTCGATGAAATGAGGACGACCAAGAACAGGCAGAGTACGAAACCAAGGTTGAAGTCTAGAAACTACACTTCACGACGAGGCGTGATTCAATCAAATGTTGGCAAACAACGACGACTGTCGAATCATATCATTTGACTGAACAGGGGTCATTTCTATCTAAAACATATGTTGTGCACATGCATCTGTCCATACCATATCTGCCAGATCATGCGTAACATCTTTTTCATGCATGCAGGTACGATCAAAATGAAAATCTTCAGGAAAGTACAAGCACGTCGCCTTCAACCTCACAAATAATCAGACCGTGATGGCTTTTGCGGCATAGTACGTGGACGATATTGGTGGGAGATCCGGGACAGAAGCCGATCACACATCCTACTTCAAGAAAAAAAAAAAAAAAAGAGAAAAAAAAACAGAGAGAAAAAAGACAAAAAACAACAAACCCTGGGAAGGGCTGAGATCCACGCGAACCACAACAAGATGGTGAGCACCCCTAGGAAGGGCTGATATCCACAAAAAGAAAAAAGACAAAAAAACAACAAACCCTGGGAAGGGCTGAGATCCACGCGAACCACAACAAGATGGTGAGCACCCCTGGGAAGGGCTGATATCCACAAAAAGAAAAAAGACAAAAAACAACAAACCCTGGGAAGGGCTGAGATCCACGCGAACCACAACAAGATGGTGAGCACCCCTGGGAAGGGCTGAGATCCACAAAAAGAAAAAAAAAACAAAAAATAACAAACCCTGGGAAGGGCTGAGATCCACGCGAACCACAACAAGATGGTGAGTACCCCTGGGAAGGGCTGATATCCACAAAAAAAAAAAAAGAAAAAAGACAAAAAACAGCAAACCCTGGGAAGTGCTGAGATCCACGCGAACCACAACAAAGATGGTGAGCAACCCTGGGAAGGGCTGATATCCACAAAAAGAAAAAAGACAAAAAACATCAAACCTTGGGAAGGGCTGAGATCCAAGATAACCAACCGGCGACGATAACCGGAGGTTACGAGATGGGTGACCGGCGACGAAAACCGGCCCCGACAAGACAATCGACCGGCGACGATAACCGGCGATTACGAGGTGGATGTCCGGCGACGAAAACCGGCTCCGACAAGATAACCAACCGGCGACGATAACCGGGGGTTACGAGATGGGTGTCCGGCGACGAAAATCGGCCCCGACAAGACGATCGACCGGCGACGATAACCGGCGATCACGAGATGGATGTCCGGCGACGAAAACCGGCTCCGACAAGATAACCAACCGGCGACGATAACCGGGGGTTACGAGATGGGTGTCCGGCGACGAAAACCGGCCCCGACAAGACAATCGACCGGCGACGATAACCGGCGATTACGAGGTGGATGTCCGGCGACGAAAACCGGCTCCGACAAGATAACCAACCGACGACGATAACCGGGGGTTACGAGATGGGTGTCCGGCGACGATACCCGGCCCCGACAAGACGATCGACTGGCGACGATAACCGGCGATCACGAGATGGATTTCCGGCGACGAAAACCGGCTCCGACAAGATAACCAACCGGCGACGATAACCGGGGGTTACGCGATGGGTGACCGGCGACGATACCCGGCCTCGACGAGACGATCGACCGGCGACGATAACCGGCGATCACGAGATAGATGTCCGGCGACGAAAACCGGCTCCGACAAGATAACCAACCGGCGAAGATAACCGGGGGTTACGAGATGGGTGACCGGCGACGATACCCGGCCCCGACGAGACAATTGACCGGCGACGATAACCGGCGATTACGAGATGGATGTCCGGCGACGAAAACCGGCTTCGACAAATGGTGACACCTGTAGAATCGTATCAAAAGACTGTACAGGGGTCATTTTTCATTTTAAATGTTGTGTCACATGCATTGAATAAGTGATAATTCTGTACGTGATCCGTGCAGGTTAGGTGTCAAGGTCCTAGCCTATCAAGGTCAAAAGCAATGGTTGCCAAGAACGATGTGCGAGGACGAACTCCAAGGATGCCCTTCAAGGCTAGTCAGGAGAATAACTTCCTTTGATGACAATGGGATGGAATAAGGTGATTACGAGAGGGGTGACCGGATACGAGACCCGGCACTCGCAGGACAATCGACCGGATACGAGACCCGGCGATTACGAGACGAGCGACAGATCGGGGATTGATGCATTGACACCCTTGCAAATGTGTTGCATGCCTTACATCTTGCGTTACATCATAAGTTGTATGTGTTGCATCATGTATGCACTGTCATTCTTATGCACTGTCATTCATGCATCGGGTGTCTGTTTCTTTATCCTGTTCATTTCATTTAACATTTCATAAACATGATAAAGAGGGGCAGCTGTAGACACCCAAATTTTGCACTTCGTATACTAACCTTGGCAGGAGGGCAAATTCGTCAAATGGACCGGCCTGCGAGAGCAAAAGATGGAAAAAGTACAGACGCTCGACGCCACCATGACAATGTGCAACCGAAATTAACGTGACAGCAAGGCCATCCGAATTTGGCATTTCCGGAAGGTGTGGCACGCCTCCCAATGATTCCCGGACTATAAAATACGAGCCTGTCAGTGAAAACCAGCGTCACGGCACGAGAATCGAGGCATAGCACGAAAATTGAGAAAGTCAAGCCAGCCAGCCGCGGATTGATCTGCGGCCAAGTGGGTGCGCCAGCACGAAAACCAGGAAATCAGCACTATCAGCTGAGTGCGATGGGAGGTGGGCCAGCCAGCCGCAGATGGATCTGCGGCCAGCCGCAGATCAATCTGCGGCTGGCTCTGGCCAGCCTATTTCAGCCCAGTTTCGTGCAGCATACAGAGGGAAGAAGAAGGAAAAACAGCAACCAGCAGCTCGGAAATGGGGAAAAACAGCAGCAAAAACAAGAGCAATTAGGAAAGAAAAAGAGTGAAAAGAGTGAGGAATTGTACCAATGTTGTGAGATTACATCTCATATTTTCTACTCTACTCAATACACAAATTCATACATATTGTGAGGATCATGTGCAAGGTGAAAAAAACCCTTTGTTATAGCATGTTGTTTTACCATTTTTGTTAAGCTTTTTGTCATTCGAATTATATTAAATGTAGTTGTTCTTGTATATTGTTGTGAATCCTTGGATTGAGGGCTATTAGTGAGGGTTCCAAATGGAACGAAATTCCTCCTAATGGCCCGATGATATCCATTTGGTGAATTTTTACCTCGTTGTAATGATGTATTGTGCATAGATCGTTTAAATTGCTATTCTTAGGATCTTTTGGGTGTGTAGCGATTTTGGATGTGCGCCTAGGAGCGCGACCCCGTGGTCCAAATCCGATGATGGACATCTTTTGATATATGTAGTAGGAGCGATGTGGTCTTCATTGTAAATATGTAAATCGTCGGGCCTTAAAACGACGCCAAGGCGAGAATCGTGTTTAAGGCCCCGAAATAGTGAAACTTGTGATTGTAGGCGTTTGGGGTTATTTTGATGGCTTACATGCCCATGAATAGCTCCGACGCGTGTTTATGCTCGATTTGATTTATGAGATGAAATTGATTTCAAAGCTAAGCGATAAGATTTTCATAAAATCAATCAAACTAGGTTATTAGCATCACGAGGCTTAAAATGAGAAGTGCTAATGAATGTCGATTTCTATGTAAAGGAGAAAGCTAAAGAAAATCGTTTTCAAACGTCACACAAAATGATTTTATAAATAAATGACGTTTTATTAAACCGTTGTGCATAGGGTTAAAGAGATCCTAGAAATTGCCCGTCATTTGAGTTACGAAGGCAACGTATAGATCTCGATTCCTATTTTGACGAAGGTTTAAAACTCTTGTTTTGCCAAAACGACACCTAATGGAAATCTTGCAGTTTTGACAATTAAAATCAAACCTTTCTCATAGAGCTTTCTCGTGTATGCTGAAAAGACATTCCGAAGCGTTTTCAAATTAAAGCACGACTTTCCCTAAAAATCCAAATGATTCTTTCATACAAACTCACCACAACATTCACATAGGTACACATACACACACTCGCGCACACACACACATTTCATGAATTAAAGGATAGGAAAGCATCAAGATTGCGGTAACCGTGTTTCACGGAAGTCGGGGGGTGCCTAATACCTTCCCCTCGCTTAAGCAAGCCCCCGAACTCTATGAATCTCGATTCGCAGACCAATTAATTCGGAGTCACATATGAGCCAGCGATTTATAAAAAACGAAAACTCGGATGAGTTGGTACATCCATTTCAAATATACCAACTGGCGACTCTGGTTAATTGGCTCATCATAAAAAACGATCTTTCAAAACCCCGTCGACATTAATGCCGATCTTTTCTAAAAATCATTCAATCAAAAGGCTAAATTTGGAAAAGACTAACGAGACAAAAAAACCGGCGTCGACAATAAGGTTAGATCTTGAATATATAATGTTTTGCTTGTTCATATGTGTGAGTTTATGTTGGAAAAATTTAGAAGAAAGGAAGTAAAGGAGATTTCCGGAAATTTTGTTTGAAAAAGATTGTTATATGCTTGTCATTTTGAAATCTATAAAGGGATCTTGTGATTTTCTTTCTTGATATGCTAGATCCATAGGTTAGGGACAAAATCCCGTTTGAATCACTCAAATATGTTGAAAAATGAGCAAACCATGAATTTATTACCAAAGCATGCCAACTGCTGAACAACCTTGCTGACCCCTGATTTTGAGCCTATTTTCTGAGACCTAAACATAACCAAATTTGATGTTTGATAAATGAAAAGTGTAGTTCAAGAAGATACGAATCCAACAAAATTGACGGATCATAAATCGAAGTTGTAGATTTCGTTTTATGAAGATTTTGGTGAAAGACCCCAAATTTAGAAATCAAGAACGAAAATTAGAAAAAAAATTAACTATTTGTTATTTAATTATGTTTAAATAATAAATAAAGTTAAGTAATTGATTAATTATTATTAAATAATGATTAAGGATAATTAAGAATTTTAAATTAATTATTTATGATTTGATTAACTTTAAAATATAAATAAACCTAATTAGTTATTATTTATTATTAAATAATAACTAAAGATAATTAGTACTCACTTATTAGTTATTTATTTTTTAATTAACATTAAATAATAAATAAACCTAATTAGTTATTATTAAATAATAACCAAAGATAATTATTACTCACTAATTAATTATTTATTATTTGATTAACTTTAAATAATAAATAAACCTAATTAGTTATCATTTATTAAATAATAACTAAAGATAATTCTTATTCACTAAGTAATTATTTATTACTTGATTAACCTTAAATAATAAATAAATCTAATTAGTTATTATTTATTATTAAATAATAATTAAAGATAATTCATATTTACTAATTAATTATTTATTATTTAATTAATTTTAAATAATAAATAAATCTAATTATCTATTATTTTATTATTAAATAATAACTAAAGATAATCGTTACGCAACTTAAATAATAAACAAACCTAATTAATTATTATTTAATCTTAAATAATAATTAAAGACAATTAAAATTTATAATTTGATTAATAATTAAATAATAAGTGAATATAATTAGTTATTAAGTACTATTAATAATAATAACTAAAGATAATTAATTAATTACTATTTGATAGTAATTAATTGAAGATCGAGTCAATAAAATAGAGAGAGCTTAATAACCCATTAATTAAACAATCATAATAAATTGCTTAAGGATTTAATAAACAAATATTACTTGAGAAAGAGTAATGTTAATCAATTGAACAATTATTATTAATTGTTTAAGGGTTTAATAAGTGTTTATCACTTAAGGGAAACATTGGTAATTAATTAAACCATCAACCTAAGGATCAATTAAGTGTCTTATAGGATTTACGATGGTTTATGTGTGCTTTGTGATTTGCTTAATTGTTAAATAAATAGCATAAGTAAGCGTGTCGATATACAACTACGCAGTACTAATTGATAGATCAACATTATCAATGTTAGGTTCTTCAAGGCCAATTAGTTAAAGCTATAATTATTTGTAGCTGAGCAGACAGACAAGTTCCTAACCCTAAACTTCTTACATTATTGCAAGTTCCCTAACTCAATCTCGAGTTATTATTTTCGAAGCATGTTAGTGAATAATTATTGTCGATTATTCACATCTATACTGATTATTGAGATTCGCACATTGTGCAATTGAATTCCTATCCTATTATGATTGAACTGTAAATTTAATTAAAGTTCTTTCAAGTATGAATTGTTTATGAGATCGATCTATGCTATTTGTATTAGCTAGATCCAGCATGTCTAAATTGGTTAAGACAATGGTATTTTAAAAGCTGTTCTTATTAAATTGTTGTGGTAAGAACTCTTGGCTGAGAAAAGGATAAACTTGTTTAAGGCATGATATCAATGCTGGTTATTAAGTGTTTATGCATAAATCACGGGGTATGGAAGGCTGATCCCCTTGATTACCAAAAACTTTTTTAGAGGTCCAGTTTAAATGCTGAGAACCTTGGCAAATGTCTATGGTTATTTTCAACCACTCAGTAATTGTCATTCAATTATTCGAATATTCAATTGTTGACTATTAATTCATGTTTCTTCACAATTTTATATTGTCGTTGAACATTGAAAGCGAAACTTCCTTCTATTCATGATATATCTCCTTTGTGTATAAACTTGCTAAGCAAACTAGTTGCTTACCCTTGCTATATCATGATTTTTATTTCAGCTAAGGCAGAAACGTCAAAAGGGGACAAAGGAAAAGGGAAGGTGCAAGAATAGTTGCCTGATAGAGCTTATGTATTAGTTATCTGAAAATGTTATTTGGTTATGTGAACTCTTATTGTATTAAGGGTATGTTTTTAAGTTAAGGTTAAAGAACCTTGGGACCATGATTGTAAGACGTTATTACTATTTCGATAGACATTGTATGATTATTATTCCGCATTTAGTTAGAAAGTATGTTTGTTGTTGAGTATCGTGAACACCGAATTCGAGGTTAGGAAACCCGGATTTGGGGGTGTAACACCAACCGTTGAAACAAAACCCTCTGGCTGTATCATATATACATTTTCCTCAAGCTCTCCATTGAGGATTGAGGAAGGCCGTTTTCACGTCCATTTGCCAGATCCCGTATTCATAATAAGCTGCAATTACAAGCAAAATCCGAATGGACTTGAGCATAGCTACTAGTGAGAAGGTTTCATCATAGTCAACTCCTTGTCTTTGTTTGTAACCTTTTGCAACTAGTCGGGCCTTATAGGTCTCTACCTTGCCATCCGCTCCAGTCTTTCTCTTAAAGATCCATTTACACCCAATAGGTTTAATGCCCTCAGGTGGTGAAACCAAAGTCCATACTTGGTTTTCATACATGGAGTCCATTTCGGATTTCATGGCTTCTAGCCATTTCTCTGAGTCTTCACTACTCATAACCTCTTCGTAAGTCAATGGATCATCATCATCTATGATGCGTACCTCATCATCATCCTCTATGATGAATCCATACCTTTCAGGTATCTTCGGTACTCTTCCAGATTACGAATAGGTTATGGTACAGTAGGTTCTTCTACTTGGTTAGGTACCTAACTTTGATCCGGAATATTTTGTGGTTCTTGAACTTCTTTAAAATATATCTTACTCCCACTGACCCCTTCAAGGATAAACTCCTTTTTCAAGAAGGCAACGTGTTTTGCAACAAACACCTTTTGATCAGTAGGATGATAAAAATAATACCCTGATGTTTCTTTAGGGTATCCCACGAATCTACATTTGTCGGATCTAGTTTTCAGCTTATCATGCTCAAACCTTTTAACATAACCTGGACAACCCCAAGTCTTAACATGCTTAAGATTTGGTTTCCTCCTTGTCCATATCTCATATGGGGTCTTTGGGGCGGATTTGGTAGGTACCTTGTTAAGTAGGTATGCAGCCGATTCTAGGGCATGACCCCAGAAGGATATTAGAAGGTCGGTAAAACTCATCATGGATCGAACCATGTCCAACAATGTTCGATTTCTCCCTTCAGATACACCATTTAACTGTGGCGTCCCCTGGTGGAGTCCATTGTGAGATTATACCATTTTCTTTGAGACAACTTAGAAACTCATTGGTCAAGTATTCACCTCCTCGATCCGATTGAAGAATCTTAATACTCTTACCAGTTTGCTTCTCTACTTCACTTCTGAATTCTTTGAACTTTTCAAACGATTCAGATTTGTATTTCATTAAATACACATCCAAATCTAGAATGATCATCAGTGAAAGTAATAAAATAAGAATACCCTCCTTGTGCATTCGTTGTCATAGGTCCACATAGGTCTGTGTGTACCAACGCTAACAACTCTGTAACTCTTTCTCCTTTTTTACTAAAAGGAGATTTTGTCATCTTACCCATGAGACAAGATTCACAAGTTGGATATGATTCATAATCAGATAGCTCTAAAAGCCCATCTTTATGCAACTTGGATTATCTTGTTTCATTGATATGACCGAGTCTACAATGCCACATAAAGGTATAATTAACATCATCTCTTTTTTTTTTCTTAGTTTGTTCAATTTGAAGTATATTTTCATGGAAGTCAAGTATGTAAAGTCCATTCAGTAGGTTCCCAACACCATATAAAACATTTTTATTATAAATAAAACATCTGTTGTTCTTTATTATAATATCAAAACCATCCATATCTAATACAGAAATTGAAATAATGTTTCTAATGAGTGTCGGAACATAATAAGAATTATTTAAACTAATAAACTTGCCTGAAGGTAGTGCTAAACAATAAGTCCCTACAGCTAATGCAGCAACCTTTGCTCCATTTCCCACTCGTAGGACGACTTCATCCTTGTTCAGCTTTCTACTTCTGCTTAGTTCCTGCACACTATTACATATGTGAGAACTACAGCCGGTATCCAATACCCAAGTAGAATTTTGACTTTCAGAAAAATTAATTTCAATCATGAACAAACCTAGATCGGAAGTCGAAGCTTCTCCAAGATTCTTCTGGTCCGCAAGATACTCCTTGCAGTTCCTCTTCCAGTGTCCTGGCTTATTGTAATGGTAGCAAATTCCTTTGCTATCTAGATCAGGTTTCTTTTTATCATTTCTCTTCGCCTTGCCCTTAGCCTTCTTGTTTTTCTTCTTTTCAGAAGATACCTTGGGCCTCTTCCTTTTCTTGGAAGAATCATCCACTAGTAAGACTTGGTTCTTATTGGATGAGAAGTGACCTTCAGCAGTTTTCAACATGTTAAGTAACTCAGGCAAGCTGACGTCCAACTTATTCATCTAAAAATTCACAACAAATTGTGAGAAGGTGTCCGGGAGTGACTGCAAGATTAAATCTTGGCTTAACTCCCCATCCATCACGAACCCAAGCTGTCCATGTTGTTCAATCAGATTGATCATCTTAAGGACATGAGTCTCAACAGCAGTGCCCTCAGTCATACGAGATCGGAAGAGCTCCTTAGATATCTGATATCTAGCAGTCCTACTTTGCTCACCATACAACTCTTTGAGGTGCAGCAATATAGTAGGAGCATCCATAGTTTCATGCTGACGCTGAAGCTCGTTACTCATGGATGCGAGCATGATGCATTGAGCCAGGATTGCATCATCTTGCCACTTTCTGAAAGTAGCAATCTCTTCCTCAGAGGCTGTTTCTGCAACATTTGCAGGGACTGGCGAATTTAGGACATAAGAAATCTTTTCAGCAGTGAGAACAATTCTCAGATTCCTTAACAAGTCCGTGTAATTCGGTCCGGTCAGTTTGTTAACATCAAGTATGCTACGCAGTGATAGTGAGTTTGACATTTTTAAATTCTGCATGTGAAATAGACAACATTTTAGCATACATTCATTTAATTAATTACCAAAATAAATTAGGTCTTTATTTTAAATTGGTATCTCTCACTTTTTTATCAAACTATATTACCCTCAATATATATAGTTCAACAAATCTAATTAAAGATTTGCTAGTGAGAATAAGGATCCCATTTCAAATGTATATAGCCTTGTGTGACACAACAAACTATATATAAATAAATAGGTAGACAACTATTGTCAATTACATCACTATGTAACTCCTTGTATTTTGCCTCTTAGATTATTTTTTATCAAGTGTGACACATCCGAATCAAAATTATCCAAGTTAAGTCCAACCTAGCACTTCCATATATTCGAAAGAAAAATACTGTCCTTGTGTGACACAACAAAACAACATCGTTCAGTCTATTTATAAGCATCAAATGTGATAAAGTAACATCTTAAATATTTAATACTTGCCTTGTGTGACACAACAAACTCATATTAAATATTTAATACTCTATCGCTTTACTATGCTAGAAGGCAACGTTCGATATTCCAAATATCTTTGAACGCTTAGGACTTAATATAATTTTTTGAGGGGTTTGTAATTATTAGTCTCATCTTGTTAAGCGCGCATGCACATATATATATAAAATACGCGTCATATTATTTAACATGTGAAGCATGTTGTATAATATAATATATATATATATATATATATATAGTAAACATGCACATATAGAATACTATATTCTACCCGGATTGATTATGAACTTTTATTCTAGTTTGGTTCACTAGAGCCACCAAGTGAACCAAAAGGTCAAACCTAGGGTGCAAGAATAAAATTTAAATATAACTATTACATTTAAACCCGGGCTCCAATACAAACGGGTCTTCAAGCGCTCTTTGCTCCTTTGTCTCCAATTCTTCAAAATTAATTCTAACTAGTCCTATTACATAAACTATTTACAATAAATAGAAACCTTGATCAACAGTCAAGGGGAAGTACATAGGGGGGAGATAGAATTTACATTAAGAAAAATTAGAGAAGACGAGGTACACATACCCCATTTATAAAAACCCATACATTCAAGCATCCTCTAAAATAAATCTAATCACACATTGGTCAATAGTCCATAATTAATCCCTATTTATTATCATACATATCTCTATATGTATCAATAAATAACATTCATCACATGAATAATAAAACCATTCTATATATACATTGATATCAATTAATGGGCAAAAGTTTTGCTAATATTTAGTTTTGAAACAAAATAAACTCTTTTATTTTAATCAAAAACCAAATTCAAATTAAACTCTTTTAATTTTAGCAATCTGAAATCCTATTCCAGATAAAATAAACATATTTATTTTAAACTTATATCAATTAAATAAACCATTTATTTTAATTGAAGGAAAAAAATATTTTTCGAATTCTGCTGGCCGGCGCAGCTGCGCCCAGAATGAACTGGGACACGGCGCAGCTGCGCTGAACCCCAGAAATGACTTTCTGGGTTTGGGCGCAGCTGCGCTCCAGAATGAACTGGAGTCGGCACAGCTGCGCCGCGTAGCAGATTCAGAAAAACCGGATTCTGCCCAAAATTTTTGATCCAATCGCATACCATACACACATGGAATCATCAAAATCGATAATTAGCATAATATTAGGCTCTGATACCACTGTTAGGTTTGTATAATGCGAACATGCAATCAAATTACATAAATAAAGCGGAAGCGCGATAAAATCAGATTTTAAAATTTTATACAAACCATCACCATGATCAATCTATGTACTCAATTAACGATATAAACGAAAGAGATAAAGATTAAGAAATTATACCCTCGTAGAACCGTGCTTCGTCGAGTACAAGTTCACCTCCAATTCCTTCGCGTTCTCCTTGAATTCCACCGACTAAATTCCTTTGCTTGATCAACGTTAGCCACCCAAGTGTTTGGCCTCTAGAGGTGATCCACCAAGGAAGAATAGTTATTCAAGAAGTTGAGTGTTGGCAAAACCCTAGTTTCTATCTCTATAAAAATTGTAAATACTCTCCACAATCTAATGTAAGAGTGTGTATCCCTAATCTATGATAAGACTCCTCTTATTTATAGATGTAGGAAAACCCTTCCCTAAACTATTTAGGATTAGGGTTTCTATTATAATTAAACTCCATTAATTAATTATGCTCCTAATCCAATTAGGAATTCATGTGTGAGTACTTCTATTAATTAATTCCCAATCCCTATTAGGAATTAAATAATAGTAATAGTAATAATAATAATAACACTCCTCTTATTAATTTATATTTAATATTTCTGAAATATTAAATAATAAATATTAAGATATTTAATTTATTCTATCCCTATAGATTAAATTAAATACACTTAACTTATTATTATAATTATGCCATTTACTTCTTAAATAAATATTTTTCTTTTGCGGTGTGACCCTTTAGGTTCTTCATATTAAACCGGTTGTGAATAAATCAATTAGAACAATTCTAATTTTATTTAAATAAATAAATTAAACTATTTAATTTATTTAAATAAAAAATATTTATTCTACAATAAGGGTAAGCCCCCTTAGCGATCAACGACTTTCCAGATCATATAGATTTCAACATTAATCACAAAAGAACCTTTCAGTGAATAGTTACCGTACAATTCAATCATTCTACCATACAATGTCCCAATTAAATATAAGACATGGATTTACTGTCAAGTCTTATTTTATTTAATTATATGTATTTCGATTCCCAAATGCACAACTTTAAATAATGCAAATTAAAAACTCCTTTCTAATTTCATTCTGCCTTGGCCAAGGACTACTGAGTTGTCATTTATCAAATCACATAGGACATTCACATCTTTTACTAGACATGGTAGATTCTTTGTTGATCATTCACCTATCTCCATGTACAACTTATTATACCCAATCATACCCTTTGATATACCCTAAAGGTCTTAAGGGACATGTCAAAGTATAACTCATCATACACAAGATACTATGATGATCTCAAGTCCAAGGATCACTTGTTCTACTATCACCATAGGAATTCCTATTAACAGGCGAGTAAAACTCCATTAGGTATTCCTTAGCGAGCCACATTCAGTGAACTTATTCTCCAATAAGCACCTACATACTTGCTTTAGTGTCTCCACACAAATGATTATGAGATCAATCATCCTCTTTTTAAGAGCAAGCAACGTATGTACTAATCTATCCAGATTCACTAATCCCCTATTTAGTAATCCAATGATTAGGAACGATTTTAGTTTGTGAGCTATCTAGAATTTAGATCTCATTAGCATGATCACCATCATGATTCTAAAAGCATTGCTCAAAACTATGGGTTTATCACATTTAATATAACAACACCATGTAGATAATATAAAATGCCTTTTAAGAAAATCAATTCTTTTATTAATAAATGATTAAGATTACAAAGTATATGCTACATCATATCAAATATGATTGGCTTGTGTGCATACTACTTTCAATCAGCCTATTCGATATACTAGGAGTATGCATACCATCCTAATCGTGCCCAACATGCACTTGATGTCAATATATTATCGACAATAACATCCTATAAAGGGTGTTTGTATACTCAGTTATAAGATGTCGTACCAAACAATTTTGGCTTGACACAACAATTTATGCTCTGATAAGCAATATATGAATAATGATTTATTTCTTAAGTTATGCTGAATAAAGAAGCAATAACTTTACAACAATTGATAGCAAGACTTGCCTGTGTAGTTCGTCTAGTTTACGCGGTCTATCGGCGTCACATAGTCTATTTATGTCTATTTATACCAATAATAAGCGTTAGAATTCTTGCACATAGTTTAAAGGAATAGAAGGCTTGCCTCGTATATCTTTTAAAGATAAATATAACGGTCTAAACGTTCGTCGTAAATCCTACACGATTATAAGTTTATGTAGACAAATAAGTGTTTAACGATTAAATCTTTTAAGTTTTATTTCGGGTATTATAACCGCTTATAACTAAGACTCCTTCTACTATACATCAAATAATTTCAGCATTATAACTGCATATAAAATGAATATTCATTAACTATATTTAAAATAAATTGAGCATTATAACTGCTTCTAAAATGAATATTCTTACTAAATACTTGAAGAAAATCGGACATAGTAACTGGTTATAAAAGTATATTTTCAAGTTTATAAGAGAAATAAATCGGACATTATAACTGTTTGTAAATAGGACTTTTGTACTATATATATAAAATAATTTGGACATTATAACTGCTTGTAAAAGTATATTTTTACTAATACATACATAAAAACGAAAATTATAACCACTAGAGTATACCTCTTGTAGTTGCTAGCTTTACTTCCATTCGCATAACGCTTCGATGCTTCGAAAGTAATTTTTATCTCACATTATCTCTCAAAATATAAATATAGAGTGTTTTTATTCTTGAATTGCTCTTGAACATGGTAAGGAATGAATGAACTTAGCTTACTATTTATAGGAAAATATAGTTTCGCTAATTGCATGTTAGGGGCTCGGCTTATTACACTTTGCACCCCTAGCATATTCTTTAGAATATTCTTCTAAGCTCTACAATGAAAATATCTTCCAAGCTCGACAATGCAACTTGCAATTGAACTTATCTTCTAAGCTAGTCAATGAAAATATCTTCCAAGCTCGATAATGCAGCTTGTCACCGTAAACACGACAAATCACTTTGTCATTCCCAAGCATAACACAACAACTTGTCAAAAATAATTTATCGGGATGCTTCTTGGTGAAATCGTGGAAAGCACGACAAATCATTTTGCCAATGTAAGTACGACTAAGCAGCTTGAAATCTTTTTTTTATTTGACCTAATTCATCGTTTATACTATAAAATTACAAAAAACCTACTTCGAAATATCATTTCGATCTTTATAAAGCACATATGTTACAAAATTCGAATCGCATTAGGGCTTAAGGTTTTAAACTTCTCGATACCTAGTTTTAGGTCACTAAATTAATCTCTAACCATATACGATCGTATTTATAAGCCTCATAAATATTCGGAGTATTACATTCACCCCTACTTCAAAGAATTTAATCCTCAAAATTAACTTTACAGCTAACTTTAATCATTCAATATCATATTTATAAGTTCTATAAATATTCAGGATATAACATAGGGCATGTGTATACTAGTATCTTATGAAGCAATACATTCTTAGAGTAATGGATTGATTGTTAAAGTGTATAATGTTTGTGTAGAGCTATGATTTCAAAAGATTTTGAAAGAAATTTTTAAATGGAACTTTCAAAATGAAAGAGAAAACAAAAGAAACAACAAACGGCGTATATATATATCAAGTATATGTGATTTAAGATTCGTGTTGGTTATATAAGTAAACTTGAATGGTATACGAGGCTAATGTGTACCTATGCATGGATATACTATATAGGTTACGTGAAACAAAGTTAGTCTGTAATTGTTAAACTACGAGCAAGGCAAGTATCTCAACTCTCTTTGAATTCATATATTGAAGGAGAATTGTATGTTATGAAAAGTTATCAATATTTTGATATAAGAATGTCATGATACATACTCGTTGAATTTTAGTAATGCATGCACAGTTTAAAGGTAGTCTAAGCCATTTGTTTCGGCTAGACACAAATTAAAGTATTTCATTGCTTTCACATTAAGTCTTTGAAATAGTATTGAGTAGATAGAGCTGTTCAAATCATAATGTTTTGATTTAAACTCCAAACCGAGAATGAATATGCTTGAATTGGGAAAGTTTTTATAGCACCAAATGGTGGCTAAGAAATATGTATAATGGCGCCGAATGGCGGCCACACGGATAGTATTGATCAATACAGGGCATAATGGGTTGATCACCCACCGTACTTGTAACGACCACAAAATTCATACAATCCAACTCTCGACATCGGTCGTTAACAATCCAGTTCTCGTTCCCAAGACTTTCAACCTTTACATCTAAAAATCTTAGAATCATGTTAATATTATAATTCGCCTTGTCGAATTTATTATAAAAGTTTACATCTCAGTACAAACTTCACAACTCAACATAAATACATTTATCAAAATCTTAACATAGTTCAAGTAATAACTTCAACTAAAACATTTAATCTTCATGCATCATTTTGATCCATGTCATTCAAGCAGCACATAACGTTACCTTGAATCCTTAACCTGTAAAAATGGTTATTTGCAAAAATGAGCTCGACAACTCAGCAAAATCTAACAGTTTTCATGCATCAACTAGCACATAAACAGTATGCTCATCGTATACATCATAAATATATGACTAAACATATCATACATGCTGTATATCACATATCAAATAAAGATTGAGTTCCATAACTCAATCAACATTCTTTACTCAACGAATATAGTCATAAATTGACTTTATCATTTTATACTAACAACATATGTAACACATCATGCTCTTTATAATACAGATTTAAAACAGTTAATCATCAAGTTCACATAACAAATAGGAACTGAAAGACTTGCCTGGTTCGCATATTACCAATTATCATAAACAACTTATACTTATCTGCACCTCACGTATCCTACACAATATATAATTATGCACATAATTTATTAGTCACATAACAACACTTAATATTTATTTGAGTCAACTCTACTTTACATTTCAGAATCCTTCATTTTATTCTCTACACAATTCTTAACTTAGGGATTAAGTCCCATTAAGACTCCTCATAATCCTTTCGGTATGTTACGTTCAACTTTCTTTTTCTTCTCATTACGTTCCACTTTAATTGACACTTAACATTTAGTTAAGTCTTGAACTTTGTCTTTACATCACATTAGATATATAGTGTTTATTAACATTGCTTAAGTTAATCTTCAGCTCATTACATTTTTTTTATGCTTGAGTCTTATAACTCACTAAATCCTAACGTTTAATCACCAACTGTGTGATTACAATCTGTTATTAAGTATAATAACATGTTTTCCATTTCATTATTATCATTTATTAAAGTTACATAGCATTCCTAGAATTGTATAATTAAAATCTCATTTCTGGGTAAAATTGGCTACCGGCGCTGCTGCGCCGGTTTTGCACTGGGACTCGGCGCAGCTGCGTCGGTCCAGGTTTCCAGTTGGTCGGGTAGGGTTGGCGCTACTACGGCCAATTTGTACTAGCAAGCGACGCAGCTGCGCCGCTCATCAGACTCAAGTACTGACCTGGCAAATTGAGCACATAACATCCCCAAAACTTCTAATTTCTTCATTATATCAATAAATTAAACACATCCAACTATTATAAACTTTATGAAACTTAACAATTTTAACAACATAAATCGCATAAACAACCAATTTAAAGACTCAACAATCACAGTTTATGCCTTATTTTTCATATTCTACCACTTTTAGCGTAATCAACCCCACAGATTCGTTATTCAACCAAATTGATCCGTTCAACTTCCGTTGTTTTCGTTTTTTAACGCATAACAACAATCCATCTTCAATTTACAGATTATTACTCAAATTCCTAGCCAATTTTGACTCCAAAACAAACCAAAACATACATATAACAACAAAACTCAATTTCTTCACTTTAAAACATGTTTTCATGGATTTGATACTCCAAAAATTATCTATTGACAGCATATATCAAATTAAATAAATCCAATAACACATGAACCCAATTTCTCAACAATTTGACCTTATAAATTCAACTACAAAGAACTTAGACAACAAAACTAAAACTAAAAATCTAGAGTTTTACCTTTAATTAGTTAGATGATAAGGAGAGCTTGACTAATCTCTTTCTTTCTCTTTCTTTCTTCTTTGATTTTACCTCTCAATTTCATAGAGAGTTTCTTCTCTCTGAATTTCTCTCTTTCTCTACTCTTTGGCTTGCAAAACCAACTGATGAAAATAACTTACGTGACTTTTAGTTGGAGGTTTTCAGCGGTTAAGAAAATCAAAGGTTTAGGCCATGTTTGGCCAAACCCATTTAAAACTCCATTCTAATTTATTTTAATAATATTCTTATTATAAGATACTTTGCCACACTTTAATTTAATTAGACCTATTTTATTAATAAATCTAATTAAATCTTACTAGCAAAATTATAACCTCTATTTAATAAATCATTTTATTTAATAAATCGTCAATCCTCTAATGTAATTATTCAATTGAATTAGAATATTACTCGTGCAATAAAATACGCCCCAATTTTAAAATTGTTTATCATCAATTTACTTAATATTAACACGCTTAATTAAATTATTCTACAATAATTTCCATCAAATATTTATTCGATAAATATTTTAATGTACAAAATTCACAATCATACTACATTAACATGTTACATTTATATTCAACACATTACTTTCTCATTTTATTAAAACAAATATATATATATATATATATATATATATATATATCTACATATAAGTGGATTACTCTCATTATTTATGAAATTTAATTCATAAAAATATCATTGTTAACAAAGCATAATAATCAAATTATATTATTTCATAATATAATTTTCAACTTAATAATATTCAGTTAGCTTCCTTTTCGTAACAATTTCATTTACTCTTTTCAATGGTTTAATTAACCATTAAACCTCATTTCCTTTTCTCAATATATAAATATATATTTCTAAAGTATATTTACACCAAATCACATAACCAAAATATATCGCACATAAATATAAACTCGAACCCGACATATAACAAGATTTTTTTTATTTATTAAATTCTCATTTTAATAGCTTCTCGAAAATCCGGGTTGTCGCTGTGACGCCCCCGAATCTAAGTACTTCAATCCCACAGATTTGGTGTTCACTATTCATTTCGTACATGTCTAACTACCCATAATAAAGGATAATGAATAACTTCATAAACCATAATCCCATTAAAAGGTTACATTATAAATAAAATCCCAGGTTATCTAACCTTAATACATCATTTGCGGAATAAAAACTTTAGTAATAACGAAGTCTCATTACAAAGAAACTTAATCAAATAGAATAAATATCTTCATTTGTTCATCTTGCCCTTGCCCTTGATTGAGGACGGTCAAAAACTTGTTTGTCGATTTAGCAATCAATAAATACGTGCAAGTGTACACGGTCAACAAGTAATAAAGTGATAAGAGAGTGTCGAACCCACAGAGAATTATTTAATAATAATTACCAAATACTAACTCATAATCAAATTAATTTTATTTAAACAATTCGATAAAAGATTTTGAATTTTGAAAATAAAGTACTAAACTAACTAATTACTAACTACCAAGAATTGAATTCAGATAAAAAGGCTTAAGATTACAATTTCCCTTAATGTTTCACTTGAATTAATACACTTCCTATTAAATTATATTAATTATTCTGGATTGTTAATCAAGAACTCATCAATATTTATAACCATCTCTCGATGTATCATAAACGAATCAACTTAAATCCACAAAAGATAGAATTAAAATGAACACTCTAGTTAACTAATTCACTATATCTCTATGTGAATTACAATTAAAAAGGATTTAAAGCACAGATTCTCTTTCAGATTACATGCGGCGTATAGGTATATATCTATCCTAGACACAAATCATGAATTCCATCACCATGCAGAAAACACAATCACATGCTATTATGATTAGGTCTAAATCTATAATCCATCTCTCGAGTTCATATAGATTACCACGGTAATTGTTGATCAAACAATTAAGCAATTAATCACAAATCATAATAGACAATCCGATAATAATCAACAATAATTAACAAGAAAGCATATCAATAAAAGCTACGCAATAAGTTCCATTGTAATCTTAAATAGGAATTAGTTCATAATTGAATTAAAATCCACAATCCACAATTGATAAAGCATTCAAGAATACAAAATAAGAGGTAAAGAAGAGAATAAAATCTGTAGACAGAATCCTTAGGTCTCTCATTCAGCTCCTTAATTGAATCCTTTGTGCTCTTGCAATTGCTTCAAGCCTCCATCTCTTTCTCCCAAACTAGGGTTAGCAAAAAGTAGCAAAATCTCTCCTATTCTATGCCTCACATCATGTATTTATATGTTCTAGTTAAAGTCCTAAACCAATTAGAAGTTAAAATCCTTGTTTCATTCAATGAGGGTCAAAAATAAGCTTTTTAAAAATCCGACCTAGCGCGCCCGCGCCCATATTTGGCCTAGAAAGCAGCGCGGCCTCGCCCAAGTGCCAGAAATCATGTTTTCCAGAAATCATGCGCCCAAAATACACTTGGAACCGGCGCGGCCGCGCCCGACCAAATTCTGCTAAGACATCTGTTGGTAAAATGGTCATAACGTTTGATCCGGGAGGAGTTACGGGGCCTGCCACCTATCAAATCGAAGCTATCGACGAGATCTACAACTTTCATTCTTTGAGAATTGAGAGATTCAGCTGGAGAATGGTTGAAATGGAGCTTCAAGTGACTGCTATGTAAATGACAACTCCAAACCTTGATCTCTGTTGATAAAAATGTCATAACTCTCGCATTTGAACTCCGATTGGGGTGATTCAAGATGTTCCGGAAAGATAAGATGTAAATCTACAATAAAATCCAAGTTTCAAACCAAGAACATGCATCCATTTTAATGTTAAAGCCCTGCAATCTTCCCTTTTCATGTTTGCTTGCTTATTGTACTCCAAAAGATGTTCGGATCGCGTTTCCTTGTTTCTTCCTACAAAATAACATAAAAACACTATAAATACCTAATACTAACTTAAAATACTTAAGAACTCACAAATTATCAAGTCAAACGTACTCAATTCATAGATGTAAAACCCATTCATCAAATACCCCCAAACTTAAATCTTTGCTTATCCTCAAGCAAACACTAAGAACAATAACTATAACAACTAATTCTAAATAATAACTCACACGACTCGAGCAATGACTCAATACAAATTTGCATAATAGCCTCAAAGATTTCTTCTAATGTTAACTCAAGAAAAAAATATTCCGAAACCATGTAAAGCCTAAAATTTCAACCTAATCATCAGTTCCACAACTACTCATGATCATTTAAGTGCATGTTTGTGCATCCATATGTTCAACTAGCCATGACTCACACTAGATCATATAATCAAATACTCATAAAAGATTTTCAAATCAACTCTAAAAACCTGTTTTCACATCAATCTCCGCTAATAAAGGCAAAACATAAAATTTAGATGATCAAAAGGATATTTCATTCATTTAAGCACACTTGAACCCTTCCCAAGTATTTTAAAACACAATTTTTCTTTCCTTTTTTTAGTGAGTGCGTTTTACGCTCCATCTCACTTCTCATTAAACGAGTGCGTTTTACGCTCCCTCTCGTTTTCTCTCGCACGAGTGCATTTTACGTTTCTTCTCGTGTATGTGTTTATGGGTGAGTGCATTTTACGCTCCATCTCAACCCACCACATGATTTATTCTTTCACTCAGGAAGGTTTCACAATTTTTAAAATTTTCAATAACCCAAGATTTCCCCCAAACTTATGTTAATGCCTAAATTTCGCTTTGAATGATGCTCAAATAAGATTTTAAAGTTTTAATGATATCTTTCACAAGCATTTAACCAATTTTTTTTAAGACACAACTAGCTAAACAGATGGATATGTGCTTTGAAGTTCAAAAAGATCACAAATAGTGTAAACCCAACTTATAAGTCAAAATAAACTAAGCATGTTTCTCAAGTTCACAAGAGTTAAAAAAAATTAATCCATTTTTTTTATTATTGGCCATAATCAAATTCAAATCAAACCATTGCTCACCTATCCTGAAAACATACTAACTAACATGCAACCTTAATAAACTAAAATAAATAACACAAAACAAGACCACCCCTCCAAACTTAAACTAGACATTGTCCTCAATGGCTAAAATAGGAAAAAGTAAAGCAAAGGACTTCCCTGAAAATATAGCAATCTTCCTCCTTGTTTGCTAAGTCTAAAGAATAGGCTAGGCACATTGGAATGAATAAGGCATTGCACTTGAATTGGACTCGAATAACCTGTAAACACATTAGAAGCAAATTTATTAACTATTATGAAACCTAATAAAAAAAATAAAAAAAATAAAAAATAAACTTGGGTTGCCTCCCAAGAAGCGCTTGTTTTATAATCTCAGCCTGACTGCTTCAATTTCTATCCAATTCCCCTTCGAAAATTGAGGAACCCTCCATCCATTAATAACCACGCAACTTTTGAAGGTTTTGCTGCATTAGGGGCCATTGTTTCAAAGTCACCTAGTTTGCTTTTTGTAGATAGGTTCCTAATTACGAATGTCAAATAGCTAGGTGCTTCCTCTGTTGTGTTCATGATTAGATTGGGACATTGAATCTTGTCAAACACCGCGGGCTCTTCTTCTATCTTCTCTTTCTCATCCCACCATGGTTCCAGATTCATGCTAACTCTGATGTCAAATAGAGCTTTGCCAATGACATGACTACCAATTGGGCAGGGGATTACAAAACTACCCAGATCTTTGAGCTTTGGCGGAAAAGGTACATGGGGCACTAACAAAATCGGTACATCAGCGTCGAAACTCACGGCTAGACCTTCTTCGGCTGTATTTTCTTGATCCCCACTATTCTCCTCCATATCAGAATTATCATCAATTAGCACGTCCGGTTACAGCTTTGGTGTAATGTCCAGGAAATTCTTAAACATTGTATTAATTTATTTTGATATATATAATTCGTTTTATTTAATTTTGCGAATTTAATTGGATCCATGTAGGTATTATTATTTAAATATATGAATACGTGGTCCAATAATTTTTCTTTGCCTTAAAGGGGCTCAATAATAGTTTGAATAAATTAATGAGTAACCCTAACATTTAATTGCAAGAAAATTTGGAAGAAGATTAATAAATAATTTTATCATTATCGGATTAAATAATTCGAATAAAGAATTTTGGTTAAAATAAATATTTTAAATAATTAATAAATTGGTTTAGTTAGTTAATTTAGAATATTAGAAATGCCATGTGATTAATTTTAAATTGGGTCACTAATCTTTTATTTAGATTGGCCCATTACTTTTCTTCTAAGTTGAACCCAAATTCCTTTTATTTCCTATTGGGCTGAGTTCCTATTTTTAATTCCCTGTTGGGCCAAACCAATTTGAGCTGAGCCCAAGGTCTCCTTATTTTCCAATTGGGCCACCGTTTTAATTAAATCAGCCGACCCAACTATTGGGTTAAGCCCAAGTGAATTGCCAGTCGGGTTGGATCCGTTTTGGGCAAACGGTAAAAACCAATTTGGGAGCAGATGCTGGGTTCAAATCAGCAAGAAGAGAGAAATTGTTTTAGGAGAGGAATAACCGAGCAAGGGAAGGGGGGAAATCAAACCCTTAATCAGTCAATTGAGAGGAAGACGGAGTAGGCTTCACATAGCCGAACCTAGCTGGACCTAAACCACCCATCAATCGAGCGTACGAGAGACGGGAAAAAGAAAAAGAAAACTGTCAATCGCCGGCGACAGCTTGCGCCGACCGGCGGATTAATTAAGGGTTCGAGGGGGCGTTCGAGCAGGCATCGCTTGGACCAAAGGTCCCAGGTTTTCAGCGATTGGACCGGTGGGGGTACGACGCTCGAGGGTTGAAGTCGTCGAGTTCACAGGTTGGCGATGGGATCGGTCGGCGGCCACTCTTCTCCTACCGCCGGTCATTGACCAGTCATTGAGGGTATTGCCCAAATAACTAGGGTAAAATCCCCTCTATAAATTGAGCCTCAAACCCCTAAACCAAAGTTGTCGATTCTCCTTTGCTTGGTGAGACCCAAATCAGAAAGAAATTTAGGGTTCAAAATTTAACAGAGAGAAATCACAGAAGGAAGGCTGGTCACTGAATGTCCGATTTTGTGTCTTACTTTGGGAGGAGAAGAAGAACGGCAAATCGGTTAGCACAAAGGTATAGAGCGACTGTATTAGTTTGTTCGAATTGGATTACACAGTGTATAATTGTATTGTTGGTATGAAATTGGAAACCTTATTATAATTTTGAGGTTTCAAAATCTGGTATCAGTTTGTGTAACTTTTGTTTAGATTTATTTTGGGAAATTTGTATTGTGTTGTTCTTCTTTATTGGGTTATTTCGTTTCTGAGTTGTTTAATTTTCCATTCTGTGTTGGTTGTAGTATATGGTATTGGATTGTACTGCGTTTCTTGCTGGGAATCTGTATTTTGAAGAACCAAAATGGTTCGGTAGCATGATTTTACCTCATGAACTGGTCAAAGTAGAGGATTAGAATGCTCAGTTTATGTTCGACTTAATGCCTAAATCATATTGTTGTTTTTATGCTAATTGCCTGACAGTAACAGAGTTTATAATATCCACCATTTACTTCTATTCTTGTGATGGGGCAGGGCTGGTCACAGACTTTAGAATAGGTGTGCATACTGTTGAGCCGATGGAAATTGTTGAATGGGTTAGGATGGTTGCTACAAGACTTGAAGCAAGGGGGGGTATACCTTCTATGACAGTACTCTGTAGGAATATATATATGCGTGGGGTGGCTGGGAATCAAACCCAGCTTTGGGTAGGCATTGGTTGGGCCAATGGGTAGCAACAAGCTAAGGATTATTTATTAATTGTCAATAATTAATAAGAAAAGAAAAATATAATAATAATAATAATATAAAAATAAAAACAATAATAAGTGTTAAATTATTATTTAATATCTAATAATAATAAGGGTTAATGAGATAATTATTTATTATCCACCATTAAATAATAAACAAAGATAATAAATATTTAATTATTATTTAATTTATTATTTAATTAATAATTAAGTATGAACAAGGTTAACAAATAATTATTTATTATCTAGTAATAATAAATAAAGGTAATAAATATTTAATTATTATTTAATCCTAAATAATAATTAGATATAAGTAAAGTTAATAATTATTTATCTAGTAATAATAAATAAAGGTAATAAATATTTAATTATTATTTAATCCTAAATAATAATTAGATATAAGTAAAGTTAATTATTTTTGGCCCTTAATAAATAATGATGATAAACACTTAAGGATTATCTGATAACAATTAAGTGTATTAAGTATGTGATTAATGTAGAATAAAGAACAAGGTTAATGATTACCCAATTACCCCTAAGGTAAACAGTAATTAAGCGCAATGAAGGTAAATAAACGATCAATTATTTTTCTGTTGTCTTTAAACCAAAATAAATTTATTATTTAAATTATAAATAATAAATAAGGATTGTTAAACCATATTCAGAGACAGATAAGGGTAATAAATCTGAGAAATCAAAGAATAGTAATCATGATTAGCTACCATCATTTTAATAACTAAAGATTATTAATTAATTTCTGTTTAGCTAATTGTTAAATAGTAATTAAATATAGATGGTGAATTTTACCTGCAAAGTAAATGGTATAGTAAGGTGTGTCAATATACAACCATGCCATATTAATTGATAAGTCGACTTTATCCAATGATAGGTCACCCAAGATCAATTAATTAAAGCTAGGATTTAATTGTAGCTGAGCAAACAGGCAAGTTCTTCCTTACTCAACTTTTACATTTAGCAAATTTCTAGACCTTATGCACTATTTTTAATTCGTGCAAAAAGGTATATATATTTTGTTGCAAGTTATTCTTTAAGCTTGAATCTTATCTCCAAGCATGCTTTAAGTGGTCTAATTACTTTTAAAATTATTCCACCTCTATGTATTTATTGACATTCGCACTCGTGCATTTGAATTCGTACATTTATTAAAGTTCCGAGATTTAGGAACTATTCATAATTAAGTCTAAACCTTTGTTCGGTCAGACAAGTATGTGAAGATTTATAAAAGTTATTCGAACCAATCGAGGGTAAGGATTCTTAGACTATATGAACACCCCTTTATTATAGGGGAGTACCCCATGTACCGTAAATAAGGTACAAATAGCAGAGTTAAATGTTATGCATATACATAGCGTACGCGAGGCTGATCCCCTCAAGTACTTATTCTGTAGCCAGTAACCAGAGGGTCAACCAGCTATTGACTCCTTTGGAAGTTATTGTTCAAAGTCTACTTGACTATCAATTGTTCTAAAAGCATTTATTGTCCTTGCTTCTGATAATTGTTGAATTCTCTTTCTATATTCCCTTCGTCATGATATATCCTTATTGTTGTACTTTAAACTTGCTGAGCAAACTCGTTGCTCATTCTTGCTATATCATGACTTTATTGCAGCTAAACCCGAGACGTCAGGGAAGAACAAAGGAAAGGAAAAGATGAAGTAATAGACTTCATGTAGCAGATTTTAAATGTACATATAGTTAATTGTTGTTAATGTAATTTAAACCCTAACTTTTATTTAGGGTATGGATTTGTGTAAGTATTTAAGGTTTTTGTATTCTGGGACTAGTAACACCTTTGTAATGAACAACGTATGTTTATTATATTCCGCATTTTAGTTACCATATGTTGTTGGAGGTGAATGTTTGTTTTGGATCGTGATGACCGGATCCGAGTATTTGGAGACCCGAATTTGGGGGCGTCACATTTGGCGCGGGTAATCCATCAGTCTCGAGAACCACGTCACTGGGCCATGTACAATGATAACTATTCTTGAAGGCATTGATAAGTTGTCCCATCTGGTTCTCAAGATTTCGAATCGACACTGCTTGGTTTTTTATATTTAAATCCACTAAGTTCAACAGTTGATCTTGATCACTCATTCTTTTATCCGTAGCTATAATAAACTTCGCCAAGGCCTCCTCCAAACTTTGTTTCCTTTCTTCTTCATGTAGATAGGCTGAATCCTGTAATTCTGGAGTGTATGATTGGCTTGGAGCAAAGATTTGGACTTGATTATTATGGCTCCATGAAAAATCCGGATGATACCCCCAATCTTGATGATAGTTGTTGGGATAGGCATAACTGTTGGGGTAATCGTCGAAATTGCCACCATACTGCATCGACTTAAAATTGATGGCATATTGATGACTCGGATGATTTCCAGCACAATAATCACAAATTACCGCCACACTTTGAATACGTTGTACTGTAAAAGCGTCAATCATCCTCGAAAATGTCTCAATCGGTGCTGACAATTCATCGAATTCATAAATCCCTGCCGCTCTTGGCTGAATCATTCTCATATAAGGCCATTGATAGTCGTAGTCCGCCATGGTGTACCTAAAAAGAGAGAAATATAGGAAGATAATTAAAATAAAAACAAAATGATTAAATTAAAACTAATTTCATTAAAGTTAATGATGGCAAAAATTATTAAACTAATTCCCCGGCAACGGCGCCAAAAACTTGTTTGTCGATTTAGCAATCAATAAATACGTGCAAGTGTACACGGTCAACAAGTAATAAAGTGATAAGAGAGTGTCAAACCCACAGAGAATTATTTAATAATAATTACCAAATACTAACTCATAATCAAATTAATTTTATTTAAACAATTCGATAAAAGATTTTGAATTTTGAAAATAAAGTACAAAACTAACTAATTACTAACTATCAAGAATTGAATTCAGATAAAAAGGCTTAAGATTACAATTTCCCTTAATGTTTCACTTGAATTAATACACTTCCTATTAAATTATATTAATTATTCCGGATTGTTAATCAAGAACTCATCAATATTTATAACCATCTCTCGATGTATCATAAATGAACAACTTAAATCCATAAAATATAGAATTAAGATGAACACTCTAGTTAACTAATTCACTATATCTCTATGTGAATTATAATTAAAAAGGATTTAAAGCACAGATTCTCTTTCAGATTACATGCGGCGTATAGGTATATATCTATCCTAGACACAAATCATGAATTCCATCACCATGCAGAAAACACAATCACATGCTATTATGATTAGGTCTAAATCTATAATCCATCTCTCGAGTTCATATAGATTACCACGGTAATTGTTGATCAAACAATTAAGCAATTAATCACAAATCATAATAGACAATCCGATAATAATCAACAATAATTAACAAGAAAGCATATCAATAAAAGTTACGCAATAAGTTCCATTATAATCTTAAATAGGAATTAGTTCATAATTGAATTAAAATCCATAATCCACAATTGATAAAGCATTCAAGAATACAAAATAAGAGGTAGAGAAGAGAATAAAATCTGTAGACAGAATCCTTAGGTCTCTCATTCAGCTGCTTAATTGAATCTTTTGTGCTCTTGCAATTGCTTCAAGCCTCCATCTCTTTCTCCCAAACTAGGGTTAGCAAAAAGTAGCAAAATCTCCCCTATTCTATGCCTCACATCATGTATTTATATGTTCTAGTTAAAGTCCTAAACCAATTAGAAGTTACAATCCTTGTTTCATTCAATGAGGGTCAAAAATAAGCTTTTTAAAAATCCGACCTAGCGCGCCCGCGCCCATATTTGGCCTAGAAAGCAGCGCGGCCGTGCCCAAGTGCCAGAAATCATGTTTTCCACTCTGCAGACCAGCGCGGCTGCGCCCAAAATACACTTGGAACCGGCGCGGCCGCGCCCGACCAAATTCTGCTAAGACATCTGTTGGCAAAATGGTCATAACGTTTGATCCGAAAGGAGTTACGGGGCCTGCCACCTATCAAATCGAAGCTATCGACGAGATCTACAACTTTCATTATTTGAGAATTGAGAGATTCAGCTGGAGAATGGTTGAAATGGAGCTTCAAGTGACTGCTATGTAAATGACAACTCCAAACCTTGATCTCTGTTGATAAAAATGTCATAACTCTCGCATTTGAACTCCGATTGGGGTGATTCAAGATGTTCCGGAAAGATAAGAAGTAAATCTATAATAAAATCCAAGTTGCAAACCAAGAACATGCATCCATTTTAATGTTAAAGCCCTGCAATCTTCCCTTTTCATGTTTGCTTGCTTATTGTACTCCAAAAGATGTTCGTATCGCGTTTCCTTGTTTCTTCCTACAAAATAACATAAAAACACTATAAATACCTAATACTAACTTAAAATACTTAAGAACTCACAAATTATCAGGTCAAACGTACTCAATTCATAGATGTAAAACCCATTCATCAAATACCCCCAAACTTAAATCTTTGCTTGTCCTCAAGCAAACACTAAGAACAATAACTATAACAACTAATTCTAAATAACAACTCACACGACTCGAGCAATGACTCAATACAAATTTGCATAATAGCCTCAAAGATTTCTTCTAATGTTAACTCAAGAAAAAAATATTCCGAAAACATGCAAAGCCTAAAATTTCAACCTAATCATCAGTTCCACAACTACTCATGGTCATTTAAGTGCATGTGTGTGCATCCATATGTTCAACTAGCCATGACTCACACTAGATCATATAATCAAATACTCATAAAAGATTTTCAAATCAACTCTAAAAACTTGTTTTCACATCAATCTCCGCTAATAAAGGCAAAACATAAAATTTAGATGATCAAAAGGATATTTCATTCATTTAAGCACACTTGAACCCTTCCCAAGTATTTTAAAACACAATTTTTCTTTCCTTTTTTTAGTGAGTGCGTTTTACGCTCCATCTCACTTCTCATTAAACGAGTGCGTTTTACGCTCCCTCTCGTTTTCTCTCGCACGAGTGCATTTTACGCTCCTTCTCGTGTATGTGTTTATGGGTGAGTGCATTTTACGCTCCATCTCAACCCACCACATGATTTATTCTTTCACTCATGAAGGTTTCACAATTTTTAAAATTTTCAATAACCCAAGATTTCCCCCAAACTTATGTTAATGCCTAAATTTCGCTTTGAATGATGCTCAAATAAGATTTTAAAGTTTTAATGATATCTTTCACAAGCATTTAACCAAATTTTTTTTAAGACACAACTAGCTAAACAGATGGATATGTGCTTTGCACAAATAGTGTAAACCCAACTTATAAGTCAAAATATAAACTAAGCATGTTTCTCAAGTTCACAAGAGTTAAAAAAAATTAATCCGTTTTTTTTATCATTGGCCATAATCAAATTCAAATCAAACCATTGCTCACCTATCCTGAAAACATACTAACTAACATGCAACCTTAATAAACTAAAATAAATAACACAAAACAAGACCACCCCTCCAAACTTAAACTAGACATTGTCCTCAATGGCTAAAATAGGAAAAAGTAAAGCAAAGGACTTCCCTGAAAATATAGCAATCTTCCTCCTTGTCTGCTAAGTCTAAAGAATAGGCTAGGCATATTGGAATGAATAAGGCATTGCACTTGAATTGGACTCGAATAACCTGTAAACACATTAGAAGCAAATTTATTAACTATTATGAAACCTAATAAAATAAATAAAAAAATAAAAAATAAACTTGGGTTGCCTCCCAAGAAGCGCTTGTTTTATAGTCTCAGCCTGACTGCTTCAATTTATATCCAATTCCCCTTCGAAAATTGAGGAACCCTCCATCCATTAATAACCACGCAACTTTTGAAGGTTTTGCTGCAGTAGGGGCCATTGTTTCAAAGTCACCTAGTTTGCTTTTTGTAGATAGGTTCCTAATTACGAATGTCAAATAGCTAGATGCTTCCTCTGTTGTGTTCATGATTAGATTGAGACATTGAATCTTGTCAAACACCACGGGCTCTTCTTCTATCTTCTCTTTCTCATCCCACCATGGTTCCAGATTCATGCTAACTCTGATGTCAAATAGAGCTTTGCCAATGACATGACTACCAATTGGGCAGGGGATTGCAAAACTACCCAGATCTTTGAGCTTTGACGGAAAAGGTACATGGGGCACTAACAAAATTGGTACATCAGCATCGAAACTCACGGCTAGACCTTCTTCAGCTGTATTTTCTTGATCCCCACTATTCTCCTCCATATCAGAATTATCATCAATTAGCACGTCCGGTTGCAGCTTTGGCGCGGGTAATCCATCAGTCTCGAGAACCACGTCACTGGGCCATGTACAATGATAACTATTCTTGAAGGCATTGATAAGTTATCCCATCTGGTTCTCAAGATTTCGAATCGACATTGCTTGGTTTTTTATATTTAAATCCACTAAGTTCAACAGCTGATCTTGGTCACTCATTCTTTTATCCGTAGCTGTAATAAACTTCGCCAAGGCCTCCTCCAAACTTAGTTTCCTTTCTTCTTCATGTAGATAGGCTGAATCCTGTAATTCTGGAGTGTATGATTAGCTTGGAGCAAAGATTTGGACTTGATTATGATGGCTCCATGAAAAATCCGGATGATACCCCCAATCTTGATGATAGTTGTTGGGATATGCATAACTGTTGGAGTAATCGTCGAAATTGCCACCATACTGCATCGACTTAAAATTGATGGCATATTGATGACTCAGATGGTTTCCAACACAATAATCACAAATTACCGCCACACTTTGAATACGTTGTACTGCAAAAGCGTCAATCATCCTCGAAAATGTCTCAATCGGTGCTGACAATTCATCGAATTCATAAATCCCTGCCGCTCTTGGCCGAATCATACTCGTATAAGGCCATTGATAGTCGTAGTCCGCCATGGTGTACCTAAAAAGAGAGAAATATAGGAAGAGAATTAAAATAAAAACAAAATGATTAAATTAAAACTAATTTCATTAAAGTTAATGATGGCAAAAATTATTAAACTAATTTCCCGGCAACGGCGCCAAAAACTTTTTCGTCGATTTAGCAATCAATAAATACGTGCAAGTGTACACGGTCAACAAGTAATAAAGTGATAAGAGAGTGTCGAACCCACAGAGAATTATTTAATAATAATTACCAAATACTAACTCATAATCAAATTAATTTTATTTAAACAATTCGATAAAAGGTTTTGAATTTTGAAAATAAAGTACAAAACTAACTAATTACTAACTACCAAGAATTGAATTCAGATAAAAAGGCTTAAGATTACAATTTCCCTTAATGTTTCACTTGAATTAATACACTTCCTATTAAATTATATTAATTATTCCGGATTGTTAATCAAGAACTCATCAATATTTATAACCATCTCTCGATGTATCATAAACGAATCAACTTAAATCCACAAAATATAGAATTAAGATGAACACCCTAGTTAACTAATTCACTATATCTCTATGTGAATTACAATTAAAAAGGATTTAAAGCACAGATTCTCTTTCAGATTACATGCGGCGTATAGGTATATATCTATCCTAGACACAAATCATGAATTCTATCACCATGCAGAAAATCCAATCACATGCTATTATGATTAGGTCTAAATATATAATCCATCTCTCGAGTTCATATAGATTACCACGGTAATTGTTGATCAAACAATTAAGCAATTATCACAAATCATAATAGACAATCCGATAATAATCAACAATAATTAACAAGAAAGCATATCAATAAAAGCTACGCAATAAGTTCCATTGTAATCTTAAATAGGAATTAGTTCGTAATTGAATTAAAATCCATAATCCACAATTGATAAAGCATTCAAGAATACAAAATAAGAGGTAGAGAAGAGAATAAAATCTGTAGACGGAATCTTTAGGTCTCTCATTCAGCTCCTTAATTGAATCCTTTGTGCTCTTGCAATTGCTTCAAGCCTCCATCTCTTTCTCCCAAATTAGGGTTAGCAAAAAGTAGCAAAATCTCCCCTATTCTATGCCTCGCATCATGTATTTATATGTTCTAGTTAAAGTCCTAAACCAATTAGAAGTTACAATCCTTGTTTCATTCAATGAGGGTCAAAAATAAGCTTTTTAAAAACCCGACCTAGCCCGGCCGCGCCCATATTTGGGCTAGAAAGCAGCGCGGCCGCGCCCAAAATACACTTGGAACCGGCGCGGCCGCGCCCGACCAAATTCGGCTCGGACATCTGTTGGTAAAATGGTCATAACGTTTGATCTGGGAGGATTTACGAGGCCTGCCACCTATCAAATCGAAGCTATCGACGAGATCTACAACTTTCATTATTTGAGAATTGAGAGATTTAGGCTGGAGAATGGTTGAAATGGAGCTTCAAGTGACTGCTATGTAAATGACAACTCCAAACCTTGATCTCTGTTGATAAAAATGTCATAACTCTCTCATTTGAACTCCAATTGTGTGATTCAAGATGTTCCGGAAAGATAAGAAGTAAATCTACAATAAAATCCAAGTTGCAAACCAAGAACATGCATCCATTTTAATGTTAAAGCCCTGCAATCTTCCCTTTTCATGTTTGCTTGCTTATTGTACTCCAAAAGATGTTCGGATCACGTTTCCTTGTTTCTTCCTACAAAATAACATAAAACAGTATAAATACCTAATACTAACTTAAAATACTTAAGAATTCACAAATTATCAAGTCAAACGTACTCAATTCATAGATGTAAAACCCATTCATCACGGCTTATCCGACTTTTCAACTTTAGATGCAATATTTTATGCAAGGGTGAGCAAACAATTGCTCACAAATATAATAACAATAACAATAAAATAATCAACGAAGTAGATTATTAGTTGAGGTATAATAGCCTTTCTGAAATGAATCAATAACAATTAAAGGACTGAAAGCTCAATAGAAAACTCGGCTTAAGATTTGAATATAGATTTCAAAATCAAAAGTATATCTGAGGGTCATAAGACCTCGAACTATGTCCTAGGTTAACAAGTATCTCTACTATAACCTTTAACAGTCTTGTAGACTATGGACTATCCGTCTCGTACTCCGGGGGATCAGCCCTTTGTACAATGTATTGTTCACAAACATTTTAACACTATTGCGTAGTTTAATCCCGTATATTAGGGTTGTTCATCTCAGTTTGACATCAGAATCCGTACCAAAAGAAACTTGGTTTAGAACAACTTCAAAAAATTCTAAGTCCTTGGAACGCTCATCAACTATGGACTCGCTGAATCAATAAGGGTTCACTAATCACTAAAGCATTTGATTCAACAATAAAGTTGTACAATGAAGTTTATGTTCGAAATTTTGAATAACAATTCATAGTCGAATAACAAATGACTTAAATAGAACATAAGCATTTGACATTATAACAATCTTGCTTGAACAATAATAAGCTAAGGTTAATAAGCTTGCTCAATGAAAGTAAAGTAAGAAAGTTGCGACATTTATAACCAAGACAGGGATAAAAGAACTTACTCGATGAAAAGTAAAGTTAAGTTTTAGGGAACTTGCCTCGATCGCTTGCTACAAATAATGTTAATTATTTGCTCTTTGAGTGACCTATACATACAAGTCACATTTAACAATATAGTTCAATTAACTACTTTCTTTTATAAATGATTGTTCACTTATAACTCTAATTCACACTTTAAATTCTTGCTAAGACACCGCATACTTATCATGTTGCTTCTTATAGGAGAAATTATTTTATTTTCAATTTTGGAAAAATTTCATTTTCTGGCCGACCCGACTCGACAGAACCGACCCGACCCGGAAACCCGGACTGCCGCTGCGGCGCCAGGATTTGGCCTTGGGATGGCGCCACGGCGCTGGCCTGACCCGAGCCCAATGGACCCGGCGCTGTGACGCTAGGAATTGGCCATGGGCCGGCGCTGCAGCGCAACCCTTGGCCTGACTCCACAGAACCCGGCGTTGCGGCGCCTATTTTGTGTTATAGGTGCAGCGCTACGGCGCTAGACTGCAGATTCAGTTTCTGTAGTCGCGAACCAGACTCTGCTTCCAACCAAATTTCACATCTTACTCTTTTAAACACCAAATTAGCTATTCTCTAATGCTATAAACTCGATAAACTCATTAGCATGCAATTACAAAACCTTACCCATACTTCAGAAACTCCAAACAACTAATTTAAGGGTTTAAATTCCATGAATCATACAAGTTTTTGCTATTTTGACATAATATACGTAATCTTATAACCCAAACTCGTTTTACAACTATTTTGATTCATTCAAGTTACATTATCTTCGCATTTCAATGAATCACAGCAAATGACTATCAATTTACAATTCTATTAATGAATTGACCATCAATTTTGGCCTTAAAGCATAAATACACTGTTCCTGCTTTTTTTCTATACTTTAACACATTCTGTAAAATCAAACACTGTAACTCGTTTCTTAACCAGTTTAATTCATTCTACTTTCATTCTTTTCGTTTCTTAATGAATAAACACAATCAACAATCAATTTACAGATTAATATCCGAATTGAAAATCAAATTTTATACATATAAGCCATATTCGTGAACCTTTTCACTATAAATATAAAAACTTTATTTTTAAAGCATAATCTCTTGGATTAATTCAACTAAATCGATTTATTGACATCATATAAGGATTTATACATACCAACTAACTCATATAATAGTTTAGCAATACTGATAACTGAGTTTAACTTTAACGTAAAACTCAATTAACCTCAGCAGTTACCAAAATCAAACGCTCAACTGTTACAAATTTCAAAAGCCACAAAGCCTTGTTTGGCTAACTAATATAAAACCCATTTTTCTATTATTTTAATAATCCTTTTATAACAAGGTTCAATTGTCACACATATTTTAATTAATCCTACTAATAAATAAATTCAATTAAACCTTACTAATTAAATTATAATTTCTATTTGGCCAATTGACATATTATCTAATAAATCATTTCAAATAAATCCTTTATTCAAATAAATAATCAATCATCTAATTTAATTAATAAATTAAATTAGAATAACATCAAATCACCATTCAGACAACAAATTACATAATTATACTAGAATAAATTACCCCACAATAATAAATTACCCCACAATAATTCCATCAATTATTTATTTTATTCAATAAATAAAGCAACTAAAATATTTATTTAACTCAATAAATATTTTATTTATTCACAAAAATCACATTCGTTACATCCTTCCCTCCTTAAAAGGATTATGTCCCCAAAATCACAACGCAATTAATTCGTTCGTTACATTCTCCCCTCCTTACAAGGATTCTGTCCCCAGAATCGCGATACAAGGATTAAACAAATAACTAAGGATAACTTTGCATCATTTTCTCTTCGAGTTCCCACGTAGCTTCTTCAGCGTTGTGGTTCCTCCATATTACTTTTATAGAAGGTATCACTTTATTTCTGAGAACCTGCTCTTTCTTGTTAACTATATGTACAGGAACCTCTTCATAGGATAAATCTTTGTCAAATTGTAACGGTTCATACTCTATAACATGTTTATAATCGGGGTTAAACGGTCGTAGCACCAATATATGGAAAACATTGTGAATGTGGGCTAACCCGAGAGGTACGTAGGCCACCTCACCTACTCTTTTCAACACCTCAAAGGGTCCAATAAATCGCGGACTCAGCTTACCCTTTTTACCAAATCTGACTTTCCCCTTCCAGGGAGATACTTTGAGAAACACAAAACTTCCGACGTCGAATTCTCTATTCTGTCGGTGCTAATCTGCGTACTTCTTCTGCTTGTCTTGAGCAGCTAACAATCTGGCTTTTATCACCTTGACGATTTCAGTAGTTTGTTGTACCAGTTCGGGTCCCAATAGTCGACGTTCACCAACCTCATCCCAATATAGCGGAGTTCTACACTTCCTTCTGTACAACGCTTCATAAGGCGACATTCCAATACTTGCGTGATTGCTATTGTTATAGGTAAACTCGACCAGAGGTAAATGATCATCCTAGTTGCCTTTAAAATCCATAACGCACGCTCTTACCATATCCTCTAACGTTTGAATTGTTCTTTCGCTCTGGCGATTGTTTTGAGGATGGTACGCTGTACTCATTCTCAACTGTATCCCTATATAAGTTTGCAGACTCCACCAAAATTTTGATGTGAAATGTGGGTCTCTGTCTGACACAATTGACACTAGAACACCGTGCCTTGAAATAATCTCCTTGACGTATAATTTTGCCAACTGATCTAGGGTAAATCTGATTTTGATCGGCAAGAAATGTGCTAAATTCGTCAGTCGATCCACGATAACCCATACTACGTCATAGCCTTTTTGAGTAATTGGAAGACCTACCACAAAATCCATCATGATATGCTCCCACTTCCATTCTGGTATCTCCAAGGGCTGTAATAAATCACTTGGCCTCTGATGCTCTACTTTAACTTTCTGACAAGTTAAGCACCTCGCAACACATTCAACAACTTCTCTCTTCATATTTGGCCACTAGAAATGTTGTCGAAGATCCTGGTACATTTTCGTACTTCTCGGGTGAACTGAAAATCTTGAACTATGAGCTTCGCTCAAAATTTCCTCCCTGACCTCTGGTACTGACGGAACCCAAATTCTACCTTCAAATCTCAGCAACCCTTCGGTATCGATTTTAAATTTAAGCTCCGCACCCTTAAGCACCCTTTTTCGTATTTTATCACACTCCTCATCCTGGAGTTGTGCTTCCTTCACCTTGTCCACTAGAGTTGGTCGGGTTTCCATCTAGAATAATTTTTCATTCGGCTCTGACAGACATTTCACCTCTAACTCCAACTTTTTTTGCTATGAGCTCCTCCTGGCAGTTAACAAAAATAATTTCTCCCGACCCTTCCTGCTCAAAGCGTCGACAACCACATTAGCTTTCCCTAGATGGTATAGGATTTCACAATCATAATCTTTGATCAATTCTAACCATCGCCTCTGACGCATATTTAAATCTTTTTGTGTGAAAATATATTTTAGACTTTTATGGTCCGTATATATCTCACACTTCTCCCCATAGAGGTAGTGCCTCCAAATCGTCAAAGCAAACACCACGGCAGCTAACTCCAAATCATGGGTCGGATACCCTTTTTTATAGTCTTTTAATTGTCGCGATGCGTACGCAATAACCTTGTCGTTTTGCATAAGCACACAACCAAGTCCTTTATGCGATGTCGACGCCGGGTTTTCGCTTCGTGGGTCTTTTTTAGACTTTTCTGATTTTAGCCTCTTGATTAAATGATTTTTGGAAAAGGTCGACATTAATGTCGACGGGGTTTTGAAAGATTGCTTTTTTTATGATGAGCCAATTAATCAGAGTCGCCAGTTGGTATATTTGAAATGGATGTACCAACTCATCCGAGTTTTCGTTTTTTATAAATCGCTGGCTCATAGGTGACTCCGAATTAATTGGTCTGCGAATCGAGATTCATAGAGTTCGGGGGCTTGCTTAAGTGAGGGGAAGGTGTTAGGCACCCCTCGACTTCCGTGAAAACACGGTTACCACAATCTTGATACTTTCCTATCCTTTGATTCATGAAATGTGTATATGTGCGAGTGTGTGTGTGTGTGTGCTTATGTGAATGTTGTGGTGAGTTTGTATGAAAGAATCCTTTGGATTTTTAGGGAAAGTTGTGCTTTAATTTGAGAATGTTTCAGAACGTCGTTTCTATTAATACGAGAAAGCTCCCTCTATTCATGCGAAAGGTTTGATTTTACTTATCAAAACTGTGAGGTCTTTATTAGGCGTCATCTTGATAAAACGTGAGTTTTTCTTAAACCTTAACCAAAATAGGAATCGAGATTTATACGTTGCTTTCATAAATGATGGGCAATTTCTATGATCTCTTTCGCCCTATACATCAAGGTTTAATAAAACGTTTAATTTCCATTATAAACCCATTTTTGGTGACATTTGAAAATAACTTCTTTTTAGCTTTCTCGTATAATAGGAATCAACCTTCATTAGCATTTCCAATTTTTTTAGCCTCGTGATGCTAATATCCTACTTTGATTGATTTTAGAAAAGATCTTTATCGTTTAATCTTTTGAAATCATTTTGGCGTCTCGAAATCTAATCAAGCATAAACACGCGTCGGGGCTATTCACGGGCATGTAAGCCATCAAAATATCCCCGAACGCCAACAATCACATATTTCACTACTACGGGGCCTTAAACCCGATTCTTGCCTTGGCGTCGTTTTAAGGCCCGATGGTTACATGTTACAAAACGAACACCTTGAATCTATTACATACATCAAAACGTCCATCATCGGATTTGAACCACGGGGTCGCGTTCTTAGGCTCACACGAGATTACGACATGCCCACAAAATGAGTATTACATAACTAACCAACCCGAATTTATCTAATACACCATGATATCCGAAAATGACAATCTAAATAAATTACACCCAATAAATTATCATAAACAAAATAAAAATTTCATCAATTGGATATCCTCGGGTTATTAGGAAGAATTTTGTTCCGATGGAACCATCACCAATAATCCCTAATCCATGATTGTTCACCAAGATACATGAAAGTTATATCTAATTTACCCAATCAATATGACATGAATTGCTAGAACAAATAGAAATTTTCACCTTGCAAAAATCTCAAATGGATGTGAACTTGTGTATTTGAATAGGATGAGGAGTATGTTTGATACAATCAAAATCAACAAATATAAATCCTCCCTTCTTTTCTCTCCTTTCTCCCTATTTGATTGCAATTTTTTGCTCTTTTTTCTCTCTATTTCCGTGCTTCTTCTTGTCGTTGGAATTCTTCTTCTTTCAAAACCTTTAACTTCTTCAACTCCCTGTATGCTGAGCGAAAATGAGCTGAAATAGGCTGGCCAGAGCCAGCCGCAGATTGATCTGCGGCTGGCCGCAGATAAATCTGCGGCTGGCTGGCCGCCTGCCTTCCACTCACCCCGATTTCGAGTTCCGTGTTTTGAGTTCCGTGTTTTGAGTTCCGTGTTTTCAAAAGGCGCACTATTTGGCCGCAGATCAATCCGCGGCTGGACGGTTTGACTTTCTCGTTTTCCGTGCCACGTCTCAATTTTCGTGCCGTAACATCGATTTTCGCTGACAGGCTCGTATTCGGCAGTCTGGGAATTTTCGGGAGACGTGCCACCTCATTCGGGAATGCCTGCTTTGGATGGCTTTATTGTCACGTCAGCCTTGGTCGCCAAAACATTACGGGGTGTCGGGCGCTCGCACTTGTGCCCATTCCTTCGCTCCCACAAGCCGATTCAATTGACGATTTTGCCCTCCTGTCATGGTTAGTACAAGGAACGCAAAATTTGGGTGTCTACAACTGCCCCTCTTTATCATGTTCATGCAATGTTTAATGAAATTAACAGGATAAAGAATAGACACTCGATGCAGGAATGACAATGCACAAGGATGACAATGCATACATGATGCAACACATATGATTTATGATGCCACGTAAGATGCAATTGATGCAAATCATTCAGAAAAGGGTGTCGAGGCTGATGATCGTCTCGTCGGGGTCGGGTATCGTCGCCGGTCACCCGTCTCGTAACCCCCGGTTATCGTCGCCGGTTGGTTAACTTGTCGGAGCCGGTTTTCGTCGCCGGACATCCATCTCGCAATCGCCGGTTATCGTCGCCGGTCGATTGTCTCGTCGGGGCCGGGTATCGTCGCCGGTCACCCGTCTCGTAACCCCCGGTTATCGTCGCCGGTTGGTTATCTTGTCGGAGCCGGTTTTCATCGCCGGACATCCATCTCGTAATCGCCGGTTATCGTTGCCGGTCGATTGTCTTGTCGGGGCCGGGTATCGTCGCCGGTCACCCATCTCGTAACCCCCGGTTATCGTCGCCGGTTGGTTATCTTGTCGGAGCCGGTTTTCGTCGCCGGACATCCATCTCGTAATCGCCGATTATCGTCGCCGGTCGATTGTCTTGTCGGGGCCGGGTATCGTCACCGGTCACCCATCTCGTAACCCCCGGTTATCGTCGTCGGTTGGTTATCTTGGATCTCAGCCCTTTCCAGGGTGTTAGTTGTTTGGATATCAGCCCTTCCCAAGGTGTTAGTTGTTTGGATATCAGCCCTTCTCAGGGTGTTAGTTGTTTGGATCTCAGCCCTTCCCAGGGTGTTAGTGTTTGGATATCAGCCCTTCCCAAGGTGTTAGTGTTTGGATCTCAGCCCTTCCCAGGGTGTTAGTGTTTTTTGTCTCTTTTTTTTTGTGGATATCAGCCCTTCCCAAGGTTGCTCACCATCTTGTTGTGGTTCGCGTGGATCTCAGCCCTTCCCAGGGTTTGCTGTTTTTTTGTCTTTTTTCTTTTTGTGGATATCAGCCCTTCCCAGGGTTGCTAACCATCTTGTTGTGGTTCGCATGGATCTCAGCCCTTCCCAGGGTTTGTTGTTTTTTATCTTTTTTCTGGATATCAGCCCTTCCCAGGGTTGCTCACCATCTTGTTGTGGTTCGCGTGGATCTCAGCCCTTCCCAGGGTTTGTTGTTTTTGTCTTTTTTGTGGATATCGGCCCTTCCCAGGGTTGCTTACCATCTTGTTGTGGTTCGCGTGGATCTCAGCCCTTCCCAGGGTTTGTTGTTTTTTTTTTTATTTTTTTTTTATTTTGAGGGATTTCTTGAAGTGGGATGTGTGATCGGCCTCTGTCCCTGATCTCCCACCAACATCGTCCACGTACTATGCCGCAAAAGCCATCACGGTCTGATCATTTGTGAGGTTGAAAGCGACGTGTTTGTACTTTCCTGAAGATTTTCATTTTGATCGTACCTGCATGCATGAAAAAGATGTTATGCATGATCTGGCAGATATGTTATGGACAGATGCATGTGCACAACATATGTTTGGATAGAAATGACCCCTGTTCAGTCAAATGATACGATTCAACCGTCATCATTGCTTGCCAACATTTGATTGGATCACGCCTCGTCGTGAAGTGTATTTTCTAGACTTCAACATTGGTTTGGGTATTCTGCCTGTTCTTGGTCGTCTTCATTTCATCGAGTTGAGGCAGTCTGTTTCGCTCTCTGTAATGATCGACAGCTATGTTGGGCTGCTTAGCCTTTTGATCATTTCTGCTGGCCGATATGCTGTTGTCCCGCATTATATCATCCTTGTATATGCTCATGCACGTGGATCATCTGGATGTCGAGGTAGTGATAGTCAGGATTGGGGAGAGGCCCAATGACGAGGAGTTCTGTGCAGCCTCAGCTTCCTTCCATTTCACGATTCTTAACTGCCCCTGCCTTGGTGCTTGTCGCTACCAAGAATTTCTATCGAGAACTTGCGATGTTGATCGTGCTGAGTTATCCACAGCTCTGCAAGATCCTGCATATCAGATGACTAACAAATGCCAAAACTTGAAGGCTCAGGCCGTCAGTGTTAGTTCAACACAAAGATATTATAATCTCGACAAAAATGCAGTTAAAGCACACGAAATTGAATATCTATTGATCGCACAATCTAGCAAGTTGTGAACCGTGAATGTACTAGATTAGAAGTTTTTTTTTTTTTTTTTTTTCAATCTCTCGTGAGTTGATGATTTTCTAGTTGACGAGTTATGAAATCGTAAGAACACCTTCAAGCATTCATGGTCACTGTACGTGAGTGAGGTCGAATTCAAAAGAACTATCTTCCCTCGTCAAAGGCACTCTGTCTCCATTCTCGACAACGTCCTTAGCAGGATTGACGTCATATGACAAATGCACTGTGCGATGCAGCATTCAGTAGGGGTTTCTCTTTCATGACTTCTTGTTTAAGGCCGAGAGTTTTTTCTCGTATTATCTTTTCTCTTTATCAGCCCACTTCACTTGTCTCGTTTTCTTAGGCTATTCAAAGTTACCCATTTAACGAGTTTTGGACCAATGACTCCCAAACCAGACGGTTTTGGGGCATTAGGTGTACAGACACCCCTTCGGATTTATTTACTCGAGTAACAAAGGCCACGGTTCGAGACAAGCGGGTGGTCTGCACCATTCATTCTTTGCTTGACCTTGCGCAAGATTCGTTTTCTTAGGCTTGAGTTACCCATGTAGCGAGTGTTAGGCCGGTGACTCCCAAACCAGACGGCTTTAGGGCACCAGATGCAGAGACACCCCTTAGGCTTAATTACTCGAGTAACCCATGCCACGATTCGAGTCTGCACGGGCCTCTTCTACTATAATGCTCGTTTTCTTAGGCTCTGAGTTACCCATGTAACGAGTGTTGGGCCAGCGACTCCCAAACCAGATGGCTTTAGGGCACCAGGTGTAGAGACACCCCTCGGGCTTAATTACTCGAATAACCCAGGCCACGTTTCGAGACATTAGCTTGATAATCATTTATCGTCTAACTTCTTGATATTAGCTTGATAATCATTGACTGTCTGACTACGTGTTAATTGTCATCAACGTCGTCATATTTTTATACCCCACAACTGAAAGCTTGTGCAAATGCAAAATGAAGGCTGTCACATGAGGTCGATTCTGTCACAATCGTTGCTTTGAATTAAGGCTTTGTACCCGATCAAAAGGTTGAATAGCCTTCTTCGTCTAATCATACTGACGATCGTGCTCCACGGTTGCTTGTCAGAATTAATTCGATTCCTATCAAGCCAAATAAAAATCCCCTTTCACGCGGATCATCGTATCCCGGGAAAACTATGCTTGACAAACGCCAGATGATCGTACCGTTGAAGATTGAATTGACACGAGGTAGCATTTGATGATGATGGTGCATGTTGATGGGATTGTTGCATGGGTGCCAATTTGCACGTCATCATTTCCTGGGTAGTAACAAATGCCCCAGTGTTAAGTTGCTTTTCTTGTGATCTCCCTCGTACTGGTTGCATCGGTATCTCGCTGGGATGACAAAAGATTCGGTCCTTTGACTTGTTGAAAGGTTTGGGGGATTTTTGATTTTTTTGATTTTTGTTTTTTTTTTTTCGTGACGGCTCCTTTTAATTTAGAGCGAAATTCCCCATAGCTTCGTCTTGGCAGGGCGCGATCGTTTTGAGGACTAAATCGTTTATTTTGAATTTCCGGGATCGCACCCTCTTGTCGTATGCCCGGGAGATGCGTAAGGGGCTGCCCCTGCAAATGTGCGAACTGAGGTTCGATAGGCAAACAGGGTGAGCGACAATAAATCCGGCCATACCCGATGATTGGCGGACATTCTTCCCATGATCGTCCTTGTGTTTTATTTGCAGCCCCCACTGCCCCATTCATTTTGGGCCGGTAAATGACTGAATCAAAATGTTTGATCTTGAATTTGTCATATATCTCCTCCTTGAGGGCATCGTTCAGATTTCTATAGTCGATGCGGCCCCTTACTTCTCCTCCAGGCTGTGGTACTGGGATTCTGTCGGAAAGCCATTCAGGGTAAATAGACACCGTGATGATTCCTGCTTTAAACCGCTTGACAATCTCGTCCTTTATTTTCGACCTCCATTCAGGCTTCAACGTTCTCAACTTTTGCTTAATTGGTCGGAACCCTCCTTGATGGGCAGTCGATGTCCTATAATGTCTGTGGACAATCCACTCACGTCGCCACGGGACCAAGCGAACATATCTCCATACAGGTTCAACAACTCGGCTTCTTTTTTTTTTTTTTTTTTTTGCGGTCGAATTTGCCCCTACTCCGGGTTCTTTGTGATCGTTAGGGGTTCTGATGTTTGATGGTGATGGTACCTGCCATAAAACAAAAATGCTTGTCATATATATAAACCATTTCAGCACCTGATCTTCTTTTGGATAACATGAGCGTGCAGGGATTTGAGATAAAACTCAGAATTTTAAAACCCATTGATCTTCTACTGGCCGGGATTCACTGCCATACTCCGGGATTTACCCCTTCCTGGATATCACCTGCTGCACGGTGAGGTCAAGCAATGGAGCTCATTAGGAGGTGCATGGATCGCATTGGTATGGATCTGACATTGATGGCATTTCCTGACATGAGTATCGCAATCAGTTTTCACGGTTAGCCAGTAGTGACCCGTTCACATGATTTTCTTTACCAAAAATGTCCTGCTCATATGGGCTCCGCACACATCGCCATGTATTTCGTTCATTAATCTGTGGGCTTCTTCGGCTTCCAGATATCTCAGCAGTCCCGTAGCTAGGTCCTATTCATGCAAATCGTCTCTGCTTAGGAAGAAATTCACTGCCCATCTTTGGATTCTCTTTCCTTGGTCCGATCTGCATTTTCGGGAGAAGAGCTGTCTCGAAGGAACTCTTTAATGTTTTGATACCAAGCCCATTTAGGAGGGACGTCACTATGGGAGATCCCTCCGATCTGATCCTCATAGGCCGGACGAGTCTGCACCGCAATTTTCCACTTAAAGCTCATCTCGTACCATAATGTGTGAATCAGGGAAGCCAGCGTATTTCATGGCTACCGGCCTCTATCATTTGGATGGATGGAGTATGGACTTTACGGCCTCTTAGTTGGGTCTTAGGGGCAGTCTTGCAAAACAAACCAGGGCCGTAGTTTAGTACTGTGCCAGTTACAAGTTGGTAGATGCATGTCAACACTGATGTATGATTATCATTTTTTTTTGGTGGTCGAATATGCCCCTACTCCGGGTTCTTTGTGATCGTTAGGCCAAACCCTCACGGTTCTCTAATCTTATCCTGCAAAACAAGGTCAGTGTTTGATGACAGTATAGTATTTAGAAGTTTTAGAAAACCTTGGTACGTGGTATGGATGGCCTTCCTGCAAAACCATGTCAGTATTCTCTTTATATGTGCAGGTGATGTAATCACATGATACATGACATATTTATTATGATGATGACGGTATGACAGTTGTATGCCATTTGCATGTCATTTATTTATTTGACTGAACGATAAAAGGGCATGAAGAAGCTTCCCTTTCGTTAGGTTTATCAGAGGCTGACCTACCCTAGGGTTACTCTCGCGGGCTTTTCGGCATGAAGGTCCCCAAATCTTCGCAATCTACTCGTCTAAGTCCTTTCGATTGGAGCGGATTTGGGTGGTGCGTTTCCTGAGCCATCTCCGGGGAGCAGCCCCTTCGAGTCCAGTAATAAGCAACCGACAGGTTCGCCTCAGGAGGAGGTACCCTCTCAACATACATTCACATTCATCGTCCTCACCGTATGCAAATGATTACTTAAAAGTAAAGAAAATCCATTCAATCATTCATTTATTGGGCAAAACACACATTCACACAACAAAAGTAAAAAAATCAAAATATCGCACACACACACATTTTATGAATTTTTGAAGGACAGGATAGCATCAAGATTTGAACGCGGCTTAAGCCCTCTAATGTCCCCAGCAGAGTCGCCAGCTGTCGACACCGGGTTTTCGCTTCGTGGGTCTTTTTTAGACTTTTCCAATTTTAGCCTCTTGATTAAATGACTTTTGGAAAAGGTCGGCATTAATGTCGACGGGGTTTTGAAAGATTGCTTTTTTTATGATGAGCCAATTAATCAGAGTCGCCAGTTGGTATATTTGAAATGGATGTACCAACTCATCCGAGTTTTCGTTTTTTATAAATCGCTGGCTCATAGGTGACTCCGAATTAATTGGTCTGCGAATCGAGATTCATAGAGTTCGGGGGCTTGCTTAAGTGAGGGGAAGGTGTTAGGCACCCCTCGACTTCCGTGAAAACACGGTTACCGCAATCTTGATACTTTCCTATCCTTTGATTCATGAAATGTGTATATGTGCGAGTGTGTGTGTGTGTGCTTATGTGAATGTTGTGGTGAGTTTGTATGAAAGAATCCTTTGGATTTTTAGGGAAAGTTGTGCTTTAATTTGAGAATGTTTCAGAACGTCGTTTCTATTAATACGAGAAAGCTCCCTCTATTCATGCGAAAGGTTTGATTTTACTTATCAAAACTGTGAGGTCTTTATTAGGCGTCATCTTGATAAAACGTGAGTTTTTCTTAAACCTTAACCAAAATAGGAATCGAGATTTATACGTTGCTTTCATAAATGATGGGCAATTTCTATGATCTCTTTCGCCCTATACATCAAGGTTTAATAAAACGTTTAATTTCCCTTATAAACCCATTTTTTGTGACATTTGAAAATAACTTCTTTTTAGCTTTCTCGTATAATAGGAATCAACCTTCATTAGCATTTCCAATTTTTTTAGCCTCGTGATGCTAATATCCTACTTTGATTAATTTTAGAAAAGATCTTTATCGTTTAATCTTTTGAAATCATTTTGGCGTCTCGAAATCTAATCAAGCAGAAATACGCGTCGGGGCTATTCACGGGCATGTAAGCCATCAAAATATCCCCGAACGCCAACAATCACATATTTCACTACTACGGGGCCTTAAACCCGATTCTTGCCTTGGTGTCGTTTTAAGGCCCGATGGTTACATGTTACAAAACGAACACCTTGAATCTATTACATACATCAAAACGTCCATCATCGGATTTGAACCACGGGGTCGCGTTCTTAGGCTCACACGAGATTACGACATGCCCACAAAATGAGTATTACATAACTAACCAACCCGGATTTATCTAATACACCATGATATCCGAAAATGACAATCTAAATAAATTACACCCAATAAATTATCATAAACAAAATAAAAATTTCATCAATTGGATATCCTCTGGTTATTAGGAAGAATTTTGTTCCGATGGAACCATCACCAATAATCCCTAATCCATGATTGTTCAACAAGATACATGAAAGTTATATCTAATTTACCCAATCAATATGACATGAATTGCTAGAACAAATAGAAATTTTCACCTTGCAAAAATCTCAAATGGATGTGAACTTGTGTATCTGAATAGGATGAGGAGTATGTTTGATACAATCAAAATCAACAAATATAAATCCTCCCTTCTTTTCTCTCCTTTCTCCCTATTTGATTGCAATTTTTTGCTCTTTTTTCTCTCTATTTCTGTGCTTCTTCTTGTCGCTGGAATTCTTCTTCTTTCAAAACCTTTAACTTCTTCAACTCCCTGTATGCTGAGCGAAAATGAGCTGAAATAGGCTGGCCAGAGCCAGCCGCAGATTGATCTGCGGCTGGCTGGCCGCAGATTGATCTGCGGCTGGCTGGCCGCCTGCCTTCCACTCACCCCGATTTCGAGTTCCGTGTTTCGAGTTCTGTGTTTTCAAAAGGCGCACTATTTGGCCGCTGATCAATCCGCGCCTGGACGGTTTGACTTTCTCGTTTTCCGTGCCACGTCTCGATTTTCGTGCCGTAACGTCGGTTTTCGCTGACAGACTCGTATTCGGCAGTCTGGGAATTTCCGGGAGACGTGCCACCTCATTCGGGAATGCCTGCTTCGGATGGCTTTATTGTCACGTCAGCCTTGGACGCCAAAACATTGCGGGGTGTCGGGTGCTCGCACTTGTGCCCATTCCTTCGCTCCCGCAAGCCGGTTCAATTGACGATTTTGCCCTCCTGTCATGGTTAGTACAAGGAACGCAAAATTTGGGTGTCTACATGCGATGCGTCACTATACACCACAAAATTCCCTGTATCATCCGGCAAAGACAACACAGGTGTTGTACTCAGTCTCTTCTTTAATTCTTAAAAACTCTCTTCGCACTTCTCCATCCAAACGAACTTCACCACTTTCCTTGTCAAATTAGTCAATAGAGTGGCGATTCTAGAAAAGTCCTGAATGAAACGGCGATAATAACCTGCCAATCCTAGGAAACTTCTCACCTCCGACGGTGTCTTCGGCTGATCCCAGTTCATCACAGCTTCAACCTTTGATGGATCCGCCAAAATTTTGTCCTTATCAATCACATGCCCAAGAAATTGCACACGCTCCAACCAAAATTCGCATTTGAAAATTTCGTATACAACTTCTCTCTCCTTAACGCTTCCAATGTCTCCTTCAAGTGTTCCACGTGCTTTTCCTGGGTTTTGGAATATACCAGAATGTTGTCTACGAACCTCACTACAAATTTATCCAAAAATGGTTTGAACACCCTATTCATTAAGTCCATGAAAGCTATAGGCACATTTGTTAAACCAAATGACATTACTAGAAACTCGTAATGACCGTACCGAGTTCTGAATGCCATCTTTGGTACATCCTCCTTTCTTACTTTTAACTGATGATACCCACTCCTCAAATCTATTTTCGAGAAATACTTCATGCCCTTCAACTGGTTGAATAAGTCATCAATTCGTGGCAACGGGTATTTATTCTTAATAGTGACTTTATTCAATTCCTTATAATCAATGCAAAGACACATCGATCCATCCTTCTTCTTGACAAATAACACCGGCGCTCCCCACGACGAAACGCTCAGTCAGATATACTTCTTGTCTAACAACTCTTGCAATTGCACCACCAACTCCTTCATCTCCACTGGACCCATTTGGTACGGGGCTTTTGATATAGGAGCTGTCCCCGGTGCTAGATCAATTACAAATTCAATTTTTCTATCTGGCAGAAGTCCCGACAAATCATCTGGGAATACGTCCGCAAAATTCCTAACTACCGGTATCTCTTTTAACTTTGCACCCACCTTTCGAGTATCGACTATGGGAGCTAGGTATCCCACAAAGCCTTGTCTTAACAACTTTTTGGCCTGCATCATCGTCAGATAACTCGTTTGTCTAGGCGACTTGCTGCCATAAAACACTACATTTGACGGAGTCATAAGGTTCACACACTTCTTTTGGCAATCAATAACTGCCCCATGGTTGAACAAACAATCCATTCCCAAAATAACATCAAACTCCCCAAGTTGAATTGGAATTAGATCTACAGTCATCAGATGATCCTTAATATCTATCCGACAGTTCTTGTGTACAACCTTAACAAGAATCACTTTCTTATTCGCAATTTCTATGTTCATAGGGTAGTCTAACTCTTCCCGAGGTAAATCTAATTTCTTAGCAAAATCATCGAATATAAATGAACAAGTAGCACTCGAATCAAATAATACGTAAACATTTATACTATTGACCGGAATGATACCTGACACCACATCCTTTGACTGCACAACATCCTGCACCCTCATGTTGAATGTTCTGGCGGTGGGTCGATTTGACGACGTTGGTCCGGTGATAGTCAAGTTGCCACCACTATTGTTTCCCTTTCCTCCGCCTGTTCCTCCTGTAGTTTTCTTCCAGCAGTCTCGAGCAAAATGATCCTTCGACCCACAAGTGAAACATACGCCCATCTTCGGACTAAGGTAATTCGGTGCGATGTGGCCCTCTTAACGACAATTATAGCACACCCACTTCCCCTTCATACACACACCCGTATGGCTCTTTCCGCAGTTACCACACACTTCAAACTTCTTTCTCTGGTTCCCTTGCTGACTCCCAGCAGAAACACTATCATTCCACTTCCTCTTTTGACTGCTGCCACTCTGGCTTCCACTAGTCTTATTCTCACTTTCACTTTTTAATCCTTATGCTCCTGTTTGTATTTACTAAGAGCATCACTTCCTCCCTCTGCAATAATCGCCTTTTCCAACACGACTACGAATGAGTTAAGTTGGAACATAGAGACTCGGCTATATAGCGAGGGCTTTAATCCCTATTCGAATCTCCTTGCCTTCCTCTCATCGGTATTAACTTGATACGGCGTAAACCTCGCCAACTCATTAAATTTAGCTGCATATTCGGGTACCATCATCGTTCCCTACTTGAGTTCCAGAAACTGAACCTCCATTTGATTCTGCGAACTCGGCGGAAAATTTGTTTCGAAAAACATCTCTTTAAATTTGTCCCACGTAATCACCACTTGACCACCTTGAGTTTTGTTAGCTTGCCACCAGTAACTAGCTTTTGATTTGAGCATGAATGTTGCAAAAGCAATTTTCTAGTCCTCGTTGACCCTAGCGACGTCAAATACCTTCTCCATCTCCATAACCCATGTTTGAGCTTCAATTGGGTTCATAGACCCTTGAAATTTTGGGGGTCCAACCATTTTGAAGTCTTTGAAAGTCGTAGCCTGAGCTTGGGGTTGATTCGCAAATGCTCCTATTAGCAAATTCACTAACTGCTGCATTGGATTAGCGTTAGTTTCATCGTTGTTGTTTGTGGATCCCTCAAGGGTCTGTTGACGTGTTTATCTCCTTCTTGGCAGCATCTTACTGTTAAAAATTCGCGCTATTAGATTATTGCTCAATTACTTAAACATTTAAGTCTTAACTTAAACATTTATAAACAACATGTAGCACATAGCACATCTGATAAACTTTCGTATTTTATTCATTTACTGCTTCAAAACATAACATAGATAACATCATAGTTATTTATATCATCTATCCTAAAATCATAAAATTCCAGGATTACATCATCATATCCCATTATTTATCTCATTTGAGATTTACATCATATTAACTCTCTTAGTAATTAACTTACTATTACTGCTATTCGTGACCTATAAAGACATTCCACGTCGCACAGCTTCCTTGCGCTCTTGCTCCATGATACGAATCATCCTCCTACGATCTATCATGTACCACGGTAAATCCTCGAACTAAACTGGATAGTAGAAAACTCGATCCTGAGCTCTATCCGTCGTTATGTGGAAAGCATGATCCATCTAATCCATTTTGGCCTTTTTTGACTGGAACTCATCCTCAACACGATCTGCATGATCAGCAACCTTCATCCACGTGTCCTCGGCTCTAGTGCGCTTTGCGGACTCTTCTCTCAGATCACTCTTAGTTTCTCCACCTCAGCTGATAACTTTTCCTTTTGGCTCTCTGCCTGAACTAGCTTCCACTCTACATCTCCAAGACGTACATCGAGCTCATCAATCTCGCCATTCTTCTGCTCTATAGTAGTCTGACGCTTATCTGCCAGCTCTGTCAATTCTCTAATGCTATCATGTAACTCTATATTACGGTCATATAGCTCGTCATACATCTCAGTACTGATGGAGTTCGGTGGAAACTCATCAGGACCTTCTTCTTCCTCATCATCAATCTCCTCAGGATCCTCCTCAGGATCGGACTCAGGCTCGTACTCAAGGCCTATAATTGTGATCAATGGGGATGGCTCCCTCTGCACCATCTGCTCTCGGACTATATGAATATCACGGGGCTCCTCCTCCCAGCCTGACTGGATCCTCCTATATCAGTCATCCTGCCACCAAAATTTTAAGTTTAATTATTACTCGATACTACTCGATGGTACTCGCGAGCACATAAGTTATAACACATAAGCACATAAAGTTTTAATGAATTCCTTAATTCATTCCTTAGAACTCGATAAAAGTTTTTAACACCACTATGTTTTCAATTCTCTACAAGGCTAATTCCTAAGGTTCCCCCACCTAAGGTTCTTAACTTATAGCTCTGATACCAACTTGTGACGCCCCCAAATTCGGGTACTTTAATCCCATAGATTTGGTGTTCACTATTCATTTCGTACATGTCTAACTACCCATAATAAAGGATAATGAATAACTTCATAAACCATAATCCCATTAAAGGGTTACATTATAAATAAATTCCCAAGTTATCTAACCTTAATACATCATTTGCGGAATAAAAACTTTAGTAATAACGAAGTCTCATTACAAAGAAACTTAATCAAATAGAATTAACATCTTCATTTGTTCATCTTTCCCTTGCCCTTGCTTGAGGATGGCTCATCCGACTTTTCAACTTTAGCTGCAATGTTTTATGCAAGGGTGAGCAAACAATTGCTCACAAATATAATAACAATAATAATAGAATAATCAACAAAGTAGATTATTAGTTGAGGTGTAATAGCCTTTCTAAAATGAATCAATAACAATCAAAGTACTGAAAGCTCAATAGAAAACTCGGCTTAAGATTTGAATATAGATTTCAAAATCAAAAGTATATCTGAGGGCCATAAGACCTCGAACTATGTCCTAGGTTAACAAGTATCTCTACTGTAACCTTTAACAGGATTGTAGACTATGGACTATCCATCTCGTACTCCAGGGGATCAGCCCTTTGTACAATATATTGTGTACAAACATTTTAACGCAATTGCGTAGTTTAATCCCCTATATTAGGGTTGTTCATCTCAGTTTGACATCAGAATCTGTACCAAAAGAAACTTGGTTTAGAACAACTTCAAGAAATTCTAAGTCCTTAGAACGCTCATCAACTATGGACTAGCTGAATCAATAAGGGTTCACTAGTTGTTAAAGCATTTGATTCAACAATAAAGTTGTACAATGAAATTTATGTTTGAAGTTTAAATAACAATTCATAGTCGAATAACAAATGACTTGAATAGAACATAAGTATTTGACATTCTAACAACCTTGCTTGAACAATAATAAGCTAAGGTTAATAAGTTTGCCCAATGAAAGTAAAGTAAGAAAGTTACGACATTTATAACCAAGACAGGGATAAAAGAACTTGCTCAATGAAAAGTAAAGTTAAGTTTTAGGGAAGTTGCCTCGATCGCTTGCTACAAATAATGTTAACTATTTGCTCTTTGAGTGATCTATACATACAAGTCACATTGAACAACTAATATTTATAGTTCAATTAACTACTTTCTTTTATAAATGATTGTTCACTTATAACTCTAATCCACCCTTTAAATTCTTGCTGAGACACCACATACTTATCGTGTTGCTTCTTATAGGAGAAATTATTTTATTTTCAATTTTGAAAAAATTTCATTTTCTGGCTAACCCGACCCAACAGAACTGACCCGACTCTGAAACCCGGACCAGCGCTGCAGCGCCAGGATTTGGCCTTGGGCCGGCGCCGCGTCACTGGTCTGACCCGAGCCGAATGGACCCAGCGCTGCGGCGCTAGGAATTAGCCATGGGTCGGTGCTGCAGCGCAGCCCTTGGCCTGACTCCACAGAACCCGGCGTTGTGATGCCTGTTTTGTGTTATAGGAGCGGCGCTGCGGCGTCAGACTGCTGATTCAGTTTCTACAGTCGCGAACCAGACTCTACTTCCAACCAAATTTCACATCTTACTCTTTTAAACACCAAATTAGCTATTCTCTGATGCTATAAACTCGATAAACTGGGTAGCATGCAATTACAGAACATTACCCATAGTTCAGAAACTCCAAACAACCAATTTAAGGGTTTAAATTCCACGAATCATACAAGTTTTTGCTATTTCGACATAATATACGAAATCTTCTAACCCAAACTTGTTTTACAACTATTTTGATTCATTCAAGTTGCATTGTCTTCGCATTTCAATGAATCACAGCAGATGACTATCAATTTGCAATTCTATTAACGAATTAACCATCAATTTTGGCCTTAAAGCAGACCATAAAATACATTGTTCATGCTCTTTTCTATACTTTAACACATTCTGTAAAATCAAACACTGTAACTCGTTTCTTAACCAGTTTAATTCATTCCACTTGCATTCTTTTCGTTTCTTAACGAATTAACACAATCAACAATCAATTTACAGATTAATATCCGAATTGAAAATCAAATTTTATACATATAAGTCATATTCGTGAACCTTTTCACTGTAAATATAAAACTCTATTTTTAAAGCATAATCTCTTTGATTAATTCAACCAAATCGATTTATTGACATCATATAAGGATTTATATATACCAACTAACTCATATAACAGTTACCTTATGCATTGATCCATCAAAACCCATTTTCAGAGAATAAAACTCAAGTGCAGTAAAGAACTCAAAGAAATACAAATACAGAAATTAGAATGAACTTATACCTCTTGATTCCTTCTTAGACTTAGCTAGATAATGAGAATAACTTAAAAATCCTCCTTTTCTCTCTTTGATTCACCCGAATTTCTCTCAATCAGACTCACCAAGTTCTTGTAACTCTCTATGTTTTCTTTTAGGCTTAACAATACTAATAACTGAGTTTAACTTTAACGGAAAACTCAATTAATCTCAGCATTTACCAAAATCAAATGCTCTGTTGTTACAAATTTTAAAAGCCACTTTGGCTAACTAATATAATACCCATTTTTCTATTATTTTAATAATCCTTTTATAATAAGGTTCAATTGTCACACATATTTTAATTAATCCTACTAATAAATAAATGCAACTAAACCTTACTAATTAAATTATAATTTCTATTTGGCCAATTGACATATTATCTAATAAATCATTTCAAATAAATCCTTTATTCAAATAAATCATCAATCATCTAATTTAATTATTAAATTAAATTAGAATAGCATCAAATCACCATTCAGACAACAAGTTACATAACTATACTAGAATAAATTACCCCACAATAATCCCATCAATTATTTATTTTATTCAATAAATAAATCTACTAAAATATTTATTGAACTCAATAAATATTTTATTTATTCACAAAAATCACATTCGTTACAGTCACATCCTTCCTTACTCAGTCTTCGTTAAATCTCTTCAAAATTTTATCGTTGAATAACTTTAACGCATTACCTTAATATAGGTTCTATATTTTTCTATTCCATTTGTTCCTCTCAACAATTCTTGAAGGTTTTTATTTCATAACCTTTACTTAGACTCAATTATAATTAAGTATTACATATTCTTTAACTCGTTCATTACCTTTTCTAAGAATCATTATCATATACTCAACTTATAAATACTCGAGATATTACATTCACCCCTTCTTCTAAGAATTTCGTCCTCGAAATTTTGACTTACTAATATTCGTTCATTCCATCTATCAAAATGGACTTTACGTTAATCTCTACTTATTCATTGGGTTCTATAACCAAATTCTTTCCATAAGGATCTTTCTAAGATTATCACATTCTTCACATCTTCTTCTTCTAAAAATTTCTCATCATTGCTCATCATCAGCTAAATTTATTTCTTCTTTTTCTGGAATTTCATTTCTTTCTTGGATTTATTATAGTTTGTTTAATTTACTTCTCACCACACATTGTATTCTACAACCTACTCTTTTCTAAGGAATATCCTCCTTTCCACTTTCTCCTTTCTGAATAATAAGAATCTTCCGTAATTGTTCAATAATTAGGAAGCAATATGAATAACTCAAAAACTTTCAATATAATGTTGAGGAGTCGTAAAGACTATGAACCTTGTCCTAGGTTAACAGATATTCCAACTGTAACCTTTAACGGTCAAAAGACTATAGACCATCCTTTTCCGTACTCCAGGTGATCAGCCCTTTGTACTATGTATTGTGCACATACATATTAACGCTGTTGCGTAACCCCTATTACAGGGTTGGTTCACCTCAGACTAATATAAATTCCGCACCAGAACAATCCAGCTTGACATAAATTCTCAAAGACCGCTTTGAACTTCATAAACATCTTTCAACAGTCGTCTAGCCGAATCAATTAGCTTAGACCTTGAACAACAATTCGGATATCAAAGAAAATATTTTTAGCCAACTTAATTGGCATATCTTTTCATAGTTTAAAAGAAAACCAAAATTCTTTTTATGACTTCATGATACCGTACCGTCTTAATAGTGCGTTGAGGATTCCGTCATTTTATGACTTTGTCATACTACATCATACCATAGTGGGCTGACGATCATATGATCACATCCAACACCAGGTTCAATTGCATTGATGACTCCATTATTCAAAATACATTTTGATAATTTCAAATCATTTTGTCTAGCCAAAACAATTAGCATAGACATATGAATAATAAAACTTTTAAAAACTTATTGGTTCAGCAATTTGATCCAATATATATATATATATATATATTTATATTCAAAACACAACAGTGAGAATATCAGCACGAAGTCAATAAATTTCGAAAATCTAACATAGCTAGAAGATTTGGAATAATCCATATTTCTCCATCAACTTCAACATTTGCTTCATTACTTAATCATTCTATCAATCTTCAGCACCATCAATGCTCTCTATACCATAATCTTTCTATACCCAATATAGTTCACCAAACTTATCACACTTTGGAAATTCAGGAACTTACCACAATAATATGAGTTTAGGAACTTGTTCTAGCAATGCGTAGTCCAAGAACTAATCAGGGACTGCCCATATACTTAGGGGTTCAAAAACATACATATGATTATGAGTCACGAACTTACCATAAGCATGAGTTTTAAGAACCACACCTAATCTTAATATCATCCAAACTAATCTTAATAGTCTCGAACTATCAAATATAAACATGGGAGAAGAATCACCTTCTCATACAAAGGTTTGTACAACTCAGTCATCACACGAGTCCTCAGCTGAAATCCCACGTAATTCCATTTTGCTCTTAACTTGCTCTTTGCTTGATACGAATTCCTCGTATTTCATCATCCATAACTCCTCGTGAGTTTACCTCGTACTATTTCGTAGTACAATCTCTATATAGCATTATGCTATAATTATTCAATAATTACAGATCATCTGTTATTTTATAACTTAAACAGATCACGTTGTGATCTTATTCTACCATCAACTCTTCTTACGATTCTTTACTCACGTTGTCTTATGATTACTCAACTCAGGTGTTCCATGATCTTTTAGTTCTTCAGGTTCTTCTTTGAACCTAATTGTTTTATCATAATCTTATCTCATATGAATTCTCTATACTTTATTTGAGTTTATTCTTATCCTTTATATCACTCTCATCTTATAGACATCGTCTATTTATTAATATCATCTTTATTACTAGAGTCAGGTAACTCCCGATTTTCATCCTTTACAACTCTTCAAGATTCTTCTTTGAATCACTTTGTTTATATATCCATTCTTCCTTTAAGAATCTCTAACTTCATTCATATTGCTCAATATTTTATTAGAATTTACTTCTCGTCATTCTCATCTTCTTCTTATAACATTCTTAGGACTTAACTTATCCTATACATCTACGTATGTGAAGAAAATCACTTCTTCATCATACGTATCCATAATTATATACTTGGTACACATCGAGTCTCTAACAGTGTTCAATATAGTACCTGGGTGGTTTCCCACAAACAACCAACAAACTAGTTTCCACCTCGTCTACACTATCTTTCACAGCGAGTTAGATCAGTTGCTAGTTCGTATTAACCTCCGCTCTCTGAAGGAATCGTTTAGCCCAGATACCATACATCAACCATTAAAGAGTACGATCGTACCACAATTATACTTAACTTATTATTCCCATTTTCATTTTTTTTATTCCTCACTACGGTTATAGCCTAAAGTACTCTTACCTAAGGTGTATAACCTATCAGCTCTGATACCAACTGTAACGACCCTAAAATTCATACAATCCAACTCTCGACATCGGTCGTTAACAATACATGAAACTTCTGCTAATTTATCATTATTCGATGACATCATTAAAATGCGGAATAATTAAAACTTTTCTATTACAAACCATTCTCATTCCCAAGACTTTCAACCTTTACATCTAAATATCTTAGAATCATGTTAATATTATAATTCACCTTGTCGAATTTATTATAAAAGTTTACATCTCAATACAAACTTCACAACTCAACATAAATACATTTATCAAAATCTTAACATAGTTCAAGTAATAACTTCAACTAAAATCCATGTCATTCAAGCAACACATAATGTTACCTTGAATTCTTAACCTGCAAAAATGGTTATTAGCAAGAATGAGCTGGACAACTCAGCAAAATCTAATAGTTTTCATGCATCACGTAGCATATAAACAATATGCTCATCGTATACATCATAAACATATGACTAAACATATCACACATGTTGTATATCACATATCAAATAAAGATTGAGTTCCATAACTTAATCAACATTCTTTACTCAACGAATGTAGTCATAAATTGACTTTTATCGTTTCATACTTACAACATATGTAACACATCATGCTCTTTACAATACAGATTTAAAACAGTTAATCATCAAGTTCACATAATAAATAGGAACTGAAAGACTTGCCTGGTTCGCAGATTACCAATTACCATAAACAGCTTATACTTATCTGCACCTCACGTATCCTACACAATATATAATTATGCACATCATTTATTAGTCACATAATAACACTTAATATTTATTTAAGTCAACTCTAATTTACATTTCAGAATCCTTCATTTTATTCTCTGCACAATTCTTAACTTAGGGATTAAGTCCCATTAAGACTCTTCATAATCCTTTTGATATGTTACGTTCAACTTTCTTTTCCTTCTCATTATGTTCCACTTTAATTGACACTTAACATTTAGTTAAGTCTTAAACTTTGTCTTTACATCACATTAGATATATAGTGTTTATTAACATTGCTTAAGTTAATCTTCAGCTCATTACATTTTTTTATGCTCGAGTCTTATAACTCACTAAATCCTAACGTTTAATCACCAACTGTGTTATTACAATGTGTTATTAAGTCTAATAACATGTTTTACATTTCATTATAATTATTTATTAAAGTTACATAAGCATTCCTAGAATTATACAATTAAAATCCCATTTCTGGGCAAAATTGGCTACCAGCGCTGCTGCGCCAGTTTTGTACTGGGACTCGGCACAGCTACGTCGGTCCGGGTTTCCAGTTGGTCGGGTAGGGTCAGGGCTGCTGCGACCGATTTGTACTAGCAAGCGGCACAGCTGCGCCGCTCATCAGACTCAGGTACTGACTTCGCGAATTAAACAAAGAACATCCCAAAAACTTTCAATTTCTTCATTATATTAATAAATTAAACACATCCAACTATTATAAACTTTATGAAACTTAAACCCAACATATACTCAACAATTTTAACAACATAAATCGCATAAACAACCAATTTAAAGAATCAACAATCACAGTTTATGCCTTTTTTTTTCATATTCTACCACTTTTAGCGTAATCAACCCCCACAGATTCGTTATTCAACCAAATTGATCCATTCAGCTTTTGTTGTTTTCGTTTTTTAACGTATAACAACAATCTATCTTCAATTTACAGACTATTACTCAAATTCCTAGCCAATTTTGACTCTAGAACAAACCAAAACATACATATAACAACAAAACTCAATTTCTTCACTTTAAAACATGTTTTCATGGATGTGATACTCCAAAAATCATCTATTGACAGCATATATCAGATTAAATAAATCCAATAACACATGAACCCAATTTCTCAACAATTTAACCCTAGAAATTCAACTATAGAGAACTTAGATAACAAAACTAAAACTAGAAATCTAGAGTTTTACCTTTACTTAGTTAGATGATAAAGAGAGCTTGACTAATCTCCTTCTTTCTCTTGATTTCTTCTTTGATTTTGTCTCTCAATTTCACAGAGAGTTTCTTCTCTCTGAATTTCTCTCTTTCTCTGCTCTTTGGCTTGCAAAACCAACTGATGAAAATAACTTACGTGACTTTTAGTTGGAGGTTTTCAGCGGTTAAGAAAATCAAAGGTTTAGGCCATGTTTGGCCAAACCCATTTAAAACTCCATTCTAATTTATTTTAATAATATTCTTATTATACGATAATTTGCCACACTTTAATTTAATTAGACCTATTTTATTAATAAATCTAATTAAATCTTACTAGCAAAATTATAACCTCTATTTAATAAATCATTTTATTTAATAAATCGTCAATCCTCTAATTTAATTATTCAATTGAATTAGAATATTACTTGTGCAATAAAATACGCCCCAATTTTAAAATTGTTTATCATCAATTTACTTAATATTAACACGCTTAATTAAATTATTCTACAATAATTTTCATCAAATATTTATTCGATAAATATTTTAATGTACAAAATTCACAATTATACTACATTAACATGTTACATTTATATTCAACACATTACTTTCTCATTTTATTAAAACAAATATATATATATATATATATATATATATATATATATCTACATTTAAGTGGATTACTCTCATTATTTATGAAATTTGATTCATAAAAATATCATTGTTAACAAAGCATAATAATCAAATTATATTATTTCATAATATAATTTTCAACTTAATAATATTCAGTTAGCTTCCTTTTCGTAACAATTTCATTTACTCTTTTCAATGGTTTAATTAACCATTAAACCTCATTTCCTTTTCTCAATATATAAATATATATTTCTAAAGTATATTCACACCAAATCACATAACCAAAATACATCGCACATAAATATAAACTCGAACCCGACACATAACAAGATTTTTTTTTATTTATTAAATTCTCATTTTAATAGCTTCTCAAAAATTCGGGTTGTCACAGTGCTCGTAAGACTAGACAGTTCACAGATGAATTTCTGATCGAACCTTTTCAAGAAAAGAAAAAGAAATGTTCACGGTCTTGTGACCACTCAGCATGTTTAAAGTCAGTATATTGTTTCGAAAATGCAAACAATACATGTTTCATTTGCTTAACAGTTTTGTTCCACTGTTGAAGCATATCTCAAAGAAAACATTTATTTTCTTGCATGATTTATTATTAACTGCTATTATTTACTGAGCAATTGAATGCTCATTCTTTCCTTGAATATAAATGTTTTCATCTAATTAAGGCCCTGTAAAGGGATCGGGTAAAGAAAAGGGGAAAGGCAAGCTCAATGAATGATCGAGGACAGTTAATTGTAATAGATAGACTTATGTGTTGTAATTACAATAGTTATCATGTAATAAAGAAGTTAAAGGTCTTCGTACCTGGGATAGAAACCTTTGATGTAATAATTACTGTTATTTTATAATAAGTAGCTTGTATGAATGGTATCGTGTAGCACTAAGTACGGGTTTTAAGTACCCGGATTTGGGGGCGTCACAATAAATCTTAAAGAAACCCTAAATCCTAAAAGGAATAGAAATACTGGATAACAAATCATAAGGAAATCAAATCCTATCTAACAAACATCCTAGTTACATTAGAATTGTAAAAGATATGATAAATCCCAAAAATTATGGAAGAAAATCTAATAAAAACGCGACCTCGATTTCTGTGTCGCATCCCTAGAACCCCGGCGCTCTAATTTGTACTAGCTCCAGTGCCCCGGCGCTGCAATATAGTGAGCCCTGTGAAGCCCAGTGCCTCGATGCTACATAGTAGGCCATTTTTGGTGCCCCGACGTGTTAGGTTTGTATATTACGCAAGCATGCAATCAAATTACATAAATAGAGCGGAAGCGTGATAAAACGGATTTTAAAATTTTATACAAACCATCACCATGATCGATCAATGTGCTCAATTAACGATATAAACGAAAGAGAAAGAGAATAAGAATTATACCCTCGTAGAACAAAGCTTCCTCGGGTACAAGTTCAACTCCTAGTCCTTCGTTTTCTCCTCGAATGCTACGGTGTGATTCCTTCCTTTGAACAACGTTAGCCACCCAAGTGTTTGGCCTCTAGAGGTGATCCATCAAGGAAGAACAAGTATTCAAGAAGTTGGGTGTTTGGCAAAAACCCTAGATTCTATCTCTATAGAAATTGCAAGTACTCTCCACAATCTAATGCAAGAGTGTGTAACCTTAATCTATGATAAGACTCTTCTTATTTATAGATGTAGGAATAACCCTTCCCTAAACTATTTAGGATTAGGGTTTTTTTTCTAATTAAACTCCTTTAATTAATTATGCTCCTAATCCAATTAGGAATTCGTGAGAGAGTACTTCTATTAATTAATTCCCAATCCCTATTAGGAAATAAATAATAGTCCTATTAATTAATTCTCAATCCCTATTAGGAATTAAATAATAGTAATAGTAATAATAATAATAAGACTCCTCTTATTAATTTATATTTAATATTTCTAAAATATGAAATAATAAATATTAAGCTATTTAATTTATTTTATCTCCATAGACTAAATTAAATACACTTAACTTATTATTACAATTATGTCATTTACTTCTTAAGTAAATATTTTTCTTTTACGGTGTGACCCTTTAGGTTCTCCATATTAAGCCGGTTGTGAATAAATCAATTATAACAATTCTAATCTTATTTAAATAAATAAATTAAACTATTTAATTTATTTAAATAAATAATATTTATTCTACAATAAGGGTAAGCCCCCTTAGCGATCAACGACTTTCCAGATAATATAGATTTCAACATTAATCATAAAAGAACCTTTGAGTAAATAGTTACCGTACAATTCAATCCTTCTACCATACAATGTCCCAATTAAATATAAGACATGTGTTGACGCCAGGAGAATCGCTTCTATGCTAATTATTACCCTTTTTCCAATTTTAGCCTTTTTATTAGATGATTTTTTTGGAAAGGGTCGACACAATTATCGACGGGGGTTTGAAAGATCATTTTTTATGATGAGCCAATTGACCAGAGTCGCCAGTTGGTATATTTGAAATGGATGCACCAACTCATCCGAGTTTCGTTTTCGTAAATCGCTGGCTCATATGTGCCTCCGAATTAATGGGTCTGCAAACCGAGATTCATAGAGTTCGTGGGCTTGCTTAAGCGAGGGGAAGGTGTTAGGCACCCCCCGACTTTCGTGAAACACGGTTACCGCAATCTCGATGCTTTTCCTATCCTTTAATTCTTAAAATATGTGTGTGCGTGCATGTGTTCCTATGTGAATGTTGTGATGAGTTTTGCATGAAAAACCATTTGGGTTTTTTATTGAAAAGTCGTGTTTTTATTTTGAGAATGCCTTAGAATGTCTTTCGGTTTATACGAGAAAGCTTTATTTTTTATGAGAAAGGTTTGATTTTAATTGTCAAAAGTTGTGAGATTTTCATTAGGAGTCGTTTGGGCAAAAGAGTTATTTAAACCTTCGTCAAAATAGGAATCGAGACCTATACGTTGCATTCGTAAATAAAATAATGGGCAACTTCTAGGATCTCTTTAACCCTATGCACAAAAGTTTAATAAAACGTCATTTATTTTTATAAAATCATTTTTTGTGATGTTTGAAAACGATTTTTTCTTTAACCTTCTCGTTTAAATAGGAATCGACATTCATTAGCACTTCCAACTTTAAGCCTCGTGGTGCTAATAACCTAATTTGATTGATTTTATGAAAATCTTCATCGTTTAGCTTTGAAATCAATTTTTGTGTCGTAAATCAAATCAAGCATTAAAATGCGCGGGGGCTATTCATAGGCATGTGAGCCATCAAAATAACCCCAAACGCCCACAAGCACATATTTCACTATTACGGGGCCTTAAACCCGATTTTCGACTTGATATCATTTTAAGGCCCGACAATTACATCTTTACAATAAAGGGTACATCGATCCTACTACATACACCCAAAAAATGTCCATCATCAGATTTGGACCACGGGGTCGCATTCCTAGGCTCACATCCAAAATTGCTACACATCCACAAAATGGATACTACCAAAATAAACAACACCGGGTTGCCTAACATATCACAATATCCTAAAATAGCAAATTAAATACACTATGCATAATACATTACCATAACGAGCTATAAAATTCACCAAATGGATATCATCGGGCCATTAGGAAGAATTTTGTTCCGTTGGAACCCTCACTAATAGTCCTTAATCCATGGATCCTCCATAATATACAAGAAAACTACACTTAATATAGCCCGAAAGACAAAATGATATAACAAAAATGCTATAAAAAAGAGCATTTCACCTTGCAAATGACACCACGATTCGTATAAACTCGTATATTAAATAGAGTAGAAAATGTATGTGATACAATTTAGCGAAAGGGGTATAAATCCTCACTTTTTCTCCCTTTTCTCTCTTCTCCCGCTGCTGATGGCTGCTGTTTCTTCCTTTTTTATTTTTTCTTTTTGTCTCCCTGTATCTCCCTGGATGAAACTGAAGAACTGCATTGATAAAGGTTGTCAAAGGCAGCCGCAGATTGATCCGCGGCTTGGCCGTAGATTGATCTGCAGCTATCCTCGGTTCCCCCGCACCGATCCTCGGTTCCCCACGCCGTGCTCAAGTGCCGTGTCGTCAGACGTCCCATCATTGGCCGCAGATTGATCTGCGGCTAGCTGGGCTGATTTTCTCAATTTTCGTACTGGACCTCGATTCTCATGTCGTACTGTCGGTTCTCGCTGAAAGGCTTGTATTCAGTAGTCCGAGAACCACTGGAAAATGTGCCATATCATTCAGGAATGCTCGTTTTGAATGGATGCGACATGACATAGGATTCGCATTTGGAGCTTGGTTTCTAGGGGCGCTACCCTCCGACCCCCACTAGATCACCGGGGAGCAGGTGAGCGTAGTGGCCATTAGTCGATTCCTGATATCCGCTCGTTGTCGTGTCGGCTTTCATCGCAAGTCGTTGGGGTGGCTTTGAGTGTTCGTACTTATGTCCACCTTTCGTTCTCGTAGGCTGGGTTAATTGACGATTTTGCCCTCCTGTCAAGGTTAGTATACGAAGTGCAAAATTTGGGTGTCTACAGTTGCCCCTCTTTATCATGTTTATGAAATGTTAAATGAAATGAACAGGATAAAGAAGTAGACACCCGATCCATGAATGACAGTGCATAAGAATGACAGTACATACATGATGCAACACATATAGCTTATGATGCAACACAAGATGTAAGGCATGCAAAACATTCGTAAAGTGTCAATGCATCATGCACTCGTAAATTTATTTTGAGTATCGATCTCAATAGGACCCAATCGCTAATCGCATCGTTGTTGTCGGGTTCCGTCTCCGACAGGTCGCTGCTATAATCGCTATCGCAGATGTCGTGCTCCGTCTTGTAATCGTCGTCGTCTTGGAATCGTCGTTGTCTCATAACTGTCAGGTCTCGTATCCGATCGGTCGTCTCGTAGATGTAGGGTCTAGTCTCCGATTGATCGTCTCATTTATATCGGTTCTCGTCTCCGATTGGTCGACTAGCCTGTATCGATTCTCGTTTCCGATTGGTCGACTTGTCTGTATCGGTTCTCATCTCCGATTGGTCGACTCGTCTGTATCGGTTCTCGTCTCCGATTGGTCGACTCGTCTGCACCGGGTCTCGTTTCCGGTTGATCGTCTTGTAGGCACCGGGTCTCGTTTCCGGTTGATCGTCTTGTCGGCACCGGGTCTCGTTTCCGGTTGATCGTCTCGTCAGCACCGGGTCTCGTTTTCGGTTGATCGTCTCGTCGGCACCGGGTCTCGTTCCCGGTTGATCGTCTCGTCGGCACCGGGTCTCGTTCCCGGTTGATCGTCACGTCGGCACCGGGTCTCGTTTCTGGTTGATCGTCTCGTCGGCACTGGGTCTCGTTTCCAGTTGATCGTCTCGTCGGCACCAGGTCTTGTTTCCGGTTGATCATCTCGTCGGCACCGGGTCTCGTTTTCGGTTGATTGTCTCGTAGGCACCGGGTCTCGTTTCCGGTTGATCGTCTCGTCGACACCGAGTCTCGTTTCTGGTTGATCATCTCGTCGGCACCGGGTCTTGTTTCCGGTTGATCGATTCGTCTGTATCGGTTCTCGTCTCCGATTGGTCGACTCGTCTACAGCAGGTCTCGTTTTCGGTTGATCGTCTCGTTAACACCGGGTCTCGTTTCCAGTTGATCGATTCGTCTGTATCGATTCTCATCTCCGATTGGTCAACTCGTCTTTACCGGGTCTCGTTTTCGGTTGATCGTCTCGTCGGCACCGAGTCTCGTTTCCGGTTGATCGATTCGTCTGTATTAGTTCTCGTCTCCGATTGGTCGACTCGTTTGCACCGGGTCTCGTTTCCGGTTGATCGTCTCGTCGGCACTGGGTCTCGTTTCCGGTTGATCGATTCGTCTGTATCGGTTCTCGTCTCCGATTGGTAGACTCGTCTGCACCGGGTCTCGTTTCCGGTTGATCATCTCGTCGGCACTGGGTCTCGTTTCCGATTGATCGTCTTGTCGACAACGGGTCTCGTTTTCTGGTGATCGTTTTGTAAATCACGTCGTTCCTACCGGGTCCTGCCCCGATAATCGATTCGTCGTGTTCCGCATCCGATGGGTCAAAATCTCGTGTTTTATTTTCACATAACAAGTCAAATGGGTTTGAAAAATTGATCAATTGCTCTATTATTAACTGTATGATGCATGCTTTTTATTCATGGATAGAGAATGACCCCTACACAGTATTTTTGATACTATTTTTCACATATGTCGTCATCAGACGCCGTGGTATGTTTGGATCTCGGTCCTCCCACATGGTTGGTTGGCAAGCTTATCCGCTGGTTGGACAGTTTGTCGCCGGGCGATAGGGTTATTGCAGATGGTCTTCTGGGACATTCCTGGTCCTTACTATCCTTTCAGGTGCCGACGGGCTTTGCAGAGGGTATTCTGAGCTATTGGGCCCCTGCCCGTCAGGTGTTCAAATTAGGGACAGTGGAGCTGACCCCTACTCTCGAGGAGTATGCCCGCTTTACCGGTTTGTCTTTGGATGGTCCTTGTGCCAGGGTCACAACTGGTCTCATGTTCCGTCAGTTCTTGACTTTTACTGGGTTGCGGAGGACAGTTCTGTTATCGGTGGTCACATCAGACCATCTAATTCCCCTTCATTTCCTGATTGACCGATTCGGCTCACCCGACAGTTTTCATCTATTCTCTGGTGATTTTTCCGTATCTGAGGAGCGTTGGGGCGCTTTGAGAGTAGATGTTTTGATGGTTTGTGTTATCTCAGTTTTGTATCTGCCATCCGGATTCGATCTGTTGGATATGCGAGTTATTGCGGCCACTAGAGCCTTTCAGGAGGATCACACCATTATTCCCATGATACTAGCAGACACCTACATGTCAGCCTCATATTGTCAGTCTTTCTGAGGCAGAGCATTCAGAGGGAGCTCTGTTTTGTTGTATGTATGGTTTATGAGCCATCTTAGCCCCACCGGTCATTTCCGTCGCCATGGGTTTTGCTTCAGCCACGACATAGCCATGCAATTTTCGTTCGGTCCCGTGAGCTGTATTGATGCGTCTTCCTGGATAGAATTCTTATCGGCTATTGAGGAGCCCTTTCATCTCTTAATCTATTCGGGTTATTGCTTCTTCATGAGGTTCTCGACTCATGTGCCCACCTTGGATTTCATCCCTATTTCTGGCTTGAGGGGCGTGACGACTTATCATCCCTTGGCGGTTATGGGGCAGTTTGATCAGATACAGGATTTTCACCCTTTCACGGGCGCAGCCGACTATCGATTCCTTATATCACCCCAGATAGAGAGAGATCTACTGCGGGTATATGATCTTTGGTCTCACAGGATCTTTGCCGAGTATAGTGAGAGTTGCCCCATTCAGACATCTGCTTATGTGCAATGGTTGCACGGAGACTCTGATATGGTTGGTTTGAGTCAGACTGGAGTATTTGATGACTCTCGGGTGATTTTCACAGGTGATACCACCCCAGAGGTATTTATTCCTCCTGAGTCTACAGAGATGATGTCCAGATATGATTTTGAAGGCTTCTCCACTCCCATCCATATTCTTTATTCCATCTCAGCTGATTCTGCCCCTAGTCGGGTTACTGAGGATAGCCGGATCCGACTGGCCTTGATTACTACTGAGGCTGAGAGGGACACTGCCCTTGTTGAGAGAGATTCTGCTATTCTGGCCAGAGATGCTGCCCTCACTGATAGAGACGCCATTGTATTGTAGACTAGGGCAGTTATAGATGTTCACTCTGAGACTGTTAGCCAAGCCACTGCTTTATTGGATCGCATCGACATGATGGGGCAGCAGATTGCAGGGGATGCCGATGCTTCAGATCTATCCACCACCTTATCCATCTTGCTTCAGTTAGTTTCAGATTTGTAGATCATTTTATTTCCTGCATAGACTATGTCAGTTTCATCGGTTATCGAAAGAGAAATCTTGTAACAAAATGACTTATATATATAGACATTCATTTAAATTTAGTCATTTTCCCTTTTTTATCGTATCGTTGCCTTTCATTGGATCCTCATTTTATCCAGCTAACGACGATTTTGATATTTCGCCTTCTTTCTCTTCTCAAGTCTTGATGGAGATTTGACAGATATTTCCGCACAACCTGTTGATTTCATCGGACTGAGTCTTAGATTTTGGCTAACTGTTCGGTTGGGTTAGGGTTATGTCATTTGAGATGAAGCTGATTAGGTGGCTGGTTTCGGGAAGGTTTCGAGGGTATAGGAAGGTTTTTCCGGCTGTTGGGAATCGGTTTTGGTTAGAGAAAGTATTATTTTGTAAAGAAATGGACCGTGCCCTGATGGCTGCCTACATACTCCCACAAGTCGGGAGATCAGGTCCCACGTAGTTCGTTCTTCAAAGAAAGAGGAGAAAATGATGATGATTTTTTTTTTATAGAACCGCTTCACCGAGTTAGAATTGATGGGCTATGGAAACACCTCACTGTCCATCTCTTGCAATATGAGGGCTCCTCCGGATAGCACTTTCTTAATCACAAAAGGTCCTTCCCAGCTCGGGGCAAACTTCCCTTTGGCTTCGTCTTGACAAGGCATGACTCTCTTTAGTACTAGGTCATTTTCCTTGAACTTCCGAGGTCTTACCTTTTTGTCGTACGATCGAGAGATTCTTTGCTGATATAACTAACCGTGAAAAATAGCAGCCACCCTCCTTTCATTAATTAGGGCCAATTGGTCATACCGACTTTGCATCCAATCCTTCTCGCTTATCTGAGCATCAATCAAGATTCTGAGGGACGCCATCTCAACCTCAACTGGCAGAACAACCTCCATTCCGTATACCAAAGCGTAAGGGGTTGCCCCTGTAGAAGTACGCACCGACGTTCTGTACGCCAGCAGGGTGAGAGGTAGCAGATCCGGCCATCCCCGATGATTAGCAGACATTCTCGCCATGATCTTCTTGATATTCTTATTTGTAGCCTCCACTGCCCTATTCATCTTAGGACGGTAAATCACAGAATTGAGGTGTTTGATCTTAAACTAGTCACATAATTCCTTCATGAGGGCATTGTTCAAATTCTTGGCATTGTCAGAGACTAAGACCTCAGGTTGCCCGTATCGGCAAATGACATTATTCCTGATGAAACAGACGATGATCTCCTGAGTTACTTTGGGGAAAGAAGCTGCTTCTACCTATTTAGTGAAATAATCGATCATGACGAAGATAAATCGGTGTATGTTGCTTGCTTTGGGCTCTACTGGTCTGATTACATCCATACCCCACATTGAGAATGGCCAATGGGAGGTCATACAATGCAGTTCATTGGGAGGTGCATGGATTACATTGTCGTGCGCCTGGCATTGGTAACATCGTTTGACATGATCATCGCGGTCGGCTTTCAGTGTTAACCAGTAATGCCCCGTTCTCAAGATCTTTTTGGCCAGCATCGGTCCACTCATGTGCGGCCCACACACTCCACCATGTATTTCGTCCATAATCTTTTGGGCCTGCGTTTCATTTACACATCGCAATAATCCCAAACCGGCATCCCTCTTGTATAGTGAATCCCCGCTCAGATAAAACTTCATCGCCATCTTTTGGATCCTCAACCTCTCAGCTCGGCTTACTTGGTCGGGAATGGATCTATCCCTCAGATACTCCCTTATGTTGTGATACCAAGGCTGCTTTGGCAGAACCACCTCCTCCGATAATACTGCCACATGCTCCTCGTATGCCGGGGCATTTTGTATCGCTATTTCAATCTGTGGAACGTCCCTGCTTTTGACTATGTGGATTAAGGAAGCCAGAGTTGCCAATGCATCGGCAAAATCATTCCGTCCCCGGGGGATATGTCGGAAAGCGATATCTTCAAACTCTCGCATCAATTGGATAACACATCGGTGGTATGGAAGTAACCGGAGTTCCTTAGTGCTATACACCCCGATCGCCTGTCTGATTACCAGCTCTGAATCCCCAAACACCGCTAGTCTCTTCACTCCCATATCACAGGCAAAACGGAGTCCCAATATACATCCCTCATACTCAGCTGTGTTATTCGAATTACTAAACTGCAATTTAGTGGCCACGGGGTATTGCTCTCCGGTGATAGAGACCAGGACTGCTCCAGCTCCTGCCCCTTCAACATTCATGGCACCATCAAAATACAACTTCCAAAACTGCCCCTCGTCATCACATCTCGTGTGTAAGACCCAGAATACATCTTCGCCCGGCAAAGGAGTTTCTAAAGGCTTCATCCCCCTGTTGGCATTTCTGACAACTGATCTGCAATTCCCTGCCCTTTCATGGCTTTCTGAGTTATGTATACGATGTCGAACTGCTGTAAGATTAACTGCCACCTTGACAATCGACAGTTCAGCATGGGCCTTTCAAAGATATACTTCAGGGGATCCATTCTCGATATCAGGTACGTAGTGTGCCCATGGAGATAGTGTTATAATCTCACTACAGCCCACGCCAAAGCACAACAGGTCCTTTTGATGGGGGTGTAATTCTGTTCACATCGGCTAAATCTCTTGCTGAGGTAATAGATGGCCTGCTCTTTACCTGATTTATTCTTCTGTCCAAGCATACATCCCATCTCAATGGCATTGACCGATATATACATAAACAGAGGGATCCCAACCTTCTGGCGTACCAGCACCGGTGCTTCTGTCAGCTACTTCTTAATGGCCTGAAAGGCTTTCTGGCATTGCTTATTCCACTCTTGGGAGACATCTTTCTTTAACAGTTTAAAAATCGGCTCGCATGTAGTTGTCAAGTAGGATATGAAGCGGCTGATGAAGTTTATTCTTCCCAAAAATCCTCTTATCTCCTTTTTGTGCGAGGTGCCGGCATATCCACAATGGCCTTAATCTTCGCCGGATCCAACTCAATGCCCCGATTACTAACCAGGAATCCCAAGAGCTTGCCCGACTGCACTCCGAAAGCACACTTTACCGGATTGAGCTTTAAATTATATTTTTTGAGCCGATCGAATAGCTTTTTGAGATGGGTTATATGATCAGATTCTACCCTCGATTTCACGATAATGTCATCCAAGTAGACCTCTATCTCCTTGTGCATCGTGTCGTGGAACAGGGCCATCATGACTATCTGATAAGTAGCCCCCGCATTTGTGAGACCGAAGGCCAATCGTCTGTAACAGAAAGTGCCCCAAGGGGTGATGAAAGCAGTCTTTTCCCGGTCTTCCTCTGCCACCATTATCTGATGATACCCCGCGAAGCAATCAACAAAAGAGTACACCTCGTATTGGGCTGTGTTATCCACCAAGATGTGTATAAAAGGCACTGGGAAGTTGTCCTTGAGACTGGCCTTGTTTAGATCTCTATAGTCGACACATACCCTCACCTTCCCTCCAGGCTTAGCCACTGGGACTATATTGGACAGCCATTCCGGGTAAGTGGACACCATAATGATTCCAGCCTTGAACTGTTTGACGATTTCTTCTTTCACCTTCAAGATCCACTCCGGTTTTAGCTTTCTTTGTTTCTGCTTGACAAGCTTGAAACCCTCCTTGATGGGCAACCGGTGTACCACAATGTCAGTGGATAGTCCGATCATGTCCTCATGAGACCAGGCAAAAACATCCTCATACTGGCTTAGCAACTCGGTTATTTCTGTTTTCTGGCTAGGGGTCAGGTCTGTCCCTACCTTGAGCTCTTTGGATTTGTCAGGGGTTCCGATATTTATGGTGCTGGTTTGGTCTAAGTCAGCTTTGGGTTTGTCTTCGACCCATCCTTTGATCTCGTCAGGCGTGTTGTCATTATCTGTCCCATCCTGCTCAATGCCCATTAAATCGAAATCCAGCTCAATATCAAAATCATAGTCATCTTTCGAATTTGAAAAATCGTTTGTTAGGAAAGAAATACTCAAATTGGTACACCTGACATGAAACAAAAATATTTGTCATATATATAAGTCATTTCCCACAATGATCATCTTCAAAATAACATGACAAAATAACATAACCATGCAAAATTCAAAATAAGGGACAAAAACTGGTATCTATTCATCCCCCACCATCCGGGGTCTGCCCCCTGAAGCTATATTTTACCCTTGTTTGGATATTACTGGCTCCATCGTCCAGTTGTCGGTGGTCAGATCGGCCGGAATGCGACAGATGAAAGGCGGCTTCGCATCAGAAACTTCCTCGATGACTACAGCCATATCGCATTGGTTCTTCTTCATAACCTCTTCAGGAATAGTCAGCCCCGCCCAATTGATGACAGACACACTCTGTTGGGCTCCTGACGGCGTGGTAACATCCTTCCTTTTTCTATTGCTTGCTGACTGTCCAGGGATATAACACTTGGTTTCAAACTGTTGCATGACCTCCTGTAGGAAACTCTCCTTTTTGGCCGACTCATCATTCATGGGGGTCAATTTTTCACCTCCTGTCTCAGACATAGGCTTGCCGGTACCTTGTTCATTGTTGACTTTCGGCATCAGACTTTCGGCCAGTCGAGTTGGGGTCCCCCCTTGAGAGTGTTTCTATTCCACGCCTCCATAATACCCCAACCCTGTCTTGCCTATCTGATTGGGCAGTTGAATAGGCTCAGTAATTCCTTGACTGTTCTTTCCCAACCCTTGTCCAGGTCGAAACAAAGGTAAGTTCGGGAGAGACCTTAGGTTTTACGGTTGGAGCCCCCAGACATCTGTAGTGGGCAGTATTGATTTCTAGCGCCTAAAAACTGGCGGGTAGCACCGATTCGTCCAAATTAATCACCGGTAGGCCATTCTTGGAAGGAGAAGGGCCATTACGCTCTACAGAGACCGTCACCAGATTCCCGTCGATGATAAACTTAATTTGCTGGTGTAGCGTAGAGGGAACTGCCCCGGCCATGTGTATCCATGGCCTTCCCAATAATATGTTATAACTTACCGCGATATCCAGGAGTTGGAATGAAATATCGAAAGTACAAGGCCCTATCTCCGCAGGCAATTCTATCTCCCCCATCGTATCTTTCCGGGATCCGTCAAAGGCTCGTACCACCACATAACTAGCCCGCAGGTGCTTAGGATTGACGTTCATTTTTTTCAATGTACTGAATGGACAGATATTCGATGTTGATCCCCCATCAATTAGCATCTCATTCATAATATATCCTGATGAGATTACCGCAATATGCAGGGTTTCCGATGCCCCCTTCCCTCTTTAGGGATATCATCATCTGTGAACGATATTACATTGTTTTCTAACAGATGGTCCACTAGATGGCCAAAACCTTCTTTGCTAATCACCTTGGGAATGTGTGCCTCTCCCAGGACTTTGGCCAGAATTCTGCAGTGATCGTCGGATGATAATACCAAATCCATGATCGATGTCAGAGTCGATTCCTCGCTCAATACCTTGCCCCCTTGCTTCTGGATGATTCATCTTCCTTAAGAATTCCATAGCTTTCTCTTCGGATATCTTTTCGTTTTTCTTCCCTTTGCTCTCAAGGGCTCGTCCTGTAAGATATAAAGGATTCCCCTTTGATGTTACAGAAGCACAACTGGCCGCCTCTTCTGATACTCCCCCGTAATTCCACGGTACCGTTTTCAGACTGCTAATGGGGATTTGTGGTCTTGCTGCAATGGTGAGAAGTTTCAGAGCCGTTAACCTGATAGGCGCCTCTGTGATACCCCTACTCAGACCCGCCAACCTAATCGGTGTCCCTTGTATATTCTCCTGATCGCTTGTCATGCCAATCATCTCATCGATTCTCTTTATATAATTCAGCCTTGGTGGTCCTCCGACTTCGCTGGCTTCCACCACATTGACCCCCTCCCCATCATGCTTAGGCAGGGGATTGACTTTAACATTTGGTGACTCTGGCTGTTCTACCACGATCTCCCCGCTATCGATCATGTTCTGAATCTTGTGCTTCAGCGCCCAGCATTCCTGAGTATCATGACCAGGGGAACCCGAATGGTATGCACACTTCTTACTCGGGTCAAATCTTCTCCTTTTCGGGTCAATTGGGGGTGCCAAATCGACTATCTTTCTCTGTGCTATTAATATTGCCAAAATCTGTTTAAGAGGATCCCCAAGCGGGGTGAATACCCGATCTCTGGTGGTCTCAAATTTTCTTCGTCCGTCCGTCCTTTGATTATCGAAATTAGGTTGTCGGGGTGGCACAATTCTCTGTATTTGCACTGGAGGGATACTCTCCACCTTCCTAGATGATCCCTGCAGGATGAGGGAAACATCTTCCTCCTTTCTCTTTTGGGTCCTGCGGGAAGTACTGCCATAGTTTCCACTCTGGATTTGCTCCGCAACTGTTTCTAGAGCTGTGAAGTCTCGGATCTTGCCAGACTTTAACCCCATGTCAACCATTTCTCCATGTTTTATCATTTCAGAAAAAGGTCTTCCAATCCCCGCTATCACTCGCTCATAATAGGGAGCCTCCTGAATATCCACAAAGGTCATTACCATCTCCGCCTCGCTCATTGGGGGATTCATCTGTACAGCCATACCCCTCCACCGCTGTGCATAGTCCCTAAAAGATTCTTTTGGTTGTTTCTTGACCTTTGTTATCTGATATCTGTCAGGGGCCATCTGTGTCTGGAAGCTGTATTGTGTCAAGAAAGTATGGGCCAACTCCTCCCAGTTATGGATCCGAGCATTATCAAGGCGGGCATACCAAGTTCTTGTTTCTCCCGTTAGGCTCTTTTGGAATAACTGCATCCTTAGTCCTTCGTCCTCTGCATAAGACCCAAGTTCCCCAGTGTATATCTTCAGGTGTGTATAAGGGTCTCCCTTCCCATTATAGTTCTCAAATTCGGGGATCTTGAACTTCTCCGGATACCTGGTTCCTAGAAAGACACACAGATCTGAATAATTTACCCTGCCCAGGGAACCTATGCCTTTTAGAGACTGGACAGTCTCCTCCATCTGCTTCATTTTCTTTCGAAGATCATCAGTATCTCCCTCCTCTGGAATAGTGATTACTGTCCTGTTAGGTGTAGGAATGGCTTTGGGGATGAATGGCTCGCCCTTAGGCTGGGGTTGATCATCCTTAGGCGGATCCTTGTTTGGCAGATCTTATCTCAGTAGCAACTGCTCTTTCAGCATCGTGGCCATTTCCAACATCTGTTTTTTAAAATCATCGAATTCCTCCCGAGATATGGAACCAGGATTTGGAGGTGGAAGATCAGCCATTTCAGATGTAGAATCCTGGGCCTTCTTAGATCGCAAACGCGTTTGAGGAGCAATCCTACAGGGGAAAACGGTTTGAAGTTTAGTCTTGGGACATGAAAGATGTGGATGCATGCTAAAGCTGTAACTTTTGTGTTTTTGGGTTTTTTAATCTTTCCCTGCAAAACAAAATATTAGCAATCCCTTATTGCAATAATAAATGCTAGACACGAATTATTATGCTTTCCCAGCTATTCCCTGCACAACATAGAGGTTAGTACTTTCCTTTGACAAAAAGGGGAGGTATATATAAAAATATTGAATGGGACTATGACATTTATACGCGTAAACGTAAAAGGGCATGAAGAGACTTTCCCTGCGTTGGGTTAATCTGAGCCTGACCTACCCTAAGGTTACTCTCGCGGCTTTCCGGCATGAAGGTCCCCAAATCTTCGCAATCTACTCGTCTGAATCCTTTCGATTGGAGCGGATATTGGTGGTGCGTTTCCTGAGCCATCTCCGGAGAGCAGCCCCTTCGAGTCCAGTAATAAGCAACCGACAGGTTTGCCTCAAGAGGAGGTACACTCTCAACATACATTCACATTCATCGTCCTCACCGTATGCAAATGATTACTTTAAAGTAAAGCAAATCCATTCAATCATTCATTCAAAAAACACACATTCACACAACAACCAGTAAAACGGGTCAAAATATCGCACGTACATACACATTTATAAATTTTTAAAGGATAGGACAACATCAAGATTTGAACGCAGCTTAAGCCCTCTAATATCCCCAGCAGAGTCGCCAGCTGTCGACGCCGGAAGAATCGCTTCTATGCTAATTATTACCCTTTTCCAATTTTAGCCTTTTTATTAGATGAATTTTTTGGAAAGGGTCGGCACAATTGTCGACGGGGTTTTGAAAGATCGTTTTTTATGAAGAGCCAATTGACCAGAGTCGCCAGTTGGTATATTTGAAATGGATGTACCAACTCATCGGAGTTTCATTTTCGTAAATCGCTGGCTCATATGTGACTCCGAATTAATGGGTCTGCAAACCGAGATTCATAGAGTTCGGGGGCTTGCTTAAGCGAGGGGAAGGTGTTAGGCACCCCCCGACTTCCGTGAAACACGGTTACCGCAATCTCGATGCTTTTCCTATCCTTTAATTCTTAAAATGTGTGTGCGCGCATGTGTGCCTATGTGAATGTTGTGATGAGTTTTGCATGAAAAACCATTTGGGTTTTTTATTGAAAAGTCGTGTTTTTATTTTGAGAATGCCTTAGAATGTCCTTCGGTTTATACGAGAAAGCTTTATTTGTTATGAGAAAGTTTTGATTTTAATTGTCAAAAGTTGTGAAATTTTCATTATGAGTCGTTTCGGCAAAAGAGTTTTTTAAACCTTCGTCAAAATAGGAATCGAGACCTATACGTTGCTTTCGTAAATAAAATAACGGGCAACTTCTAGGATCTCTTTAACCCTATGCACAACAGTTTAATAAAACGTCATTTATTTTTATAAAATCATTTTTTGTGATGTTTGAAAACGATTTTTTCTTTAACCTTCTCGTTTAAATAGGAATCGACATTCATTAGCACTTCCAATTTTAAGCCTCGTGGTGCTAATAACCTAATTTGATTGATTTTATGGAAATCTTCATCGTTTAGCTTTGAAATCAATTTTTGTGTCGTAAATCAAATCAAGCATTAAAATGCGCGGTGGCTATTCATGGGCATGTGAGCCATCAAAATAACCCCAAACGCCCACAAGCACATATTTCACTATTACGGGGCCTTAAACCCGATTTTCGAGTTGATATCGTTTTAAGGCACGGCAATTACATCTTTAAAATAAAGGGTACATCGATCCTACTACATACACCCAAAAAATGTCCATCATCGGATTTGGACCACGGGGTCGTGTTCCTAGGCTCACATCCAAAATTGCTACACATCCACAAAATGGATACTACCAAAATAAACAACACCGGGTAGCCTAACACACCACAATATCCTAAAATAGCAAATTAAATACACTGCGCATCATACATTACCATAACGAGCTATAAAATTCACCAAATGGATATCATCGGGCCATTAGGAAGAATTTTGTTCCGTTGGAACCCTCACTAATAGTCCTTAATCCTTGGATCCTCCATAATATACAAGAAAACTACACTTAATATAGCCCGAAAGACAAAAAGTTTAACAAAATGATATAACAAAAATGCTATAAAAAAGGGCTTTTCACCTTGCAAATGACACCACGATTCGTATAAACTCGTATATTAAATAGAGTAGAAAATGTATGTGATACAATCTAGCAAAAGGGGTATAAATACTCACTTTTTCTCTCTTTTCTCTCTTCTCCCACTGCTGATGGCTGCTGTTTCTTCCTCTTTTCTTTTTTCTTTTTGTCTCCCTGTATCTCCCTGGATGAAACTGAAGAACTGCATTGATAAAGGCTGCCAGAGGCAGCCGCAGATTGATCCGCAGCTTGGCCGCAGATTGATCTGCGGCTAGCCTCGGTTCCCCCGCGCCGATCCTCAATTCCCCCACGACGCGCTCGAGTGTCGTGTCGTCAGACGTCCCATCATTGGCCGCAGATTGATCTACGGCTGGCTGGGCTGATTTTCTCAATTTTCGTACTGCACCTCGATTCTCGTGTCGTACTATCAGTTCTCGCTGAAAGGCTTGTATTCTGCAGTCCGAGAACCGCTGGGAAACGTGCCATATCATTCAGGAATGATCGTTTTGAATGGCTGCGACATGACATAGGATTCGCATTTGGAGCTTGGTTTCCAGGGGCACTGCCCTCCGACCCCCACTAGATCACCGGCGAGCAGGTGAGCGTAGTGGCCATTAGTCGATTCCTGATATCCGCTCGTTGTCATGTCGACTTTGATCGCAAGTCGTTGGGGTGGCTTTGAGTGCTCGTACTTATGTCCACCTTTCGTTCTCGTAGGCTGGGTTAATTGACGATTTTGCCCTCCTGTCAGGGTTAGTATACGAAGTGCAAAATTTGGGTGTCTACAACATAGATTTACTGTCAAGTCTTATTTTATTTAATTATATGTATTATGATTCCCAAATGCACAACTCTAAATAATGCAAATTAGAAACTCCTTTCTAATTTCATTCTGCCTTGGCCAAGGACTACTGAATTGTCATTTATCGAATCACATAGAACATTCACATCTTTTACTAGACGTGGTAGCTTCTTTGTTGATCATTCATCTATCTCCATGTACAACTTATTATACTCAATCATACCCTTTCATATACCCCAAAGGTCTTAAGGGACATGTCAATGTATAACTCATCATACACAAGATACTATGATGATCTCAAGTCCAAGGATCACTTGTACTACTATCACTAGAACAATTCCTATTGACAGGCGAGTAAAACTCCATTAGGTATTCCTTAACGAGTCACGTTCAGTGAACTTATTCTCTAATAAGCACCTACATATTTGCTTTAGTGTCTCCACACAAATGATTATGAGATCAATCATCCTCTTCCTAAGAGCAAACAACGTATGTACTAATCTATCCGGATTCACTAATCCCCAATTTAGTAATCCAACGATTAGGAACAATTTTAGTTTGTGAGCTATCTTGAATTTAGATCTCATTAGCATGATCACCATCATGATTCTAAAAGCATTGCTAAAAACTATGGGTTTATCACATTTAATATAACAGCACCATGTAGATAATATCAAATGCCTTTTAAGAAACTCAATTCTTTTATTAATAAATGAATAAGATTACAAAGTATATGCTACATCATATCAAATATGATTGACTTGTGTGCATACTACTTTCAATCTCCCACTTACACTAAAGCCAATCGCCATGGTATCTAATACCCATCTTCTCTAAGTGACGATCAAACTGCTGTTGTGTTAAAGCTTTAGTAAATGGATCTGCAATGTTGTCTTGAGAGTCCACACGCTCCAGGGTGACATCTCCTCTTCCAATGATTTCTCTAATCAAATGAAACCGCCGCAACACGTGTTTGGATTTCTGATGAGACCTAGGTTCCTTAGCCTGCGCAACAGCTCCGGTGTTGTCACATAATAAAGGTACGACTCCTCTAATGCTAGGAACCACTCCAAGTTCAGTTATGAACTTCTTCATCCAAACAGCTTCCTTTGCAGCTTCACTTGCAGCTATGTACTCTGCCTCTGTCACTGAATCAGCAACTGTGTGCTGCTTGGAACTCTTCCAACTCACTGCGCCACCGTTTAAGGTAAACACATACCTTGAAACGGATTTATAGTCATCTTGGTCTGTTTGAAAACTTGAGTCTGTATAGCCCTCTAGTTTCAATTCAGACCCACCGTAGACAAGAAATACATCCTTAGTTCTTCTCAAGTACTTTAGGATGTTTTTCACTCCCTTCCAGTGCTCTTCTCCTGGATTCGACTGATATCTGCTTGTTACACTAAGTGCATGAGCGACATCTGGTCTAGTACATATCATACCGTACATGATAGATCCTATTGCGGAAGCATAAGGAATCTTACTCATACGGTCTCTCTCCTTAGGTGTCTTTGGGGCCTATTTCTTGGAGAGATGTATTTCATGGCTCATCGGCATGAGACCTTTCTTGGAATCTTCCATACTAAACCTCTTTAGCATTGAGTCAATGCACTTTCCTTGGGTCAAGCCAAGCATCCTTTTAGATCTATCTCTATAGATCTTTATCCCCAAAATATAGGATGCCTCACCCAAGTCCTTCATGGAGAAGTGTTTATATAACCAAATTTTGATCGACTGTAGCATAGGAACATCATTCCCTGTGAGTAATATATCATCAACATATAATACAAGGAATGAAACAGCGCTCCCACTAACCTTCTTGTACACACATGGTTCATCCTCATTTTTGATAAAATCTGTGACACCCCCAAATCCGGGTTTTCTAACCTCGAATTCGATGTTCACGATACTCAACAACAAACATACTTTCTAACTAATGCGGAATAATAAACATACAATGTCTATCGAAATAGTAATAAAGTCTTACAATCATGGTCCCGAGGTTCTTTAACCTTAACTTAAAGCATACCCTTAATACAATAAGAGTTCACCTAACCAAATAACATTTAAGATAAACTAGTACATAAGCCATATCAGGCAACTACTCTTGCACATTCCCTTTTCCTTTATCCCCTTTAGACGTTTCTGCCTTAACTAAAATAAAGATCATGATATAGCAAGGGTAAGCAACTAGTTTGCTTAGCAAGTTTATACACAAGGGAGATATATCATGAATAGAAGGAAATTTCGCTTTCAATGTTCAACAACAGTATAAAATTGTGAATAAACATGAATTAATAGTTGACAATTGAATATTCGAATAATTGAATGACAATTACTGAGTGGTTGGAAATAACCATAGACGTTTGCCAAGGTTCTCAGCATTTAAACTGGACCTCTTAAAAAGTTTTGGTAATCAAGGAGATCAGTCTTTCATACCCCGTGATTTATGCATAAACACTTAATAACCAGCATTGATATCATACCTTAATCAAATTTATCCTTTTCTCAGCCAAGAGTTCTTACCATAATAATTTAATAAGAACAGCTTTTAAAATACATTTGATTTCACAAATTTAGACATGCTTGATCTAGCTGATACAAATAACATAGATTTATCTCATAAACAATTCATGCTTGAAAGAACTTAACTAAATTCATAATTCAATAATAATAGATTAGGAATTCAATTGCACAAGGTGCGAATCTCAATAATCAGTATAGATGTGAATAATCAACAATAATTATTCACTAACATGCTTCGAAAATAATAACTCGAGTTTGAGTTAGGGAACTTGCCTGTCTGCTCAGCTACAAATAATTCTAGCTTTAACTAATTGGCCTTGAAGAACCTAACATTGATAACGTCGATCTACCAATTAGTACTGCGTAGTTGTATATCGATACGCTTACTTATGCTATTTATTTAACAATTAAGCAAATCACATAGCACACATAAGTTAATAAACTATCGTAAATCCTATAAGACACTTAATATAATTAATCCTGATAATATTTAATTACCTCTTAGTATTATTAGTCCACTAATAACACTTTTATTTGTTTACTAATATTATTAACATCTTAATAATATTTTAATCATCCAATAATACTTTAATCTAATATTATTAATCTCTTAATAATATTTTAATTCTCATATCATTAATAATATTTTAATCTAATATTATTAGCCATTTTAATAATATCTTAATCATTTATTAATGCTTAAAACAAATATTATTACCCATTCAATAATATTTCATGAAGTTTTAATCTTAATATTTCTTTGTTTACTTAAAAATATAGAATTCTTATATTACAAATATCATAGTAATATTTTAATAAGTTATTAGGCGACTAAACAATTTACTTTAATTGTTTTACCCTTTATTAAACAACTTATTTAATACCCATAAAAGGTCATAAGTATTATTTCTCATTAATTATTACCAAAATACCCCTCAAATAGTCAGAATATATAATATTAGGAGTATCCAAGCTTAAAAATCACATTTTCCTTATTTATGACATCATTTAACCATTTATTTTCTTTTAACCATAACTATAACATTATTATGAAAAATAGCAAATAGATTCTGAAAATTCTTATCCTCTGGATCTGGATAGTATATGATCCAACAATGATCCGCCAATTTTCCGGGAATTTTAGAAAATGATTTACTATTTTTAAAGTACTCAAAACCTCCGAATCTTGTTATATTTTTCATAAATCGAGTTTCGCTCAGATATTTCTGAAATTTTCAGGGTACACTCTCATAATATACATAAACATACTGTACAAATTTCATATTGTTTCAAGGTACACACAGTGAGAAATCCGAGTATGAATATTTAGGAGTCCTTCACGGTAAAAGCCATTACACAAAAACTACACATCGAAACGTGTTCGTTCTTTTTCCTACTTTTAGATAACTTCTTAAGGTATCTCTGTGAGTTTTCCTAGATTTTTAACAGATCCATAACTGGCCGAAACAACCTTTGGAAAAACGAGGACAGCAAGCTTTTAGGGTTTTAAAGCTTTAAGTTTTATAGCTGGACTGTTTTGGAAAAATAGCTCCCAAGGCTTCAAAAATTATTGGATTTGTGTTCTACCACTTGGGTTTACTAGCTAACTCATGTACCTAGCACCCCCTTTCAACGGATCACAAATCCAAGTTGTAGATCTCATGTTATGGGTGATCCAAGTGAAGAAAAGCTAGGGTTTTTACCCTTTAAGAACATAAGTTTCTTTTCTTCCTTTGAATCTCCATTCTAACACTCGAGAGGATTTGATCTATACATGAAGTATGAAGATCTAATGATTCTTGAATCTTAGAACAAAATCTCTCAAAAACTATGAAAATAAAACAAAGTAAAAAAGAAGAAAATGGTTTAGGGTTTCACCTTGATCTTGTAGTTACTCTCCTTGATCTACCAAAGTATGTGATGAACTTGAGATGCATGAACTATGCTAATCTCACTCTCTTTTTCTCTCTAAGCTCTTACTCTATGTTCTTGCTTGGTGAATAATAAATGAACCAACCCCTACTATCAATGGTGAGGGTCCTATTTATAGGAAAGTAGAGACCATGGGCAAAATAGTCATTAATCATGACTAGACAAGGGCAATTTAATCAATTCATCAATAATAGGAAGCTTCCTAGCAACTTCCTCAAGGGTATTTTAATCATTATCCCACTTCTTTTAAGGTTAAAATAGTCTTTTCGTAAAATCTTAATTATCCATTAATTATTAACCATTCTTCATTGGTTATTATCTTGCCATAATTACATTGTTTAAACACAATGGTTATTATCCCGCCATAATTACATTGGTTATTAATCACTTGGATATACAATGGTTATTACCCCTTCATAATTACCTTGGTTATTAACCACTCTTGGCCATTTTAGCCATTACACACCAATTCCTACACTTGACTCACATATGGTTATTTCTTAACCATAGTTATATCATACCTGCCAACACAAGTATAGACACATCTTATACATCTCCCACCAATTAACCCAAGTTGGTTTAAATAGAACACAACGTTAACTCATTAGATTAAATTAGATTTAATTAATAAGGACGTTCAAAATTCACGGGCATTACAAAATCAAACCTTTTGATTATCTCATCAAAATGGATGTTCCATCTTCGAGAAGCTTGCTTCAATCCATAAATGAATCGTTGTAGCTTACAGACTTGGTTTGTTCCAACCGTTGAAACAAAACCTTCTGACTGTATCATATATACATTCTCCTCAAGCTCTCCATTGAGGAATGCCGTTTTCACGTCCATTTTCCTGATCTCGTAGTCATAATAAGCTGCAATTGCAAGCAAAATCTGAATGGACTTGAGCATAGGTACTGGCGAGAAGGTTTCATCATAGTCAACTCCTTGTCTTTGTTTGAAACCTTTTGCAACCAGTCGGGCCTTATAGGTCTCTACCTTGCCATCCGCTCCAGTCTTTCTCTTAAAGACCCATTTAAACCTAATAGGCTTAATGCCCTCAGGTGGTGAAACCAAAGTCCATACTTGGTTTTCATACATGGAGTCCATCTCGGATTTCATGGCTTTTAGCCATTTCTCTGAGTCTTCACTACTCATAGCCTCTTCGTAAGTCAATGGATCATCATCATCTATGATGCATACCTCATCATCATCCTCTATGATGAATCCATACCTTTCAGGTATCTTCGGTACTCTTCCAGATTTACGAATAGGTTGTGGTACAGTAGGTTCTTCTACTTGCTTAGGTACCTGACTTTGATCCGGAGTATTTTGTGGTTCTTGAACTTCTTAAAGATATATCTTACTCCCACTGACCCCTTCAAGGATAAACACCTTTTCCAAAAAGGCAGCGTGTTTCGCTACAAACACCTTTTGATCAGTAGGATGATAGAAATAACACCCTACAGTTTCTTTAGGGTAACCAACAAATCTACACTTGTCGGATCTAGTCTTTAGCTTATTTTGCTCAAACCTTTTGACATAAGCTGGACAACCCCAAGTCTTAACATACTTAAGATTTGGTTTCCTCCCTGTCCATATCTCATATGGAGTCTTTGGGACGGATTTGGTAGGTACCTTGTTAAGTAGATATGCAGCCGTTTCTAGGGCATAACCCCAGAATGATACTGGAAGGTCGGTAAAACTCATCATGGAACGAACCATGTCCAACAATGTTCGATTTCTCCTTTCAGATACACCATTCAACTGTGGCGTTCCTGGTGGAGTCCATTGTGAGATTATACCATTTTATTTGAGACAATTTAGAAACTCATTGGTCAAGTATTCCCCTCCTCGATCCGATCGAAGAATCTTTATACTCTTACCAGTTTGCTTCTCTACTTCACTTCTGAATTCTTTGAACCTTTCAAATGACTCAGATTTGTATTTCATTAAATACACATATCCAAATCTAGAATGATCATCATTGAAAGTAATAAAGTAAGAATACCCTCCTCGTGCATTCGTTGTCATAGGTCCACATACGTCTGTGTGTACCAACGCTAACAACTCTATAACTCTTTCTCCTTTTCCAGTCAAAGGAGATTTAGTCATTTTACCCATGAGACAAGATTCACAAGTTGGATATGATTCGTAATCAGATAGCTCTCTAAAAGCCCATCTTTATGCAACTTGGATAATCTTGTTTCATTGATATGACCAAGTTTACAGTGCCACATAAAGGTATAATTAACATCATCTCTTTTTTTTTTCTTAGTTTGTTCAATTTGAATTATATTTTCATGCAAGTCAAGTATGTACAGTCCATTCAGTAAGTTCCCAACACCATATAAAACATTTTATTATAAATAGAACAACTGTTATTCTTTATTATAATATCAAAACCATCCGTATCCAATACAGAAATTGAAATAATGTTTCTAATGAGTGTCGGAACATAATAACAATTATTTAAATTAATGAACTTGCCCGAAGGCAGTGCTAAACGATAAGTCTCTACAGCTAATGCAACAACCTTTGCTCCATTTCCCACTCGTAGGACGACTTCATCCTTGTCCAGCTTTCTACTTCTACTTAGTCCTGCACATTATTATATATGTGAGAACTACAGCCAGTATCCAATACCCAAGTAGAATTTTGACTTTCAGAAAAATTAATTTCAATCATGAACAAACCTAGATCGGAAGTCGAAGCTTCTCGAAGCTTCTTTTGGTCCGCAAGATACTCCTTGCAGTTCTTCTTCCAATGTCCCGGCTTATTACAATGGTAGCAAATTCCTTTGCTATCTGGATCAGGTTTCTTTTTATCCTTTCTCTTCGCCTTGCCCTTAGCCTTCTTGTTTTTCTTCTTTTCAGAAGATACCTTGGACCTCTTCCTTTTGTTAGAAGAATCATCCACTAGTAAGACTTGGTTCTTGTTGGATGAGAAGTGACCTTCAGCAGTTTTCAGCATGTTAAGTAACTCAGGTAAGCTGACGTCCAACTTATTCATGTGAAAATTCATAACAAATTGTGAGAAGGTGTCCGGGAATGACTGCAAGATCAAATCTTGGCTTAACTCCCCATCCATCACAAACCCAAGTTGTCCAAGTTGTTCAATCAGATTGATCATCTTAAGGACATGAGTCTCAACAGCAGTGCCCTCGGTCATACGAGATCGGAAGAGCTCCTTAGATATCTGATATCTAGTAGTCCTACTTTGCTCACCATACAACTCTTTGAGTTGCAGCAATATAGTAGGAGCATCCATAGTTTCATGCTGACGCTGAAGCTCGTTACTCATGGATGCGAGCATGATGCATTGAGCCAATATTGGATCATCTTGCCACTTTCTGAAAGTAGCAATCTCTTCCTCAGAGGCTGTTTCTGCAACATTTGCAGGGACTGGCGAATTTAGGGCATAAGAAATCTTTTCAGCAGTGAGAACAATTCTCAGATTCCTTAACCAGTCCGTGTAATTCGGTCCGGTCAGTTTGTTAGCATCAAGTATGCTACGCAGTGATAGTGAGTTTGACATTTTTAAATTCTGCATGTGAAATAGACAACATTTTAGCATACATTCATTTAATTAATTACCAAAATAAATTAGGTCTTTATTTAAATTGGTATCTCCCACTATTTTCATCAAACTATATTACCCTCATTATATAGTTCGGCAAATCTAATTAAAGATTTGCTAGTGAGAATAAGGATCTTATTTCAAATGTATATAGCCTTGTGTGACACAACAAACTATATATAAATAAATAGGTAGACAACTATTGTCAATTACATCACTATGTGACTCCTTGTATTTTTCCTCTTAGATTATTTTGATCAAGTATGACACATCCGAATCAAAATTATCCAAGTTAAGTCCAACTTAGCACTTCCATATATTCGAAAGAAAAATAATGTCCTTGTGTGACACAACAAAACAGCATCGTTCAGTCTATGTATAAGCATCAAATGTGATAAAGCAACATCTTAAATATTTAATACTTGCCTTGTGTGACACAACAAACTCATATTAAATATTTAATACTCTATCGCTTTACCATGCTAGAAGGCGACGTTCGATATTCCAAATATCTTTGAACGCTTAGGACTTAATATATTACTTTGAGGGGTTTGTTATTATTAGTCTCATCTTGTTTAGCGCGTATGCACACACATATATATATATATATATATAAAATACGCGTCATATTATTTTACATGCGAAGCATGTTGGATAATATATATAATATATATAGTAAGAATGCATATATAGAAAACTATATTCTACCCGGATTGATTATGGACTTTTATTCTAGTTTGGTTCACTAGAGCCACCAAGTGAACCAAAAGGTCAAACCTAGGGTGCAAGAATTAAATTTAAATATAACTATTACATTTAAACCCGGGCTCCAATACAAACGGGTCTTCAAGCGCTCCTTGCTCCTTTGTCTCCAATTTTTCAAAATTAATTCTAACTAGTCCTATTACAGAAACTATTTTACAATAAATAGAAACCTTGATCAAGAGTCAAGGGGAAGTACATAGGAGGGAGATAGAATTTACATTAAGAAAAATTAGAGAAGACGAGGTACGCAGACCCCATTTATAAAAACCCATTCATTCAAGCATCCACTAAAATAAATCCAATCACACATTGGTCAATAGTCCATAATCAACCCCTATTTACTATCATACATATCTCTATATGTATCAATAAATAACATTCATCCCATGAATAATAAATCCATTCCATATATGCATTGATATCAATTAATGGGCAAAAGTTTTGCTAATATTTAGTTTTGAAACAAAATAAACTCTTTTATTTTAATCAAAAACCAAATCCAAATTAAACTCCTTTAATTTTTAGCAATCTGAAATTCCATTTCAGATAAAATAAACTCTTTTATTTTAAATTTTTATCAATTAAATAAACCATTTATATTAATTGAGAAAAAAAAATTCAAAGTCTGCACACCAGCGCGGCCGCGCTCCAATTTGAACTAGGAGCGGCGTGGCCGCGCTGCACCCCAGAAACGTTTTCTGGGTTAGGGTGCGGCCGCGCTCCAGAATGAACTGGAAGCGGCGCGGCCGCACCGCGATGCAGATTCAGAAAAATTTTCCCAGCCCAAAAATTTCGAACGTTTCGCATATCAATTCATACATGGAATCATCAAGATCGATAATTAGCACATGATTAGCCTCTGATACCACTGTTAGGTTTGTATATTACGTAAGCATGCAATCAAATTATATAAATAGAGCGGAAGCGTGATAAAACGGATTTTAAAATTTTATACAAACCATCACCATGATCGATCAATGTGCTCAATTAACGATATAAACGAAAGAGGAAGAGAATAAGAATTATACCCTCGTAGAACAAAGCTTCATCGGGTACAAGTTCAACTCCTAGTCCTTCGTTTTCTCCTCAAATGCTACGGTGTGATTCCTTCCTTTGATCAACGTTAGCCACCCAAGTGTTTGGCCTCTAGAGGTGATCCACCAAGGAAGAACAAGTATTCAAGAAGTTGGTTGTTTGGCAAGTACTCTCCACAATCTAATGCAAGAGTGTGTAACCTTAATCTATGATAAGACTCTTCTTATTTATAGATGTAGGAATAACCCTTCCCTAAACTATTTAGGATTAAGATTTTTATTCTAATTAAACTCCTTTAATTAATTATGCTCCTAATCCAATTAGGAATTCGTGAGAGAATACTTCTATTAATTAATTCCCAATCCCTATTAGAAAATAAATAATAGTCCTATTAATTAATTCTCAATCCCTATTAGGAATTAAATAATAGTAATAGTAATAATAATAATAATAATAAGACCCCTCTTATTAATTTATATTTAATATTTTTAAAATATTAAATAATAAATATTAAGCTATTTAATTTATTCTATCTCCATAGACTAAATTAAATACACTTAACTTATTATTACAATTATGCCATTTACTTCTTAAATAAATATTTTTCTTTTGCGGTGTGACCCTTTAGGTTCTCCATATTAAACCGGTTGTGAACAAATTAATTAGAACAATTCTAATCTTATTTAAATAAATAAATTAAACTATTTAATTCATTTAAATAAATAATATTTATTCTACAATAAGGGTAAGCCCCCTTAACGATCAACGACTTTCCAGATAATATAGATTTCAACATTAATCATAAAAGAACCTTTGAGTAAATAGTTACCATACAATTTAATCCTTCTGTCATACAATGTCCAAATTAAATATAAGACATGGATTTACTGTCAAGTCTTATTTTATTTAATTATATGTATTTCGATTCCCAAATGCACAACTCTAAATAATGCAAATTAGAAACTCCTTTCTAATTTCATTCTGCCTTGGCCAAGGACTACTGAGTTATCATTGATCGAATCACATAGAACATTCACATCTTTTACTAGACGTGGTAGATACTTTGTTGATTATTCATCTATCTCCATGTACAACTTATTATACCCAATCATACCCTTTGATATACCCCAAAGGTCTTAAGGGACATGTCAATGTATAACTCATCATACACAAAATACTATGATGATCTCAAGTCCAAGGATCACTTGTACTACTATCACTAGAGGAATTCCTATTGACAGGCGAGTAAAACTCCATTAGGTATTCCTTAACGAGTCACGTTCAGTGAACTTATTCTCTAATAAGCACCTACATATTTGCTTTAGTGTCTCCACACAAATGATTATGAGATCAATCATCCTCTTCCTAAGAGCAAGCAACGTATGTACTAATCTATCCGGATTCACTAATCCCCAATTTAGTAATCCAACGATTAGGAACAATTTTAGTTTGTGAGCTATCTTAAATTTAGATCTCATTAGCATGATCACCATCATGATTCTAAAAGCATTGCTCAAAACTATGGGTTTATCACATTTAATATAACAACACCATGTAGATAATATCAAATGCCTTTTAAGAAACTCAATTCTTTTATTAATAAATGAATAAGATTACAAAGTATATGCTACATCATATCAAATATGATTGACTTGTGTGCATACTACTTTCACGACGCTAATCTGAGAATTTTGACCATTTCGTCCTTTAAAGCTCCGAACGCGATTCTTAGTCCATCCTCTATTTCTTCCACCAATCTTAACCCTATGTGTGAACCATTTGAATGAACTTAGAATCATATTCCTCAATAAATGTTTTGCTGTTTAGCTTGAATCCTTTTCCATTAATCCGTGTATTGCAACCTTGTGTTGTCGCGTGAACATTAATCCCTCCTTGAATCGAAACATAGCTTTGTCGCGGATTAGACAATACAAATGAACACGATCTTGATGACTTGATTCGCATTGATTTGGTCTTACTAAATAGATTGTATCTAATAATCCTAAATTACATAATTGATCCTCTCCTCGTGGTTCACTTGAGTTGAACATCCTTGAGTAGAATTCAGCCCAATCACTTACGACCATTCGTTGAACCTCTCGAACGAATCTCTTCAGCAATAGTCTCTCTTCTTCTCTCTTCTATTTTCTTCTCTGCCCTGCTATTTCGTATGTGATACTTTGTAGATTTGTGCGTGTGTATTGTTGTGCTGCATTATGTTTTGTTAAGTATCCGTACATTTCCTTTTCATTATTAAACCCACCATGCCACTGTTTGTAGCATGGTGGGTTTGGGCCCATTTTGATATGATCTATGTGAGATTAAGTTTGCTATTTGTATTTGGTCCTAGAAGATATTAGGTCAAGTATATCCATAAATAAGAATATAAAATAATTTACTAATAGTCCTTTAGTCTTAATGTCTTGTAAAACATCAACCGGTAACTCTAGAACGTAAAAAACTTGTGTAATTTTGACTTAGTAACATTACAATCTAAGAACTTAAATAAGACTCTACTAAGCATATAACTCATAGTTTTAAGGCAAAAGGCGCAAGGCAAGGTGCACATCTCATCAAAGTTAGGCGCACAACCTCAAAAAATGCAAAAACATGTATCCGGTGTCATATTTCTAACAATAAAGTATGTTGTGATATAAATTGACAATATATGCCACTAAAACGTAAGAAAGAAAAAAACAGGGAAAGTAACAAGAGAGGGAGGAGGGGATTGATAGGAAAGAGGAAAAATAGAAGAAAAAGGGGGGGAAGAAAAGAATCAAAAAAAATGGAAGAAGATGAAGAAGAGGGTGTTGGGGGGGCGGATTGGGGAATAAAAGAAGATGAAATTTTTTTTTACTTGGAGCCTAGGCCCAAAAAGTGCGTAAGACTTTGAACGCACCTCAAATATGATACAACTTTATTATTTAAGGTCCTGGGTTGGCTAAGATATGGAAAAGAACCAAATACTTAAACTGGTTCTCAAAAAGTGCTTTTCCATGATAATTGGACAATTAACTCTTTTAGATTTGTATTTTTATACTATATTTGGCATTGGCAAGGGAATTGAAATTTTGTTTGACCCTTTTTACATCAAGGTTCAAGAAAAGCCATTATTCATATGTTGTAAACTTGTATTATCTTTTCATGGCATTATAAATTAATTTTAGCATGAGAACTGATTTTTTTTTCTTAATTTTTTTTTTGTACTCAGGACTCTCTAGTATCCAATGGTTATGAGTTCCTGCGCATCGATGGTACCACCAAAGCTAGTGACAGACTGAAAATTGTTAATGTTTGTGTACCCGGAATACATAATTTTACTATGATTATATTTTATGCTCTGCTATTTACTTAGATTGATTACAGGATTTCCAAGAGGGTAATGGAGCTCCTATATTTCTCTTAACTTCTCAAGTTGGTGGGCTAGGACTTACTCTTACAAAAGCAGATCGCGTGATAGTGGTTGATCCAGCTTGGAATCCAAGGTAAATGTTTGAAAGATTTTGTAATACCCATGTTCTGCTTCCCACATCGCTCATCCACTAAAGTTCCTTCCCTTTCCTTACCTATATATATATAACTAATATTTTATTTTATTTATTAAACAATAAGAAATTTCTTATTTTAAGAAAAGACTTTTTGTGTGAAGTCCTTTTTAGTAAGGACCTCCTTAGTTAAAAATTTTCAGTAACGAGGGCATAGGCAGACTACGCACCTCATAATTTCGGGTATGTTTTCTTTATTTTTCGTGTATTTATTTAATTTAATTTTCTGTATTTCTATTTATAACTTTAGTTAATATATTTTAGTATCCAAGGTAAATGAGTTCCTGCGCATCGATGGTACCACCAAAGCTAGTGACAGACTGAAAATTGTTAATGTTTGTGTACCCGGAATACATAATTTTACTATGATTATATTTTATGCTCTGCTATTTACTTAGATTGATTACAGGATTTCCAAGAGGGTAATGGAGCTCCTATATTTCTCTTAACTTCTCAAGTTGGTGGGCTAGGACTTACTCTTACAAAAGCAGATCGCGTGATAGTGGTTGATCCAGCTTGGAATCCAAGGTAAATGTTTGAAAGATTTTGTAATACCCATGTTCTGCTTCCCACATCGCTCATCCACTAAAGTTCCTTCCCTTTCCTTACCTATATATATATAACTAATATTTTATTTTATTTATTAAACAATAAGAAATTTCTTATTTTAAGAAAAGACTTTTTGTGTGAAGTCCTTTTTAGTAAGGACCTCCTTAGTTAAAAATTTTCAGTAACGAGGGCATAGGCAGACTACGCACCTCATAATTTCGGGTATGTTTTCTTTATTTTTCGTGTATTTATTTAATTTAATTTTCTGTATTTCTATTTATAACTTTAGTTAATATATTTTAGTTAGTTTGTTAGTTAATATTTTAGTATTATTTTGGCTAGATATTATGTATCTCTTTAATTTATTAATTTAATAAATATTATGAGGGGTTCAATATATGCATACAAACTATTAATACTAATATTGTAGTATTTAATAAAATATATTATTTTTGTGAATAAATTACTTTGAGCGAGCCTAACTAATTGCATTTGTAATTGTGGGTATTGCATTACGTACTCCAGGTACGGATTCCGTACTTCTTCCGCGATAGTCTTCTGAAATTTAATTAATTCGTTTTGATTCCTCGTTTTGAATTTCGTTATTAATTCACATAATTGTTTCATGTGAAATTAATATAATAGTTTTATTTTAGTGTTGATACATAGAACTCGTATTTACACTCTTTTGAGTTGGATTATCATGTCTACTATATATTTTGATATCTGTAAAGCGGTACAGGTTGTTACCTTCTTTTGAAACATTATGATTATGATTTGATTTGGTTCAACATGTACGTATAGTACCCTTTTTGTTAGTATTGTGTCACATATGTTGTGACATGATATTTTTGTTAGAATATACCGTAGGGTATACCTGAGCTATAACCACCTGTGGGGGTACCACAGGCATGTCGTCTTGGCACGAGAGACATGACACTTTCCGTGGCAGTGTGATCAGTCCACGACGTCTCTCTTTTGTGCTCCGATGGGAGTTGGCCATTTGGTGATTTGTTGTGAGAGGCGTATGGGTCGGCCCTAGTTTTCTGTTCTGTTCTGCAGATTGGTGATGTTGTGCCAAACACGCCTTCTGATTTTGCATGCATTTGGATCCGCGGTCCAATGTGTGATTGCTTATGTAGCATTATTGACTTGTCTATGTGGCAAGCTATATTTCTGAGCTCGGTATGAAATAACACCCAGCCATTTGATTCAGCCTATTACTTCGTTGTGTTAATTCATTTTAGTTCAGTTCATTTCCGTAATTGATTTAGTTAAATTCAGTTCATAATTCTGTACTCGATATCCGTACTGGGCATTTGGCTCATGCTGTGTCTTTCTTCCGGCAGGTACTCAAGGGGATCATGGGCAAGTGTGATGAGAGCTCCTCACCTAGATGGTTTAGATATTTTGGTTATGTTTTGATATTTGGATCTCTGTTTAGAGTTGTATTGAACCTTTATTAAGATTAGGATGTACTAAACAGTATGTATTTTGAGCCGGTTGGGCGGTTGTTAATAACTCTTAAGACTAATCTTTTCTGGTTTATAATTTTGGTAGTAGTTTATATTTCTGTTGTGCTTTGCACGTGACCTCCCTTTTCTATTTTTCGAAAATGGGGTGTTACAGAGTTGGTATCAGAGCCTAGGTTCTTTCTTGTAGAAAACCTATTTAGGTTCGACCTATGAGTTATGGGTAGACCTTGGGTTAGGTTTTTGTTCCATTTGATATGCCGTTCAGCTATAATATTAATCAGATTCAAATTATTTTGCTTCAGTCCATTGTTTTCTTTATTAGATGGCTCGTAGATCCGCTAGAGTTGCTGGTAGACGAGGAAATAGTAGGGGAAGAGGCGTGCACCAAACCGATGTACATTCTGATATGCAGCATGATGTGCAGCCTAATAATCAAGATAATGCTCAATTGACAGCTTTGGTAAATCTGGCGATTAATCAGGCTTTGCCGCATTTGGTGGCACAAGTCGTTTAGGCAATGCAACAACCGACCCCAGAAATTCCTAATCAAAGAAACCCCAGAAATGGTGGTTCGCAGACAAATAAAGAAGAAGTAAATACTGTTGTGGTTGATCCATCCATTGTTCCGATGTATTTGTGGTTAGAAAGGTTCCAAAAAGAGAAACCACATTCATTCACTTCAGCTCCAACTCCAATTGATGCAGAGAATTGGGTTTCCCATTTAGAAAAGATATTTGATGTGCTAGGATGCTCGGATAACCAAAAAGTGGTACTGGCTACTTATAAATTAGAGGGGGATGCACAAAGGTGGTGGAAAGCAATGAAAGTAACAAAGGGTAATGGATTTGTAGAGGCACTTACTTGGGCAGAGTTTTGTGATATCTTTTATCAACAATACTTCTCAGCTGCTGATAAAGAGGCTTATGGTAGAGAGTATCTGTCTATTCGACAGAATGAGGATGAGTCTGTTACGGATTTTATGACAAGGTTCACTAGGTTGGCAAGTTTTGCAGGAACCTCAGCAGGGACTGCATCAGAACAAGCTGAGAAATTTAAGTGGAGAATTCATTATAAGTATCGCCAACATCTCATTAACATTAAATTCAAAGATGTGTCAGCAGTGGCTAATGCAGCCAAGAATATTGAGATGGAGCGACAAGACTTTCGAGCTTCTAAACCGGAGGGAGGTCGAAAGAGGGATAGAAATGACCAGCAGAGTCAAGTTTCGGGTCAGCATGGGAGAAATCAGAATGGTCAGTGGAACAAGAACCGAGGTGGTCAACAGGGACAGTGGCGTGGCCAGAATCAGAACACAAGCTATCAACAGTTGCCTCAACAAGGTTATAATCTTCAGCAATGGCAGAATCGTGAGCAAGGGCAAAATCAGGGTCGTTACCCAGGACTAGCAGGTGGGGATAACCCTAATCTCATTCCAATAGCTCCTTGTGCCACTTGTGGGGCTAATCATCCAGGAAGACCTTGTCATAGAGCTACTGGTGCATGCTTTTTGTGTGGTCAGTTAGGCCATCTTGCCAAAGATTGTACTTGACCACGTGGTAATGGTAGAGGTGGTGATAATGGTGGCAATGTTGGTCAGCGCCGCGGTGGACGGGTCTTCGCCTTGACACATAATCAGGCAGCAGGTGCGCCAGGTACTGTTTCTGGCACTCTTATAGTTGGTAATCGTGAGGCTTCCATTTTATTTGATACTGGCTCTACCCATTCGATTGTTGCAAATTCTTTTATTCGACACCTTGGTGTGTCATCTCAGTCTTTAAATTTTGCTATGTCTATTACTACCCCGATGGGAATTTCTATTGTTATCTCTGATTTGTATCGAGATTGTCCTATTAGTTTTGGAGATAAGATTTGTAGGGTAAATCTTTTACCGATAGGTATGCACGATTTTTATTTGATTCTTGGTATGGACTGGTTAGATAAACACCAGGCCACTATCGATTGTCAATCGAAGAGAGTTATCTTTGGGGATTTGAAGTCCCCGGATTTCGTGTATCAAGGTTCACGACCGGGTAAGGTGGTAAAATTAATTTCAGTTCTAAAAGCTGGGAAATTGGTGGCTAGGGGTTGTGAGGGATATTTAGCATTTGTGAATGACACCTCTATAGGAGAGTCTCGTATTGAGGATGTTCCGATTGTTCGTGAATTTTCTGATGTGTTTCTAGAGGAATTGTTAGGGTTGCCACCACAACGGGAAGTTGAGTTTACTATTGAGCTTGTTCCTGGTGCAGAGCCTATCTCTAAGGCACCGTATAGGATGGCACCATTAGAATTGCAAGAGTTGAAGGAGCAGTTGCAAGAATTATTAGATTGTGGTGTAATTCGACCGAGTGTTTCACCATGGGGAGCTCCTGTTTTATTTGTAAAGAAGAAGGATGGGTCTATGAGGTTGTGTATAGACTACAGAGAGTTAAACAAGATTACTATCAGGAATCGGTACCCTTTACCGAGGATTGATGATTTATTTGACCAACTTCAAGGGGCGAAGTATTTTTCGAATATAGACTTGAGATCAGGTTATCATCAGTTGAGGGTGAGAGATGAGGATGTCTCTAAGACAGCTTTTTGTACTCGCTATGGGCATTACGAGTTTCTGGTGATGCCATTTGGGTTGACTAATGCTCCAGCGATATTTATGGATTTGATGAATCGGGTGTTTAGGGAGTACTTGGACAAATTTGTCATTGTCTTTATTGATGACATTTTGATTTATTCTAAGTCTAAGGAGGAGCATGAGGAACATCTTCGCATAATTTTGAGAATTTTACGAAAAGAGAAGTTGTATGCTAAATTCTCCAAATGTGAGTTTTGGTTGGAATAGGTTATATTTCTGGGCCACATTGTGTCTGCTGAAGGCATTAAGGTGGATCCTGTGAAGGTTGAAGCTATCACTAAATGGCCGAAACCTACTACAGTGATGGAGGTTAGGAGTTTTTTGGGTTTGGCAGGGTATTATAGGCGATTTGTAGAAGAGTTCTCTTTACTTGCCTTGTCATTGACTCAGTTGATGAGAAAGGGCACGAAGTTTGTGTGGAATGAGGAACGCGAGAAGAGTTTTGAGGAGTTGAAGAAACGGCTTGTGACAGCTCCAATACTTACATTGCCATCGGGGACAGGAGGTTACCAAATTTATAGTGATGCTTCTAAGAAGGGTTTGGGGTGTGTTTTGATGCAACACGGTAAGGTGATTGCCTATGCTTCTAGACAACTTAAACCTTATGAGGTGAACTACCCCACTCATGATTTGGAGTTGGCAGCAGTAATCTTTGCTTTGAAAATTTGGAGGCACTATTTGTATGGCGAGACTTGTGATATCTTCACCGATCACAAAAGTCTTAAGTACATCTTCACTCAGAAGGAGCTCAATATGAGGCAGAGGCGTTGGTTGGAACTTCTCAAATATTATGACGCTAGAATTCAATATCACCCTGGGAAGGCGAATATAGTTGCAGATGCGCTTAGCCGAAAGAGTTCAGGGAGTGTAGCAGCCCTTATTACACAACCACAACTTATTTCGGATATGGAACGGTTGGAGTTGGAGTTGTATGTACAAAGTGCAGATGGACTTTTAGCAGGTATGAGAGTGGAGTCTTCTCTTATTTCGAAGGTTAAGGAAGCTCAAAAAGAAGATGGCGAGTTATGGGCAATAGCGCAAAATTTGGAGGGGGGAAAGCAGCCTGAGTTTCGTATTGATGACCATTGTGTGATTTGGTTGGGTAAGCGGTTGTGTGTGCCGTCAGATCCAACTATTCGGGAGGCAGTATTAGCTGAAGCTCATAGTTCACCATTTTCTATTCATCCGGGTTCTACGAAGATGTATAGGGATTTAAAGAAGAATTTTTGGTGGAATGGAATGAAGCGAGATGTGGCTGAATATGTAGGAAGATGTCTTACTTGTCAGCACGTAAAAATTGAACATCAACGTGCTAGTGGATTACTGCAACAATTAGATATTGCTGTTTGGAAGTGGGAGGATATTACAATGGATTTTGTGACTGGGTTGCCAAAAACTTTCAAGAAGAATGATGCTATTTGGGTTGTAGTAGATCGATTGACCAAATCAGCTCACTTCTTAGCTATCCAGGAAGGTTATTCTGTAGACAAGTTAGCACAAATCTTTCAACAGGAAGTGGTTAAACTTCATGGAACTCCAGTGTCAATTATTTCAGATCGAGATCCACGGTTTACTTCACGGTTCTGGAAAGGGTTTCAGCGAGCTTGTGGCACTCGACTAAAATACAGTACTTCTTTCCATCCACAGACTGATGGGCAATCTGAGAGGACTATCCAGACATTAGAAGATATGTTGAGTCTTGTGCATTGGAATGGTCGGGTAATTGAGATGATTACTTGAGCCTTGTTGAGTTTGCTTATAACAATAGCTGGCATGCAAGTATTGATATGGCTCCATTTGAGGCATTATATGGTAGGAAGTGTCGGGCACCAACTTGTTGGGATGAGGTTGGTGAGAAGATCATAGAAGGGCCTGAGTTAGTTCAAATCACTACGGAGAAGGTAGCGGTGGCTAAGGAGAAATTACAGTCGGCTCGATCACGGCAGAAGAGTTATGCTGATAAGCATAGGAGGACTTTAGAGTTTCAACCTGGTGAACACGTGTTTTTGAAAGTGTCTCCTTGGAAGGGTATTCGACGATTTGGATTGAAAGGTAAACTCAGTCCGCGTTATATTGGGCCATTTGAGATTCTGGAAAGGGTTGGCGAAGTTGCATATCAGTTAGCTCTGCCTCCACAATTAGCTCATGTGCATAATGTGTTCCATGTGTCAGTGTTGAGGAGTTATCATTATCATCCGTTGCATGTGGTACAATATCCGTTCGATAAGATTCGGAAGGATCTTACTTGTGAGGAACAAGCCGAGAAAATTTTAGATCGTCAAGAGCGGATTATGAGGAGGAAAACAATTTTGTTTGTTAAAGTTTTGTGGAAAAATCATTCGGAACGAGAGGCAACTTGGGAGATGGAGGAGTCTATCCCGGCGGAGTATCCGTATCTTTTTGATAATTAGGCACGTTCCTTTTCTTTTGATTCCGGGGACGGAATCTTTTTTAAGGGGGAAGTAATGTAATACCCATGTTCTGCTTCCCACATCGCTCATCCACTAAAGTTCCTTCCCTTTCCTTACCTATATATATATAACTAATATTTTATTTTATTTATTAAACAATAAGAATTTTCTTATTTTAAGAAAAGACTTTTTGTGTGAAGTCCTTTTTAGTAAGGACCTCCTTAGTTAAAAATTTTCAGTAACGAGGGCACAGGCAGACTACGCACCTCATAATTTCGGGTATGTTTTCTTTATTTTTCGTGTATTTATTTAATTTAATTTTCTGTATTTCTATTTATAACTTTAGTTAATATATTTTAGTTAGTTTGTTAGTTAATATTTTAGTATTATTTTGGCTAGATATTATGTATCTCTTTAATTTATTAATTTAATAAATATTATGGGGGGTTCCATATATGCATACAAACTATTAATACTAATATTGTAGTATTTAATAAAATATATTATTTTTGTGAATAGATTACTTTGAGTGAGCCTAACTAATTGCATCTGTAATTGTGGGTATTGCATTACGTACTCTAGGTACGGATTCCGTACTCCTTCCGCGATAGTCTTCTGAAATTTAATTAATTCGTTTTGATTCCTCATTTTGAATTTCGTTATTAATTCACATAATTGTTTCATGTGAAATCAATATAATAGTTTTATTTTAGTGTTGATACATAGAACTCGTATTTACACTCTTTTAAGTTGGATTATCATGTCTACTATATATTTTGATATCTGTAAAGCGGTACAGGTTGTTACCTTCTTTTGAAACATTATGATTATGATTTGATTTGGTTCAACATGTACGTATAGAACCCTTTTTGTTGGTATTGTGTCACATGTGTTGTGACATGATATTTTTGTTAGAATATACCGTAGGGTATACCTGAACTATAACCACCTGTGGGGGTACCACAGGCATGTCGTCTTGGCGCGAGAGACATGACACTTTCCGTGGCAGTGTGATCAGTCCACGACGTCTCTGTTTTGTGTTCCGATGGGAGTTGGCCATTTGGTGATTTGTTGTGAGAGGCGTATGGATCGGCCCTAGTTTTCTGTTCTGTTCTGCAGATTGGTGATGTTGTGCCAAACACGCCTTCTGATTTTGCATGCATTTGGATTCGCGGTCCAATGTGTGATTGCTTATGTAGCATTATTGACTTGTCTATATGGCAAGCTATATTTCTGAGCTCGGTATGAAATAACACCCAGCCATTTGATTCAGCCTATTACTTCGTTGTGTTAATTCGTTTTAGTTCAGTTCAGTTCCTTAATTGATTTAGTTAAATTCAATTCATAATTCTGTACTCGATATCCGTACTGGGCATTTGGCTCATGCTGTGTCTTTCTTCCGGCAGGTACTCAAGGGGATCATGGGCAAGTGTGATGAGAGCTCCTCACCTAGATGGTTTAGATATTTTGGTTATGTTTTGATGTTTGGATCTCTGTTTAGAGTTGTATTGAACCTTTATTAAGATTAGGATGTACTAAACAGTATGTATTTTGAGCCGGTTGGGCGGTTGTTAATAACTCTTAAGACTAATCTTTTCTGGTTTATAATTTTGGTAGTAGTTTATATTTCTGTTGTGTTTTGCACGTGACCTCCCTTTTCTATTTTTCGAAAAGGGGGTGTTACAAATTTCATTCATTCATGTTTCTTGGACTTATAAATAAGTCAGGTGCTGGTTCTAAGGCGTCATAAAATGCTTTGCAGCTTGATTGTCATTATATGCCATTTCATCAACATCTTTTCTGCAGTTTCCTGATTTAAAGTCACCATTTCTTCAATTCTATATAACAGATTATTAAAAGAATGTCTCAGAACATATATATATGCTCAGAAATAAAGAAACCCACTAAACAAACCTATTGAGTTATGAAAGTTTAGCTGATGGTCTGATGACTTGGGCAATGTGCTGAATCCACAGTATTGTTTGACAATAAAAATCAATATGAGCTTTGTGTAATTATTTTTATATTTAATTTAACTAGTAAACAATAATTTTTCATGTGGTAGTGGACAGTTGGACTGAGACCTGTAAATATAAATCTATTCACCCCCGTTTTGCCTAAATTTTCAACTCAAATTCCTGAGATGAATCAGTTCTACTAATGGAAGATGCTCAAATAGGCCAAACTCTAGTTATGGTGATTTTGAACACACGTCAAACTCCTTACAAAGATTTTCAAGGTGTCAAATATGCTTTTATTTCCTAGCAATCAAGAGTAGAAAAGGGCGATTTTCCATGTCTGATTTGGAACAGAAATACATCTGTAAGGTTTAAGCTCAATAAAGATCAAGGGTAATTTATGTGATATTAATCCTTACATTCACCTTCTTGTTTTCATTAATTAATAGTTGAACTCTTTCAACTGACCTGATCAGTTTAATATTCTTAAATTTGTATTTTACTAATTATAAGCTTTTCTCCCCTTTTGGTGTTGCTATGTTCTAAAATTGTTTAACCGGGTTACCTTTGATCTAGCTATAGCATTGTTATTATAGTGGACATAGTCTGTGTTTTCTCTGTCTGTTATTCATCGTGGTTCTTGATATGATAAAAATTAGTAATTGCAAGTGCATAGTGTCAAATTGAAGAACTGACAAGTACATGTCGAGTCCACATAGACTAGATTAATTTTTAATATATCCTTAATATGTATTTCAGGCGAATTAGAAATAAAGATGGAGAATTTAATTAACTGCAATTAAAAATGTAACTAAACTAACTAAAAGATGAAAATTAATAATAAGAAAGCAATCTAGGAATTCGAATCCACTAAATAATAAACATAACAAATAATCCAATATCTTTTATTTTTATAACTCAAATTACGCCACTGGTTTGGTGTACATAATTCAAAAATAAATCAATTAAGTCCAATTAAAAATTAACTATGCTTTTGATTTCTTTCCCTTTAATTTAGTAATTTTACAATTAAGGTGGGCAATCATACACTATGAAAATTTAAAGATTAACTATAACCTATCAAAACTTCTTCGAGCAAGCATAAATTATGAAAAAAAGCTCATATCTTAACAATAATCTATCAAAACTTCTTAATTAATTTAAAATCATATATGAAATATAAAACGAAGATATTTCAATAACGAAACTTGAAGGAGAAATCAATTAAACATTAAAACACAATTAATAGAAGAGATAAAAAAATATTGTCATGAATAATTATTTAATTTCATCTTTATTCTAGATTTAAGAAATTAGTTAGACATGGAAATAAATAAACTAATTAAGATAAAGAAGAAGAAGATTAAAAATAAAATAAGAAAACTCTCTTTATTAATGATCCTCCAAAGAACATACAATGAAGAAGTTATTTAATCTACTCTTACTCCTAACCTAAACTAATACATAATCTAATACCTAATACATCTAACCTTAACACCTCCAAATCTCTCTTGGTACTCCTCTCCTCTATTTATAGGAGTAAGGCTTAAATTCTTTTCCATGTAGAAATCAACTTCCTAGTGGCAATCAACTTCCTTAGAAAAGATCTTCTAGATGAACTTTCCTTTCCTTCATTAGATTTAACTTGCACACCCAGATTATTCCATCTCCTTCCTTCTCCTTGTAGGAATCTTCTTAGCACTTTCCTTCCATGAATATGGGTATTAAATATTGCTTGATCACCAAGATTTTAGTTTATTGTAACAAAATATTAAATCCTAGAAAATAAAATAAAACATATTAATTAAATAAACTAATATAATAAAAAGGACAAAATTAGGGATAATAAATTGCATGAATTATGTGTCTATCAGTTCCCAACTAATCCCTAGGAATTTAATGGTGGTTATTTGAGTTACAAATTTGTGCCTTGTTTTTGCAGTACGGATAACCAAAGTGTTGATCGTGCATATCGTATAGGGCAGAAGAAGGATGTCATAGTCTACAGACTGATGACTTGTGGCACTGTTGAAGAAAAGATATATAGAAAGCAGGTTAAACATTTTCTTTAATTTCTGTATTTTGATCTAATTTTTCTGTGCCTCGTTTTGTAAGTTAATGTGCTGAAGTGATGAAGGCATAACAACGACATAAGTTTCATTTGTTGCCTCAAAACTATCAAACAGCTGTATGCTATGTCATGGGAATTTAGAATCTATTCAATCCTCAATTTTAACAAGAATAATAATTCAAAAGGATTCACCTTCTGAGTCCTTGCTTATTTTGTTTTTGATTCAAACTTATTTATTTATTTATTTATTTATTTTAATAATTATTTCAGAACTGACTGGCTTTCATGTTATGCCGATTGCCGAACATTTTGATTTTCAATAAATAAGGCTTTTGCCTTAAGGCTCTTAACATATATATTGAATCTTTATCTGGTAATGGTTCTTAATGAGATAACACTAGTTGCCTGCGTGTTGTCCTAAAAGCAAATATCACATTGGTCAGGGATGCTAGTTGTTATTTGTTCTATGTCCATTTTTTCTGTCATCCTATTTCATATTTTTGTTAGTCATGATATATTTTGACTGCTGTATCATTTATAATATAGATATTCAAGGGAGGTTTGTTCAAAAGTGCAACTGAGCACAAAGAACAAATTCGATACTTCAGTCAACAGGTATGTACTAAGAAGGATCCAAGTCCTTTTTCATTTTGGTGGTTTTATAGTTTAAGTCGGTTTGATATATTTATTCATTTTTCTTTTATTAATTAGTGCAAGTAGTTTATTGAAGGCTTTGACCATCTCTTGGGAATAATATCTGGTCCTTGCATTAATTTTCAGGATCTTAGGGAGCTTTTCAGTCTCCCAAAACAAGGTTTTGATATTTCTCTCACTCAACAGCAGTTGCATGAAAAGCATGGTCGGCAGCATAAAATGTAAAAGATGCTTTATCTTTAGCTTTGCTTAATTTTTGGAAATACTGATTCATTTTGTTGTGAAGTGTTGATGAGGACGACGAGTCCAAAGCCAAGAAGAAAAATCTATTTATTTTATGAAAGTTATATTATCTTTAATGTAAGAGTAATTGATGTAGTTATTTGAATATTTATTTATTAGTGGGGATTTAGGATATTTAATAGCAATTAGGATTTTAATATTAGTAAGATTATTTTAGTCTTTAGTACTTTTATTATTCTTCAAGTAATATTAGGGTTTTGAGTCTTTATAATACTATATGTAATCCCCAGAAGTTAATTACATTTTGATTGCGATCAAATCATCTCTCTTTTGGGGTTGAGAAACCCTTGGGGGTATGGTGCGCGGAGCATCACCCAAGTTCACTTTCCTTCATTCTTTTTTAATTTCCAGAAAAATATTCATGTTTGAATCTTGTCCTACATCAAGTGCCTTCAGTAATTAGTTGTACTACCTCTGTCCAGAAATGGTAGTCTTACTTTCTTGGTGACCGTTTACATGTATGAAGGTTTGCTTTGGACGCGATTGAGCATAACTTTTTTCACGGATGAAGGGTGATCAACCTCAACAAGAAGAGCTCAACTTAGTTTAGACTTTTGTGTTATGCATTCATGTCCTCTTGTTCTTTCTCATCTTAAAGTAGCATTCTTGGATTATAGAAGCCAATAATTTTTTAAAGTGTAATCCATAACTTAATCCTTATTGATAAAACACTGTTACTTTATGATATTTGATTTTTTATCTAAGAGGAAACAAGATTATTTCAGCATGTTTCTACCTCTTCTAGTGTATAGTAGATTCTAGAGATCACCTTATTCGTGACAGCTACTGAGACCTCTATGGTAGTTTTTGTGTGATAGATATTCTCAAGTCTTATGGATTTCCAGTATAGCAATTTTGCTTAATAATGCTTTAGTTTAATTTGTTCTGATATTGACGACAATGAATTAGATTACTTCTTGTAGGTACTTCTTGTGTTCTTTTATTTCATGCAAGTAAAGAGAGTATCTCCTAATCACATAGTCGTTCCACAGAGTGGCATCACTCCACACTAAAAAATAAAGAGTCAAAACCTCACAGCCACACACAATCTCACGACCCTCACGGGGAAGTGCCCCTAAAATTTAACCCTATATTTGCCACGGTGGGGTAGTGGATTTGCCCATAGAGGGGCTGTTGCAGTTTAGTATGGGCTTGGTTTAGGTTTAGTTATTAGGATAAGGTTTTTGTTAGGTTTTAATATTTAGGGATTGGGCTTTAGTGAATAAGTGGTGTCACTGCCTGCATCAGCAAGGGCGTACATCTTGTGGGCCCTTATTTCAAAGGTATTCAATCAATACAAAGCTGAAATTTCGCTGCTCTTTTGTTGTTATGTTTGTCAATTTTTAAGTTCATGTCACTAAAACAAACGGAAAACCGTCTAACACATCTCCTTAATTGGATAGATATTAACATTAATCTATCTTTGCCATTTTCTTCATGAACTTGCAGTGATGACAATTACCCTCCTTTTTGGATTCACGAGTTTGTCTATGTAAATATAACTGTCTTTCTCATAAAATTCTAGTATCTCATGTGCGTCTCTCTATTTAGTTAACATTTCCATGTGTATGTTTATCTTCACTGTGATCAGTACATGTCTGAATGTAAAACCACTATCTTAATCTTATGATTTGCTTGCATGTCTATTTGTCTATGTTTGAATATGTACTAATTTTTTTTTTCTTCAAAACTATAGGGATGAGTCACTCGAAGAGCACATAAAGTTCCTGGAATCACTAGGTATAGCTGGAGTTAGTCACCACAGTTTGCTTTTCTCAAAGACAGCACCTGTAGCAGCTGTGCAGGAAGAGGAGGAAATTGCAAGGTGACTTGCTTTGAATTTAGTTGCTAATCTCGTAAGTGTCATGCGCTGTATTTGATGGGATCGTAATGGGGTTCCATGGGCTGTGCAGGAGGATTTATATATTTGATAAGAATAGGTGCATGTTTAGGCCCAATGAACAGACTATGGCTTTATTGACATTATTTAAAATTAGTAATTTAAGTAATGTCTCATATAGGACTTGTAGCATCAAAGTTATCTATTTTTTTTTTTCATTGTGTTTGGTGCCTGTTTAACATCTTTAGACTGTAATGGTTGATTAGCTTTGTTGTATTGATAATCTTGAAATCATCCTAACCCTTTGCACCTATCTTCCCTCTCATCTACCTTTTTTCTACTGTTCTTCCTTGTCCTCTTTACTCCTTTCTCACACTATTCCAATTCTTCTTTGTCCTTTTCTTTCCCTTGTATTGTTTCTTTCTTTCCTTTTTTGGGATAATTTCTCCCCGTCTAAGAAGCAAAGATTCTTCTATAGGTTGACAAATCCCCTTGAATCCCTGAATCCAAGCGAGTCCAGATTCATGGATTCTTTTAGGGATTCTTCTGTAGATTTGTTAATGACATAAAATGAAATATTACTAGTGCTATATACTACACATATTAATACTCCATTCTACAAAAAGAGTCCCATTTGCAAAAAGTTTTTGTTCCGGTCTTCTCTCTATTGATGATATATAAAATGACAATGTTCTCAGTTTAACAATACAATTTCACTACCATGACACTATTACTAAATGAAATACTCATTATATTTAAGGATAAATATGGAAGAAAAATATATTCTTAATGTTTGCAAATTTTGCAAATGAGACTCTTTTTATGAAACGGAGGGAGTATAATGTTTTATGCATTAAGACTATCAATGAAATTAGTGTAAGAATCCTCGAACCCGATCCTTGCTTAGCTCTCTGTCCTCATGGGATGGCAAACTTGCTCAAAACCACAAAACCTTGTTATCATTATTTTGCCAAAAGCCCCAAAATGTGATATGCTGAGAAATCTACAAAGAAGAGGCAGAACTTAGCCACCTCATCTATCTTCTCTATATCTATCTAATCAATCTTTCACTCCTGGTCTGCTTCTGTATCTCACTGAAGTATTTACATGTATGTGTATATGATCATTTCCCGGTACAATTTGATGATCTATTTGGTCAGCACATGTTTACTACCTTTCCTTTGTGTATTACTTTTATTAGTCTTATCATTTAACATTTTGTTCTGGATTGACAACGTATTTGACCGTGTTTATTGTATGTTGTGCAGGGTAAAGCCTACTAGATTTGTGGAGAACTCATCTTCATTCTCTTCTGTTGAACATGATACCGATGGGTATGGCAGTTGAGATTCATTCTACACATTGACGATATAAATTTCTTTTCTTTGGTAGATTTTTTTTTTTATTTATGGGTTAGAGAATTTTATTTTTATCAGATCCCAGTATGCATTCAATCCAAAGGATATTAATTGCACACAAAAAGTTATTTTGTAAGCCATGCAAGTTCACCAACTGAAACAGATATTAAAGAGAGAATCAAGCGGCTATCTCAAGTTTTTGCAAACAAGGTAACATTTTCTTTAGAAGTGTAGAGAACTCCTTTAGTTTGGTGATGTTCCTCAATAGGCAGTTTATAGGAACTGCTTGGACTGAAAAGCACTAAAATTTGACAACCCAAACTTTTGACTTTGGCCTAGCTGTCTATGGCTATCAGTAGAGGTCATATAGCTTCATCTCTAGCAAATAGTCAACACTTCACACAATAGTGTGAGACTGTTAAGTTTGCATATGAAGTCTGAAGCTCAAGTTAGAAATTTCTATACCATCTGTCGCACTTTAGTTGTCCACATTGGACTTTTCATGCACATTTAAAAAAAGAATGGTTTGAAAAGTTTTAGAGTTCCCAAGTTACCCTTCATGTCCACGTATTCCTCCTTCCAAATAAGGATTAATGGTGTCATAAAAATAAGTTAAAAACTAAAGTGACAAGGTGTAGATAAATCATGGAAGGATAGGGGATTATCTAAATTGGGACTGAACTGATTAAGATGTCTTGTTAGTGTAACTAATAGCCCCTCTTGCCTCCAAACTATGTCTTGAGTACAATTCAAAGAAAATCATATTTGAGGAGTACAAGTAAACATCAATTTTACGCATAGTGGACCTCACATAAGTTCACTAATGGATCGTTCTTCCTTAAAACTGGTGGACCCCTAGTATTTATAGCACATTTTACATTTGACTTCTGTACCAATTCCATCCTTTGGTTGGTAAACATTTTCTGTTTTGAAATACTCGGGACACTTTTTGGAGGATGGAGATGGTAGATCCCTTATTAAAAGCTAAGCCCCGTCCATTATCTCAGCTAAAGATTGTTTTTGGAGTCAAATTTTTCTTTAATGATTATTTGAGAATTAGCTGAAAACTTTGTCAAGTATGGTTCTATTGTATTTTAAAAGCTTTTATCCAAAATCTTAAGAAACTAAGGGCAATGGCTTCTCAGCTTCTGAGGAAAAAGTAATATACCACTATTTTTGATAAAACTCCTCAAATCTTTTGAATTGGAGCTGGCTGTTGTTCCTGTTGATGCTTTTCTTCAAAGTTTGTTACAATATCTTTGTTGTGGACAACCTATTTACCCTTATCACATTTATTGGATTTCAAAGTGGTGCCTCCCACCCCCTCAAAGTAATATCTTGTCTATGCCCGTCTGTACGTTCAAAAACATTGTCCTAGATCATATAGACATTTCTCAAATGCTTTTATATGTATGATACTATACCATTAAATGAATGAATGAATCCAACTGTGAATAAATGACTGCAATTGGCTCAGCTTTCCAAATTTGGTAATGTAATGCTTATTTCCTTTTGAAATTAATAGATGGTAATGATTATCCTTGTTTCTTATATTTTCTCAGGTTATGGTTTCAAACCTACCTGATAAGGGAGAGAAAATAAGAAGGCAAATTGCAGAACTGCATCTGGAGCTTAGTAACATTAGCATAGAGACGAGAAATGAAAATGAAATCATTAATTTGGATGACATATCAGGACAAGTCTAGTACGTGTTAAATGTGTGATATAGGACAAGCAGTGAAAGAATAATAAACAGTTGTATTTCAATTACCAAATATATTGAAATTGTTTCCTTTGTATAATTGTATATGCAACAATGTTGTGCTATCATGAATGAATTATGATACCTAAAATTATTTCTTACAGGAATTGTCTATGGCCGAGTCAAAATCTACTCACTATACTCAGATGTCATTTATCCTCTCTTGTATTCCTATGCTCAAATGAGTGACTTCGTTTATTTACTTTTTATTGATTGAAGATGAAGTACAAAGTAAAGGAACAAATGACGAAGAAACTAAACTAAGAAAAGACTCGAGCTTAAAGTTTAGTTCGGTCCTTTTTGGCCCCCATGCCAAGTATGCATTCTTCATTTGCAGCCTTTTGAATGCACGGGGTAATGGACCCTATATGAATTTTGTATCTTTGGATTAAAATCCCCTCTATTTTACTTCTCTTTCAGTTTCTCTTAATATGTATTTAGTGATACATATTAAATTTAACAACACAACAAAATTTATCATAAATAAATGCTTATCTTATAATTTCTCTCAATACAAATTTAGTGACATAAATATTGCTTTTAGCAAATGTAACAATACAATTATTTGTAATGAATTTTATTGCGTACTTAATTATTTATGATAAATTTTGTTGTGTTGCTAAATTTAATATTTGTTGCTATTACATATTAAGAAAAATTGTAGAATAAATGTAATGGAAGAAATCATAATGCTTTATTTTTGTTCTTAACTAGTTCAATACTCGTGCAATACTTTTAATATGTATATTTTATGTCTTTAGAAACTTGCTCATAAAATAATTATGAAAAGATATGATAATGACGTTAAACTTACCAAACCTAATAAACGAGATAGAATTGAAACTAAATTCAATAATTACTATAGACCAACTGTTGACACTTGAAATTCTGAATTTGTCATCTAACCTTGGCAGGAGGACAAAAGCGTCATTTCAGCTTATCGATAGGGCGTTTGAGCAGAGCATAAGACTCAGATTGAACATATAAAGCTATCACGACAACCACCGAGTGACGAACTACTCAAGGCATGTCGGTTGACTGGCTGACATTCATGGGAAGATACATTTCTGCATTTTGCTTTTATCTTTTTGGATTTGGAATCGGCTAAACTTTATGTCATTGTGTAGCTCTCAGAAAGAGCTTTTCGGAATGGTATGACACGTCTCCCAACTCTTTCCGGATTGAAAATTATGAACGTTTCAACGCATAATACGAAAAACTGACGAAGCAGCATGAAAACGAGGTAGATGGGCCCCACCTGGGCCAGCCGCAGGTGGACCTGCGGCCAAGCCTGGAGCCTATATAAGGCAATTTTCAGCCATTTTTTGAGAGAAGAGAGGGAATTGTGTGGAGAAAAAGTAAGAATTTAGAGATAAAAAGTGAGAATCTTAGAGAGAAATACAAAATTCAATCTAGATCTTTTAGATTCCATCAAATTTGTAGCTAGATAAGAGTGACTTCATCCAATTTCTAGCTCACGGAGGTGTAATTTGCTTACCCCAAGGTGAAAAATCCAATCCTTTGGTAATCGTTGCATAGATTTGACTTAGATCTAATATATTGCATTGATTGTGGTGCTTGGAATCTTTTTGTATTAATATTATATTCTCATTTAAAACTCTTTTAACTTCTCAATTACTAGGCTAGGGTGATTAGAGAGGATTTCCCAAGTAATTTTCTCCTAATCACCCAATGATGCTCGATCGATGATTTATTATAATATTTTGGAATTAACTACATTTTTATCGATTATTTTTACTTGGGAGTTGATTCATTTTATTTGGAGTTCCGTGTAAAATCCTAAATCTATGTCTAGCAGTGAGGGGGTCCCACCTTTTGGCCGTCAAGGGATTCTAATAAATTGAATCTCCTGATAGCTAATTTGGGATATGTCTTCGATTAGATCTCGTTTATGTTATCATTGGATCCATGGAATCTAAATCTAGGAATCTCATTTCCTCGATCTTAGATCCTTTCGTCTAGATCTTATTGATACGTAATAGTCCCTCAGAATATTGGTCTCGTTGTGCAATGTATGGATTAGGGTCCTCGAGAGCCCTTCTCTAGGATTTAGCTCCATTCCGATGTATTGTTTATTGGGATTTTGAGATATGTGAGCCTAGGAATGTAGTTAAGGTTCTCGAATCGGGCCTTGACATAATTCCCATGACGGACATAGTTTCGGTTGTAATAATGGCTATCCTACCATTGTACATGTAAATTCGGGCCTTAAAATGGTATCGAGGGTCATCCCAAAAAATCGGATTTAAAGCCCCGTAGTAGTAAAAAATTGTGATTGCGGATGTTCAGGGTTATTGAGATGACTTCCATACCCACGACTGACCCCGACCCTATCTCGATATTTGTTTTTTTTCGTTTATCACTAAAAAATGATTTTTAAATCAAAATGATAAAGATCTTTTAAAACCAATTCGATTCGGGTTAGTAAGACAGCCTTAAGCTAAAAATGGAAGTAATGAAGAATCTCAATTCCTATTTGACGAAGGGTTTGAAAACCATGCTTTCCAAAAAGTCACCCTAAAAATATTTTATCAACTAAAACTGTGATGCCCCCAAATCTGGGTCCTTTGAACCACGGGTTTGGTGCTCACGGTACTATTGGACGATTTAACAATCGATAAACACACACCTGCAAGTATACACGGTCCACAAGTAATATAATGATAAGATATGAGTCGAACCCACAAGGAATTGTGTCAAATAAATACCAAGTACCAATCGCATATCAAATTGATCTTGTTTAAACGATGAAGATTTGAGTTTTGTTGGTTATGGAAGTTCAAAAGACAAGTAATAAGTAAAATGAGGTAAAATATCAAGATAGAAAGATCTAAGATTACAATTTCCCCCAACACGTCATTTGAATCTCTGAACTCTCTCTTTTTAATTAGTTATATCATACGAATTGACAACCGAGAAATCAAAACTTCATGAGAGCCTCTGTCGATGGTCAATCACGAATCTTCCTAATGCGGTGCATAGGTATATGTCTATCCTATACTCTATCAATAAACTAATTTCAAGAATGATTAATAAGACACGTGTCACTAAATCTCGTCAACTATCCTTTCAATTACCAACTTTCGCATAGGAAGTCATTAGGACTAGATTCTCTATTGGTTGCATGCGGTAGTTAGGTATATGTCTATCCCAACTACTATCAAGTTACCTATTTATGCAGATAATTAACAAGACACACGTCACTTAATCTAATTAATAACCCACAACAATCTTTAACTCTCACATGTTATCATAACTAGGTCTTAACCTATAATCCGTTCGTCAAGTTCATATAGGTTCCCAAGGTAATTACTAGCTAGGCAATTAAGATATGAAGCATAAATTATGATATTCAATTCACAAATGAGTAATTAATAACAAAGAGAGATAAGTCAATTCAAACTATGTGTTGGGTTCCATCGAAATCTTAGAATACAAGCTCTAGTTCATGGTAGCTAAGCAAAACATCAAACACATGGTGTTCATCATGAAATAGAAATACAAATTCAAAGGAAAGCTAGAGATGATAAAACCCATTTTGAAGATATTCATATGTTGCTTGCTTGGTTGATGTCAATTTCTAGCTTTTCCTCTTCCTTTGGCAATCTTTTCTCCTTTTGCTCCTTAACTTGTTGCTGGAAATTTCCTTGTATTGCAGCCCTTTTGCTCTCTATTTGATGTTTTGTTGTAGCCTCCCACTCTCTAGATATGAAATATGAAGCCCCAAAGAGATATTATATAGTGTTTACATGAAAACCCTAGCCAAACATCAGATTTTTGGTCAAAAAGTGAGCTGAAATCGCACTAGAGGCTCAACAGATCGCACACAGCACGCCCAGGCGCGCCCACACGCTGCCTGGTGCGCCCGCGCCCAGCTGCTGGCCATGCCGCTCGCCCCCCGCTCGCCCACGCCGCGCGCGCGATGGCTGCCTGGTGCCTGGCGCCGTGCGCCCGCGCCCATTCTGCGCGCCAGCGCCCATGGCCTGTCACTCGACTCAACTTTGACCTCTGTTAGTAAAATGACTATAACTTTCTCATACGAACTCGAAATAAGGCAATTCAAGAGGCTATGGAAAGATAAGAAGTAGCTCTACAATGTCCATAACTGGAGTTCGAAAAGATAATGGACAGAGAAAGGATGAAATTGAGCTCGAAGTGGCCGCTGAGTAAAATTTATGCTAAATCCGCTGGTAAAACGACCATAACTCTCTCATACGAACTCGCATTGGGAGGATTCAAGATGTTCCGGAAAGCTAAAGAGAATATCTACAACTTTTGTTCTTTGAATTTTGAGAGATACAGATTGGATCATGGTTGAAATTGAGCCGCAAGCAGCTGCTATGTCAATCGGAAGCTCAAGAATGGCAAACAAGGCACCCAAACGTTGACGTTCAAATGGCTTTGCTTTATTTCCTACAAAATTAAGTAAAAACACATAAAAACAATACAAAAAATATAAAAGCAATATAAAACAATAATATCTAAAAATAAGATAAAAATACAATAAAACCACATAAAATACCCAAATACTTACAAATTATCAAGGCCAAAAGTACCCAAATTGTGTGTATAAAACACACTCATCAAATACCCCCAAACTTAAATCTTTGCTTGTCCTCAAGCAAAACAAACCTAAACTACACAATTCAAACACTTCTAATACAATCTAACTTGAGCAATAAACTAATAAGCCGACAATAGTCTCAAAGGCATCAACACATGGAACTCAAGAAAACAAACAAAACGTTGCAAGTCTAAAAATTTCAATTAGCTAGTCATAACTTACTTAAGGCCCCTTCCGTGTGTGTGTGAGTACCTAATAGCACTAAATCAATTATAGCTCGGATGAACTTATGCAACCACATTACCTTATGAAAGAAATCAAAATAAACTTCAAAAACCACATGCTTGACAAAACACTCACCGCAAATGTATACAAATCACAAATTTCCAAAAATTTTGAGATCAAAGGACTTTTGGCAAGCGCATTTTATGCTCCATTTCAACCTAAGCCCACTCTTATGGGCAAGTGTCTTTTACGCTCCATCTCAACCCACCGCAAGAATTGCAATATAGCTATATTTTCTTTTTCTTCAATATATAGGAGAGTGCGTCTTACGCTCTATCTCCCCTAAGTATGTGTTAATGAGTGAGTGCGTTTTATGCTCCATCTCAACTCACCACATGACCAACAAATCAAACCAAACGAACTTGGACACCTTGCTTCGAGTGATGTTTAAACGAGTTCTAGAGCTTATAGATATCTCCCACAAGCATTCAGTTATAAAAGCCTTTTCTAAGCATACAACTAGCTTAATACTCATGGGTAAGTGCATAAAAGTGAATTAAAAACACAAAAATACGCAAAAACTTGTTGGTCGATTTTGCAACCGAAAAATACGCGCAAGTATAGGCGATCAGCAAGTAATATAATGATAAGAGAGTTGTCGAACCCACAGGAAATTATCTCTAGTGCATCCCAAGTACCAACTATATATCATCTCGATTTTATTTAGACAATTGATGATTCACTACTACAAAACAGTAAATAGATAATGCGTAACCAACGTTGTGGTTTCTGTCAGCAAAACGTCGTGGTTAACGGTGTCATCTATTTGACACCCTTTATACAACGTTTTAAAACGTTGTAGTTAGGCACATTATACAACGTTTTTAAAGAAAAAACGTTGTAGATTTGTTTTCCATAAATTAGTAGATTCTCGAAAACGTTGTAGTTTAATATCATAGACAACGTTTAGCCGAATTTATAAAACGTTTATAATGTGTTATCTATTTAGACAAATCTATATAACGTTTTTAAACCATAGAAAGACGACGTGTTTAAAATGTTGTAGATTTACATGCAAATGTTGGAATCGTGGAACAACGTTGTAGCTGTGCTGCATACACAATATTTTTAAAAAGAAAAAAAAGTTGTGGTTCACACCTGCAATCTGCTAATGCCATGCTATATAACTAACAAAAGGTCTAAATTCTCATTTAAATTTAAAACCAAAATGTATCAACAATACATCCCAATAATACCATTCGTTTATAATTTCAAATTACATCCACCAAAAATATATTGAATTGTAAATTTGATTACATGCAGCCACAAAATAAACCAAACTATCCATAAAATATCGCTACACAAACATTTAATTTGTATTATCATTGTGAAATACACGAAGGAAGGATTGCTACTTCACCATTCCCTTTGGCCCTAGGGTTGTCTTCACCAAGTCGGCAATGGCCATAGCTCCAACAAAGGATGACTACAAACATAATAAATAAGTATGTATATGAATGCCATAAAATGATTTTTTTTTTATATTTGAATAAAGCAGATATGTGTCCATTAGAAAGTCTGAGAAAGCAGGACTCACCATCCTAACTCGATCACCCTTTTCTTCAGTAGCTTCATCTTTAAAAAGTCTTTCAACTTAAGCTCTGTAAATTAGATATAATGTCACATTAACTTAAGTACTATCCAACATAACATCCAGGAATAAACTAGACATGAAGCTAAGTCAACAAACTGCACCAGCCCTTTATATAACTAACAATTCGCTTCCACATTGTTTGAATAACCCTTTAACGTATTCTAACATACGACTAATATATATATATATATATATATATATATATATATATATATATATAAGTATATTTATATGCATATGTATATGTCTCATCATATAACAAGAGGATTTGCGCACTTAAAGCTTTGCTACCATTGTGCACTTATTCATATACTAATTGAGTGGAATGGCACAACAACTGAAATATGTTAAAATTAGTGAAATGAATGATGAGGTACTATTACAAGCCTGCCTTATATGTTATATAATAAAAGCACAAATCAGAGCTTAAGAGCCAAACCTTAAACGCAACATGCGGATTTAATTTATATATATGTCACATTAGCACAACAACAAAGGTATCCAACTATTTGCAAATACACCTTCACGTGTACAAACACCCAAAATATATTACTGGATAAATTTAAAATAATAAAAGCAACTCATAAAACAATAAGCCTTAACCCAACATGAAAAACTATAGAAGTACATAAAAGGCAAAAGTATATATCAAAACTCAAAACAACGTTAGATGCTTGTCATAGTATTATTATCCATCAAATTGAAGTCTCTATCCTTACTAGTAAAACAATAAGCAACATTTCTACCCTTTCTCAGTCTTGAAGGGAGATGGGGTGAAAAATAAATAAACTCCCCTATGGCATTAATACTACCCGACTGTTTCAACTGTCCTCAATGAATTTGGGAACATGACGCTTAATTCAAAACTCATATTATTCCTACTAATATAATTAACAAATTTTTATGCTAGTTCATTGACTAACCTACCAGTTACAACCTTAATGGTGAATTCATACAGTAGGCCTCACTAATTCCAAGCCACCCTTATAACGAAATGCCTAAACTTACTGTAAATATTCATGATCCAATATAACAAATTCAATATAGTTGACCATACTACCGTATTATCCCCCCTGTAAAGACTTAAATATTAGCTTGATTCCAAAGGCTACAAAAAAGTCATTCACCAACATAAATCGTTAAAAGCTCATTTTGAATCTTTGATTCCTAGGAATGCAAGAAAAAAATAAATAAAAATTGAGTCTTTGAACCAAAAGTCTTTAATTAGACCCCAAAACCACAATTCAGCCACTCAATAATGCATAATTCAACTAAAAGGGTAGAGCTTGTTTGTTTCATCAAAACCCAAAACAAAACCCAAAAACTAACAAAACAGAATACTGCCAAGATAGCATTTGCACCAAGCTGGCATAATCGAAGAGAAAATAGGAGTACCAATGAGGACAAAACTCTCAAGATTCAGAATTTTATCTACATAAATTAGTATAAAGTGCACAAACCGAGTTATTAAGGACTGAGCAGTGAACTTCACAGTAACTTTTGTTTGCACCAACCCCATTCATTCACTGTTCCGTCAAGTTGTTGCACCATGAAATTGTCAAGTTTGGTTTGCTCTGTAGGGTCCTGTAGTTGAATAGGACTAAAACTTTATTTTTCAACAAATAATCCAATTCTTGTAAAGAAAAGAACACTAAGAATACAAAATGAAGCTTCATAAACAGAAATAAAGAAAAGAAAGTCCACAAATAAACCTTGCCAATCAATGCAGGTCCAATAATTGAGTTCACATTCTCCACGGCCTGTATTATTGAAAAACATATGTAGTTCACATGGCTGCTACCAAGCTATCACATAAAATTTACCCCACAGATATTGGTTGGTGGCATTTGCAATCCAGATGGTGCTATATGCATTCTGTTTCCATCTCAATACAATGTAATAACCTCGGTTTTTGGAGTGCCAGTAAAAAGTTTTGACTAGCTTGAATGACATAAGAAATATGCCTCCTAACATTTCAAACCATTACTGACCCACTAGAACACAAATATATATACACCCACCCATCCCCAGTTAATATTTGATCCCTTTCCAGATCCTCGAACTATAACCCAACCCTTTAAAAATAGTACCTCCAAACAAACATAGGTGATTTACATTACTTTCAACAGAAAGCAGAGATCAATCACTTTCAGTTATAGACATCGCAAGTACCATAAGCTACTTGCAAAGAAAACAAATCATATATATACCACAAATGAACACCTCTTTCAGTCATAATTAAAAATATTCCCAAAATTAAAGCTCACAGACACATATATCTTCCTATAATAAGAAGAATAAATAGGTAGTGATAGAGGAAAAAGTAAAGTCAATCACAAAATTCTACAAAATAGGCATGAATCTAACCAACAGAAAACTACTAAGAAAGCAAAAATTACACTCTGTATTTGAACGATTCGAGCTCAAATATAATATAAAAAAAAATACACCCAATCTCAAAATAATCATATCCGATACTTAAAGCACAAAGCTTGTTTTTGCACTAAAATTACTACAAATAAACCCAAACCTCGAAATGGTAGGTAGCATGAGTACATGACAAAACAAATTTCTCAAATATTTATACACTACGAGCAAAAAATAAATCGAGCAGATCTAGAAAGATCAAGAGCAAAAAAACTCACTCTTGCCATGCGGAGAGTATGAAAACGTAGGTTGGATTTCCGCGACTATCGAAGATCTGACGACTTTTAACGACCTTAATCGTCACCATTATTGTAAATAATAACAGTTGAATCGCCGACTTATGTGAGAGAGAGAGAAACGCGTGTCGCCGGTCGGTGAGGGGGTGAGGGAATGACGGAGGGAGGAGGGGAGAGTGGCCAGTGAGGGCTTGAGAGAGCTCGGGAAAGAGGCGAGGAGAGAGAGAGTCTGGAAATGAAATGACGCGGCTGAACAATTAGGTTTTATTTTAAGTTTTCACTTCCGCGCGATTTTTTCAATCTCCGTGTTTTTTAGATATATAACGTTTTTAAAAAAAAAGTTATCTAGTTAAAACCAAAAAATACCCTTTTGAAATACATAACGTTTTTTCATATATATCTACAACGTTTTGTTAAAAAAACGTTGTGTAAAAATATACCATAACGTTTTTTATAAAAACGTTGTGGTTTTAGTGTTGTCTATTTACTGTTTTGTAGTAGTGATTTGAGTTTTTGTTGTTTAACAATAATTAAGACTTATGGAAAGCGTTAAGATAATGAAATCTAATATTAACAAGTCTAAGATTACAATTTCTCCCAACACTTCATTTAAATATCTTAACTCTCTCATTTGAACTAATTAACAACATAGAATTGCCAACCGAGAAATCAAAGTTACTTATAAACCTCTGTCGATGGTCAAATTCGAATCTTCTTAATGCGGCATGTAGGTATATGTCTATCCTACACACTATCAAGAGACCAATTTCAAGAACAATTAACAAGACACGTGTCACTAAATCTCATTAACCGTCCTTTCAATTACCAACTTTCACATAGGAAGTCATTAAGAATAGATTCTCCATTGGTTGCACACGATATCTAGGTATATGTCTATCCTAAATACTATCAAGTTACATATCATCGAGGATAATCAACAAGACACACGTAACTAAATCTCTATTAATAACCCACAACAATCTTTAACTTTCGCATGATATCATAACAAGGTCTAAACACTATAATCTGTTCGTCAAGTTCATATAGGTTCCCAAGGTAATTACCAGCTAGGCAATTAAGATATGAAGCATAAATTATGATATTCATCACAAATGAGTAATTAATAACAAAGAGAGAGAAGTCAATTCAAACTATGTGTTGGGTTCCATTGAAATCTTAGAATACAAGCTCTAGTTCATGGTAGCTAAGAAAAACATCAAACACATGGTGTTCATCATGAAATAGAAATACAAATTCAAAGGAAAGCTAGAGATGATAAAACCCATTTTGAAGATATTCATATGTTGCTTGCTTGGTTGATGTCAATTTCTAGCTTTTCCTCTTCCTTTGGCAATCTTTTCTCCTTTTGCTCCTTACCTTTTTGCTGGAAATTTTCTTGTATTGCAGCTCTTTTGCTCTCTATTTGATGTTTTGTTGTAGCCTCTCACTCTCTAGATATGAAATATGAAGCCCGAAAGAGATATTATATAGTGTTTACATGAAAGCCCTAGCCAAACATCAGATTTTTGGTCAAAAAGTGAGCTGGAATCGCACTAGAGGCTCAACGGATCACACACAGCACGTCCAGTCGTGCCCGCGCCTAGCCGTTGGCCATACCGCTCGCCCCCCGCTCGCCCACGCCGCGCGCGCGCTGGCTGCCTGGTGCTTGGCGCCGCGCGCCCATGGCCTGTCACCCGACTCAGCTTTGACCTATATTAGTAAAATGGCCATAACGTTCTCATATGAACTCGAAATAAGGTGATTCAAGAGGCCATAACGTTCTACAACTTCAATAACTGTAGTTCGAAAAGATAATAGCTGGAGTAAGAATGAAATTGAGCCCGAAGTGGCCGCTGTGTAAAATTCATGCTAAATCCGCTGGTAAAACGACCATAACTCTCTCATACGAACTCGCATTTGGATGATTCAAGATGTTCTAAAAAGCTAAAGAGAATATCTACAACTTTTGTTCTTTGAGTTTTGAGAGATACGGAGTGGATCATGGTTAAAATTGCGCTGTAAATAGCTGCTATGTTAATCGGAAGCTCATAAATGGCAAACAAGGCACCCAAGCGTTGACGTTCAAATGGCTTTGCTTTATTTCCTACAAAACTAAGTACAAAAACATATAAACAATACAAAAAATATAAAAGCAATATAAAACCACAATATCTAAAAATAAGATAAAAATATAATAAAACCACATAAAATACCCAAAGACTTACAAATTATCAAGGCTAAAAGTATCCAAATTGTGTGTATAAAATACACTCATCAAATACGCCCAAACTTAATCTTTGATTGTCCTCAAGCAAAACAAACCTAAACTACACAATTCAAACACTTCTAATACAACCTAACTTGAGCAATGAATTAATAAGCCGGCAATAGACATCAACACATGGAACTCAAGAGAACAAACAAAATGTTACAAGTCTAAAATTTCAATTAGCTAGTCATAACTTGCTTAAGGTCCCTTCCGTCTGTGTGTGAGTACTCAATAGTACTGAATCAATTATAGCTCGGATGAACTTATGCAACCACATTACCTTATGAAAGAAATCAAAATAAACTTTAAAAACCACATGCTTGACACATCACTCACCGCAAATGTATATAAATCACAAATTTCCAAAAATTTTGAGATCAAAGAACTTTAGGCGAGCATATTTTATGCTCCATTTCAACCTAAGCCCGCTCTTATGGGCGAGTGTCTTTTACGCTCCATCTCAACCCATCGCAAGAATTGCAATATAGCTATCTTTTCTTTTTCTTCAATATATAGGAGAGTGCGTCTTACGCTCTATCTCCCTTAAGCATATGTTTATGAGTGAGTGCGTTTTACGCTCCATCTCAACTCACCACATGACCAACAAATCAAACCAAACAAACTTAGACACCGTGCTTCAAGTGATGTTTAAACGAGTTTTAGAGCTTATAGATATCTCCCACAAACATTCGGTTATAAAAGCCTTTTCTAAGCATACAACTAGCTTAATACTCATGGGTAAGTGCATAAAAGTGAAAGGACGCATAAGCAAAATAATAACTAATAAACGATAAGCACAAAGACTAAGAAAATATTGTCTACGTCTCATAAGTTAGATTCTCTTCAAACAAGCTATTATCATAGACCATGGATTATAGTTGAAATCAAATTAAAATAATGCTCAAGGGACACAACCTAAAAATAAATAAATTTTTTATTTATTTTTGAATAAAAAGAAAAACACACTTAAAACACACAAGAACTAAATTAAAAACACACAAATACGCAAATACTAAGTACTACCCCCAAACTTAAATTTGACATTGTCCTCAATGTCTGATATAGGAAAAATTAAAATAGAAGACTTCCTTGAGAACGTGTCAAGCGCTATTGATATCATCTTCAATACCTCTAAGTTGGGGGCGTACCTGAAAGCAGATGACTAAAGAAATTAAAATACAATTAAACAACTAAAATGCAATTAAACAAAAACAAAAGCAAAATAATAAACTTGGGTTGCCTTCCAAGAAGCGCTTGGCTTATAGTCGTTAGCCCGACTCTCCTTTATTTCCTTTCAATCCAGCTCAATCGCAAAAATGACCATAGCATGCCGCCTCGTTGTTCTTTCTTTGATTTGCATGGCATGCATGCATGATTGGTGACCCTCAAACTTGCTTTCAACCAATGGAAAAAAGAAACTTTTCTCATCCGCATTATCCATTATTGCACTAATATCAAGATCAACATGAAGATATTTTTCATGAATCAATGGGTGCTCGATGGGTTTGAAAACCTTGAATGTGACTTCTTGATCTTCACTTTTCTTTACATAATCCCTATTCATGCTCCTTGTCTCATCAACCTCAGAATCAACATCCACATTAGGATGTACACTCTCAAAATTTTCTCCAATAACCTCGTGCAACTCCTCACCACTTCCTTGTTCATTCACCATGTATTGCTCTTCACCTTCCTCTTTATAATTAATCTCTGTATTGCTAGGTAAGGTGCTTTGCGGGTGAATAATGATAGCATCCACAATTTGTGCCATTAGGTTCTCGAGGTTCCGTAATGAAACTTGTTGCTCTAAGTGTATGGAAAGAATCTCCTCTAAATAAGATGTATACTTTTTTAACGGTGGAGGATGGTAAGAAGATTCTGAATGGTATGAGAGACTTGGATCAAAGAATTGATCTTGATTGTTGTCCTAATTCTGACAGTAGGCATTTTGAATGGATTGACTGTCAAGAGTGTCAACAAATCTTGCACCATTTGCAATTTGTTCTTGCAATTGCTCAAGAAGTTTTGACGAACTTGGTTGTGTCGTCCCCTCATAATCCCATTGATAGTTATGCTCATCCATTAACTAAAAAAGAAATCAAAACAAAACAAAATGAATGATAAGCAAATTATTTACAAGTCTAAATTACGACCAATTCGATTGTAATTAATATTGAAAAAACACTAGAAGAACAATTCCCCGGCAACGGCGCCAAAAACTTGTTGGTCGATTTTGCAACCGAAAAATACGCGCAAGTATATGCGGTCAACAAGTAATATAATGATAAGAGAGTTGTCGAACCCACAGGGAATTATCTCTAGTGCATCCCAAGTACCAACTATATATCATCTCGATTTTATTTAGACAATTGATGATTTGAGTTTTTGTTATTTAACAATAATTAAGAGTTATGGAAACCGTTAAGATAACGAAATCTAATATTAACAAGTCTAAGATTGCAATTTCCCCCAACACTTCATTTAAATATCTTAACTCTCTCATTTGAACTAATTAACAACATAGAATTGCCAACCGAGAAATCAAAGTTACTTATAAGCCTCTATCGATGGTCAAATTCGAATCTTCCTAATGCGACATGTAGGTATATGTCTATCCTAAACACTATCAAGAGACCAATTTTAAGAACAATTAACAAGACAAGTGTCACTAAATCTCATTAACCGTCCTTTCAATTACCAACTTTCACATAGGAAGTCATTAAGAATAGATTCTCCATTGGTTGCACACGGTATCTAGGTATATGTCTATCCTAAATACTATCAAGTTACCTATCATCGAGGATAATCAACAAGACACACGTCACTAAATCTCTATTAATAACCCACAACAATCTTTAACTTTCGCATGATATCATAACAAGGTCTAAACACTATAATCCATTTGTCAAGTTCATATAGGTTCCCACGGTAATTACTAGCTAGGAAATTAAGATATAAAGCATAAATTATGATATTCAATTCACAAATGAGTAATTAATAACAAAGAGAGAGAAGTCAATTCAAACTATGTGTTGAGTTCCATTGAAATTTTAGAATACAAGCTCTAGTTCATGGTAGCTAAGCAAAACATCAAACACATGGTGTTCATCATGAAATAGAAATACAAATTCAAATTCAAAGGAAAGCTAGAGATGATAAAACCTATTTTGAAGATATTCATATGTTGCTTGCTTGGTTAATGTCAATTTCTAGCTTTTCCTCTTCCTTTGGCAATCTTTTCTCCTTTTGCTCCTTAGCTTGTTGCTGAAATTTTCCTTGTATTGCAGCCCTTTTGCTATCTATTTAATGTTTTGTTGTAGCCTCCCACTCTCTAGATCTAAAATATGAAGCCCCAAAGAGATATTATATAGTGTTTACATGAAAACCCTAGCCAAACACCAGATTTTTGGTCAAAAAGTGAGCTAGAATCGCACTAGAGGCTCAACAGATCGCACACATCAAGCCCAGGCGCGCCCGCGCGCTGCCTGGTGTACCCGCGCCCAGCCGCTGGCCATGCTGCTCACCCCCCGCTCGCCCACGCCGCGTGCGCGCGCTGGCTACTTGGTGCCGCGCGCCTGCACCCATTCCGCGCGCCCGCGCCCATGGCCTGTCACCCGACTTAGCTTTGACCTCTGTTAGTAAAATGGCCATAACTTTCTCATAGGAACTCGAAATAAGGCGATTCAAGAGGCTATGGAAAGGTAAGAAGTAGCTCTACAACTTCCATATGCTGGAGTTCGAAAAGACAATGGCTGGAGAAAGGGTGAAATGGAGCTCGAAGTGGCCGCTGTGTAAAATTCATGCTAAATCCGCTGGTAAAACGACCATGACTCTCTCATACGAACTTTCATTGGGATAATTCAAGATGCTCCGGAAAGCTAAAGAGAATATCTACAACTTTTGTTCTTTGAGTTTTGAGAGATACAGATTGGATCATGGTTGAAATTGAGCCGCAAGCAGCTGCTATGTCAATCGGAAGCTGAAAAATGGCAAACAAGACACCCAAGTGTTGACGTTCAAATGACTTTGCTTTATTTCCAACAAAACTAAGTAAAAACACATAAAAATAATACAAAACATATAAAAGCAATATAAAACCACAATATCTATAAATAAGATAAAAATACAATAAAACCACATAAAATACCCAAAGACTTACAAATTATCAAGGCCAAAAGTACCCAAATTGTGTGTATAAAACACACTCATCAGGTACAACATACACATCACATCTATCTACCCATTTAATATGAATTACATTATTCTTTACATTGTCTTAATACAAAACATATCGTTATCCCAGGTTCAACTAACTTTTACAAAATATATCTAATAATACAAAAGATTTATATCAAATCCATAACATAATAAACAGTACACAAATGACACTACTCGGTTGCCTTCGCTTTGTCTTTGTCTTTCCTAGAACATTCGGCTACCTCGGTCTTGGCTGAAAAGTTTTATTTAAAGCAAGGGTGAACAACTAATTTGCTCAGCAAGTTTAAAGCGTACAATAAATAATATATCATGAATAAAAGAGTTTAACTTTCTAGAACTTTAGCAATATTCAAAAGATTGTGACGTAACTGAATCAATGAATCATTTCCAATAATAAGGATTTTCCTGAATTTCATGCTGAATAACACATCATGAATAAAAGAGTTAAATACTCTGAGGTTTTAACAAAATCTAATTGATTGTAAAGAAATAGCAATACTGCAACAAAATTTAATAGAGAGGATTATTCTCAAATTTCATGCTGAATGATCACTATGGATCTTGAACTCCTAGAGGGATTATCAGTCAATATCACTGAATACCTCGAGAGTATAAGTTAATCTCAAGGACTAGTTATACTCTTTGCGAGTACGTAAGGTGATCAACTTCACTGTACTCATATTATGCATAATATTCAAACATAACGCGCGGGGTCGGATGTCTAACAATAAAGTTCCCTATTTATAAGTGTTGTTCATCTCAGTCTTATATCATGAGTCCGCACCACAATAATATGGTTTGGATTGACTTCAAGAAATTCTATGATTTCAATACATTATATCAATATCAGTATAGCCGAAACAAGTGGCATAGACTCTCATTAACAAAGCAATTCATGTATAGCCGAAACAAGTGGCATTGATTTTCATTAACAAAGCAATTCATGCATACTAGAATATTTCATGCTTAACGATTCAATATTTGAATGCATCTTTCAAATGCACCACAACAATATGGTTGGATTAGTTTCAAACAAATGCTATGATTTCAACATATTATAACAATATCAGCCTAGCCAAAACAAGTGGCATAGACTTTCATTAACAAAGCAGTTCATGCATAATAGGATGTTTCATACTTAACGATTCAATATTTGAACGAATATTTCAAATGCACCTTAGTGCGGATATAACATGAAATTAACATATAAAAAACATCAAATAAGAGTTTGAATAGAGAACTTTTCTGTCTCGTTCACCACAAATCAACACATTCCAGTCGGTAGGAATTATTTCAGTAATTCCTGACTTTACGATTTTTAATCGTTTTTAATCCGTTCGAAGTATAATTTCCTCATTAAGCCTCCTTAACCATTTTATTATTTTTTTTCTTTTCTGGCCACACATATATACATATATTCCACATACAAAAATAATTGCAATTTTTAAACTTCCTTTAGTATATTTCAAAAACTCGTTATAAGTTTGTAACTTAGCAAAATTAACTATATCGTGCTAAATTTTAAAAATTCCTAAATCTTTCCAGAATCTTACGCATATTAACATGAAGTTCTAGTTTAAATTTTGTGGTCATCGGAGTTACAGAACTCAAGTTATGACAATTTTAGTGTTGAAAACCCTAGTTCTTGTTTTGGCCATAATTCTCTCATCCGATGTCATAATTCGACCATCTTTGGACAAGAATCACATAAGACAATCTAGTTTCAGTCCCCAAAAGGCCTGAATTTATTTCATTGTCTAAGTAATCCAAAGAGTGCACGGAACAAATTGGCCAGTAGGGTTTTACAATTTTTCGGGTCTGGACTGTTTTGGCAAAATCTGTCCCCACAAAAATCTACAATATATTTTTCAAAAATTCCAATTGAAGATTTTAGGGGAATCATGTATCTAACGCCATAACTTGGCCTCACTCAAAAATTCAAAATGGTCTAAGAGTTATGCTTGTTTAAATCTTAGGTTCCGTTTTTAAAAATTTTTAGTTTTTCTAACTTTGAGATTTCTTAGAAAGCTTCCATGTTTTCATGGTTTTTCATACGTAGAACACATAGTAAATGTAACGAATAAGATTTTTATATTTGATCTTTAAATATTTATTGAATTAAATAGATATTTGTGTCGATTTATCTATTGAGTAAAATATATATTTGATGAAATTGTTGTATATAAATTTAATTAAATGTGTTATATTGATTGTATTAATGTGAAATAATTTTATAATACAAAGTGTGAATTTAATTAGGATAATTAAATTAAATGAGTTGTTTATTAATTGTGATGTTGTTCTAATTAATTTAATAATTAATTAGAGGTTTATTGATTTGTCATAATTAAATAAATGAGAATTTTTTATTATGTGATTATTTGATTTAATGAGTAGTAACGACTTTTATTTAATTGTAGTTAATAATATAATTTGATTATTAAAGTGTGACAAATAAACTTTATAATAAGTAAGTTAATTAAAATAAACCAAAAATGAACTTATAGGGACAACCAAACATGGCCTTATGAACATGGGAGCAGTTAAGTGCGTACTGGCCTTAACTGACACCCATGCTGTGCCAGTTATTATTATCAGTTTATACGTATTATGTTCCTAAGTCTTAAATCAGAGAATTACAGAGAGCTAGAGTTTTGAGAGAATTTGAGAATTGGAAGAAGAATTCCCATCATCTAGCAATTTAAATCATTAATCAAAGGTAAATTCTTGAATTCAAGTTTTAAATTATGTTTTTAAGTTTTTCCATGAACGTACATTTTAAGTTCTCTGTTAATTGAATTTCATGAGTAAATTGTTGAAAAGTTGGTTGTATTCATTAATGTACATGTATGAATCATTATGTGATGTTTATAAACTATTTTAGAGTAACTAATCCTTAAAATTATTTTTTAATTGGAGTTTTGAAGTTTACAGAGGACTAATATTTGAATATGTCTTAAATGTATGAAAATTTATGTTTTAAATGCATATTAAACGGTAAATTGATGGTTGATTATGTTTATACATGTAAAAACAAAGAGAACGAAACTTAAACGGACTGATTTGGTATTATAACGAATCTGTAGTGTGTGATTTTATGAAATTTGACAAAACTTTGAAAAATAGCAAGAACATGAAAATTATGAATTTAAATTTAGTTGTTTGAGTTGTTTAAGTTGATAAGATCATGCTCTAATGGTTGGGTTGTGTTTCTGTAAAGTTCGGAATCTATGGGTAGTATTTAATTTGTTGTTTGAGCGAAGCTTTGGCCAAATTTGACTTTTTATGTGCTTTTTGCGAAGTTCAGGAACTGAAATTGCAGCGTGACGCCGGTACAAAGAGTAAAACTGGCGCCGCAACATCGGCTCAAGGCTTATGCCCAGCGCCAGTTCGGGTCGGGTCAGGTTAACGGGTCGGGTCAAAAACCCAGAAAATAAAATTTTTCCAGATTTTAAAATAAAATAATTTCACTTATATGAAGTAATATGATAAGTATGTAAAGGAATAACAATAGTTTAAGAGCATAAGTTCGAGTTATGTTTTCCTTGATCTCGGGATAGTTGATGTAAATAGCAGTGACACTATCTTTTTATGTTTAAAATTTTTGAATGAATGAAATATCAAAGTTTATTTGAAGATGTTATGTGTTAAGTGTTAAGTTTGAGTTATTTAAATTAAGTATTAAACACTTAAGAAATTGAGTAATGATCTAATGAGCGTATACTCTTAAACAGAAAATGCCGCCAAGACGCCAACCACGTCAACAAGCTTAAGAAAGCTCTACTAATAATAACAACAACAATGCCAATGCTAATCCTGTACAGCAATTGGTAAACCTTTTAGCTGGAGCACTTGCGAATCAGCCGCAAGCTCCACCAATTATGTCATTTAAGGATTTCAAAGCGGTAGGACCGCCAGAGTTTAGGGGTTCCATGAACCCAATCGAAGCCTAAACCTAGGTGATGGAAATGGAGAAGTTATTCGACGTTGCTAGGGTTAGTGATGACCAAAAGACTACCTTCGCAACATTCATGCTTAAGTCAGAGGCCAGCTACTGGTGGCAAGCGAATAAGGTTCGAGGAGGTCAGGGTGTAATCACATGGGATAAGTTCAAGGAGATGTTCTTTGAGATGTACTTTTCGACAAGCTCGCTTAATCAGATGGAGATTCAATTCCTGGAGCTGAAACAGGGTACTATGTCTGTACCGGAATACGCTGCAAAGTTCAACGAGTTGGCTAGGTTCGCAACCTATCAGGTGAATACCGATGAGAGGAAGGCGAGAAGATTCGAACAGGGGTTAAAGCCGTGGTTGTACAACAAAGTGTCAATGTTCTAATTGAACACTTTTGTAGGAGTTTTGGAGAAGGCGATTATTGCGGAAGGTGGTAGCGTCACTAAGTATAACCAGGAGCAGAAGAAGAGGAAGGGTGAAAATGAGAATAACAAGGCTAGTGGTAGTAATAGTGGCGGTCACAATCAGAAGAGGAAGTGGAATGACAATGGGTCTACTGGGAATCAGCAGGGAGGTCACAAGAAGAAAGTGGAGGCGTGTTTTACCTGCGGAAAGAATCATACGGGAATATGCCTGAAGGGGAAGAGGGTTTGCTACAATTGTGGCCAGGAAGGTCACATAGCACCAAATTGTCCTAATTCTAAGAAAGGCGCTTGCTTCACTTGCGGGTCAAAGGATCATCTGGCTAGGGATTGCCCTAAGAAAGTAGTAGGAGGAGGAGGAGGAGCAGGAGCAGGAGCAGGAGCAGGAGGGAGTAAGGAAAACAGTGGTGGTAGCATGTTAACCATAACTGGATCAACACCGACAAATGACCTACCGCCAGAACATTCAACATGACCGTGCAGGACGCCGTGCAGTTACGAGATGTGGTGTCAGGTATCTTTCCGATTAATAATATAAATGCATATTTATTATTTGATTCGAGTGCTACTTGTTCATTTATATCCGACGACTTTGCTAAGAATCTAGATTTGCCTAAGGAAGAATTAGATTACCCTTTGAACATAGAAATTGCGAATAGGGAAATAATTCATGTTAGGTCTGTACACAAGAACTGTAAGGTGGATATTAAGGAAAACGTGATGACTGTAGATCTGATCCCAATTAAACTTGGGGAATTTAACGTTATTTTGGGAATAGATTGGCTATTCAATTATGGGGCGATAATTGATTGCCAAAGGAAGTGTATTAGCCTTATGACTCCATCAAGGGTAGTATTTTATGGTAACAAGTCGCCTAGGCAAGCGAGTTATTTGACGATGATGCAGGCCAGGAAGTTGTTGAGATAAGGCTGTGTGGGATACTTAGCCTACATAGTCGATACTCAAAAAGAGAGTCCGAAATTAGAAAAGATACATGTCGTAAGAGATTTTATAGACGTATTTCCAGATGAGTTGCCAGGACTTCTGCCAGACAGGGAAGTGGAATTCGTAATCGATTTGGCGCCAGGAACTGCCCCTATATCGAAGGCTTCGTACCGTATGGCTCCAGTAGAGATGAAAGAATTGATGGTGCAACTGCAAGAACTTTTAGACAAGCAGTATATCCAACCGAGCGTATCGCCATGGGGAGCGCCGGTGTTATTTGTCAAGAAGAAGGACGGATCGATACTTTGCATTAATTACAGAGAGTTGAACAAGGTCACGATTAAAAATAAGTACCCGTTGCCAAGGATCGATGACTTGTTTGATCAATTGAAAAGAGCTAGGTATTTCTCGAAGATAGATTGAGAAGTGGTTATCATCAGTTGAAGGTAACGAAGGAAGATGTACCGAAGACAGCGTTCAGGACTCGTTATGGCCACTACGAGTTTCTGGTGATGTCATTTGGTCTAACGAATGCTCCTGCAACATTCATGGACCTGATGAACAGGGTGTTTAAGTCATTTTTAGATAAGTTCGTAGTAGTGTTCATCAATGATATTCTAGTATATTCCAAAACCAAGGAAGAGTATGCGGAGCATTTGAAGGTGACATTGGAAGCATTAAGAAGGGAGAAGTTGTATGCTAAGTTTTCAAAATGTGAATTCTGGATAAAGCGGGTGCAATTTCTTGGACATGTGATTGACAAATATGGGATTTCGGTAGATCCGTCAAAGATTAAATCTGTGCTTAACTGGGATCAGCCAAAAACACCGTCGGAAGTAAGGAGTTTTCTAGGATTGGCGGGTTATTATAGAAGATTCATTCAGGATTTTTCCAAAATTGCGACTCCGTTAACGAATTTGACTAGGAAGGCGGTGAAGTTCGTTTGGACGGAAAAATGTGAGGAATGTTTTCAAAAATTAAAGAAAAGGTTGAGTACGACACCCGTGTTGTCTCTACCGGATAGCACAGGAAATTTTGTGGTGTACAGTAATGCATCGCATAAGGGACTAGACTGTGTGCTTATGCACAACAGTAAGGTCATTGCGTATGCGTCACGACAATTAAAGGACTACGAGAAGGGGTATCCGACCCATGATTTAGAATTGGCCGTGGTAGTGTTTGTTTTGAAGATTTAGAGACACTATCTTTACGGGGAGAAGTGTGAAATATATACAGACCATACGAGTCTGAAATATATTTTCACCTAGAAGGACCTAAACATGCGATAAAGGAGATGGTTAGAATTGATAAAGGACTATGACTGCAAAATTTTATACCATTCGGGTAAAGCGAACGTTGTGGCCGATGCCTTAAGCAGAAAGGGTCGGGAGAAACTATTTATGTTAACTGCTCAGGAGGAGCTAATTTCAGCAATGGCAAAACTGGAGTTGGATGTGAAATATTCTGAGGAGTCTGACGAAAAATTGTTTCAAATGGGAGCCGATCTAACTTTGGTGGATTAGGTTAAGGAAGCACAACTTCACGATGAGGAATGTGAGAAAATTAGAAAAAGAATATCTGAAGGTGATGAAGTGAAATTCAAAGTTGATAGCAAAGGATTATTGAAATTCGAGGGAAGAATTTGGGTTCCGCCAGTACCAGAGGTTAAGGAGGAGATTTTGAGCGAGGCTTATAGTTCAAGATATTCGATTCATCCGGGGAGTACGAAGATGTACCAAGATCTCCGATAGTATTTCTGGTGGCTGGATATAAAAAGGGACGTTACCGATTGTGTGGTCAAGTGTTTGACATGTCAGAAAGTTAAAGCAGAACATCAGAGGCCGAGTGGGTTACTAAAACCGTTAGAAATCCCAGAATGGAAATCGGAACATATCACAATGGATTTCGTAGTAGGTCTTCCGACGACTCGGAAAGGGTTTGACGCAGTTTTGGTTATCGTAGATCGATTGATGAAATCAACACATTTCTTACCGATCAAGATCAGATTTAACCTAGATCAGTTGGTGAAGTTGTATGTGAAGGAGGTTGTTTCGAGGCACAGTGTTCCAGTATCTATTATTTCAGATAGGGATCCGTGATTCATATTGAACTTTTGGAAGCGCCTGCAGGAATGCATGGGAACGCAGTTACGTATGGGTACGACATATCATCCACAGACCGACGGACAGAGTGAAAGAACGATTCAGACATTGGAAGATATGTTAAGAGCTTGCATCATGGATTTCAAAGGGAATTGGGACGATCATCTACCATTGGTGGAATTTGCTTACAATAACAGTTACCATGCAAGTATTGGCATGCCGCCTTATGAAGCGATGTATGACAGAAAGTGCAGAACTCCATTATGCTGGGATGAAGTTGGCGAACGTCAATTGCTAGGACCAGAACTGGTACAACAGACTGCCAAAATTATCAAAATGATCAGGGCGAGATTGATAGCTGCTTAAGATAGGCAGAAGAAATATGCCGATCAACACCGCAAGAATCGAGAATTTGAATCGGATAGCTTCGTTTTCTTGAAAGTGTCTCCCTGGAAGGGAAAACTGAGCCCGAGGTTCATTGGACCCTTTGAAGTGTTGCGAAGAATCGGTGAAGTCGCGTATAAGGTAGCTTTTCCTCCGGCGTTAGAACATATCCACAATGTTTTTCATCTTTCGGTGTTACGACCATACAAACCCGACTACAAGCATGTTAATTATAGAATATGAACCACTGCAATTTGAAAAAGATTTATCTTATGAAGAAGTGCCTGTTCAGATAGTTGACAAGAAAGAGCAAGTACTCAAAAATAAAGTTATACCTTCTGTTAAGGTGATCTGGAAGAATCACAACGCTGAAGAAACTACGTGGGAACTCGAAGATCAGATGATAAAAAATTATTCTCAGTTATTTGCTTAGTTTATGTGTAGCGATTCTGGGGATAAAATCTTTTTAAGGAGCGGAGAATGTAACGGGACGAATTAATTGAGTCGTGATTTTGGGGACAGAATCCTTTTAAGGGGGGAAAGATGTAACGAACGAGATTTTTATATTTGATCTTTAAATATTTATTGAATTAAATAAATATTTGTGTCGATTTATCTGTTGAGTAAAATATATATTTGATGAAATTATTGTATATTAATTTAATTAAATATATTATATTGATTGTATTAATGTGAAATAATTTTATAAAACAAAGTGTGAATTTAATTGGGATAATTAAATTAAATGAGTTATTTATTAATTGTGATATTGTTCTAATTAATTTAATAATTAATTAGAGGTTTATTGATTATAATTAAATAAATGAGAATTTTTTATTATGTGATTATTTGATTTAATGAGTAGTAGTGGCTTTTATTTAATTGTAGTTAAATAATATAATTTGATTATTAAAGTGTGACAAATAAACTTTATAATAAGTAAGTTAATTAAAATAAACCAAAAAGGAACTTATAGGGACAACTAAATATGACCTTATGAACATGGGAGCAGTTAAGTGCGTACTAGCCTTAATTGAAACCCATGTTGTGCCAGTTATTATTATCACTTTATACGTATTATATTCCTAAGTCTAAAATCAGAGAAATACAGAGAGCGTTTTGAGAGAATTTGAGAATTGGAAGAAGAATTCCCATCATCTAGCAATCTAAATCATTAATCAAAGGTAAATTCTTGAATTCAAGCTTTAAATTATGTTTTATAAGTTTTTCCATGAACGTACGTTTTAAGTTCTCTGTTAATTGAATTTCATGAGTAAATTGTTGAAAAGTTGTTTGTATTCATTAATACGCATGTATGAATCATTAGGTGATGTTTATAAACTGTTTTAGAGTAATTAATCCATGAAATTATGTTTTAATTGGAGTTTTGAAGTTTACAGAGGACTAGTATTTGAATATGGCTTAAATGTATGAAAATTTATGTTTTAAATGCATATTAAACGGTAAATTGATGGTTGATTATGTTTATACATGTAAAAACAAAGAGAACGAAACTTAAACGGATTGATTTAGTGTTATAACGAATCTGTAGTGTGTGATTTCATGAAATTTGACGAAACTTTGAAAAATAGCAAGAACATGAAAATTATGAATTTAAATTTAGTTGTTTGAGTTGTTTAAGTTGATAAAATCATGCTCTAATGGTTGAGTTGTGTTTCTGTAAAGTTCAGAACCTATGGGTAGTATTAAATATGTTGTTTGAGCGAAACTTTGGCCAAATTTGGCTTTTTTGTGCTTTTCACAAAGTTCAGGAACTGAAACTGCAGCACGGCGCCGCAGCGTCGGTACAAAGAGTAAAACTGGCGCCGCAGCGCCGACCCGGGTTGTTCGGGTCAGGCGAGTGCCGTAGCGCCGACTCAAGGCTTATGCCCAGCGCCGCAGCGCCGGTCCGGGTCGGGTCAAAAACCCAGAAAATAAAATTTTTTTAGATTTTAAAATAAAATAATTTCACATATATGAAGCAATATGATAAGTATGTAAAGGAATAACAATAGTTTAAGAGCATAAGTTCGAGTTATATTTTCCGATGTGGTCAATCGTTTAATAAAGGTAGTGATTAGTTGAACTATGAGTATTAATTGTTCAATGTGATTTGAATGTATAGGTTACTTAAAGAGCAAATAGATAATATTAGTTGTAGCAGACGCACGAGACAAGTTCTTAAACCCTACTTCTCTTTTATGCAAGTTTTTTATCTTTAATCTTCTTATTGCGTTGAAAGCAAGTTTCTTAACTCTATTTTCCTACATTGAGCAAGTTCATAAATCATATACCTATGTTGATCAAGTTTCTCATTCTTCATTATCCAATTATATAATTTTGACTGAGATGTTATAATTCTTTTGAAACAATACTTCGGTTATACAATGTTTGTTCAATTGTATACCTTAAAATTTATTATTCGATTGAGATATCAGTTATATTATTGAACCTTGATTGACTAGCGAACCCTTATTGATTCGACTAGCCCATAGTTGATGAGCGTTCTAAATTCCAGAACTGTTATTGAAGTTAATCCAAACCAAACTTCCTTTGGTGCGGTCTCTGATGTCAAATTGAGATGAACAACCTTTTTATAGGGAATTATATTTACGCGTTAGCGTTAAGATGTTGTGCACATACATGGTACAAAGGGCTGATCCCCCTAAGTACGAGAAGTAAGGTCCATATAGTCTTACGACTGTTAAAGGTTTAAAGTAGAAATACTTGATAACCTAGGACATTGTTCATGGTCTTGTGACCCTCAGATGTTCTTTTGATTCTTGTTTTATAATATTGATTGAAAAGCCGAGCTTTCAATTATCTAGTATCCATTGACTATTCGCATGTTATTATTATTGTTATTATGATACTTGCTGGGAAATTGTTGCTCACTCTTGCATAATAACATTGCAGCTAAGGTTGAAAGAGTTGATGAACCATCTACTAGTAAGGGCAAGGGCAAGGCAAACAAGTGATGAAGATTTGTTAATATTGTTTGTTATGGAGATGTTGTAATAGACCTATGTTATTTATGTTATGTTTCCACATTGATGTTTTATTTAAGGTTAGATGACCTGGGATTGATGTTATTAAGATGTTGTAACCCTTTAATGGGAGATTTCTATTTCCGTTAAGAGTTTTCATTTATATTTGTATGGGTAGTTAGATGTGATGTGATTTATTTGGATAGTGAACACCAAATCCTGTGGGAATGAAGTACCTGGATTTGGGGGTATCATAGTAAACATATATACTCCATCATAACCTCCCTTATATCATAGGATCCACCATGATCCACCATACAAGTAAACCTCCCATAACAACCAAGCAAAACAAACTCTAAGTTAAAGACTTGAAATTAGGGTTTTATAATTATACCTCTTTGTTAGTGTTTGAAGATGAAATGCTTCTCTTAGTGGTTGGGCTTGCTAGCTCCTCTCCTTCTTATCCTTCCCTAGCCGTGGCCTCCCTTTACCTTAGCCTCCCAACTCCCTTGCTCCTTCTCTTGCTCTCACTCTCTCTAACTCCCACTAACTTGCAAAATATTGGAAATGAAAGCAAATGCCACCCTTTCTTCTCTCCCTCTATTTATAGGCTCCAAGTAACCTCACTTAGCATCCATTAATCATCTAATATCTTAATTAATCTCTCTTAAGGTTTAATCCATGAGCTTAATATAGCAACACTTGTCAACAACAATCATTTCTTCTCATTTTTCTTCACGTGGGGCCCACTTGGCCATAAAATTCTCCCCATGTGGGGTCCACTCCTTGACCACATATCTCCCCCATGTGGGGCCCCCAATATGGCCGGATTCCCCCTCTTTACTTCATTTCTTTTTGCTTTTTTTTTTTCCTTATTTATGACATCATGTACTAAAAGTTTGCTTATGAAATCTTCTCCCAATTTGGGCCACCCATTGGATCCAAATTTGTGCTTGGTCTTGGGCTCCCTACAAAGTTTTCTAGAGCTTGGTATGAGCTTGAGGCTGGGCCTTAATAATCCCTCTCTTGGGCTACCCAAAATAGTAATGCGCTAGGGTTTGTCGTCTAGGTTATTTACTTAACTCATTTTCGACCTTTAACAAAATTTACTAGCTTGTTAGCATAATTCATTTAAGCCATCATATATTATCATACGAGGTTATCATTTCAAGCTTAGTTAGTTAGTAACATAAGCTTAACTCAATAAATTTTTATCTCTTGGCTTTCCTTTCTGTTTCACCAATTTCTTAACTCAATTAGCCCTAATTGGCTTGGAAACTCTTATCGCTCGATTAACATACATCTATCCATTTTCATACAAGCACTCTATATTAGTCATACTAATTAATCATTTAATGATCATTAATCTTTTCAATTGCCATTCAAGGCCAACATTCAAGCTATGTTAATTCATAGCATATGCTTATCTTGCTCCTCCTCGATAAACTTAGTTAATCATTCATCTTGGCTTCTTTTCTTAGTCAATATAAAATAAGTAAATTGACTACCTTACTTAAATATCATTACATACACATATTCACACAGATGTTCAAAATAATACCTCATGAAAATGCATTTCATTAATATTAAAAAAATAATCTTTATTGACACATAGTATTCTCGGTCATTATAAAAACCTAAAGCAAACCTTTCCTTCAAATCAAATCCTTCGTGCATAGGTCCAAAGAGGCTCAAAATTGCTTTCAAAATAACACACTTCTCACAATTTCAATTCAAATTTAGTTATCGCTATTCTAGGTTTTCTTCCAAATCACACACCCACACGCACACACCCACACCTCAATTTAGGAAAACATTAAGAAAGTGGTAACCGTGTTTTCACGGAAGTCGGGGGGTGCCTAACACATTCCCTTTGCTTAACCAAGTCCCCGAACTCTATGAATCTGGGTTTCGAGACAAATTTTATGGAGTCACATTTAGGGCTATATTTTGTTCGAATCTAAAAATCCGGATGAGTTGGTACATCCATTTAAATTTTTACCAATTGACGACTCTGTCTAATTGGCCTTGCATTAAAATCAACCTTTCAAAACCCCATCGACATTTATGTCAGCTTTTTTCTAAAAATCACCCTTTAAATGAAATATCTCAAAATCTTAAAAAAAGGGTAGAAACTCACATTTAGGAAAAAATTTCGGCGTCGACAGATGGCGACTCTGCTAGGGACATTAGAAGGCTTAAGCCGTATTCAATCTTGTTATTTTCCTTTCTTATTTATGTGTAGTGTGAATGGTTTGAATGAATAATGTTGCGATGAATGCCTTACATTATTACATACTTTATTTAAGTGCTTCACATAATTGTCATCATATACATGCGGTGAGGCACGATGTATGTATGTGAATGTATGTTGTGTGATTCCTCTTTCAGGAAGCGAACCCATCGGATGTTGATTACTGAACTCAAGGGGGCATTCCCCGCGAGGCTCAGGAAAGGCACCACTTAGATCTTCTCAAATCGAAAGCTCAGATTCATTCCCATCGAGTAGGTTGCGAAGATCTGAGGACCTTCATGTCGAAAAGCCCGCGAGAGTAACCCTAGGGTAGGTCAGCCCCAGATAAACCTAACGTAATGGGAAGTCTCTTCATGCCTTGTTATTCCTTATATGCAAAATGTCATCCATCCTAAACAAATTATCCTACATCTTCTTATCCTGTTATAGAAATCGCTAACCATTGTCTTGTAGGAAAAGATTAAAAAACCCTCAAAATAAACACTGCATTAGCATGCATATGCATATACCAGTTCGCAATACTAAACTACGTCCTATTGCTTGTGTAGATTGGTCCTAGAACCAGGCTTCGAGCCCGAAAGGTCCGAACACCGCTTAGCAAGATGGCCGAAATTCCCATACCAGATTGTATTCCCATTTCTCGAGAAGAGTTCGAGAATTTTAAGAAACAAATCACTGAAATGACCAGTCTATTGAAAGAGCAGTGCAGGATGACTAAAGACTAACCTGAATCCTTCATACAAGGAGGCAACCAGATTCCCAGCAAGACCATAGACCCACAAATTTCCGTCCCTATATTCCAGTTCGGAAGCAGGAACACCAAAGGTGTTGCAGATAAAAATCAGGTGAAAGAAATAATTGACGTCCAAGATAAAGAGGCGAGAGAGATAAAAAAGAAAGTGAGATAAATGGAAGACGCTATAAGGTCCATAAAAGAGATAGGAACATACGATAGTGTCAGCTATTCTGATTTATGCATATTTTTGGGAGCTAGATATCCAGACAAATTTTAAGTACCAGACTTCGAGAAGTACAATGGGTTGGGAGACCTTTATACGCACTTGAAAGTATACATAGGAGAACTTGGATCTTATACTGAAGACGAAAGCCTCAGAATGTAACTTTTCCAAAAGAGTTTGACCGGAGAAGCTAAAACCTGGTATGCTAGACTCGACAACACCAAGATTCACAGCTGGGAAGAGTTAGCCCATGGTTTCCTGAACTAATACAGCTCTCAGTCCCAAATAGCTCCAGATCGCTATTTGTTAGTTGATTTTTCAATCAATAAATACGTGCAAGTATACACGGTCAACAAGTAATAAGTAGAGTTGTTGATCCCACGAGGAATTAATTCTAATATTTTTCAAGTACCAATTTTATATCAACTCAATCTTATTTAAACAGTTGAATTAATTAACAGTTAAACTAAATACTAAAAAAATAAATAACTAAATAATAAAACATAACTAAATAAATAAAAAAAATCTAAGAATTCAACTTCACCCCAAGCTTTATTCAAATCTCATAAGTCTCTATTTAATTATACGATCATGATGAATTGTTAACCGAGAATTCGTTAGTATTTATACGCCTCTTCTGATGGTCATATAAACGTATCCTTTCTAAATCTACCACAATGGGAATAGAATCGAAAAGGAACATCCTAGCTGAATAACTCACTATATTCCTATGTGAATTAAATTAACAAGAATTTTAAGCACATATTCTCTTTAAGTTATACATGGCATATAAGTATATTCCTATCCTATACACGAATCATGAATTCCATCCTATGCAGAAAATACAAACATATGTTATCATATTCAATCTAACTCTAGATTTCATCTCCCGAATTCATCTAAAGTATTCCGCTAATTGTTGGCCAAATAATTAATCAATAAGCACAAAATATGACAAGCCAATCCATATGGTGCCAATTAAATAGAAAAAAAATTAAATTTAAATTAGACAAGGGATTCCATTAAAAACTTAAATTAAAAGCATGTTCATAGCAGATAAAATTATAATCCACAAAATATTCAACATCAATGAAAGACAAAAATAAATAAAGGTTTAGAGAAAAAAAACTGTCTCCCGCAAGTCTTCTATCTCCAAGCTTCATCAATCCATGACCTCCATTATTGATGATACCTTGCTTGCTCTTGAACTTGGAAGAGAATTAGCCTCACATGGTGTTCATTGGTTTTTTTCCCAACACCTTCTACAATCCCAAAATAAGACTATTTATAGGAGTTTATTTCTCCTAACCCTAATAGAATTACAATCCTAATTAAAATTAGATACATAGTATCCTAATTTTAATACAATTCCTTTTCCAAATCTTCTATTAAGTCCCATGCAAAAAGTAGGTTTTAGAACATCCAAATTCTACTAGGAACCCAAAAATTCAACTTAGTTCCAAAACAGAACGCGTGCTTCCTTCTGCATCCCAATGCCCCAGCGTTGGGATTAATATTAATTTAAGTGCCCCGGCGCTGGTCTTCATAAAAATTACCAAATTGCTACTGCTTCCTTAAAAATTTCAGATTTGTCCCTCCTTTGCATTTTCCTACAAAATAACATAAAAATAAATAAAATGCACTAAAATTACTTAAAGATAGCAAAATAATAAGTTTAGAACTACCCAAATAATAGGTATAAAACACACTAATCACTATCAAATGACCAAAATCAAGAAGCAACCCAATGAGTCATTCTATGATTACGCCCAAAGATGGAGGTGATGGCTGCCCAAGTATAGCCCACCTATGGATGAAAATGAAATGGTAATGACTTTCATAGATATTCAAAAAGCTCCCTACTACGAGTGGGTATTGGCAAACCATTTTCGGAGATGATAAAACATGGAGAGATGGCTGAAATGAGATTAAAAGCTGAAAAGATCAAGGACCTCACCGCATTAGAGGTTGTGGCTGAGCACATCTAATCCGACAATTATGGGAGTGCACTTAAGAGAGACCACAAGAAAAAGAAGAAGATGTATCCCTTGTGTTGTAGGGGCAATTCAGAAGAAATAACCACACTTCACCCATACGAATGCAAGGTAATCACCCATCACCACAATAACCAACATCCTATCGAAATCAAGCCCAACAAAGGAATGTCGAGAACATGCGCAATCGGGAATTCATTCCTCTTGGTGATTCCCTTGAAAATATACTAGCTTTGTTATTATCTCAAAAGAATATTATCGAACTTGCTCCACCAGCTGATCCCAAAGGCAAGAGGTACGATCCCAACAAGAAATGTGCGTACCATTCTGGCTCCCCTAGTCATGATACTCAAGACTGCTGGTTCTTAAAACAAAAGATCCAGAACTTGATAGAAAGCGTAGAGATTGTGGTGAAACCACTGGAACAGCCCAACGTCCACACTAATCCTCTGCCCCAGCACAATACGGAGGAGGTAAATATGAATGGCACCGGGAACGTTGGAAATCACAAATATCTGAAGAGAGTTGAAGAATTCCCTCAGCGGTCCAAAACAAATGCCCTAGGATGGGAGTATTCGAAAAGAAGCCATCCGGAGGAGCAGGAGTTAACAATGATCAAAATGCAGATAAATTAACTGGCGGAATTAATTATGTATCAACACCAGCTCACACGACAAATGATCAGTCAAATCTCAAAGGTTGAAAATAGGGATGAAACTAAATCAACCACCATTCCTCATAAAGCTATCTCACTCACCAAGGAGGACCAGACCAGACTCAAGGAATAAGAAAAATAGGTGGATAAAATAGTTAGAGAATCGAGGCTATCGAGTAAAGAAAAGTTGAATAATGAGTTAGCTATGAATTAAAAATTCACTCATTTGAATTTATCGAAAGAAGAGGTATTGCACTTATTGATAAGCAAAGAAAAGATAATGAAATTGTTGCCACCCACAAACCCGCGATCGAAGAGATATGACCCCCCGAAGATATGCCTCTATTATTCAAATTCACCTGGGCATGCCATAGAAGAGTGTTGGGCTCTTTAACACAAAATTCAGAATTTCATTGAGAACAGGGAACTAAAAATAGCTAGTAATATCGAGGTTATTACTGTAGGGGAAAATACCATAGAAATGAAGGGTTTGTTGTATCCTTTAGAAGTGGAAAGTTCAAACGAGGTGGTAGCCATAATCATCCATCTTGAAGGCGCACAAACTAAACCCCTTATAGTTTTGGGAGCGACAAGCAGAACGGGAAAGATCCCCGTGGAAGTAACAGCCTATGAACCCCTTGTATTAACATCATGACCGCAATATCCCGTCTGAATGTACAGTCGTCCTACCCAAGGGCAATCCTTTATACCTGCCAAAACAAGTGACAAGATTTGTAATAAAGCCTGTTAGGAAAGTATCCGAAGAAAAAACGGTCGAGTTTCTCGCTAAAATAGGGGCATAATAAGGTGAAAATTGTAAAAGAACTTGAAGAAGCTGTGACGCCCCCAAATTCTCTAAGCTCCTTGTAGCAGATTTGGTGCTCACATGAAATTATACAACTATAAATATTCAATAATATATGACTTCTATCTATCCAAGGTTCACAGTATCCCATAACAGATATTAGTTCTTGCCAGAACGTTAACTGTGTTTGGAAACCCTTACTTGGATGTATAGATTCATATCTCGTGAATACCTCTTTCATATCGATATTCCCTATCTATCTGACATTCACAGTATTAACGATAAGATTGTCCATAGAACTGAGGGGCGCATTCCGGTAAAGGTGGCACCTTACCGGTGCTCATTAAGTGTAACCTTAGAGCTTATATGACTTTCAATATCATTCAAATACTCTCATTCAGATGTATAGTTCATATAAATACTGTATTTACTTAGTACAACTATGCTAAACAATGTAAAAATCAGAGTATAACGCATTCAATATAATAAAGGATGATAATATATATTTCATATCATTAAGTTCGGTTACATCGTTCTCAGTACTAAGTTATTACAACAAAGCCTATAAAAGACTTGAATTATTCAAAACAGTAATTAAAACTAATTAACATGGCCTTTTCCTTTGTCTGTCCCAGAAGTGTCGGGATTATAATTTAAAACTACAAAAGAAGATATTTGCAAGAATGAGCTACAAATGCTCAGCAAATTCATTTGAAAACGTAAACACAATGTGTTTGATTTGAAAGATGTCAACGATGTATAACTGAGGGTTCAGTACATGAACCATGTGTTTCAATCAGTTTTATCAGTCTTCAATGACTAAGAAAAGCTTGATTTCAGATATCTGGTAGGGGATCAGCCTAACCAATATCCTAGGAGTATGCATATCATCCTACAAAAAATGTCAATATATAATTGATGAGTGGGATTCATACCTGCGAATCGGGTTCCTAATCACTTAAGAAATTGCTTGATTATATTATCTCCTAGCGTAAAGTTATGTGTTTTCTGCTGTCTTATGCTTTATTACTTTTCAGGTGGGTTGTGTTTTCTTTTGATGCTAAAAAGGGAAAAAGACCCCTGGATGGCTAATGACTCGAGGCCTGCGCTGCAGCACCAAGACCAAGCCTAGGAGTTACGCTGCAGCGAGCGGCCCTTGGCCAAATACACGGAGCTCACGCTGCAGCGACACTATTCCTTCATGGTATGGCGCTGCAGCGAACTGCCCCTTCTAAATGCACGGAGCTCATGCTGCAGCGGAGCCAATCCTTCATGGTTTGCCACTGCAGTGAGCCATCCTTGGCCAAGCACGGAGCTCACGCCGCAGCGCCAATACAAGGCGCAAGGCCCACGCCGCAGCGTGAGCCCCGGTTCCCAGCCACCTGGCCTTCCTAAAATGACCTAGTTGCAGCTCATTTAAGGAAGCTATCAGAGAACTTAGGCATATACTCAGCAACTTAGAGAGAAAAGGAGGCAGTTACATAAGGAGGCAGCTGAAGCAAGAACACTTCCGCGCAAGAGTTTTCTCTCTTCAATTTCTGTCATCCATTCGTGTAATTTTAATTATGTTGATCATCATGAATGTTTTAATTAGTTCTATAGTTATGAACTAATTACATTTGTAGGATTGCAATGTAACCTAATGATTAGCTTAATATGAATTTCTCTCATATTTATATAATGAATCATGTTCTGAATGGATTGTTGTATTTCATGCTTATTTATCAATTGCTTGAGATAGGAATCGATATAGGTATTAAATGATATTGGAAAATTGATGTTATACCTTTCCTTAAATACAACAACACTTGTTATGACCATTGCCCTAGGGAATGAGTGCACAAATTGCATGATAGAATAGGAATATGTCTATTTGCCCTGTGTAACCATTGAGATTAACATTAATGACCCTTAGTCTAGTTATTTTCACCATAGGAATATTGTGATTTATCTAGGTAAGGGATATGCATTTGACTATCGAAAGAGGCTTATGTGTACCTTGTGTTCTCGGTTAACCATTTTTGTGATTTGTTAGTTAAATGGAGAGTTAGGAATATTAGGTGAGGCATTAGGAGAGTTGTAATCCTAACTTGACATCTTTGATACAACTCGCCTTTTTATTTAACTGTTTCTGCCTAATTGATTACAACACATAACTCTTATTCACTTGTTTAAATATGACCGTTGAGATACATTTTAATACTTGAGTAACTTGTTAGTACTTTGTCCTCGTGGGTTCGACACTCGACTTTTTCTATACTACTTGTTAGACCGCGTATACTTGCGCGAGTTTATAGGTTGTGAAAACCACCAACAAGTTTTTGGCGCCGTTACCGGGGACTCAATATTATTTGTTTTTCAATATTAATACTACTTCAAAACGATCTTAATTTAGACTAATTTATCTGTTTAATCTTTCTCTCAGGTACTCTAGACTGTGTATGCCACCTCACAGGAATCAGGATTTAATACCTCTTGACCCTGAGGTGGACAGAACTTTCAGACGAAGGAGAAGAGAGAGATCTAGGGAAATACCTATTCCGCCTAGAATAGCTGAGGAAATTCAGAAAACTCTGCGGGAGTATGCAATGCCGAGTGTCACAACTCTACATGCCAGTATCCAACGGCCCGCTATTGAAGCTAATAGCTTTGAAATTAAGCTAGGCACGATTCAATTGATCCAAAACAATTTACAGTTTGGGGGGTTGCCGCATGATGACCCTAATGATCATGTGGTCAACTTTGTGGAGATATGTGACACTTTCAAATACCAAGGAGTGACCGAAGATACAATCAGGCTCAGACTGTTCCCTTTTACCCTACGGGATAAGGCTAAGAGTTGGTTGAACTCGCTTCCCTCAGGCTCAATTACCACATGGGCTGATTTGGCACAGAAATTCGTGGCAAAGTTCTTCCCGCCAGCGAAAACCACCATGCTCAGAAATAACATTATGTCTTTCTCACAATTAGATGCTGAGACAATGTATGAAGCATGGGAAAGATACAAGGACCTATTAAGGAAATGCCCTTACCACAGCTTGCCGAATTGGCTATTGGTGGAGACTTTTTATAACGGGGTACCAGGGCAGACCGGAGCAAGTATTGATGCTGCATCTGGAGGAGCATTTATGGGGAGGACATATGATCAGGCTTATGCGCTATTGGAAACTATGTCAGTAAATAACTATCAATGGCCGACGAAAAGGAAAATGCCGAGTAAAGTGGCCGGTATGTATGAGATTGACACAGTAACTGCACTATCTGCACATGTCGACAACCTTGCCAAAAAAATTCAGGCCATGGGGAATCAGTCGGTGCAGAGTGTCATTGTGCCATGTGATTTGTGTGCGGGAAGTCACCCGACTGAACAATGTCCCATTAGCTTGGAATCAGTTCAGTATGTCTCTAACTACAGGTGACAACAGAATACCAATCTCCCCACACACTACCATCCTGGACTGATGAATCACCCAAATTTCTCATGGAGTAACAATAACAGCACCCAAGCCCAACCCTCTACCACCAGGCCACCTTTTGTGCATCCTCATGGATTTTAATCTCAGAATTAGCAACATTCTCAAGGATCTTACCCACCTCCATAGGACAGGAAACCTAGTGTGGAAGATCTCCTTTTGAGATATATTGCTCAGAATGAAACAAGGAGCCTCAGTCAAGAGGCAGCGATCTGGAATCTGGAAGTCCAATTGGGACAGTTGGCAACTGCTTTGAATAACCGTCCTGCAGGCACATTACCAAGTGACACGGATGTCAACCCAAAACGGGAGGGCAAAGAGCAATGTAAGACAGTCACCCTTCGAAGTGGCACCATATTGAATGAAACTGGAGGAGAAACCTCAACAGTGCAGCAAGAAGTTGTAGAGAAGGACGACATTGTGGAGCTTGATTGTAACAAGTCTGGGGGAGAGGAGAGTGAAAAGGAGAAATCCACAACACCGACCCCAACTGTTAGTAAGCCAAGTCCTTTAGCTCAACACCTACCATTTCCCCAGCGCCTTCAGAAGCAAAAGCTTGAAAAGCAATTCTCAAAGTTCTTAGAAATTTTCAAGAAACTTCACATCAATATTCCTTTTGCTGAGGCATTAGAACAAATGCCCAGCTATGTGAAATTCATGAAGGACATCTTGTCCAAGAAGAGGAAAATGGGGGACTATGAGACAGTGGCACTTACTGAGGAATGCAGTGCAATCCTTCAAAGCAAGCTTCCAACCAAGTTGAAAGACCCTGGGAGTTTCACTATCCCATGCACAATTGGGGATCAGTTTATCGGAAAAGCCCTATGTGACTTAGGAGCTAGCATTAATTTGATGCCCCTTTCTATCTACAAGAAGTTGGGGCTTAATGAGGTAAAGCCTACCAGTGTGACTCTGCAGCTGACCGATAGATCCATTACTCATCCTAAGGGTATAATGGAAGATGTGCTCGTCAAAGTGGACAAGTTCATATTCCTTGCTGATTTTATTATTCTGGATTGCGAGGAGGATAGGGAAGTCCCTATCATTTTGGGTAGACCATTCCTAGCAACAGGCAGGACATTGGTAGATGTACAGAAGGGGGAACTCACTATGAGAGTACAAGACCAGGAAGTAATGTTCAATGACTTTAAGTCCATTAAGTATCCCAGTGCCTCTAATGATTGGTTCCATGTCGATGTTATTGACGAAGCTGTGCGAGAAGTATTCTATGAAAATTATTTTCCTGACTCGCTTGAGTCCACTTTAATTGGAGCATGTAATATTGACGATCCCTCTCATCTTGAGCATGTTCAGTGGTTGGAAGCAGCCCCTCGATCAAATATGTTTAAGCGACAATTTGAATCTTTGAAGGGGAATGATGCACCCACATCCCATTCACACCCATCAGTTATAGAACCACCTGAGCTTGATCTTAAGCCCTTGCCAAGCCACTTGCGATACGCCTATTTAGGTGAGGCGTCTACCTTGCCAGTTATTATTTCTGCATCACTAGATGAGGTACAGGAGGAGAAGCTCCTCGCAGTCCTCAAGGCGCATAAAATAGCTTTGGGGTGGTCTATCTCAGATATAAACCTTCTATTGATCAGGAGAAAACAACCTTTACATGTCCATATAGGACCTTTGCCGTCCGGAAAATGTCCTTCGGGTTATGTAACGCTCCTGCCACATTTCAGCGTTGCATGATGTCTATTTTTTCTGACATGGTGGAACAGACGCTTGAAGTGTTTATGGATGATTTCTCTGTTTTCGGGAGTTCTTTTGACGCTTGTCTACAAAATTTGACCGCAGTTCTAAAAAGATGTGTTAAGACGAACCTGGTTCTGAATTGGGAGAAATGTCACTTCATGGTTAGAGAAGGGATTATTCTGGGACACAGAGTGTCTGCTAGTGGGATTGAGGTAGACAAAGCAAAGGTTGATATTATTGATAATCTACCTCCGCCTTCATCTGTGAAAGGAGTTAGGAGTTTTCTGGGGCACGCAGGATTTTATAGGTGGTTCATCAAGGACTTCTCTAAAATCACCAAGCCGTTGTGTAGCCTATTGGAAAAGGACATGCCTTTCAAGATTGACGAGGCCTGCCTAGAAGCTTTTAATCTGTTGAAAAGGAGACTCGTCTCAGCTCCTATTATAGTGGTTCCAGATCGGACATTGCCTTTTGAACTCATGTGCGACGCCAGCGATTATGCTATAGGGGCAGTGTTGGGACAACGGAGAGATAAGGTGTTTCACACCATTTACTACGCCAGTAAAACCTTGACAGATGCTCAGCTTAATTACACAACCATTGAGAAAGAGCTTCTGGCAGTAGTATATGCCTTTGACAAATTCCGTCCATATCTTAACGGAACTAAAGTCATTGTGTATACGGACCATTCGGCAATCAAATATCTAATTTCAAAGAAAGATGCAAAGCCGAGGTTGATTTGTTGGGTTCTTCTCCTCTAGGAATTCAATTTGGAGATTCGTGATAAAAAGGGAACTGAAAACCAAGTGGCGGATCACCTATTGAGATTGGAGAATCCAAGTAACTCGAAAGAAAATGAAATTGATATCGATGATTTCTTCCCGGATGAATAGTTATATGAGGTCAAGAGTGTAGCACCATGGTTTGCAGATTTTGCTAATTATGTTGCTTGTGATGTGCTACCTCCTAACATGAACTATCACCAGAGGAAAAAATTCCTACATGATGCTAGGCAGTATCTCTGGGACGAGCCGTTCTTGTTCAAACTATGTGCAGACCAGATTTTGAGACGGTGTCTGCCTGAAGGAGAGATTGAGGGTGTGCCCCACCATTGTCATTCATCTAATTATAGAGGGCACTTTGGGGGGCAACGAACTGCAGTAAAAGTGCTTCAATCTGGTTTCTACCGGCCAACCCTGTTTAAGGACGCTCATTCCTATGTATCGCGATGCGATAATTGCCAAAGGGTAGGAACCATTTCGAGGAGGCATGAAATGCCACTACAAAACATCCTTGAGGTTGAGTTATTTGATGTCTGGGGAATAGACTTTATGGGTCCATTTTCATCCTCCTACAATAACCTTTACATTCTAGTCGCTGTGGACTATGTCTCCAAGTGGGTGGAAGCTGTAGCTCTGCCTACTAACGATGCTAAGGTTGTGTTGAACTTTTTGAGAAAGAACATTTTCACTCAGTTTGGCACACCTCGGGCCATCATTAGTGACGAGGGCACGCACTTCTGCAACAAGTACTTTGAAGCCCTTCTTATAAAATATGGGGTTTCCCATAAGATAGCCACCGCTTACCACCCACAAACTAGTGGTCAAGCGGAGGTGTCCAATAGGGAGGTTAAACGGATCTTAGAAAAGATAGTGAACCCTAACCGCAAGGACTGGTCCAAAAAGCTAGATGATGCATTATGGGCGTACCGCACTGCCTACAAAACGATTATCGGAATATCTTCGTATAGGCTTGTATATGGAAAATCATGTCATCTCCCCGTCGAGCTGGAGCACAACGCCTATTGGGCAATTAGAAAGCTAAACTTTGATATGGATGCAGCTGGTGAAAAAGGCTGCTATAGCTGAATTAGTCAGACGAGTTCCGTCTCCAAGCGTATGAAAACGCTAAGTTGTATAAGGAAAAGTCGAAGCGGTGGCATGACAAGAAGATTGTTGTAAGAGAGTTTGAGCCGAGGCAGAAAGTGCTCCTCTTTAACTCCTGTCTGAAGTTATTTCCTGGGAAATTGAAGTCCCGATGGTCAGGACCTTTCACAATAGCTAAGGTATATCCTCACGGAGCAATTGAGGTGGAGGACCCTGGCTCTGATAGAACGTTCAAGGTGAACGGTCAGCGGTTGAAGCATTACTGGGGCGGCGAAGTCGACCGCCAAATGACTTCAATCACCCTTGGTGACCCGGTAGGAATCGGGCGGATAGTCAAGCCGACGACTATAAAACAAGCGCTTGGTGGGGAGGCAACCCCACCCGAGTATCGATTTCTATCCTTTTTACGCTTTCTGTTTCATTTCAATAGTTTTATTGTTTATAATTTAAAGTTCGTATAGCTACTAGTCGTGTTTGCGTTAGTGTAAGTCTGATATCAGTTTTTATAGGATCTAAATTAATTTCTGTAGCCTGTTGTCTCGCATGTGTTAGAGTTGCGGTTGTACAGTCAGAAATTTTTAGCCGTCATTGCATATTGCGAGTGTAAATAGTATGATAATTCAGTTTCATAATTAGAAAAAAAAATTTGGGACCATGAGTCTAGCATTTGTGCTAAGCATTGATTCATGGTAGTTAGTGTCAGTTCTTTAGGGTACATATAGTCTATGAATTGGTATGCTATTTTAGTCTGCAAAAATTTTGGATGAAATTGCTAACAGGTTTCCTTGTGTTAATGCAGGAGCTGCATTCAATTTTTGAGCAATGCTGGGACTCGCGCTGCAGCGTGAGGCTAGACTCCATTCTTCACGCCGTAGCGACATTAGGCCTTGAAGCTACTGAAGAATTACGCTGCAGCGTGGCCAAATTTGCCTATGGCTCACGCTGCAGCGAGCCGGATTTATCAGGCATAAGGAACTCACGCCGCAGTGTGAGTTTACAATGCAGTCTTCACGCCGCAGCGCGACCTCTGTTACCTTCCCAAGCCAAGCGCTCACGCTGCAGCGACGCCAATCCACGCTGCAGCGTCAACACCCTTGAAGCTACTGGAGAGTTACGCTGTAGCATGACCAACTTTGCCTATGGTCCACGCTGCAGCGAGGCGTTATTTTCAGGCATAAGGAACTCATGCCGCAGCGTGAGTTCGCGTTCAACATCTCACGCCGCAGCGCGAACAGCGAGATTTTATTATTTTTAAAAGACTTGGAAGGTCGGCATTTGCATCCCATCCCAGCCATAACCGCCGGCATCAAGCACCAAACTGACCATCTCTCTCTCAAATCGCAAATCTCCTAAGCCTTGCCGCAACCGAATCCAAAGCCCTAGCGGATTAAGCCTTGATTTTGGTTTGAATTTGGGATTCTTCACATCACATTTTGCGATCTTCTACAATTTTCACCAAGTAAGTTTTAAATTTCTATGTGAAATTGTGGAGTTTGATTTCATTCTCTCTGTGAGTGTAAGATCGTGGGTGATTATTGCATCTGTGTTTGGATTTCATCTTGGGCTGCTTCTATCTACTTTAACCAACAAGTTGGTGGAGTTTTGATTTCTAGCATAAGTTGTTTTGTGTTAGTTTTATGCAAAGCACACCACGTGTTTGATAATTTGCCTGAGTAGCATCTTGGTTCAGTTTTGGGCTTAATTAGGAACTTGAATAGCCGACCATTGATTTAGTCTGCATTGGCACTGATTTTGGCTTGCATTGTGACTTATAACTACCGTGCATCGGGATACTTGTTGTTTTTGCTGTTGGACTTTGGATTTCACTTGGGTTAAATTGTTGATTGAATTTTGCCATGGCACCGAAGTGTCAAAGCCTTAGCATAGGAGGTTCCTCATCATCACCGGCCCCACAATGGGACCAATCAAAATTCGTAAGTGTTGAGGCGTGGAATCGTTACAACAAGTCCTTTGCTAAGAGAAACCTTCTGCCTGAGCATGGATTTAGGCCGGACCTCAATAAGGATGGAAAATTAATTGAGATGATTATGAAAAGGAAGTGGATCCATTTCACTAAGCCACCTGAATCTGCAATTATTTCAGTGGTTCGAGAATTTTATGCTAATGCCAGTGCTGAGGGACCAGCCGAGGTCACTGTCAGGGGAAAATTGGTGAAGTTTGACAACAAGACCATTAATGCTGTGTTTGACATGCCCAACTTTGGGGGCAAGGATTTCCAGGAGCGGGGCTATCGCAGTTACAGCCAGGATGAAATCATTACGTGGCTCTGTCAGCCCGGCACAGCCTGGATGGTGAATGAGTTTCAGGGGGAGAAGACCAGTTTCCCGCAGCCAGCCCTCAGCCGCTATGTGAAGGCCTGGTATGCCTTCATCTGCTCCAACATCATGCCTACTCGTCACCTCAGCAATGTTACCCGTGAACGGGCTGTGCTTCTATTTGCCATCATTACTGGGCTGGACGTCGACATTGGGGTGATCATTCAGGAGTCCATCAGAAAGGCCATAAAGAGTAACATTGGTTCAGGCCTCCCGCACCCTTCTCTCATCACCCGCATCTGCAAGCGGGCCAAAGTTTAGTGGGGACCGGATGACCCTACTCAGGCACCCATGTCAGTCATTGATCACCATGTCATTCAGACGTTTACTGTTTGGCCCGGGGGCATTTCTTATGAGTCTGGCGAGGGATACTTGCCAGGTCCTGATCAACCCCTTACTATAGAGGGTGAGGCGTCTACCCAGACTCCAGATATTGGCTCCACCTCTGCTGGTCCACTTGCTACGCTGATGGCATCAATGGACCTCATGCACCAAAAGATAGACACAATAAACAGCAAGATGGGGTCGTTCAGCCGCAGACAGGACATTATTGCCCAGAGGCAGAACATATTTGCACAGTATCATGCTGAGTTTGCCAACACAGTGGCCAGCACCTATGCAGCCTCAGGAGGTGATGACATGGACTCCATGTCGTACCAGTTTCCTGAGCCTCCTGTCTTTCCACCGTACCCGCCTTCATCTCCGCCAGAGGGCGATCAGGCCAAGGATGAGGAGGGGGATGAGGGTGATGCTGAGGGCGATACTATGGAGGATGCACCCCCAGCACATTCCAGCCATTGAGGGCATTGGCCAGTTCAAGTTTGGGGGAGTTTTTAGCTGATTTCTATTTAAGTTATTTATTTACGAGTTATGACATGTTGGAACTGCTGTAGTTAGGATGGTTTATTTTGGATATTTTAATGTTGGAACTGCATAATTTGGTTTATTTAGAACTTACGGGTTTATTAGTTATTATCTATGGATGCCTATTTCTGGTTTTATCTGCATGAATATACGAATGCATGAGTAACCTATGGTGTTCTTCCAGTTTTGATTTTTACCCATCTTTTGGGACTTTCACAGGTTTTCATTGCCCTATTTTGTGCTATAGTTATCTTGGGGTAAATGAAAAGAAATTTTTGATTGTGGCCAATGATATAATTGTGGTATTGCTTTGTCAATGATGTTAAACATTTAGAGATAGAGTCTTAGATCATTTTATTTAGTTTGCATTGTTGTTGATCCTATCTATTCTATCGCACACATACCAAATGTTAGAACTGTTTTTTTTATTTCGACCAAGCCCAAGTGGTTTTTGCTATGGAAATTGTTGTGATTATCTTGTTCTATCGTAAGTAAATCAATGATTGTAAGAAACAGATTCTTAGGCAGGTATATATATATATATATAAAAGACATTAATTAACACTAATCCCCAGTTGACCACGCCTATTTACGTGGCCTTTGTTACTTGAGTTAGTAGATCCTTTGGGGTGTTTTCACACCCATTGCCCTAAAGTCACCTGACTTGGGAGTCCTTGATCAAACACTCGTTACACGGGTAACTTTGAAGAGCCAAAGGTATTCAGGCACTGCACGGTCATTCTTGAGATTAGGATTAATGCGTTGGCAATAAATAAACTAGTTTGACTCAAGTCTAATTACGTGGCCTTTGTTACTCGAGTTAGTAAATTCTTGGGGGTGTTTCACACCTAATGCCCTAAAGCTTTCAAGCTTGGGAGTCATTGTTCTAAATCTCGTTACAGGAGTGACTCTGCATAGCCTAATGTAATTAAACTTCTGCACAAGTCTCACTGAGTTTTGTTATTCATATTTTAATGCATGTTGATCTGTTCTTACACTTGATGTCTTGTTCTAAATGCTTGATGTAGCATGAGTGATTGAGTGAACAATTTCATTTTTGCAATTGTGTTTGTGTTTGAGATATAAACGGTTATAACAGTTGGTATTCACACACACACAGATTTGGATCAGTAGCAGTCTACGCTAGAGTTTGAGCTAGATTTTATTAATGAGTTTGTTTCTACCTTGAAATTGTAATTCTGACCCTTGAGGCCACAATGCAGGTATATAGTAGTTCAGATCACTTTTAGCCTTAGTTTGAGGCTGGAGTTTTAATTTTATTTATTTTTATTTAAATATTTTTGTTTGCTTAGGGACAAGCAAAAGCTTAAGTTTGGGGGTATTTGATGAGCGGGATTCATACCTGCGAATCGGGTACCTAATCACTTAAGAAATTGCTTGATTATATTATCTCTTAGCGTAAAGTTATGTGTTTTCTGCTATCTTATGCTTTATTTCTTTTCAGGTGGGTTGTGTTTTCTTTTGATGCTAAAAAGGGAAAAAGACCCCTGGATGGCTAATGACACGAGGCCCGCGCCGCAGCACCAAGACCAAGCCTAGGAGTCACGCTGCAGCGAGCGGCCCTTGGCCAAATACACGGAGCTCACGCTGCAGCGACACCATTCCTTCATGGTATGGCGCTGCAGCGAACCGCCCCTTCACATGCACGGAGCTCACGCTGCAGCGGAGCCAATCCTTCATGGTTTGGCGCTGTAGCGAGCCATCCTTGGCCAAGCACGGAGCTCACGCCACAGCGCCAATACAAGGCGCAAGGCCCACGCCGCAGCGTGAGCCCCGGTTCCCAGCCACCTGGCCTTCCTAAAATGACCTAGTTGCGGCTCATTTAAGGAAGCTATTAGAGAACTTAGGCATATACTCAGCAACTTAGAGAGAAAAGGAGGCAGCTACACAAGGAGGCAGCTAAAGCAAGAACACTTTTGCGCAGGAGTTTCTCTCTTCAATTTCTATCATCCATACGTGTAATTTTAATTATGTTGAACAGCATGAATGTATTAATTAGTTCTATAGTTATAAACTAATTACATTTCTAGGATTGCAATGTAACCTAATGATTAGCTTAATATGAATTTCTCTCATATTTATATAATGAATCATGTTCTGAATGGATTGTTGTATTTCATGCTTATTTATCAATTGCTTGAGATAGGAATTGATATAGGTATTAACTGATATTGGAAAATTGATGTTATACCTTTCCTTAAGTACAACAACACTTGTTATGACCATTGCCCTAGGGAATGAGTGCACAAATTGCATGATAGAATAGGAATATGTCTATTTGCCCTGTGTAACCATTGAGATTAACATTAATGACCCTTAGTCTAGTTATTTTCACAATAGGAATATTGTGATTTATCTAGCTAAGGGATATGCATTTGACCATTGGAAGAGGCTTATGTGTACCTTGTGTTCTCGGTTAACCATTCTTGTGATTTGTTAGTTAAATGGAGAGTTAGGAATATTAGGTGAGGCATTAGGGGAGTTGTAATCCTAACTTGACATCTTTGATACAACTCGCCTTTTTATTTAACTGTTTCTGCCTAATTGATTACAACACACAACTCTTATTCACTTGTTTAAATAAGACCGTTGAGATACATTTTAATACTTAAGTAACTTGTTAGTACTTTGTCCTCGTGGGTTCGACACTCGACTTTTTCTATACTACTTGTTAGACCGCGTATACTTGCGCGAGTTTATAGGTTGTGAAAACCACCAACAATAATCAACGATTTACAACCTTACATCAAGGCGTTTGATTTCTCAGTATAAGATGTCTTACTAAAACAATTTGGTTTAGCACAACAATTTAAGCTTTATCAAGCAATATATGAATAATGATTCATTTCTTAAGTTATGCTGAATAAGAAGCAATAACTTTGTAACAATTGACAGCAAGATGTATAATACTTGCTTAAATATAAATTGAGTAGGGTTAGAACACTTGCCTTAGCGTAGTTCATTTATCAAAATTTTAATACAATCTGTCAACGTACGTAGTCTACGTATATCAATAATAAGCGTTAGAACTTATAATAACATGTATTAAGTTAATCTAGACAAGTTTTGTTAAGGTCCGACATTGATTCAGTATCTCGGTCGCGACTTTAGACAGCTAAACACATAGGTTGTTCAATAAAACTTCATTTGGAAGCTTAGATATTAGTCTAAACAATTTATTTATTATTTATAACACTTTTAGACACTTAATATTATTTTTAAATAATTTTACAAGCTTAGGAATATTTTTAAATGATTTAATTATCATTTAGAATATTTTTAAAACATTAATATGTTATTTAAATGATTTATTTATCATTTAGAATAATTTTTGATATTTAAAATATTATTTAAATGATTTATTTATCGTTTATAATATTTTTAGAAAGATAGAACATTATTTAAATGATTTATTTTATCATTAATAATATTTTTAGAATTTATTTTATCATTTAAATGATGTAATTATTATTTATAATAATTTTTAAAACTTAGTTTAATATTTAAATGATTTAATTATTATTTATAATATTTTTAAGTACTTAGTATATTATTTAAAATAATTTATTTACTATTTATAATAATTTTGAAAAGTTAGTAATATTTTTAAATGATTTAATTATCATTTAAACTAATTTAGATACATTAATATCATTTTTAAATCATTTATTGAATATATTTATTAAATAATTTAATATTAAATTAAATTAAATAATTATTAAAAATTATATCAGAATATTAAAAATTATTAAATATAATTAAAAATAAATTTTAATATTTAATTATTAATTTTTATGAATTATTTAATATTTATTTATAATTTATTAATTATATATTAAATTTTTTATTTGAAAACCATCACAAAAGGGCTATAGTGACGGACTGCATATGAGTATAGGGTGCTGGGAATGAGGAAGGAGAGTGTCGCTAAATGTGTTCTTCATGAAGAACAGCCGGTCATGGTCCAATTGAGACTTTTGACCTTAAATTAAATACAGTTGGTTTATTGTTTGTGTTTGAGTTTTGTTTGTTGGTGTAGTACTCATGACAGTGTATAACGACATATGAAATTTCAACTTAAACAACATTAATTGATGCTAGATAAATCATGGTCAAACTAGCCTATTTATGCTGTTCAGTCATGGTCGGTCAACGCAGTTTGACTGCTAATATCTTTTGTTCTATGTTAGTTTTATGTGATTTGTTGATTTATATTTATAGATTACATGGCAAAGAAGAGGTACAAATATTGAAACCTCATTAATTATCTCATGTGATCAAGATCTAGGTCGGTCAAAGCTTGTCAGTGAACCGTCAGAGCTGTTCTTCACTTTTCTGGGTTGCCCAGAAACAGAACGCTCGTGATCAAGTGGGGACTTTTTCACACAAATATATCTTTGGATATTGATCGGTTAAATACAATTATTGTTCCTATGTCTTAACCTCATGGCATACTACAACAACATACTTTAAAACACATCAAACTAACAAATTAAGTCGATCAAAAGCTCTGACAAAAAGGCTTGTCAGACTGTTCTTGACTGCCAAGAACAGTTTGAGTTTTTCACCAAATTCGACCCTTTACATGTTATGATTCCTTGTTTAACCAACCCAGATTATCAAATAACATGTTTACACATAATCCTAAACATCTAAAACATAAAATTATTGCAGGCTTGAAGATCTAGCATAAAAATTAGGGTTTTGCACCTTTTTTTCAAGTTTTTGATTTCTGATCTTTGATGCTGATCTTATACTTGCAGAGGCTTGTTATGGCTGGTAATATAAGTGTTTAGGCTTTGTAAATTAGTAGCTTAACTGATCACTTTGATGTTCTATTTATAGGAACTCTAAAATTAGGGTTTCTTTAGCCTTTTTCCCATTTTGCCCTCCAAAAATATCTAGCTTGTGTACTTGTGCTACTTCAATCTGATCTTAGTGACCTCCTTGTGCTGGAGATTTGAACAAATATCTAATTTTGTATTGTTATCCTCTTTTGATTGGTTTGAACTTTTATTTTTGATTTATTTCTTTACTAATTAAACTTAAATTTTTGCTAATCATGATTAGGATGTTAATGATATTTAGTAATACCTTAATTAAGCTAATATATTGTAATTAAGGTTTAACATTTCATAATTTATAGTTTAGGATAACCTAAATAGAATTAGGATTTTACAATTAGGGTTTACGGTTTCCTAATTCATGAATTAAGGTTTAAACCTTCAATTAGGGTTTTAATCTAAGTTAAATAATTCCTAATTAATGTTATGATTTATTACTTAGAATCTAATTATTTCAATTAAGATTCTTATGTAATAATTAAGGTTTTGATTTACTAATTCGGACAACTTTTACCAATTAGGATTTCTAATTCAGTTTATCATTTTAAACCCTATTTAACTTATTTTAGATTTTTATCAGTTAATATAATATTATATTAACTCCGAAGCACGACAAATCACTTCGTCATTTCCAAGCACGACACAGCAGCTTATCAAAATAATTTGCCGAGACGCTTCTCGGTGAAATCGTCGGAAGCACGACAAATCATTTTGTCCGTGTAAGTACGACTAATCAGCTTCAGAATTTTTTTTATTTGATCTAATTCTTTAATAAAATATATAATCACATAACACAAAGTCGGAACAAGAAATTTCATTTAATAAACACATAATTTACATATACAAATCTTATTAGGGTTCGAAATATTACAGAAGCACCAGCTCAGGTCTCTATCCTCGACTTGGTGCTAGAATCCGAAGATCACCGGAAGGTATTGGTCAATGTTTTGGAGGAGACACATCTCCCTAAGACTGTGGACACAGAGAAATTTAGCCATATGATCGGTCATATCCTCGATAGTAATGTGATATCTTTCACAGATGACGATATACCGGCTGAAGGGACTAGACATCGCAAGCCTTTGCATATCGCAGTTATTTTATCAGGATATGTATTAGGTGGCGTACTAATTAATGGAGGGTTAGCCCTAAATATCTGTCCATGCGACACCTTGGAAAGGATGAAGATCAACCTCAACCGAATCTGAAGTAGCCACATCGTGGTCAGAGCATTTGACGGATCGAGGAGGGATACTATTGGAGAAATTTAGTTACCTATGGAGATAGGCCCATATACCTTCAATATTTCCTTTCAAGTATTGAATATTATTACCGGTTATAAATTGTTGTTGGGGCGACCGTGGATCCATATGGTCGGGGCAGTTTCGTCCATTCTTCATCAGCAACTGAAATATATCATCAACGGGAACCTGGTGACCATTTTAGCAGAACCAGAATACCCTTCCCATCTCAAGGGAGATATCCCTACGATTGGCTTGGATGAGGCTATTGAACCAGCCAGTTTTCTGGCATTTGAAATAAGTACTACTCAATATCATCCCATGGGTTCTCCCACCTTGACACCAAAGGTATCTCCTAAGGTGATATCAGTTGCTCGGGAAATGATCACCCGATAATTTTAACCAGGACAAGGATTAGGAAAAGATGGCCAATGGATTAAAGATCCAATTCAAGTACCCACTCAGTTGGGAAGAGCAGGACTAGGATACTCTGGTGGTTCCAGGCGAAGAAATCCCTACAAGAAGGTTCCTGCTTAACTAGTAACCATCCTTAAGCTAAAATTTAGCAGCTCTGGCTTTGGGGACCCATTAAAGGGGATTCCTCCGCGCGTATCGGACCTGTTAATACCTAAGCTTAGTGGTCTGGCTCACGATACAAGTGATGATGAAGATGTGTTGATCTCCATCGATGAAAGGAAAACAAGAAATGAACAATTCCTGTAGGATATACATCAATAGTTTGAAAGACAATTCCATATCTCTCAGGATCGAGAGCGAGCAAGCAAGAAGGGAAACGCTGAGGATGTCCATTGGCCTACCAATCAAGAAATCATCCATTTCATTGACTGGACTAAGATTGACATCCCTAAGGAGTGTGGCAACTTAGAGGACGATCAAGTCTCCACAATCATTGTAAATGTCACCAATAGAAATGTCGCATCCATCTCAGCTGTTGATGACCACATGACTACTAATAATTGGGTAGTTGAACCGCAAATAGTCCGAAAAGGGTAAACACGGAAGATTAGTTGTAGACTCCTAGAAGTATAGGGTACCATCATTTCTGCCTTGTTTTTTTTTGCATGATTGTGTTATGTTTATCACTCACTAAATGAAAGCTTATGTATAGAAAAATAGTCTTTATATAACAAGTATTTACGTTTTATTGTCAGGTGTTTCGATTTAAATAATTTTAGCCTTACTTATGATTGGCCAAATCTGAAAGATGATTACAATTTTGACATAGAACTAGATTTTTAGTTAATGGGGATCGAACAAGAGGAAGTGGATGACGAAGAGGTGCCCGAGGAAATCAAAAGATAGGTTGAAGACAAGCCCAAACCTAACCTCGAACAAACCACCACCATCAACATTAGAACACTTGATAACCCCAAATAACTCTAGATATGATTAGATCTCACCCAAAACCAAAAAGACAAAATCACCAAGTTTTTAACCCAATATGAAAATATATTCATTTGGTCACATGAGGATATGATCGGACTATCCACTGACATAGTTATTCATCGATTGCCAATCAAAGAAGGATTTAAGCCAGTCAAGCAGAAATTGAGGAGGCTAAAACCAGAATGGAGCCAGAAAGTTAAAGAAGAAATCATCAAGCAGTTTAAGGCTAGAATAATGATGGTATCTACGTACCTCGAATGGTTGTCCAATGTGGTCCCTGTACCAAAGCCAGGAGGAAAAGTGCGAGTTTACGTGGATTATCGAGATCTCAACAAGGCCAGCCTTAAAGACGATTTCCCTGTGCCATTCATCCACATATTGATAGACAATACCACACAATTTGAAATGTACTCATTCGTCAACTGGTTTTTCGGCTACCATCAGATCATGGTCGCCGAGGAAGATAGAGAAAAGACGACCTTTATCACCCCTTGGGGTACATTCTGCTATAGACGTTTAGCTTTCGGCCTCACCAATGTTGGTGCCACTTATCAGAGGGCTATGATGGCCTTATTTCATGATATGATGTGTCGACCCCGAGACTTTTTCCTAATTTTATCTTTGACCCTTTTTAAGATTTTGATTTATTTATTTCGGTTAAAGGGTGATTTTTAGGAAAAAGTCGACATAAATGCTGATGGGGTTTTGAAAGATTGATTTTAATAATGGGCTAATTAGATAAAGCTGCCAGTTGGTAAAGATTTAAATGGATGTACCAACTTATCCGAATTTTAAGATTTTTGTAATCGAAAGACCCATTATGTGACTCTATAAAATTGATCTCAAAACTGAGATTCATAGAATTTGGGGTCTTGCTTAAGTGAGGGAAAGGTGTTAGGCACCCCCCGACTTCTGTGAAAAAATGGTTACCGCATCTTGATATTTTCCTTACTGTGAAGTATGTGTGTGTGTGTGTGATTTTTAAATAAATTGCTATCTAGTTTTGGATCAAAAACGTGAGAAGCGCGTTATTTTGAAAGCAAGTTCGAACCTCTTTGAGCCTATATGCGAAGGATTTGATTTGGGGAAAAGTTCATTTTAGCTTTGATTTGATAAAAGTTTTTAGGGTGACATTTTTTGGAAAACATAGTTTTCAAACCCTTCGCCAAATAGGAATTGAGATTTTTCGTTACTTTCAATTTTAACTTAAAGTCGTCTTACTAACCCAACGCGATTTGATTTTAACAGATCTTTGTCATTTTGTTTAAAAATCGTTTTTCGTGACAAATGGAAAACCAGGCATCAAAATAGGGTCAGGGCGATTCGTGGGCATGAAAGCCATCTCAATAGCCCCGAACACCTACAATCATAATCTTTACTATCACGGGGCCTTAACTCTGATTTTCTCAAGATAAAACCCTCAACATCGTTTTAAGGCCCAAAATTACATATACAACGAAATTGCATTTTAATAGTACATTTGATTAACCATGTCCATCGTGGGAATTAGGTCAAGATCTGATTCGAGGATTCCGACCCTCATATTCCTAGGCTCACATTGATACATAACATATTGAAATGAAGCCAAAATGAAGATCTAGGAAAGGGGCTCCCGTAAACCCCATCTCGTAGATCGCACAATCGAAGCCGACATCGCGAGAGACCATACATATTGACGAGATCCATTAATGGGATCTAGAATCGATGGAATAAATCTGTAGATCTAAGATTCCTTGGATATATACAATGACATAATCGGGATTTAAATCGAAAAATATATCCCAAAGTAGCTATCAGGTGATTTAATTGTTAGAATCCCTTGACGGCAGGTAGGTGAGACCCCCTCACCACTAGATATGAATTTAGGATTTTATGGGGTAAGCAAAATTGATTTAAAACATTTAAAATGACTAGATCCACACTAGATCTAAGCCGAATCTAGCATAAAGTTTAATGCTTTGAACGTTGAAACCGTCAATACGCTAGATTCAAGCTAGATCTAGGGTGGATCTAGTGAAAAGATTTAAACTTTAACAATTGCAAAATAAAACCACCTGTAAAACGATTTAAATCTAAGGGAAATCGATAAACTGAAACAATAATCGAGAAATAAACAAACTTTAAGCGCCACAATGGACAAAACACAAGAGATCTAATAGATCTACATTGAAATTATGGGAAAGATTGAATCTTTCACCTTGGGGTGTGGGATTTGATACTTCCTTGCTCTTGAATGTGTATAGATCTAGCAAATTTAATCAATTCTCGAGCTTCTCTCTCTAGAATTCTTTACATTCTCTCTAAAATTGCTCTCTTTTAAAATCTGCTAAAGTCGTCTATTTGTAGGCTTCCCTGGGCAGCCGCAGGTGTATCTGCAGCTGGCCACAGGTTTATCTATGACTGGCCGAAAGTGCATCTGCGGTTGGCCTAGGTGGGGCCCACCTGTCTCGATTTTGGTGTCGTGCTGTCAGCTTTTCGTCTTGTTTGCTGAAACGCCCGTAACTTTTTATCTGGGAAGAGTTGGGAGACGTACCATACCATTCTGAAAAGCTCTTTCCGAGAGCTACACAATGATATAAGGTTTGGTCAATTTCGGATCTAGGAAGATAGGACAAAGTGTAGAAATGGTTCTTCCCATAGATATTAGACAGTCAACCGTCATGCCTTGCATAGTTCTTCGTGTAATATGATCTGAGCCTTAAAATCCTCTGTTCAAATGTCTCATCCTCCGGTTGAAATGACTCTTTTGTCTTCCTGCCAGGGTAAAAAAATATATGCAAAATTTGGGGTGTCTGTATGATGCATAAAGAAATTGGAGTCTACGTGGATGACATTATTGTAAAATTGAAGAAGGAAAAGGATCACGCAGCCCACCTCCAAAAGTTATTTGACTGACTACGCAATTATAATTTGAAGTTGAACCCAGCTAAGTGCGCCTTTGGCATTAAATCAGGCAAACTTCTAGGGTTTCTCGTCAGCAACAGGGGTATTGAGATAGACCCTGCCAAAATAAAGGACAATATTGAGATGTTAGCACCGTGAACTGAGAAAGAAATACTAGGATTATTGGGAAGAGTCAATTTCAAGTTCCTAAGGAAAAGTTCCTCCAGAAAGTGGAATGAAGAAGGCCAAAAGGCCTTCCACATCATCAAGTAACAATTGATTAAAGCACCCATCCTGGGACCCCCCAAGGGATGGAGTCCCTTTATTTATGTATATATCAGGTAATTCCAATGCCATGGGATGCATGCTAGGACAGAAAGATTACATGGGTAAAGAAAGAGCCATATATTATCTCAGTAAAAGATTTAGTAGTTGTGAATAGAACTACACAGTGATCGAGAAAATGTGTTATGCATTAGCATGGATCACCATGAGACTGCAACATTACCTGCACAGCCACACTACGTATCTAATCTCCCACATGGATCCATTGAAATATATATTCAACCGACCTATACTGAACTGTCGGTTATCAAGATAGCAATTAATACTCCAATAATTCGACATCATTTACGTAACCCAGAAATCCATCGAAGGTCAAGGAATTGCAGATCAGCTGTCTGAAGCACCCTCAGGGGGGTTCGAACCTTTGGAAACATACTTTCCAGATGAAGGTATGATGCCCATCAAATAAACTAGATGAAAAGATGAATGATAATTTTGGAGATTATATTTTGACGACGCTATGAACATGGAGGGGGCCGAAATTGGGGCAGTTCTCGTATCAATCACGGGAGAACAATACCCCATGGCAGCTAAGTTACGATTCAACAATTCCTATAATACGACTGAGTATGAGGGATGTATTTTGGGATTGAAATTGGCTCGAAGAATGGGAGTAAAACGACTAGCCATTTTCGGGGACTCAGAATTGGTCATCCGACAATCTATATGAGCATATAACACCATGGAGCTTCACTTGCTACCTTACCATCAACACATCATCAAGATGGCTAGGGAGTTTGAAGACATTGCCTTCAAGCATATTCCACGAAACAGAAATGACTTTGCATATGTGTTGGCTACCTTGGCATCATTGGTCCATATATCTAGAAGAAAGGGTGCACCTGTCGTCAAAATTGTGATACAACATAACCCTGCCTATGAGAATTATTTCGGGGAGGTTTCAAACGAAATACCTCAATCCGAGTAACCATGGTATCACGACATCAAGGAATATCTGCACGATGGATCCATCCCCGCTAGGGCAAATTGAACCGAGAGACAACAGATCCAAAAGATGGTATTAAAATTTTACCTAAGTGGAGACACTCTATACAAAAGAGACTTCGACATGGGACTCCTGAGATACTTAGACAAAGATCAAGCCTAGAGACTCATGGATGAGATACATGATGGAGTATGTGGAGCACACATGAGCGGCCCGCTTCTTGCCAAAAAGGTCTTGAGAATAGGACATTATTGGCTATCGCTCAAGGCAGATTGTGATGACCATGTTAAGCGATGCCATCAGTGCCAGATACATGCTAATATTATCCACACACCTCCTAACGAGCTACATTACATGACATCACCCTGTCTATTCTTTATGTGGGGAATGGATGTGATTGGTCCAATCGAGCCCAAAGCAAACAATGGGTTTCGATTTATATTCACCATGATCGATTATTTCACTAAGTGGATAGAAGCTGCATTCTTCCCTAAAGTAACAAAGGAGGTTATCATCGACTTCATCCGAAACAACATCGTATGTTGATATGGGAAGCCAGAGATACTGGTATCAGACAATGCCAAAAATTTGAACAACGCCATGATGAAGGAGTTATGTGACAGGTTCAAGATTAAACACCTCAATTTAGTCATTTATAGACCAAAAATGAACGGTGTTGTAGAAGTTGTGAACAAGAATATCAACAAAATTATGGAGAAAATGGTAGCCAACCACCAGGGATGGCTAGACTTATTGTCTCTTACCTTACTTACTTACCGAACATCGATACGCACATCGACTAGGGCAACTCCCTATTCCTTAGTATATGGCATAGAAGCCGTACTACCCATCGAAGTCAAAATGACATTTCTCAGGATATTGCTGGATACCCAAATCGAAGAAAGCCAATTGATACAGGATCGATACGACCAATTAGTTATGATAGACGAGAAAAGAATGGTCGCTATCTTCCATGGATAATTATTTCAATGACGAATTTTCTGCTCCTACAACAAAAAGGCGCGATCTCGAGAATTTAAGAAAAATGACTTGGTACTGAAAAATATCATTCCATATCAAGACAAAGCCAGAGGAAAATTTGCCCCAAACTAGGAAGGAACATTTATTGTCAAGATGGTCCTGTCAGGGGAGCTTTGATCCTACAAGAAATGGACGGTGAGGTATTTCCACAACCTCTTAATGTAGATTCTATAAAGTAATATTATGCATAAAGAACGACTTATATCAAAACAAAAGAAGACGAAGAAAGTTTTTTTTTATTGCCTAAACTACGTAAGACCTGATCTCCTCCCTTTATAGGAGTATGTAGGCAGCCGTTAACGGTGCGGTCTAATCCTTATAAAAATCCAAAATCCTTGCAATGATCTATCAATCACGAGGCTTTTTCAATAGACCGTCTGATCTTCCTCTTGACCGATAACATAGCTATCTAGACATAATCTATACCTAGATATAAATCTCAAAACCCAGATTTCTCTAGAATAAGCTAATTAACCTAGCTCAATGGCCCATTCTGATGAAATCTGACGGCGTCTTAGCAATCAACCATCAAATCTGACGCGAGCACCTAAAAGGAGGAAAACAATGATATATCGAGATAGTAATCATCAGGAAGAGATGACAGTCAGATGAAAGGCGAGGATACATTAAAAAAGGAAGTTGACTAACAATGTAAATCTTTTTATATAATTGACTATTTCGATATACAAAGAGTTCTCTATGATAAATGATAAAATGATATAGTCTATGCAGAACAATGAAATGAAGCATGATCTACAAATTCGAAGTGAGACGAGACAAAAATGTAAGGTAGCCGAAAGTCTCTAGGGTCTGAGGAGCCGATCTAAGCTCATGCTCTATCGTGTTAACATGCCCCAATAAGGTCATCGCCATCCGAACAGTGCTATCTTAACGCTCTAGGATGTGCCTAGCCTGAGCAATAACCTCCTCAGCATAAGCTCGGTGGGCATCCTTATCAATGATGACAATATCCCTGGCTGTAAGTGTCGCATCCCTCTCAGCATATGCAGCATCGCAGTCGGCTAAGGTAGTCAACATCAGGGTTCGAGCCTGATCACGGTCAAAAGTCAGACTGCACACTCGACGATCTAACTCAACTTCTGATGTGGCCGCAGAAGTGGAAGCAGTATGAGGAGTATCCCTGACTAGTGCCTCAGTCAAACCCATGAATGACTCATCCTCATGCGACCGCACCTGATCATCCTCGGGATCCTCCATAGGCTCTTTACCAGAAGATTCATCCTCTAGCTCCATCTAGCCAGCAATAGCGGACACCAAATCTACCTCCAGCTAGGCCGAGTACTTCGACGACTAACCAGGGTGACTATCTCTGAAATCAGCTACAACTTGGTGAGCCTAGAAGCTGTAGACTTTCGCCAGATCATCTTCCGTAGACAAAAGGATGGGAAATCGCTAGTCAAAGGCATCAGTGAAAGAATAGAACTCCTGGCGCTGATCAAACTATCTCATCATTGCCAAGGGATGATATATAGTCACACCCCTCAAACCTGCCAAAGGGATGAAATCAAAATCCACTGCATGAGTAATGAAGCTTATGAATGAGCAGTAACCTAAATGTTATTTCCCAGAGGCATAAAGAGATCTAGAAGGGGGGTTGAATAGATCCTTTAAAACTTTTCAATTTTACAAAGGATAATTACCAGATAACTAATCAGTTCAGTTAATTTAGCACAGCGGAATATGAGTATAAAATCCCCCTTAAAGATTTAATGAAATCTCAGTTCTAACTTAAGTTCATGTTAAGATAAGTTACAGAGAGATATAACAGATTATAGCATTTAATGACAGAATGTAAATGCTTAAGGTAAATAACACAAGATGTTTTAAGTGGTTCTAAGTATCAACCCTCCTAGTCCACTCATCTACTTCAACAAGTAAGATATCAACTAAGGATGGGTCACTAAGACCAGATCACAAAGATCTATTACAACTGAATTACAAAGATTCCTTCGAGTCACTTAGTCTTGGCAATTCGGTCACTTAGACTAGGGCACTTAGACCTCTTCAAGTCACTTAGTCTTGGAATGTGGATACTTAGTCCCAGATCACTAAGATCTCTTCAAGTCCCTTGAACTTGGTATAATGGTCACTTAGACTAAGTGAATCACAACTAAATGTTGATTGCGTTTGAGGTGCTGCTAAGCTTTTCAATGATGTTTGACTTCTTCTTGTACTTAGCAGCTTTGAACTTGTATTGAGTCGTAGAGTAAAGCTTTATGAATTTGGCAGAGGTTTAACTTTTTATTCTTGGTGATTCGTACTTGGATTTAAATCCTCGTACGCCTTTTATAGACCTTCAGAAATTATCCCATTTGGAGAGTTCCCGTTGGTGCATTTAATGTTCTGCTCCAAGATTTTCTCTGACAACTGCTTTGAGGGTAGGTAGACATATTATTTTTGGCTTTGCAAAAGTCCCATCAGACTGCAGACTCTTCTACCACACTTTAGTGATGTCATATCTTCCTTCTAGCCGTTTAGACACAACTTCATATTTATTCTTTTTTTAAATTTAAAGATGGTGAGAAACATTCTTGAAATCTTTGCTCTGTAATACTCTACAATGCTCTATACTTATCAGACTTACGACTATTCTGACATGCTCTTCAAGATTGACTTGATTATTGAGTTTGATGAAGAACGTAGAGTCTTGACTAGCTTCACTCGATGTTCTGCTCTACGATGGACGAGGCAACTCTACGATCTGTTATATAATGGACGAGGCAGCTCTATGTTGTGTTCTACGATGTATGAGGCAACTCTACGATTTGCTCTACGATGCTCAAAATTTTCCTTCAACTCAGAGATACTCTTTCTATTCTATGATCAATTAGATTACTTTACGAAACCGAAGGCAGCTCTACGATCTTTGTAGACTCTGCGAATTTGACTTTAAGTCTGAGATAACTTTGCAGTTTCAATAATCTTTTTTCTGATGCTCTACGATCACATAGAGTACTCTACTAACAACTTACACATTATGAATAGGCAGAGTTACTCTACGATCTATTTGAAGATTACATAAAAAGCTTTATAATTTGCTCGACGATTGCTCAGACAGCTCTATTATCTGCTCGACGATTCTAACTTAAACTTCATGTTTGCTCATCGATCAATTGACTGTTGTACTACGAACTTAAGACTTACTCTACGAATAAAAATAACTTTACAAATAGGCAGAGTAACTTTACAATCTTTTAACAATACTATGCGATCAATTTGATCCTATCAACTATATATCAGATTCAACTTGAGGATCAACCTAACAAGTTTGATCGTTCTATTCTAAGTCCTTGTACAATATTTCTTATTTGAGGACTTTATAATAAACTACTGAATAATTATACATTATAATTACATCATCAAATTAACATATGCAAATCCTAACAATCTCTCCCTATTTGATGATGATAAAACCAGTAGTTTCAATACATCCACCAATTCTATGATATAAAGAATATAAAAGAAAATATTGCTATGCATACAGCTCGGAATTCAGCTCCATTTCATTCAATAGTCCTTTTCATTCTCCCCTTTTTGTCATCATTCAGCTCGGAATGGTGTTTGACTGTTTCCACCAGTTCTTGAAGTTGGGAAAAGGTTATGATAATATCATCTCTGATTTCTTTCTGTCGAGTAGCAACCTGTTCACTTTGTTGATGAACAAGAGCTAGAGCATTGTCAGTGCGATTAGAGATTGCATGCTAGAACTTAGAGAGAGTGGAGCTTAGTTCGAAGACTTTGTCGGCTAGGAGCTTGATTGAGTTTTTGTTTTGCTGCTGCAATGCTTGAACAACCTTCTTATGATCATCAATGGTTTTTAGAAAGACTTGATCTCTTTGATGCGGCTACTAGATATATCTTTGAACATAGATTTCATCTGTTTATGGAATTCCTAGCCCATTTCTGTTGGTACATTAGCAACATCTTCAACAACCTTGTTCATCTTTTGATGAATCTCCACTGAGTTACTTTCAAGTTCTTCATTAATGTCCTGAGTGACTAAAGCTAGTACACTCTTAAGATTCTCAGAGGTTGGAAGAACAGATACTCGCTCCATAATTTGATTCAAGATAGCTTCGGAATCACCCTTATCACTCCGAGATAGATTGATTATTTCCAAAGGGAGATCAAATAATTCATTTAGAGAGGTTGAGGGTATATCAGAATGAGAGAGATATTGATTTAGTTGCTCTATAGTTAGTATGAGAACTATGGGATGTACAGATTGTATAGGAGATGAAGGATTTATTAGAGAAGTTATTGGTGTTAAAATAAAATTTAAAACATTTATAGATGAAGGAGAGGTAGAGTGGGGTTGTGTGGGTATGTGTGAAGGTGAACTAGTATTTTCAGTATTAATCGTGGGATTTTAGGACTCTACGATTGGAGTGTTAGTAGTTTGAGAGTTATCTGTAGAGGGTTGAGACTTTACGATAGGTGAGTTAGCTTTATTTACATCATCTGTAGAGTGTTGAAACTTTACAAATTAAGAGGGTGATGAATTTACATGGTCAGAAGAGTGTTGAGACTCTACGATTGAAGAGTTAGTTTTATTTACATCGTTCGTAGAATGTTAAGATTCTACAAATGAAGAATTAATCCCATAATGAAAGAGGTGGTTAAAAAGGAAATCATAAAATGGTTGGATGCAGGAATTATCTACCCTATCTCAGACAGCTCATGGGCAAGTCTAGTTCAATGTGTGCCAAAGAAGGGGGATGACAGTAGTCACGGATGAGAATAATGAATTGATCCCTACTCGGACAGTTACGGGTTAGCGGGTTTTCATGGATTACAGGAAGTTAAACAAGGCCACTTGTAAGGACTATTTCCCTCTACCATTTATCGACCAGATGTTGGACAGACTTACATGACATGACTATTATTGCCTCTTGGATGGATACTCAGGTTATAACCAAATTGCCATAGCACCCGAGGACCAGGAGAAGACGACATTCACATGCCCATACGATACTTTTGCCTTCCGAAGAATGTCTTTTGGGTTAAGCAATGCACCTGCAACGTTTCAACAGTCTATGATGGCTATTTTTTCCGATATGGTCGAACAGAATCTCGAGGTCTTTATGGATGACTTTTTAGTTTTTGGGGATTCATTTGATTGTTGCTTGGAAAACTTTACTCTTGTGCTCAAACGATGTATGGAAATAAATTTGGTTTTAAACTGGGAGAAATGCCATTTTATGGTACAAGAGGGGATAATCTAAGGCCATAGAGTTTCAGCAAAAGGAATCGAGGTAGATAGAGCAAAAATTGAAACCATTGAGAAACTTTCTCCACCAATTTCAGTATGGGGCATTTGAAGTTTTTTGGGACACGCATGTTTTTATAGAAGATTCATAAAAGACTTCTCCAAAATCACAAAGCCTCTTTGCAATCTTTTAGAGAAGGATGTTCCATTCAACTTCGATACAACATTACTCAACATAACTTAAATATGTAGGTTACTTGAAGAACAAGTAGATCACATTATTTGTAGAAGACATAACAAGCAAGTTTCCTAACTTCGTTCATTTTCATTGTAGTGAATGTAAGTTTCTTAACTTATGCAAGTTATTTATGTAGGGTTTTCGACACATAAAAGCAGCGAAATTTAAAATTTTTAAAACAATTTTTGAAACCCTAAAACAGGATCTATGCGAAAGCATATTAATTCAGAGGTTTAGATTTGTGTTATCGATTATCCGAGCTTGAATGGAGATGATGGAAAACTCTGGAACAACTTCAAATCTTCAACGCAATCCAACGGAATTGCACCTCTACGGTATCCACACGAACGCCCCACAAATCGTCACACGATCTGCAGCAAAGAGAACTGCGGTACTAGCCGCCAAGATCTGTATTTTCTGAAGTTTTTCTCTCAACTCTCTTTTCTAAAATGGCTAGGGTTTTTTTTCTTCTCTACCCTAAAGACAGCTGATATATCATATATATATATAGCAGTCAAAAAGAATTAACCAAAACCCTAATCCAATTAGAAAATTAAATCCGAATTTATATATATTATATCTTAATTAAGTCTTAATTAATATACATATATACAAATTATCCTATTAATTTAAATTCGTAATTTAAATACTATCAATCATATTGACATATTTAAATCCTTACAATTTAAATTAATTCTCTTTTAATTACGTTATAAGTGTGTGACCCTATAGGTTATTATTATGTTGGCAATAATTTTAAAATCATATTATAAAATTATAAATAGTGAGCGACATCTAGTAATGCATCACTACTACCCAAGTAATAATAAGATCGGTGATTCGATGCAACCTTTTCGCGACCAATGTTTCAATGAAATTTAATCCTTTTAACCTTGACATCCTAGATTAAACTCGAGCCATGGAATGTGTCATACTCTTCAAAATTTAATCTAAGTTTTCTTGATCAATGAGTAGACTATATCAAACAAATTACTATTTGAACATGGCCATGTATTTCATAGTCCTACTCAATCAAGAGGCCTATGGATATCACCCCTAATATATAGGAGGGTTAAATTCCATCTAGATCACTCATATTCCTCACACGATTCATGATGTACCCAATAATCACCTTTATTGTCCACCCTATTAAAGGTGACCTTTGATGATATCAAAGTACATAAATTCCCGTGTAGTAATATAGTGCTTTCAGGTCGGAGGATCATTACATTATTGTCACTATGAGAATTGATTATGACACTTTGCATAATACTCCACGTAGAATTCTCATGGTGGGTCTGTCCAGTACATTGTTCTCTAACATGTACCTATGCATTGACTCAATATCTCATATATTTATGACCAATGAGATTTGGCCATCAGTCAATCCACATACTAGTCTCAATGTATCATTGTTGTCCCATTAACAATGATACTCAACTAGGGATATTTAAGAGTAATGATACTAATTGTAATTACATAATCTCATGTTCAAGTCACATACTTGAAGCTATATAATTTGTATCATTATTCTAAGGACTTTTATTATGCTAATATTTATATAACGCAGTAAATAAAACCATAATAAAATAATTCATTTATTCAATCAAATATAATATCAAAAGAAATGTTAAGCAAATCATCAAAGAATTGGCCTCTAAGGCATAAAATCTAACAATTTATTGTGTACAAGTTTTCTTATACTTGCAAGCATTAATTTATTCAAGTTTATATACTGTGAAAGTTTTCTATCAATGGTATCTCAAATATTATTTCAATTGCTTATGCTTTAAAGTTCTTAAATATTCATGAACTGCTTTAAAGATGTGTCTTGGCCATTTGTTTTGTCTAGACATTGTTGATGTTAGATGTTACATTATTTAATTATTCGAATTTGTTCTAGCTATTTAAAGTCTACCAATCCAAATTGCTTTGGTGCGGATTTGCATGAAAACTAAGATGAACAACCCGGTTAACGGGGTAACCGATGTCGGGCATATAGTCTCATTTTATGCTTATGCATCAAAACTTTATATGTTGTGCACAATATAGGGTACGATAGGTTGATCCCCTAGAGTATTTGCGGAGAATATTTTGCAGTTTATGTGATTGTCAAACGTTCTGATAGTTTTCGCTAAAATAAAAATAATGTTCAAGGTATTTATTACCGCTTAGTATGTTTTTGAAAAATTATAAAATTCTTATCATTGACTTTCAAATTTACTTCACAATTATTGTTTCAATTGTTGAAGGATGCCAAAACAGATAAATTTATTCTTGATGTCCGATTTTAAACTACTTTATACTTGTTGGGCAATTTGTGCTCATTCTTGTTTAATTAAACATTGCAGCTAAGCGTGAGAAAGCAGAAAGTTTGGGCAAGGACAAAGGAAAGGCGAAGATGAACGATTAGATTTATTATTATAATAGACTTTAATTTTCGCATCGATGCAATAAAGGATAAACGTTAAGATTAAACTTGTTATGGTTATTTGAACTTGGGATTTATTGGATATTAATGTAATTATTTTTAATTTATGATATTTATTTAGATGGGTGATGGTTTATGTTGTACCGTGAGCACTACATTCTGTGTTTGATAGATCACGGATGTGGGGGTGTCACATCGGGAGTGACTGCAAGATCAGATCTTGGCTCAACTCTCCATCAATTACAAAACTCAGTTGTCTCAATTGTTCAATCAAATTGATTATTTTTAGGACATGTGTCTCTACAGTAGTGTCATCTGTCATTCTAGATCGGAAGAGTTTCTTAAATATCTTATATCTGGCAGGCCTACTCTGCTCACCATACAAATCATGAAGGTGCAATAAAATGGTAGGTGCATCTATTTTCTCGTGTTGATGTTGTAACTCGTTACTCATGGAGCCCAATATAATGCACTTAGCCCACTGTAAATCATCTTGCCACTTTCTAAAAGTAGCAATCTCTTCCTTTGAGGCATTGTCTGTAACCGTTGCAGGAACAAGCAAATTAAGGATATAAGATAGCTTTTCAGCCGTGAGAACTATTCTCAAATTCCTTAACCAATCCATATAATTCGGTTCGGTTAACTTATTAGCATTCAATATACCCTGCAGTGATAGTGAATTAGACATTGTAAAATTTTGTAAATGAATTTGTAATTTAACAACATTAGCATGCATTCATTTTATTAATCACCAGATTAATTTAGGTCTTTATTAAAATGGTGTCCCTACTATTTTCTTCAAACTATATGACCCTTCATATATAGTTCGGTAGATCTTATTTAAACGACTTTGTAAAGTCCGCTTACTGAGAAAGGATCCTATTGCCATAAATTTATAGCCTTGTGTGTGCACAACAAACTATAGATTTATTCAATAGGTAGGCAACTTTTGTCAATTACATCTCTAAGTACCTCCTTCTATTTTACCTCTTAGATTATAATGGTCAAGTGTGTGCACATCTGAACTAAAATAATCTAAGTGAAGTTAGTACTAGCATTTCCATATAAGTGAAGAGAAAAATACGGTCCTTGTGTGTGCACAACAAAACATGTATTGCTCAATTCCTTATAAACATCCAATATAATAAAGTCAACATCTCAAATACTTAATATAACATAAACCTTGATCAGCAGTCAAAGGGAAGTACATAGGAGGGAGATAGAATTTGCATCAGAAAATTAAATAGGCGAGGTACGCAGATCCCATTTATAAAAACCCATTCATTCAAGCATCTATCAAAATTAAATCCAATCATATTGGTTAATAGTCCATAATCATCCCCTTTATTATCATACATGTTGTTTTTCTAAATCTATACTAACAAAATACGCAAGTATACGTAGTCCACAAGTAATATAATGACAAGAGAGTATCGTTCCCATGGAGAAAAACTGCAATTTATAATTGTTAGGTTTGTATATAACGTGAGCATGCAATCAAATTACACAAATATAGTGGAAGCGCGATAAAATTAGATTTTAAAATTTTATACAAACCATCACCATGATCTTTTCTTGTGCTCAATTATCAATTAAATGAAAGAGATAAAGAATAAGAATTATACTCTCGTAGAACCGTGCTTTCTCAGGTACAAGTTCAACTCCAAATCCTTTCGCGTTCTACTTGAAATTTACCGATTAGATTCCTTCATTTGATAAACGTTAGCCACCCAAGTGATTGGCCTCTAGAGGTGATCCACCAAGGAATAATACATATTCAAGAAGATGGGTGTTGGCAAAATCCTAATTTATATCTCTATAGAATTTGTAAGTACTCTCCCAACTATTGGAAGTGTGTCTAACCCCAATCCATAATAAGACTCCTCTTATTTATAGATATAGGTAACCCTCCTAAACTATTTAGGAATAGGGTTTTATTTTTTATTAAACTCTTTTAATTAATTAAACTCCTAATCTAATTAGGAATTTAGGAGAGTAATTTTATTAATTAATTCCCAAACCCTTTTAGGAATTAAATAATAATAATAATATTATTAATAATAAGACTCCTCTTATTAATTTATATTTAATATTTCCAAAATATTAAATAATAAATATTATGGTATTTAATTTATTCTATCACCATAGATTAAATTAAATATACTTAACTTATTATTATGATTATGTCATTTACTTCTTAAATAAATATTTTCTTTTTGCGGTGTGACCATTTAAGTTCTTCATATTAAACCGGTTGTGAATAAATCAATTAAAACAATTCTAATCTTATTTAAATAAATAAATTAAACTATTTAATTCATTTAAATAAATAATATTTATTCTACAATAAAAGTAAGTCCCCTTAGCGATTAACGACTTTTCAGATAATATAGATTTCAACATTAATCACAAAAGAACATTTCATTGAATAGTTACCGTACAATTCAATCCTTCTACCATACAATGTCCCAATCAAATATAAGACATGGAATTATTGTCAAGTCTTATTTTATTTGATTATATGTATTTCGATTCTCAAATGCACAACTCTCATTAATGTAAATTAGAAACACCTTTCTAATTTCATTCTACTTTGGCCAAAGACTTCTGAGTTATCATTTATCGAATCACATAGGACATTCTCTCATTTTAGTAGAAGTGGTAGATTCTTTGTTAACCATTCACCTATCTCAATGTACGACTTATTATACCCAATCATAGCTTTTGATATACCCTAAAGGTCTTAAGGGACATGTCAAAGTATAACTCACCATACACAAGATACTATGACGATCTCAAGTCTAAGGATCACTTGTACTACTATCAGTTAAGGAATTACTATTGACATGCAAGTAAAACTGTGACACCTCCAAATTCGGGTACCAATATCTCGAGTTTGGTGCTCACGATAAAATACATTCATGCACCTCTAAACAACATATGACAACTAATGTGAAAAAAAAATAAACATAGATTGTTTATTACAAAAGGTTTACTACGGTCCCAAGGTCTATAACCTTAATTAAAATACATCATGAAATATTCAAATAATACAAATAGGTTCCATGATTACATAACAGGATAGTAACACATAAATGTTATTCATGCGACTACTCTTTAAGCTTTCCTTTGCCTTTGTCCGCTTTGGAACTCTCCGGCTTAACTGCAATTTGTTCATGATATAGCAAGGGTGAGCAACTAATTTGCTCAGCACGTTTAAAATGAATAATAAAGATATATCATGAATGAATAAGAATAATAATTGTATAGTTCAATAATTTAAGAACAATGATGAAATAACTGAATAATAGAACCAAAGTTCAAATGAAGAAATGAATATTGATTATTTACTGCTGAGTAGTCCAATAGACTATGAACTTTTTGGCCAAAGAGTCAATCATTCAACCAACCCTTTTAAAACCTGGCCCCGTCAGTAGTACTTGAGGGGATCAGCCTCTTGTACCCCATGTATATGCATAACATTAAGTCCTGACTGCATCGGATAACCAATACTTATAGTCCCCTAATAAGGGTTGCTCTCTCAGTCCAAGAATCCTTACCAACTACTGGTTTGGATAGCTTTAAATAAAATATTAACCTGCATATGTCTAGCCGGAACAAATGGCGTAGACTATTCCTTAAATAGTTCATGAATGAAGAACTTAAATATTTCACAGTCTAACCATAGATCGTAAATTTAAATGCACGTGGTGCGAATATCAATAATTACCTTTGACGTGGAGTAATTTACAATAATTAAACCACTAATAAATTAAGTGAGATAGAAAATTTCTCAAAAAGTAAATTGAGTTAGGATAGGAAACTTGCCTCGAGCGTCTGCTACAGAATTATAAAATACGCTCTTCAAATACCCTACACATTTATTACATATTCACATGACAATTAGTGACATAATGGATACCAAATATTGGTTTATACTATTCTATAATGTTTCACACTTATTAGAAACAAAATATTAAACAAGGTTATACACACTAGTTACGGCGTTACGACGCTTGCACGCCCATACGCCAAACTTGCCCACTCAAAAGCCCAAGTGACAAGTAATTTCGTACACCTAGCACGCCTATTCGATTTATCTAAAACGTATTGATTAATGCTAAGTATTATTATAATTCATAACATTCATGTTTTAAAACTTAGAACATCATTTTATATTGTCGGGAACATTACATGTGCTTATATGCATGGCAGACACCTTTCGATTGCCTCCAACCGCACAACAGCCCTAAAGATGGCCAATTTAGGAATTTTTCTAGGTAGAAATTTTCAATTCTAATTAATGGAAGTTGTAGGTCTATCTCTAAGCTTTTCAAATCATCTTGAATCGCCCTAATCAGAGTCCGTATGAGAAAGTTATGGCCATTTTCCCACCGGACGTCGAAGCTGTCGGCATGCCTTGCTAGACTTCGCGATTTTTTTGACCCTCCTTCACTCCAATCCTTATAACTTCTTCTCTAGACGTCCAAATCAGTCTATTTCAGATTCTATGGACTTCTAAGACATAGATCTACAACATATCAAAAAATTACAGACACCCATTAAAATTAACATAGCCAAATCTTTGGCCAAAACATCAACTCATGCTCTTTATCCACTATCATTCATATGATTTGCTTCAAATTATCATAACTCCCTCATTCGGGGTCGAAATGAGGTGATTCCAAAGCCTATGGCTTCGTAACTCAATATACTTCAACTACCCATAAGCTTAGAATCTCATGCAAACACCTTAAATGCCAGAAATGGATTGAATGGACACTAAACATCTTTTCTACGTTTTCTAACATGTTTTAGCGTAACTCTTGCTACGAATTCATTTTAACACCTTTTTACTCCATTTCAACTGGGATATTCTCATAATCCATGGAAGTATAACATCATAACAACAAACAATAATATAAAACATGAAAGGTAGCTACAAAAGTCCTCTAAATTAGTCCGTTGTCCATAGTAGTCCATTTTCGTCCGTTTTCCTCCTCCTTATGCATGGGTTCGGATTTCATTCATTCTTGTTCCACTTTCATGTTATTAATGGTTTATAAAACTTCTAAACATCATTATTAATCATTCATGAACAATCAAAAATAACCATAACAACAACAACTTCAACCCAACGAGTTAGAAGCTTAATAAATAAAGAAAACTTGAAACTAAGGAGAAATGGATTTCGATAGGTTGTTTACCTCTTCTAGCTACTTCTTGGATGATAGAACTCCTCTAGAGCTTTGCCAAAACCTTTCCTTAAACTCCTTGAGCTTTGCCAAACTCCTTTCTTCAAGGTTAGCTCACACCCACTTGTTTCTCTCTCTAGAATGGTGAAGGTTTAATGAAGAAGATGAAGATGGAGAAGATGAATCTCTCTCTCTCTCTCTCCTCTTTTCTTGCTTAGCTCCCAACGTTTTACTATCTTCTCTTGCCTAGCAATGAACTGAAATTGAGCTTGAATGGGGAGTGAATGAATATGATGGGATAGTGTGGGAGAAGGAAATGGGTTTGCTACCTACTTTCTTCTTCTCTTTTCTTGAAATTGGCTACGGGAGAGAGTATGGAAAATTGAGAACTAAAGGTGGTGAAGATGTTGTCTTATTAGGCCTAATCAATTAACCAAAATAATTGCTAACTCACTTCCTCCTTTTCCTCCCATTTTTGCTCCTTGTCCCCCACATTGTCTCCGTTATTGCCAGACAATGCACAAATACTTGCATAAAATACCTCTACCCATTTAGCTCTTCTCTCTCTCCACATCACCCGTATGTTATTCTAATAATAATCCAAAATGCTAATTTTTACTTTTTAATTTAAATCCCCACTCGGGTCATGCAAATGGTTAGGTAAAAATAATAATAATAATAATAATAATAATAAATACGGGGTTTGTCCATTTATTCGGAACACTCATATTAAACATTTCAGGTACTAATTAAATCACCACTGGACTCAAATAAAAATTCTAACAATTGAAAAATTTATCTATTCGCACACACACTTTGGCGAAGTTAACAGAAATCGAAAAAAAAACGTAAAAATAATCTGGCATGAATAGTAACTCGTCACTCGCGAATAGTGACTCATGAATAGTCACTCGTGAATAGTAACTCATGAATAGTGACTCATGAATAGTCACTCGTGAATAGTCACTCGTGAATAGTAACTCGTGAATAATAACTCGTGAATAGTGATTTAGCAAAATACGTGAAATCAATTTATTCACCTAGACGAAACTATAGCACGTAAAATTTATACATTCACATAATCTAGGTTGTCACACAACCATGTAACACAAAATGATGTTACTAAAATTCATAATATTCATTAATATACATAAATTCGAATTACAAGGATATTCAGAATTCACGGTCGTCACAAAAACTCCATTAGGTATTCCTTTAGCGAGCCATGCTCAGTGAACTTATTCTCCAATAAGCACTTACATACTTGCTTTAGTGTCTCCATACAAATGATTATGAGATCAATCATCCTCTTCCTTGAGCAAGCAAAGTGTGTACTAATCTATCCGGATTCATTAACCCCCTTTTAGTAATCTAACGATTATGAACGATTTTAGTTTTAAGCTATATAGAATTTAGATCTCATTTTCATGATCATCATCATGATTCTAAAAGCATTGCTCAAAACTATTGTTTATCACACTTAATATAACAACATGTTGATAATAAAAATATCTTTAATAAATTAATTCTTTTATTAATAAACGAATAAGATTACAAAGTATATGCTACATGATATCAAATATGATTGACTTGTGTGCATACTACTTTCAATCTCCCACTTGTACTAAAGCCAATCGCCATGATATCTAATACCCTTCTTCTCTAAGTGACTATCATCCCGCTGTTGGATAAAGCTTCAGTAAATGGATATGCAGTGTTGTTCCTCTATAGTGACTTCTCCTTTTTCAATGATTTCTCTAATTAAATGAAAGTGTCGCAACACATGTTTGAATTTAAGATACGACTTAGAAACTATTCCTAGTTCTGTAATGAACTTTTCATCCAAACAAATAACTTGCAGCTTCATTATAGCTATATACTTTGTCTTTATCACTAAACCACCAACTCTTTGCTGTTTGAAACTTTTCCAATTCACTGCACTACTGTTCAAGGTAACAATTTGCCTTAAAGTGGATTTGTTATCGTCTTGGTCAGTCTGAAAAACTTGAGTCTGTTTAACCCTCTAGTTTTAGTTCAGACCCACCATTAATCATGATCACATCCTTAATACCTGTTAAGCATTTAAAGATGTTTTTCACTGTCTTATAGTGATCTTCTCCAGAATATGACTAATCAACATCAGGCCTTATATACACATTGCATTCATGATAGTAACTCATCGATCTCTCTTTCAATTGGGGACAATTTCAGAGAGATACACTCCATTGCTCATCATCATGAGACCCTCTTGGAGTTTGCCATACTGAACGCCTTTAGTATCGAATGATATACGTTCCTTGGGTCAAGCCGAGCATCCTTTTAAATTTATCTATATAGATTTATATCCCCAATTTATAAGATGCTCCTCCCAAGTTATTCACGGAGGAATGTTTAGACAATTTTATCTTTACTGATTGTAGCATTAGTATAACATTCCTTATCAGTAGTATATCAACATATAATACTAGGAATGTCACAGCGCTCCCACTGACCATTTTGTACACACTAGGTTCATTCTCGTTTTTGATAAAATCAAACTATTTTGATTATTTTATCAAAACGAATGTTCCATCTTTGAGAAGCTTGCTTCAATCCATAAATGGATTGTTGTAGCTCATATACATGATTTGCTTCAACCATTGAAACAAATCCATCTAGTTATATCATACATACATTCTCCTCAAGTTTTCATTGAGGAAGGATGTCTCCACATCCATTTGCCAGATTTCGTAATAATAAGCTACAATCATAAGCAAAATCTGAATGGACTTGAACACTACTACTGGTAATAAGGTTTTATCATAGCCAACTCATTCACTTTATTTGAAACCTTTTAAACAGATCTGGTCTTATAGGTCTCCACTGTTGTCCCAATTTATATAACGACAATTTACGTGCAAGTATACGCGGTCAACAAGAAATAAAGAGTAAGTAGAGTATCGATTCCACGAGGAATTATTACTAATCTTTTTCAAGTACTAACCTTTCATCATTTTAATCTTATCTAAACTAATGATTTTTATCTTTTTGGTGATTGGGATTAACTAATAAAGCAAGAATAAATTAAAACACGGAAATCATTTACGATAATCAAAATCTAATATTAACAAGTCTAAGATCATAATTTCCCCCAACACTTCATTTAAATATCCTAACTCTCTCTTTTCAACTAGTTAAATCACAAGAATGTCATCTGAGAAATCATAATTACATAAAAGCCTCTCTCGATGGTCAATTATGAATCTTCCTAATGCGGCATGTAGGTATATGTCTGTAATATCTGAGATTTTCTAAGTAATTTAATAATTATCAATAAACGAACTTATGTGAAACTCTTGTGTGATTTCATTTATATGTGTTATACATACATGTGTTATGTTAAGATATGTGATGAGATGCATTTAAATGGTTGGTTTAGTTTATTTAACTATTTAAATTGATTAAGTGGGGAATTGATTCTTTTTAGTACGTGGGTTGGTATTAAATCATGAGCTGGAGTTCGAAATGGAATTTAGAGACGCGGATTGTGTATTCGAGTACGGAACGACGAAATTAGTCAGGAAAGACTGTAGCCACGAAAAAGTGTCACGGTTGACTTTTTCAAAGAAAAAGTCAACTACGAATTTCGGAGGTGAATTTGACCAAACGGATAGTCCCATTACGTTCGGAACGTCGACTTTAGTAAGAATCGATATAAGTTTCGCAACGTTCGACTACGAAGGGCAAAATGGTCAAAGTAATTTATTAATTGATTAATTGATTATCATAATATTTTATTTATTTATTTATTTATTTAAACAAGTCAGCAGCTGGTGGGACCCTTGTGACTCACGAATTGGGAAAAGGGAGGGGGGTATACGTATATTACATAATAGCTAAGGAGGGAGTACTTCATTTTACTCCTTAAAACGAAAATCCTTTCATTTTCTCTAACTCCCACATTCTTCCTATTTATTAATTAAATTAGTGCATTGTTTAGTAATGTTGGTAACGTATATTTAGAGTTGGGGGTTATGGGAATCAAAAGACTCCATCAAGCTATATATATATATACACATCACTCAAACATTCTTTTCTTTTAAGAAAATTCCACCACGTGAGTAAACATGGAGAGAAATTGAGAGTAGTAGTTAGTGTGGTAGCATTCTAGAGTTTTGGGGAGTTTAAACAAGCAAGTGAGGAGGATTTTCAAAAGCTACAAAAGAAGAAATTCACATCAAGTAAGCAACTCATGAACCTTTATATGTTTTCAAGGAAATAGCTAGAAAATGCATATATAAGCTTAGTAGATGGTTTGTTTTGGGTGTGGTTGCCATGCTACGGTCAGTGGATGATATATGTATGGTTAAAAAAAAATTCTGGTTTAACATGTTTCAATTACATTAAGAATTATTGAATTTATATATGCATGCTATATATTTGATAAATGTCTCTTAGTTGTTAATTTGTTCAAATCATGGTGAGTTAGTGAGTTTGTTTGTTGTAACATGTTCATATATGTTAGAAAATGGGATCTGGACAGTAGGAATCGAATCCATGCATGCTAGAATCAAAATCATGATTTTGTCAAAGTTGGTTAAAAAGTATAATCTGTGATTTTTTGGGGTCTTGGATTCATGGTTTCTATGATCCGATTAGTGAATGTAATAATTTTATAAAATAGTATGTAGCATGAGGTCCAACCTGTCCAAATTTCATAAGGAAAGGAGTTACATTGTGCAAGTTATAAAAATCGTAATCATGCATGTTGGGAATAAAAATCTGCAGAATTCTGGAAATTTCCAGAATTTTTCTAAGTGTAGAACCAGTGCTGGCACGCTTTTCAAGGCAGTCGGTTTATGATCTTAGCATGTTAATTTCTGGGATGTAATATTTTTGTAGAATACGTTGCTGTATGAAGTTTATTATGTCTAAATATCATGGTCATCCGATCTGTAGATTAGTGGAAATAAAATCGCAAAAGTGGCTGCAAGAAACAATAATTTCAATGTCGGGTCAAAAAAAAATTAATAATTTTTTTTCCCTCAGATTATGAAATTGTACAATTTTACTTATGTGATGCAACTTAATATGTGTTCAACTTAATATGGTATTAAAGTTTAATGGAATGTGGTTTAGTATAAACTTTAATTGAAATCAAAATGTCGAAGCGTAGAGCAAAGAATATAGTTAATCTTTAACTGATCTATGAGTACCCGGTTGCTTAACGTGACTTAAATATATAGGCTATTTGAAGAATCAAATAGGCAGCATGAATTGTAGCAGCTTATCAGGCAAGTATCCTACCTTAATTCATTTTATTTTTGTGAAAGTGAGTTTCTTAACTTGTACAATTTTTGTACAAGCCTCTCATGTTGCAAGTTAAATCTGATTCGAGTTTATATATTGTTCAAGCTCAATTGATGATAACTTAATTCCAATCGTGTATAAGTTCTTAATTAATTATGAACTGCTTTTAAGAATGTCTTCTGGCCTTTTGTTTCGGCTAGATGTTATTGATGTGAGACGATTTTTTTATTTGAATTATTCAGATTCATTGTAGTTAATTAAAGTCTACCAATCCAAATTATTTTGGTGCGGTCCCGCATGAATACTAAGATGAACAACCCGGATAACAGGGTAAAACTGATGTCGGGCATATAGTCCCATTTACGTTTATGCGTTTAAACTTTATACTTGTGCACAATGTAGGATACGATAGGCTGATCACCTAGAGTACTTGCGGAGAATATTTTACAGTCTATTTGATTGCTAAAACTTCTGATGGATTTCGTTAAATTAAAAACAATGTTTAGGATTCTTAATACCCCTTAGTATACTATTGAAAATTCTAAAACTCTTATCCTTAACATTCATATTTATCTCTTTATTATTCTTTCAATTATTGAGAAACCCAATTCAGATATCTCTATCCTTGATATTTATTATCAAATTACTTGTTATACTTGCTAGGCAATTTGTGCTCATTCTTGCTTAAATCTTTCAGTTAAGGGTGAGAAGGCTGAGGGTGTAATACCCGAGAATTTTAGATAATATTAATATTGACTTTCCTATTAAATAGAATATTTATTCGAATATGAGTATACGTGATGTGTCATTTTGGTAGTGATGTGATAAAGTGATTTCTTGTTTAATTTATTAAAGGGGTGATTTAATAAACGAAGAAATTTATTAATTAATTATTGTGTGACAAATAACCTCCATATATTTAGTTAAATGTTATGTGCCATGATACATCCTATGTGATATCTTGATGTGTGATAAGGGCTATTAAATGGGCATTCTTATTATATGAGGTAACTAATATTTGCTATGTAATAATCATTTTAATACTTGAATGTTTATTGTAATAATATTCTATTATAGGAATAATGGAATAATCATGTATATTAAATATTGGGTGTTAGTAATTAATGAGATTGCACTTTAATTAATGTACATGAATTATATGATATGTGTACATGTGATTCTATTTGATACACTGTGGTAGCATTTAATTATTTAATACACTATATGACCTAAGTTTACATTTTAAATCAAAGTATGCACTTAAGGCTTGTTGGAAAATGTCTGAGTTCCTTGTCCCAAATTGATAGCCATTTGCCCCATTTTCTTTATCCACGTGAATAGCTTGAGCCATGTTGCTGATAATGAGAAGAGGCTACAAGCCTAGGCTTTTTCTTCTTCTTCCTTGCAAACCTCAGCTTCATGATGAAATGGGGAGCGGTCCAAATAGTGCCTCACCACTATTCCACCAACTTCTCATTAACCACAAGCTTCTTGCTTCTTCCAATGGTTTGAACCTTAGAACAAAGCATTGGCACGATCCATGAATTCTCTATAAATTGAAGCCTCGTCTACACAATTCTTGTTGCTAGAAATCTGATTTAGCTCAAGTAGAGAGTGGGTATGACAGTGGTCAGAAGTTTAGGAACAAGGGTTAAGAATTTCAAGCTTCACAGAGGTAAAGCTCTACCACATTGTGTTCTTAATTGCTTGAGTTGAATTCTTAGAAATTGCCATGAATTTTGTGTTAGTTTATTGGTAGTTGATGTACATATGTTTATTAAAGTCATATACATGCTACTAAGGTGATGACCATGTTTTATTCTATCAAATTTAAGTTTTATGAATTCTCAGAAATATATGCCTTGAATGTACGAAAATTGATGAGCTAAGTTTATAGTAATCTGTAAATGGTTGTTATACATTGTTAGTATAGTCAAATACGAAAACAAGGAAAGTTAAACCAAGCATTTTGGTCCAGAAACGAGTTCGTAACAAGATCAATCGCTAAGTATTCGAAAATATAGAAAAATAGCATGACTGGTGAAATTAATTCTTGAATTTAGTTGTTTACTTGTTTTAAGTTGTTAGATTCATGTTGGGTATGCTTAATATCATGTTTGTAGACTTTATGTGAGGTGGGCATGCATAAATTGTTGTTTGAGTTGGTTTTGGCTTTGGAGGGCATGTGGATACAGGGAGTTTCCTGGTTCTATCGAGGAGCAGCGCGACCACGCTACTTCCCAGGCAAAACCAGGCGCGGCCGCGCCGTGCACCAGAAGGAAACTCCACTTGTTGTTAATTCTGACTTCATGAGCATACGTAAGTAACTTGTGCAAGCATGTAAATGAGTATCACATGTCGTCCAAAATCCTCTTGCATGATATGAGTTGTGTTAGCTTGGTTCTAACGACTTTCTAAAGAAAAACTTGAAGTGTTGGAAGTGAAACTTAACGAACTTTGTATCTTTGATATTCTAAGCTTATAAGCATGTATAATAGGACTTCATATGCCTCTAGACATGATCGTTATGCTCACCAGTGTGATTAATCATGTTCTCATATTTGCAAGCATGCTTTAAAATCAGTTTTCAAGCAATAAACTACGCTAACCGTGTGATCGTAATATATGTACGAGCATGCACGTTATGGTTTTCCTAGCAACATCGAGTGGTATATTAATCATCATGACTCGCCTTTATGAATTACACTTGTTAAACATGTTGCTTTGAGGATTTCAAATGGAATGAAATATTGGAAATGGCTTAGGACAAGCATGCTAGATATTCAATTGAAGTTATACCTTCTGACGTGTATGTGTGTTAGATATCAGTAGCATTGTATGCTAAAAGTTAAGCTAAGATCATGCAGGAGATAAGCTAGCTCTGGAACTAACAGGGAGCAGCGCGGCCGCGCCACTCCCTAGTTATATTCCAGCGCGGTCGCGTCATCCTGCAGTGCATTCTGACGATTGTATTGCTAATTTGAAAGTGAAGTATGTGTGCATTAAGTTTTACTACATGATTAAACTGAGCCTTCTATTATGTGACCATGTTAAGACTATATAGAACTAAGATTTAAAAGTGTTTACAAGTTTTCTAAATGAGTTTCAAAGCGAGATCGTTAACGATTTCAAACAACGTGATATGTTGGTATATGGTCAGGATTAACGTCTATGATGGGACTGAAAATGTGTTATACTTGTGTGTATATGTGTAGAGTCATAATGTGGAATTATTTGAATTATGAACTTGTATGACTAATAGAATTCTCATTTATAACTATTATACAATAGGATTACAACATGTCATTAAGCTTTAAATTCGTAGACTACGCTAAAGGCAAGTACTCGAACCCTCTCTTTTTATTAAGCAAGTTCTTAAACTTATACATTCATTTATCGTACAAGTATATGCTGGTGAGAATGACTTTTCTGCTTTATAAATTGTCATCCATATTCTGAAGTTGGTTTGAGATTAATATCCCTTGAACCTTATTGTAAATGTTGGATTCAATATGTCCTTGTGTATGTTGGTAAAGTTGTCTACGCCATTGTTTCGGCTGGACCTATATGCATGTGTTTAAAAGCTATCTAAACCAATTATCTTGGTGCGGACTCTTATCTACTGAGATGAACAAGTCTCATTAAAGGAAAAATTATATTGTCGGGGAACCGACGTGCGCACTTATAAGTATGTGAAAGTTATGCATAACCTGGAGTACTATATGCTGATCACTTGTGTACTTGTTTTTATTGGATTTTCAGTATAATAACTGTTAATTCTAGCAGGAGTTCTTAGTCCTTTAGTGACTACTCAGTGTTCATTTTCTTGGACTTTGAAATGATTAAACTTATGAATCTTATTGATATTCATCGGTCCATAGCAACTCTTATAATTGATTCTTCTTATTATTTTTAAACTATCCTTTACTGTCGTACCCTTGCGATTTGAACTTTATATTGTTCACCCTCATTGTATATACTTTCCGGGCAAATTTGTTGCTCGTTCTTACTTTCTTTAAACCTTTCAGTTAAGGTAGAGCGAGGTGAACCTTCAGGCAAGGATAAGGGAAAGGGCAAAACTACATAGTAGCTTTGTTCTTCCTTAAGGAGAAGATTATTTACTATGTTTCTTTAAGTTTTCTAATTCGGTTATGTAATAAGCTTAGGCATGGATTATGTATTAGTACTATGTTTTAGTTTGAATCAAGACTCTTGGATAGTATTGTAGTAACGGTTACGAGACCTTGGGACGAGAATAATTATATTAAATTATATTAAGTTTTATCTTTCCCAGATGGTACGGGATGATTTGTGGTGTATAGTGACGCGTCGCATAAAGGACTCGGTTGTGTGCTTATGCAACACGGCAAGGTCATTACGTATGCATCACGACAATTGAAGGATTACGAAAAATGATACCCCACCCATGACTTGGAGCTAGCAGTAGTAGTTTTTGCGTTAAAGATTTGGAGGCACTATTTGTATGGAGAAAAATGTGAGATATACACGGACCATAAAAGTTTAAAATATATCTTCACACAGAAGGAGTTGAATATGAGACAAAGAAGGTGGTTGGAATTAATCAAGGATTATGACTGCGAAATTCTTTATCACCCGGGAAAAGCCAACGTAGTAGCTGACGCGCTGAGCAGGAAAGGAAGGGAGAAATTGTCTACATTGACAACTCAGGAGGAGTTAATAAGAGACATGGAGAAATTGGAAATAGAAGTTAGGGGACCTCAAGGGCCCAGTGAGAAGTTGTTTGTAATGGAAGCTCGTCCAACCTTATTGGATCAAATAAAGGAAGCACAAGAGAAGAATGAGGAGTGTGAGAAGATAAAGAAACGGATAGCGGGAAATGAGGAAGAAAAATTCTGAATGGATAAGGATGGTATTTTGAGATTTGAAAGCCGAGTGTGGGTGCCAGCTATTACTGAACTAAGAGAAGAAATTTTGCATGAGGCGCATAACACGGCATATTCTGTTCATCCTGGAGGAACGAAAATGTACTGGGATCTTCGACAACATTTTTGGTGGCCCAATCTAAAGCGAGAGGTTGCAGAGTACGTCAGTAGATGTCTTACTTGCCAACGAGTCAAAGCAGAATATCAAAGGCCGAGTGGTCTACTTCAACCGCTGGAAATACTGGAGTGGAAATGGGAGCACATTACGATGGACTTCGTGGTGGGACTTCCAGTCACACAAAAGGGTTGTGATGCAATTTGGGTTATCGTGGATCGACTAACGAAGACAGCTCATTTTCTACCGATTAAGATTTGTTTCAACCTTAATCAATTAGCAAATTTGTACGTGAAGGAAACAGTTTCGCGACATGGAGTGCCAGTGTCAATTGTCTCCGATCGAGATCCGCGCTTCACGTCAAATTTCTGGAAGAGCCTGCAAGAAAGAATGGGGACACAATTCAGGTTAAGTACCGCTATCATCCTCAGATGGACGGACAGAGTGAACGAATGATACAAATGCTAGAAGATATCCTTCGAGCTTGCGTAATAGATTTCAAGGGTAACTGGGATGACCACTTACCCTTAGTAGAATTCGCTTACAATAATAGTCATCACGCGAGTATCGGTATGCCACCGTACAAAACTCTCTACAGAAGGAAGTGCAGAACACCGTTGTGTTGGGATGAAGTCGGAGAACGACGACTTTTGGGGCCGGAGATAGTTCAACAGACAGCCGATGTGGTGACAACGATAAGAGCCAGATTAGTAGCTGCTCAAGATCGCCAAAAGAAGTATGCAGATTTGCATTGTCAGGACCGAGACTTCGAAGTCGGTAGTTTCGTATTCTTAAAAGTATCTCTCTGGAAAGGAAATATCAGATTCGGCAAGAAAGGAAAATTGAGTCCGAGGTTCATAGGACCATTTGAAGTCTTGAAGTGAATGGGCGAAGTAGCATACGAGGTAGCTTTGCCGCCTGAACTGGAACACATCCACAACGTGTTTCACATCTCCGTGTTACGTCCGTACAAACCTGGCTATAAACACGTGATATCCCATGAGCCGATTCAAGTAGAGAAGAATCTGACTTATGAGGAAATTCATGTCCAAATACTAGATAGGAAAGAGCAGACCTTGAGGAACAAGAGTATATCTTCTGTAAAGGTAGTTTGGCGAAACCACGACGCCGAGGAGGCTACGTGGGAATTAGCAAGTAAGACGAGGAGGGATTATCCCCATTTGTTTGTATAACCTTGTATCAATTCCGAGGACAAAATTTTTATAAGAGGGGGGGATGTAATACCCGAGAATTTTAGATAATATTAATATTGACTTTCTTATTAAATTGAATATTTATTCGAATATGAGTATACGTGATGTGTCATTTTGGTAGTGATGTGATAAAGTGATTTCTTGTTTTATTTATTAAATGGGTGATTTAATAAACGAAGAAATTTATTAATTAATTATTGTGTGACAAATAACCTCCATGTATTTAGTTAAATGTTATGTGCCATGATACATCTATGTGATATCTTGATGTGTGATAAGGGCTATTAAATGGGCATTCTTATTATATGAGGTAACTAATATTTGCTATGTAATAATCATTTTAATACTTGAATGTTTATTGTAATAATATTCTATTATAGGAATAATGGAATAATAATGTATATTAAATATTGGGTGTTAATAATTAATGATATTTCACTTTAATTAATGTAAATGAATTATATGATATGTGTACATGTGATTCTATTTGATACAATGTGGTAGCATTTAATTATTTAATACACTATATGACCTAAGTTTACATTTTAAATCAAAGTATGCACTTAAGGCTTGTTGGGAAATGTCCGAGTTCCTTGTCCCAAATTGATAGCCATTTGCCCCATTTTCTTCATCCACGTGAATAGTTTGAGCTTTGTTGCTGATAATGAGAAAAGGCTACAAGCCTAGGATTCTTCTTCTTCTTCCTTGCAAACCTCAGCTTCATGACGAAATGGGGAGCGGTCCAAATAGTGCCTCACCACTATTCCACCAACTTCTCATTAACCACAAGCTTCTTGCTTCTTCCAATGGTTTGAACCTTAGAACAAAGCATTGGCACGGTCCATGAATTCTCTATAAATTGAAGCCTCATCTACACAATTCTTGTTGCTAGAAATCTGATTTAGCTCAAGTAGAGAGTGGGTGTGAGAGTGGTCAGAAGTTTAGGAACAAGGGTTAAGAATTTCAAGCTTCACAGAGGTAAAGCTCTACCACATTGTGTTCTTAATTGCTTGAGTTGAATTCTTAGAAATTGCCATGAATTTTGTGTTAGTTGATTGGTAGTTGATGTACATATGTTTATCAAAGTCATATACATGCTACTAAGGTGATGACTATGTTTTATTCTATCAAATTTAAGTTTTATGAATTCTCAGAAATGTTCTGAAATACATGCCTTGAATGTACGAAAATTGATGAGCTAAGTTTATAGTAATATGTAAATGGTTGTTATACATTGTTAGTATAGTCAAATACGAAAACAACGAAAGTTAAACCAAGCATTTTGGTCCAGAAACGAGTTCGTAACAAGATCAATCGCTAAGTATGCGAAAATATGGAAGAATAGCATGAATGGTGAAATTAATTCTTGAATTTAGTTGTTTACTTGTTTTAAGTTGTTAGATTCATGTTGGGTATGCTTAATATCATGTTTGTAGACTTTATGTGAGGTGGGCATGCATAAATTGTTGTTTGAGTTGGTTTTGGCTTTGGAGGGCATGCAGATACAGGGAGTTTCCTGGTTCTGTCGAGGAGCAGCGCGACCGCGCTACTTCCCAGGCAAAACCAGGCGCGACCGCGCTACTTCCCAAGAAAAACCAGGCACGGTCGCGCCGTGCACCAGAAGGAAACTCCACTTGTTGTTAATTCTGACTTCATGAGCATACGTAAGTAACTTGTACAAGTATGTAAATGAGTATCACATGTCGTCCAAAATCCTCTTGCATGATATAAGTTGTGTTAGCTTGGTTCTAACGACTTTCTAAAGGAAAACTTGAAACGTTGGAAGTAAAACTTAATGAACTTTGTATCTTTGATGTTATGAGCTTACAAGCATGTATAATAGGACTTCATATGCCTCTATACATGATCGTTATGCTCATCAGTGTGATTAAGCATGTTCTCATATTTGCAAGTATGCTTTAAAACAAGTTTTCAAGCAATAAACTACGCTAACCGTGTGATCATAATATATGTACGAGTATGCATGTTATGGTTTGCCTAGCAACATCGAGTGGTATATTAATCATCATGACTCGCCTTTATGAATTACACTTGTTAAACATATTGCTTTGAGGATTTCAAATGGAATGAAATATTGGAAATGGCTTAGGACAAGCATGCTAGATATTCAATTGAAGTTATACGTTCTGACGTGTATGTGTGTTAGATATCAATAGCATTGTATGATAAAAGTTAAGCTAAGATCATGCAGGAGAAAAGCCAGCTCTGGAACTAACAGGGAGCAGCGCGGCCGCGCCACTCCCTAGTTATATTCCAGCGCGGTCGCGCCGTCCTGCAGTGCATTCTGACGATTGTATTGCTAATTTGAAAGTGAAGTATGTGTGCATTAAGTTTTACTACATGATTAAACTGAGCCTTCTATTATGTGACCATGTTAAGATATATAGAACTAAGATTTAAAAGTGTTTACAAGTTTTCTAAATGAGTTTCAAAGCGAGATCGTTAACGATTTCAAACAACGTGATATGTTGGTATATGGTCAGGATTAACGTCTAAGATGGGACTGAAAATGTGTTATACTTGTGTGTATATGTGTAGAGTCATAATGTGGAATTATTTGAATTATGAACTTGTATGACTAATGGAATTCTCATTTATAACTATTATACAATAGGATTACAACATGTCATTAAGCTTTAAATTCATAGACTACGCTAAAGGCAAGTACTCGAACCCTCTCTTTTTATTAAGCAAGTTCTTAAACTTATACATTCATTTATCGTACAATTATATGCTGGTGAGAATGACTTTTCTGCTTTATAAATTGTCATCCATATTCTGAAGTTGGTTTGAGATTAATATCCCTTGAACCTTATTGCAAATGTTGGATTCAATATGTCCTTGTGTATGTTGGTAAAGTTGTCTACGCCATTGTTTCGGCTGGACCTATATGCATGTGTTTAAAAGCTATCTAAACCAATTATCTTGGTGCGGACTCTTATCTACTAAGATGAACAACTCTCATTAAAGGGAAAATTATATTGTCGGGGAACCGACGTGCGCACTTATAAGTATGTGAAAGTTATGCATAACCTGGAGTACTATAGGCTGATCACTTGTGTACTTGTTTTTATTGGATTTTCAGTATAATAACTGTTAATTCTAGCAGGAGTTCTTAGTCCTTTAGTGACTACTCAGTGTTCATTTTCTTGGACTTTGAAATGATTAAACTTATGAATCTTATTGATATTCTTCAGTCCATAGCAACTCTTATAATTGATTCTTCCTTTTATTCTTGAACTATCCTTTACTGTCGTACCCTTGCGATTTGAACTTGATATTGTTCACCCTCATTGTATATACTTTCTGGGCAAATTTGTTGCTCATTCTTGCTTTCTTTAAACCTTTTAGTTAAGGCAGAGCGAGGTGAACCTTCAGGAAATGATAAGGGAAATGGCAAAACTATGGAGTAACTTTGTTCTTCCTTAAGGAGAAGATTATTTACTATATTGCTTTAAGTTTTCTAATTCGGTTATGTAATAAGCTTAGGCATGGATTATATATTAGTACTATGTTTTAGTTTGAATCAAGACTCTTGGATAATATTGTAGTAACGGTTGCGAGACCTCGGGACGAGAATAATTATATTAAATTTATTCTATCATTTCTGCTGTATTAGTTTTATGTCGCCATTGTGTTAGAACGTGATGAACCAAATTCGAGACAATGACGTCAGAATTTGGGGGCATCACAGAGGGCTCGGGCAAGGACAAGGGAAGGCTAAGATGAAATGATTAAAACTTATTTCTTTGTAATAAGTTTACATTTTTTTCGCATTGATGTAATGTAGCGATGAACGCTAAGTTTAAGTTTATTTAAGGTTTTTTAACTTGGGATTATGTTTGGATTTATATTTGGGTTTATTATCGGATACTATTGTAATTATTATTATTAATTATGAAGTTTATTTAGTTAGATGGTGGTGTATGATGTATCGTGACCACCATATCCTGTGTTTGATGTTACATGGATTTGGGGGTGTTACAATGTCTATCCTACTCACTATCAAGAGACCAATATCAAGAATAATTAACAAGACACATGTCACGTGAAAATCTCATTAACCACCCTTTTAATTACCAACTTTCACATAGGAAGTCATTAAGATTAGATTCTCAATTGGTTGCACACGGTATCTAGGTATATGTCTATCCTAAATACTATCAAGTTACCTATCATTGAGGATAATCAACAAGACACACGTTACTAAATCTTTATTAATCACCCACAATAATCTTTAACTTTCGCATGATATCATAACAAAGTCTTAACACTATATTCCATTTCTCAATTTCATATAGGTTCCTAAGGTAATTACTAGCTAGGTAATTAATCTATGAAGCACAAATTATGATAACCAATTCACAAATGATTAACCAATATCAAAGAGAGAGCATTCAATTCAAACTAGGAGTTGGGTTCTATGGAAATCTTAGAATATGAGTTCTAGTTCATGGTAGCTACAAATAACATCATAATCAATTTATACATCATGTTGGATTACAAAATAGAAGGGATGAAAGTAGTATGCACACAAGTCAATCATATTTGATATGATATAGCATATACTTTGTAATCTTAATCATTTATTAATAAAAGAATTGATTTTCTTAAAAGACATTTTATATTATCTACATAGTGTTGTTATATTAAATGTGATAAACCCATAGTTTTGAGCAATGCTTTTAGAATCATGATGGTGATCATGCTAATGAGATCTAAATTCAAGATAGCTCACAAACTAAAATCGTTCCTAATCGTTGGATTACTAAATAGGGGATTAGTGAATTCGGATAGATTAGTACATACGTTGCTTGCTCTTAAGAAGAGGATGATTGATCTCATAATCATTTGTGTGGAGACACTAAAGTAAGTATGTAGGTGCTTATTGGAGAATAAGTTCACTGAAAGTGACTCGCTAAGGAATACCTAATGGAGTTTTACTCGCCTGTCAATAGGAATTCCTATAGTGATAGTAGTACAAGTGATCCTTGGACTTGAGATCATCATAGTATCTTGTGTATGATGAGTTATACTTTGACATGTCCCTTAAGACCTTTAGGGTATATCAAAGGGTATGATTGGGTATAATAAGTTGCACATGGAGATAGGTGAATGATCAACAAAGAATCTACCACGTCTAGTAAAAGATGTGAATGTCCTATGTGATTCGATAAATGACAACTCAGTAGTCCTTGGCCAAGGCAGAATGAAATTAGAAAGGAGTTTCTAATTTGCATTATTTAGAGTTGTGCATTTGGAAATTGAAATACATATAATTAAATAAAATAAGACTTGACAGTAAATCCATGTCTTATATTTAATTTGGACATTGTATGGTAGAAGGATTGAATTGTATGGTAACTATTCACTGAAAGGTTCTTTTGTAATTAATGTTGAAATCTATATTATCTGGAAAGTCGTTGATTGCTAAGGTGGCTTACCCTTATTGTAGAATAAATATTATTTATTTAAATGAATTAAATAGTTTGATTTATTTATTTAAATAAAATTAGAATTGTTCTAATTGATTTATTCACAACCGGTTTAATATGGAGAAACTAAAGGGTCACACCGCAAAAAAAAATATTTATTTAAGAAGTAAATGGCATAATTGTAATAATAAGTTAAGTTTATTTAATTTAATCTATGGGGATAGAATAAATTAAATAGCTTAATATTTATTATTTAATATTTCAGAAATATTAAATATAAATTAATAAGAGGAGTCTTATTATTATTTTTACTATTACTATTATTTAATTCCTAATAGGGATTGAGAATTAATTAATAGAAGTACTCTCACATGAATTCCTAATTGGATTAGGAGCATAATTAATTAAAAAAGTTTAATTATAATAGAAACCCTAATCCTTTAGGGAAGTGTTTTTCCTACATCTATAAATAAGAGGAGTCTTATCATAGATTAGGGTAACACACTCTTGGATTAGATTGTGGAGAGTACTTGTAATTTTTATAGAGATAGAAACTAGGGTTTTGCCAACACCCAACTTCTTGAATAACTATTCTTCCTTGGTGGATCACCTCTAGAGGCCAAACACTTAGGTGGCTAACGTTGATCAAGCAAAGGAATTTAGTCGGTGGAATTCAAAGAGAACTTGAAGGAATTGGAGGTGAACTTGTACCCAAGGAAGCACGGTTCAACGAGGGTATAATTTCTTAATCTCTATATCTTTCGTTTATATCGTTAATTGAGCACATAGATTGATCATGGTGATGGTTTGTATAAAAGTTTAAAATTCGATTTTATCGCGCTTCCGCTTTATTTATGTAATTTGATTGCATGTTCGCGTTATATACAAACTTAACAAGGGAAACTAGAGATAAAACCACTTTTGAAGATATTTCTTGGTTGCTTGTTGGGTTGATGATGAACACTAGCTTCTCCTCCTTAATTTTGTAATTCTTGATGCATTTGCTCCGTGGCCTTGCTTGATGTAGCTTGATTTTAATACTTTGGCTCTCTAATTTGATGAGAATTGCTTCTCTAACCTTAGAACTTGCTTATTAGAAGTGTTAGATTGTCTAAGTATATCCAAAAAGGAGGCTACATGTTCTATTTATATGTTACCATGAAAACCCTAGCCTCCACTCGGATTTATACCCAAAAACTCGCTCAAATCGCACATTCTGCATAGTTCCAGACGAGCCCGCCCCGACGCGAAATTTTGCACTATAAAACCTCACCCCGGCGTGAACACGTTTGGGAGCTCTCCCCGACGCGAAAAATGAACTGAAAACTCGGATTTAGGCGACGAGTTTAAGCTCGTCACTTCTGCTGCTCGAATCAGTTTCGACGTCTGTTGGGAAAATGGCCATAACTTCTTCGTTCGAACTCAGATTTAGGCAATTCAAGAGGCTACGGAAAGCTAAGAAGTAGATCTACAATGTGCATAACTGGATGTGCGAGAGAAACCGGCCAGAGTTAGGCTCAAATTGGCCTAGAAACAGCTGTTGTGTAAAATACATGCCAAATCCGATAGTAAAATGACCATAACTCTCTCATACAAACTTCAATTGGGATGATTCAAGATGTTCCAGAAAGCTTAGGAGAATATCTACAACTTTCGTTATTTGAGTTTTAAGAGATTCGGATTGGATCAAGGTTGAAATTGGGATGCAAGCAGCTGCTATGTCAATGGGAAGCTCAAAATACGAACCTAGCAACCGCAAACGTCGATACAAGTAGCCCCCAATGCACTTCCTACAAAACGATGTAAAAACACATAAAAGTAATACAAAAACATATAAAAGCAATACAAAACTACATTACACCACAATAAGATGAAAACACATAAAAACCAAACGAAATTGCTAAAGACTTACAAATTATCAAGGCCAAAAGTACCTAATTTGTGTATATAAAACACACTCATCATCCACCTTGCCACTTGCTTCATTCTTTTTCTTAAAGACCCATATACACCATTTAGGCTTTATGCCTACCAGAGGGTTAACCAAAGTCTACACTTGGTTTTTCCATATATGGAATCCATTTTGGATTTTATGGTCATCTGCCATTTCTCTGAGTATCTACAACTCTTAGCCTCATCGTATATAACTGAATCATCATCCTCTATGATGCGTACCTCATCATCATCCTCTATGATGAATCCATACCTCCTAGGTATCTTTGGTACTCTTCCAGATTTACGATTCGGTTGTGGTACAATAGGTCTATCTATAGGTTCCTCGGTTTGACTTAAAGTGCTTTGTGGTTCTTGAACTCTTACAAGATCTATTACCCTCCCACTAGCTCCTTTAATGATAAACATCTTTATCCAAGAAGGCAGCGTGTAGGAGTATAATAATAATAGCCTAAACTTTCTTTGGGATATCCCACAAATCTGTATTTGTCAGATTTTATCCCAAACTTATCTTTTGAAACCTTTTCACATAAGTTGGACAACCCCTTATCTTAACATATTTAAGATTAGGAATCCTCCCTATCCATAACTCATATGGAGTCTTGGGGCTGGATTTTGAGGTTACCTTATTTTGTAGATATGCAGTCGTTTCTAGGCCATAACCTTAGATGGATACTGGAATGTCGGTAAAAATCATCATGGACTCCACCATGTCCAATAAGGTACGATTTCTCCTTTTAGATACACCAATCAATTATTGCGTATCAGGAGGTGTCCATTATGAGAAAATACCATTTTGAGATGATCTGGAAACTCATTGTACAAGTATTCCTTCCTCGATCTGATCAAAGAATCTTAATACTTTATCAATTTATTTCACTTCTGAATTCTTTGAACCTTTCAAATGATTCAAACTTGTATTTCATTAAATACACATATTCAACTCTTTGAATGATCATCTCCTTTTCTTTTTACTAGTTTGTTTAATTTGTAAAATTATTTTTTATGTAATTTAAGTATACAAAGTCTATCAAGTAATCTTTCAGTTTCAAACAAAACATTACCATTATAAATAGAACAACAATTGTTCTTAAATATAATACCAGAACATTTCTTGTCCAACAACAAAAGTAATAATGTTTCTAAAGAGAACTGGAACATAATAACAATTTATCAACTTAATAGACTTGCCCATAAGCAACGCTAAACTATAAGTTCCTACGGCTAATGCAACAACCATTGCTCCATTCCCCACACGTAAGATTACTTACACTTCGTTTAGCTTTCTACTTCTGCTTAATCTCTACATTGGATTGCATACGTGAGAACTACAACCGATATCCAATACCCAAGTAGAACCTTGACTAACAGAAAGATTTATTTCAATCACGAATAAACCTATATCTGTAACCGAAGCTTTACTAAGCTTCTTCTGGTTAGCCTCTACAAGATGCTCCTTAGAGTTTCATTTCTAGTGTCCAGGCTTATTGCGATGGAAGAAAACTCCTTTGTTATCTGCATCATTTTTGTTCTTAGTGTCCTTAGTTATTGCCTTCCATTTGCCTTCTTTAAAATGTTCTTGTTTTGAGAAGATCCTTTGGCCGGTTTCCTTTTCTTGGAAGAATCATTTACAAGTAAGACTTGGTCTTTCTTGGTTGGAAAGTGACTCTTTGCAGTTTTCAACATGTTAATCAACTCAGGCAGGCTGACATTCATGTGAAAATTCACAACAAATTGTGAGAAAAAGTCCAGAAGTTATTGGAAGATCAAATCTTGGATCAACTCTCCATCCATCACAAAACCCAGTTGTCCTAATTATTCAATCATATTGATCATTTTGAGGACATTTGTCAATACTGTAGTGCCATCGGTCATTCTAGATCGGAGGAGCTCCTTAAATATCTGATATCTAATAGTCCTACTTTCTTCACCATTCAACCTCTTGAAGGTGTAGGAGTACAGTAGAAGCATCCATAGTTTCATGCTGACGCTAAAGCTCGTTACTCATGGATGCGAGCATGATGCATTGAGCCAACTATGCATCATCTTGCCACTTTCTAAAAGTAGCAATCTCTTCCTCAGAGGCTATTTCTGCAACAGTTGTAGGGACATGTGTATTAAGGACATAAGATAGCGTTTGAGCCCTGAGAACTATTCTCAGACTCCTTAACTAGTCCGTGTAATTCGGTCCAGTTAATTATCATTTAATATATTACGCAGTGATAGTAAATTAGACATTGTAAAATTCTGTTAAATGAATTTTTAATTTAACAGCATTTTAGCATACATTTATTTTATTAATTACTAAAATAAATTACGTCTTTATTTAAATTGGTATCTCCCACTATTTTCATCAAACTATATTACCCTCAATATATAGTTCGACAAATCTAATTGAAGATTTGCTAGTGAGAATAAGGATCCCATTTCAAATATATATAGCCTTGTGGTGACACAACAAACTATATATAAATAAATAGGTAGAAACTATTGTCAATTACATCACTATGTAACTCCTCGTATTTTACCTCTTAGATTATTTTGATTAAGTGGTGACACATCCGAATCAAAATTATCCAAGTTAAGTCCAACCTAACATTTCCATATATGTGAAGAGAAAAATATCGTCCTTGTGGTGACACAACAAAACAGTAATGTTCAATTCCTTGATAAGCCTCAAATGTGATAAGGCAACATCTTAAATATTTAATACTTGCTTTGTGGTGACACAATAAACTTATATTAAATATTTAATACTCTATCGCTTTACCATGCTAGAAGGTGACGTTCGATATTCCAAATATCTTTGAACGTTACAACTTAATATAATTTCTTTGAGGGATTTGTTATTATTTGTCTCATCTTGTTTAGCGCGCATGCATATATATATATATATATATATATATATATATATATACACACTAAGCATGCACATATAGAATAATATATTCTACCCGGATTGATTATGGACTTTTATTCTAGTTTGGTTCACTAGAGCCACCAAGTGAACCAAAAGGTCAAACCTAGGGGTGCAAGAACTGAATTTAAATATAGCTATTACATTTAAATTCTGGGCTCCATTACAAACGAATCTTCAAGTGCTCCTTGCTCCTTTCTCTCTAATTTTTCAAAATAATTCTAACTAAACCTATTACATTTACTATTTTCAATAAATAAAAACCTTGATCAGCCGTCAAGGGGAAGTACATAGGAGGGAAATAGAATTTATATTAAGAAAAATTAGAGAAGACGAGGTACGCAGACCCCATTTATAAAACCCATTCATTCATGTATCCTCATAAAATAAAACCAATCACACATTGGTCAATAGTCCATAATCAATCTCATTTATTATCATACATATCACCATATGCATCAATAAATAACATCCATCCCATGAATAAGAAAACCATTCCATATATGCATTGATATCATTTAATGGGAAATTTAAAGTTGCATTAAATCTAGTTTTGAAACAAAATAAACTCTTTTATTTTAATCAAAATCTAAATAAAAATGAACTCCTTTATTTTAATTTATCTAATTTTGAATAAAAATAAACTCTTTAATTTTTAATCAAATTTCAAATCAAAATAAACTCCTTTATTTTAATCAACATGGAATCCAATTTCAAGTTCAAAATAAACTCATTTATTTTAACTTAAAATTGCTAGAAAAATAAAATATGTTGAATCTTATTTCTTATCAAAATAAACATCTTTATTTTTTTTAAGGAAACATAGAATCCTATTCTATATGTGAATAAACTCCTTTATTCTAGGAAACATGAAATTCTATTCCAAAATAAAATAAACCCCTTTATTCTAGTTAACATGGAATTCAATTCCAAGTTAGAATAAAACTTTTAATTTTAATCATATTCTAATTTAAAATAAACATTTTATCTTAATTGAAATAAATAAAATTAAAATAAAAGATTTTTCAAAATCTGTAGACCGGCACGGCCGCGGTCCAAAATGAACTAGGAGTGGCGCGGCCGCGCTGCGCCCCCAGAAACGGTTTCTGGGTTCGGGCGCGACAGCGCTCCAGAATAAATTAGGAGCGGCGCGGCCGCGCTGCGTAGCAGACTCCAAATGTTTTTTTTGTTGCCCAGAAAATCGATCCAATCGCATACCTATACACATATGGAATCATCATAATTGATAATTAACACAAGGTTTGGCCCTGATACCGTTGTTAGGCTTGTATATAACGCGAGCATGCAATCAAATTACACAAATATAGCGGAAGCACGATAAAATCAGATTTTAAAATTTTATACAAATCATCACCATGATCTTTCCTTGTGCTCAATTATCAATTAAACGAAAGAGATAAAGAATAAGAATTATACCATCGTAGAACCGTGCTTCCTCAGGTACAAGTTCAACTCCAAACCCTTTCGTGTTCTCCTTGAAATTTACCGATTAGATTCCTTCCTTTGATCAACGTTAGCCACCTAATTGTTTGGTCTCTAGAGGTGATCCACCAAGAAATAATACATATTCAAGAAGATGGGTGTTGGCAAAATCCTAGTTTATATCTCTATAGAATTTGTAAGTACTCTCCCAATTACTGGAAGTGTGTCTAACCCCAATTCATAATAAGGCTCCTCTTATTTATAGATATAGGTAATCCTCCTAAACTATTTAGGAATAGAGTTTTATTTTTAATTAAACTCTTTTAATTAATTAACCTCCTAATCTAATTAGGAATTTATGAGAATACTTTTATTAATTAATTCTCAAACCCTTTTAGGAGTTAAATAATTATAATAGTAATAATAATAAGACTCCTCTTATTAATTTATATTTAATATTTTCAAAATATTAAATAATAAATATTAAGCTATTTAGTTTATTCTATCACCATATATTAAATAAAATATACTCAACTTATTATTACGATTATGCCATTTACTTTTTAAATAAATATTTTTCTTTTGCGGTGTGACCCTTTAGGTTCTCCATATTAAACTGGTTGTGAATAAATCAATTAGAACAATTCTAATCTTATTTAAATAAATAAATTAAACTATTTAATTCATTTAAATAGATAATATTTATTCTACAATAAGGGTACGTCCCCTTAGCGATTAACGAATTTTCAGATAATATAGATTTCAGCATTAATCACAAAATAACCTTTCACTGAATACTTACCGTATAATTCAATCCTTCTACCATACAATGTGCCAATCAAATCTAAGACATGGAATTGCTGTCAAGTCTTATTTTATTTGATTATATGTATTTCGATTCTCAAATACACAACTCTGATTAATGCAAATTAGAAACATCTTTCTAATTTCATTCTGCTTTGGCCAAAGACTTATGAGTTATCATTTATCGAATTACATAGGACATTCTCTCCTTTTAGTAGAAGTGGTAGATTCTTTGTTGACCATTCACCTATCTCAATGTACGACTTATTATACCTAATCATACCCTTTGATATACCCTAAAGGTCTTAAGGGACATGTCAAAGTATAACTCATCGTACACAAGATACTATAATGATCTCAAGTATAAGGATCACTTGTACTACTATCACTTAAGGAATGCCTATTAATAGGCAAGTAAAACTCCATTAGGTATTTCTTTAGCGAGCCACGTTCAGTGAACTTATTCTCCAATAAGCACCTACATACTTGCTTTAGTGTCTCCACACAAATGATTATGAGATCAATCATCCTCTTACTAAGAGCAAGCAAAGTATGTACTAATCTATCCGGATTCATTAACACCCTTTTAGTAATCTAACGATTAAGAACGATTTTAGTTTTAAACTATCTAGAATTTAGATCTCATTAGCATGATCATTATCATGATTCTAAAAGCATTGCTCAAAACTATGGGTTTATCACACTTAATATAACAACATCATGTAGATAATAAAAATGTCTTTAATAAATTAATTCTTTTATTAATACACGAATAAGATTACAAAGTATATGCTACATCATATCAAATATGATTGACTCGTGTGCATACTATTTTCAATAATAACAACTACCAATTTTATATTAACTCAATTATACTAAACAATCGATTAAAGATTTGTGAATTATGAAACTAAGAAATTAATTAAACTAATTCTGATTACCATGAATTTGAAAACATATTAGGAAGACTTAAGATTACAATTTCACTTATTGCTTCACTTAGATTAATACACTTTTTGTTGAGTTATGCTAACTATTTCGAATTGTTAATCGAGAACTCATTAATATTTATGACCATTTCTCGATGTATCATAAACGAATCAACTTAAATCCATAGATGATAGAATTAAGGTGAACACCCTAGTTAACTAATTCACTATATCTCTATATGAATTACAATTAAAAAGGATTTTAAGCTTAGGTTCCTTATCAGTTTACATGCGGTATCTAGGTATAACTCTATCCCAGACATAAATCATGAATTCCATCACCATGCAGAAAATACAATCACATACTATTATGATCAGATCTAAACCTATAATTCATCTCTCGAGTTCATATAGATTATCATGGTAATTACTAGCCAGGCAATTAAACAATTAAGCACAAATCATAATAGATAATCCGACAATAACTAACAATAATTAATAAGAAAGCTATTAATCAAAGCTACACAATAAGATCTAATGTAATCTTAAAAAGAAAATTAGTTCGTGATCATTGAATTAATAGTCATCATCCACAATTGAATAAGCATTCGAAAATATAACTTAAAAGATAAAGAAGAGAAGAAAACTAAATATAACTTAGAAGATAAAGAAGAGACGAAAACTATGTTCGGTAATCTTTGAATCTCTCCTCAAGCTTCTCCGATGACTTTGATGTACTCCTTTAATTGCTTCAAGTCTTCCAATCTAAATCTCCAAACTAGGGTTTCTATCTACTAAGTTCAATGTGTCTCAAAAGCTGACTTAAAACAGCTATATATAGCTTCTGACATCAATCCTAATTTAATTAAAAGTTTAGAAATAAATTACACATCAATTGCCCAATCAAAATAAAAAGTCAACACTAGTCAATTCCCGAACCGGCGCGCCGCGCTTGAAATAAGTTGGAGTAGGGCGCGGCGGCGCTGCTATGGCAGCCATGACAAATTCGACTCTAAAGTGTGGCACGGTCGCGCTGCTCCCTAGTTCAAATTGGGCACGGCCGCGTTGGTCCATCTGTTGTAATGTTTTTGATCTTTTTTCTACTGCTTCTAACCAATTGTCACCAATTCAACTCCCAATGCAAGTATCCTACAAAAACACATACAATGCATAAAAAGTATCTAAAACCCATGGAAATTGACAATAATCCACATTAATTGGTACCCGATTCGTAGGTATGAAACCTACTCATCAAATACTCCCAAACTTGAACTGTTGCTTGTCCTCAAGCAATACAACGCAACACAATGACTTGAATGCAAACTACTATCTAACATGCCTACGAATCTAGCAAATAAACGGTACGATACTTAACAACAAGCCTCAAAGATATCACCAAGGTACTTTCACAATGAATCCAATCAATGCAAAGTCAATAACTCAATCAATCAAACAACCCACACCTGTCATCACTCATACTCTGTGTGTGTGTGTGTGTGCTTATGTTGGTCGATTTCGCAATCGATAACACACATGTGCAAGTATACACGGCCCACAAGTAATATATGATAAGATAAGAGTCGAACCCACAGGGAATTGTGACAAATAATAACCAAGTACCAATCGTATATCAATTTGATCTAATTTAAACGATGAAGGTTTGATTGTTCGTTAATTGGTTGAGTTCACAAGTTAAGTAATGAGTAAAATGCGGTAAAATATCAAGATAGAAGGGTCTAAGATTACAATTTCCCCCAACACGTCATTGAATCTCCTAACTCTCTCTTTTCAATCAGTTATAGCATGCGAATTGACAACCGAGAAATCAAAACTACATAAGAGCCTCTGTCGATGGTCAATCACAAATCTTCCTAAGCGGTGCATAGGTATATGTCTATCCTATACACTATCAAGAGACTAATTTCAAGAATGATTTATAGACACGTGTCACCAAATCTAATTAATCCTCCCTTCCATTACCAACTTTCACCTCGGAAGTCATTAAGACTATATTCTCAATAGGTTGCATGCGGTAATTAGGTATATATCTATCCCAACTACTATCAAGATACCTATTATTGCAGATAATTAATAAGACACACGTCACTTAATCCAATTAATAACCCACAACAATCTATACTTTCGCATGTTATCATAACTAGGTCTTAACCTATAATCCGTTCGTCAAGTTCATATAGGTTCCCATGGTAATTACGGGCCAAGCAATTAATCTAGAAGCAAAGGTTATGACAATCAATTCACAAATGCATAACTAAAATCAATAGAGAGAGAATTCAATTCAAATTAAGTGTTGGGTTCCATTGCAATCTTAGAATAGAAGGTTAGTTCATGATAGCTACAATAAACATCATTTTCAATTGATACATTGTCAAATTCGAATTACAAAGGAGATGGAAATCTAGAAATGAAACCACTTTTGAAGCTATTCAGCTGGTGTTCCTTTGGTTGCTGATGGTTTCTAGCTCTCCACCTTGGCCTTGCAATTCTTCTTGACTGAGTTCCTTGGCTTTTGGCTTGATTCCGCTTGATTTGCAGCCTTGAGCTCTGTTGGTTGATGTATTTTGTAGCCTCCCTCTCTCTAGATATCTGATATGTAGCTTGGAAGAGATTATATATAGTCTTCATGAAGAAACCCTAGCCAAAATCGGACAAAATGGAGCTCAGATCGCACTATGGCTGTGTCAGATCGCACTCAGCACGGTGGCGTGCGCCCGCACGCCCGCGCCTGCATGCCGCCCAGCTGCCGAGGCCCCGCGCCCAGCTTGCTGTACGCCAACGCTGAGTCCGCCCGCGAGCGCCCGCACGCCCAAGCGTGCGCCCGCACGCCCGCGCCTGCATGCCGCCCAACTGCTGAGTGCCAACGCCGAGTCCGCCCGCGCGCGCCCGCACGCCCAGGCGTGCGCCCGCACGCCCGGGCGTGCGGGAGCCTGCATGTCGCCCAGCTGCCGAGTGCCAACGCCGAGATCCGCGCGCGCGCCAAACGCCGAGGCTGCCCAGCGCCCGCGCCCGCCGCACTCGCCCGCACGCCCAGCGCGCCAACACGCCCGCACGCCCAGCGCGCCAACACGCCCGCACGCCCAGCGCGCCAACACGCCCGCACGCCTAGCGCGCGCCCGCACGCCGCGCCCATGCGCCTGGGCCGCACGCTGGCGCCCCGTCTGCCGCACGCCGTGCCCGTGGCTTGGTCGACGCCGCACGTTGTGCACGCTTTCCAACGCCGTGCACGCCCAACTTCCAAATGTCATCAAATTAAGCCCCGAGCATCGCCAAACATAAATTTTCACCGTGTTATCATTCGGGCACGGATATCTAAGCACGGGCTTGCCCTCGTGGCTTGGCCGACGCCGCACGCCGTGCACGCTTTCCGACGCCGTGCACGCCCAACTACCAAATGTTATCAAATTAAGCACCGAGCGTCGCCAAGCACATATTTCCATCATACCACCATTCGGGCACAGACGTCCAGGCACGGATATTGAGTCAATACAAACAACGATCCGAGCGGTCTTTATTTCAATTCTTACAAACATAATGAAAATGCATCAAAGCAACATAAAACATGTAAAAATAACTAAAAACTAATTTATGTAGAAATAAGATAAAAATACATAAAAACCTCATAAAATACCTAAAGACTTGCAAATTATCAAGGCCAGAAGTACCCAAATTGTGTGTATAAAATACACTCATCAGCTTATCAACCATTTTAACCAACCATAGATCAAGATTAGCCATATAACTAACTCCTTAGAAAGAAAGATCTAGTTTCACTTCATTATCTGTAAACATGACAATTTCGGCTAAAACTAAGCAATCACTAAGTTTAGGGGTCCCTACGAAGTTTATTTCTATCTTTATTCTTTTACGAGTGCGTTTTACGCTCCATCTCGTGTTTATACTTGACTGTGCAATGTCTGACTCTTTTTCAAAGTCACCCTGTACTATCCTAAATATTTATAGAACTTATAAATATGATATTGAATGACTAAAGTTAGCTGTAAAGTTAATTTCGAGGATGAAATTCTTTGAAGTAAGGGTGAATGTAATACCACAAATATTTATGAGGCTTATAAATACGACCGTATATGGTTAGAGGTTAATTTAGTGACCTAAAACTAGGTATCGAGAAGTTTAAAACCTTAAGCCCTAATGAGATTTGAATATTGTAATATATGTGCTTAATAAAGATCGAAATGATATTTCGAAGCAGGTGTTTCATGATTTTATTATGTAAACGATGAATTAGGTCAAATAAATTTTTTTTCAAGCTGCTTAGTCGTGCTTACATTGACAAAATGATTTGTCGTGCTTTCCACGATTTCTCCTTGAAGTATCCCGACAAATCATTTTTTTGACAAGTTGTTGTGTCGTGCTTGGGAATGACAAAGTGATTTGTCAAGCTTGGAAGATATTTTCATTAAGGAGCTTAGAAGATAAGTTCAATTGTAAGCTGCATTGTCGAGTTTGGAAGATGTTTTCATTGAGGAGCTTAGAAGATAGGTTCAATTGCAAGCTGTATTGTCGAGCTCGGAAGATATTTTCATTAAGGAGCTTAGAAAATAGGTTCAATTGCAAGCTGCATTGTTGAGCTTGGAAGATATTTTCATTAAGGAGCTTAGAAGATAGGTTCAATTGCAAGCTGCATTGTCGAGCTTGGAAGATATTTTCATTGAGGAGCTTAGAAGATAAGTTCAATTGCAAGCTACATTGTCGAGCTCGGAAGATATTTTCATTGAGGAGCTTAGAAGAATATTCTAAGAATATGCTAGGGTGCAAAGTATAATAAGCCGAGCCCCTAACGTGCAATTAGCGAAACTATGTTTTCCTATAAATAGCAAGCTAAGTTCATTCATTCCTTACCATTTTTCAAGAGCAGTTCAAGAGCAAAAACACTCTATATTTATATTCTGAGAGATATTGTGAGATAAAAATTACTTTCGAAGTATCGAAGCACTACGCGATTGGAAGTAAAACTAGCAACTACAAGAGGTATTACTCTAGTGGTTATTATTTTCATTCTTCTTTATATATTTAGTAAAAATATACTTTTACAAGCAGTTATAATGCCCAAATTATTTTATGTATATAGTACAAAAGTCCTATTTACAAGCAGTTATAATGTCTGATTTATTTCTCTTATATATTAGAAAATATACTTTTATAAATAGTTACTATGTCCGATTTTCTTCAAGTATTTAGTAAGAATATTCATTTTATAAGCAGTTATAATGCTAAAATTATCTCAAATATAATAGCCAAATATTCATTTTATAAGCAGTTATAATGCCCGATTTATTTTACATATAGTTGAAAAATATTCATTCTATAAGCAGTTATAATGCTGAAATTATTTGATGTATAGTAGGAGTTTTATTTATAAGCGGTTATAATACCCGAAATAAAACTTAAAAGATTTAATCGTTAAACGCTTATTTTTCTACACGAACTTATAATTGTGTAGGATTTACGACAAACGTTTAGACCGTTATATTTATCTTTAAAAGATATACGAGGCAAACCTTTTATTCTTTTAAACTATGTGCACGTATTCTAACGCTTATTATTGGTATAAATAGACTACATGATGCCGATAGACCGCGTAAACTAGACGAACTACGCACAAGCAAGTCTCCAAACCTTGTTACCTTTATGCAAGTCTTTTACGTCTTGCTATCAATTGTTATGAAGTTATTTCTTCTTGATTCATCATAACTTAAGAAATGAATCATTATTCATATATTGTTTATCAGAGCATAAATTGTTGTGTCAAGCCAAAATTGTTTGGTACGACATCTTATAACGTAGTATACAAACACCCTTTATGGGATGTTATTGTCGATAATATATTGACATCAAGTGCATGTTGGGCACGATTAGGATGGTATGCATACTCCTAGGATATCGAATAGGCTGATTCCCTATAAGATATCTGAACAAAGCTTTTCTAAGTCATTGAAGACTGACAGAACTGGTTGGAACACATGGTTCATGTATTGAACCCTCAGTTAGGCAAAATCATTGAACTTCCTTCAAATCAAACACATTGTGTTTATATTTTTGAAATAAACTTGTTGAGCATTTTGTAGCTCAACCTTGTATAAACTTTCCTTTGCAGTTTTAGATGGTAATCCCGGAACTTCAGGGACGAACAATGGAAAGAGGCAGTGTTAATTAGTGTTATCTTACTGTTTTAATAAATTCAAGCCTTATAAGACTTTGTTATAATAAAAACATGGTACTGAGAATGAAGTAATCAAACTTAAGATTATGAAATACATATTATCATCTTTTGTTATATCGATTGCGTTTATTTACATTCTTAGATAAGTTAGAAAGTGGCATTTGATTTAGTACAGTATCCATATGAACTATATATCTGAATGAGGGTATTTAAATGATATTGGGAGTTATGTAAGTACTGAGGTTACACTTAATGAGCGCCGGTAAGGTGCCATCTTTACCAGAATGCGCCCCTCGATTCCAAGAACAATCTTATCATTAATACTGTGAATGTCAGATAGATAGGAACTATCGATATGAAAGAGATATCCATAAGATATGAATATATACATCCAAGTGAGGATATCCAAGCACAGTTAATGTTCTGACGAGAACTACTATCTGTTATGGGATACTGTGAACCTTGGATAGATAAAAATTATATATTATGGAATATTTATAGTTGATTAGTTTAAACGTGAGCACCAAATCTACTACAGGGAGTGTTGAGAATTTGGGGGCTTCACACACCTATGTAGCGAGCTTTCAATCAGTGAATCCCAAACCAATTGGCTTTAGGGCACTAGGTGTTAAAACACCCCTACTGATCTAATTACCCGAGTAACAAAGGCTACAAAACCAAACTAGTCAAAGTATTTATTCATATATTCATTATATATTTTTTCTTCTTTTTTTGAATTTTCTACGTTTTTAGCAATACTAATAATACCTCCTAGATTCGCCCAAACTTAAGTTTTCACCTCATTCTAGCCTTTATTGTCAATTTACTAATTTCCTTAAATTTAACCAAAACTTCCCCATCAAAAGCTAATTATGAAACCCTTGAACTAAGTTGATCACAACAGTCAATTCTCAAGTGTTATCCAGTTACTTAAGTTTCAGACAGGCATAGACTACCCTCATGATTAAAATTATAACTAGGCATCAATTATCAACACTGCTCAAGTTATCATGCAACACCAATTTAATCATCGGTCGAGCCAAAATCAAACCAATTTATGGCTTGGATTCATGCAAGCAAACTATATCAAACAAACTATATGCATATATTTACCGCAAACAGGCATACAACTAAATACCAACTACTAGATGCAATCATGCTACCAGATACTATGAACAATCAATGCTAAACTGAACTACAAACTAATATGCAACACAAAACAAAGAAACACACGACAAAGGAAAACCCCCCAAAACTTATTAAAGATAATGCCCTCATTGGATAACAAAAAGAAAAGAGCAAAAGAACTCCCCTAATTCAAAGCGGCATCGATGTCCTCCCCATCATCAGCATTGGAAGGTGTGTCCATGGGAGGATAAGTTGGGGCGACGACATACGTAGTAAACTGAATTGGCGCACTGAGCTGAGTAAAAGCCTGAGATAAGGACGCAGAAAATTAAGCCGTGAAGGTCCGAATCTCATCCACGCTGTTGTATATGGCATCCATCCACCTTTGCATTCGTCGTTCCATTCGATCCAACCGTGCCTGGTATGCATCCACCAGCCTGTTAGGTTTGTATATAACGCAAGTATGAAATCAAATTACATAAATAAAGCGGAAGCGTGATAAAGCGGATTTTAAAATTTTCATACAAACCATCACCATGATCTATCCTTGTGTTCAATTATCAATTAAATGAAAGAGAAAGAGAATAAGAATTATACCCTCGTAGATCAAAGCTTCCTTGGGTACAAGTTCAACTCCTAGTCCTTCGTGTTCTCCTCGAATTCCATCGATGAGATTCCTTCCTTTGATCAATGTTAGCCACCCAAGTGTTTGGCCTCTAGAGGTGATCCACCAAGGAAGAATAGGTATTCAAGAAGTTGGGTATTGGCAAAACCCTAGTTTCTATCTCTATAGAAATTGCAAGTACTCTTTACAATCTAATGCAAGAGTGTGTAACCCTAATCTATGATAAGACTCCTCTTATTTATAGATGTAGGAATAACCCTTCCCTAAACTATTTAGGATTAGGGTTTCTATTATAATTAAACTCCTTTAATTAATTATGCTCCTAATCCAATTAAGAATTCATGGGAGAGTACTTCTATTAATTAATTCCCAATCCCTATTAGGAATTAAATAATAGTAATAGTAATAATAATAATAAGACTCTTCTTATTAATTTATATTTAATATTTTCAAAATATTAAATAATAAATATTAAGCTATTTAATTTATTCTATCTCCATAGATTAAATTAAATACACTTAACTTATTATTACAATTATGCCATTTACTTCTTAAATAAATATTTTCCTTTTGCGGTGTGACCCTTTAGGTTCTCCATATTAAACCGGTTGTGAATAAATCAATTAGAACAATTCTAATTTTATTTAAATAAATAAATTAAACTATTTAATTCATTTAAATAAATAATATTTATTCTACAATAAGGGTAAGCCCCCTTAGCGATCAACGACTTTCCAGATAATATAGATTTCAACATTAATCACAAAAGAACCTTTGAGTAAATAGTTACCGTACAATTCAATCCTTCTACCATACAATGTCCCAATTAAATATAAGACATGGATTTACTGTCAAGTCTTATTTTATTTAATTATATGTATTTCGATTCCCAAATGCACAACTCTAAATAATGCAAATTAGAAACTCCTTTCTAATTTCATTCTGCCTTGGCCAAGGACTACTTAGTTGTCATTTATCGAATCACATAGGACATTCACATCTTTTACTAAACGTGGTAGATTCTTTGTTGATCATTCACCTATCTCCATGCACAACTTATTATACCCAATCATACCCTTTGATATACCCCAAAGGTCTTAAGGGACATGTCAAAGTATAACTCATCATACACAAGATACTATGATGATCTCAAGTCCAAGGATCACTTGTACTACTATCACTAGAGGAATTCCTTTTGACAGGTGAGTAAAACTCCATTAGGTATTTCTTAGCGAGCCACGTTCAGTGTACTTATTCTCCAATAAGTACCTACATACTAGTTTTAGTGTCTCCACACAAATGATTATGAGATCAATCATCCTCTTCTTAAGAGCAAGCAACGTATGTACTAATCTATCCGGATTCACTAATCCCCTATTTAGTAATCCAACAATTAGGAACGATTTTAGTTTGTGAGCTATCCAGAATTTAGATCTCATTAGCATGATCACCATCGTGATTCTAAAAGCATTGCTCAAAACTATGGGTTTATCACATTTAATATAACAGCACCATGTAGATAATATAAAATGCTTTTTAAGAAAGTCAATTCTTTTATTAATAAATGAATAAGATTACAAAGTATATACTACATCATATCAAATATGATTGGCTTGTGTGCATACTACTTTCACGGCCATTCTGGATCTACCATAGGCTGTTCGGGTGCCTCTTCACTCTCGCTCTGACCAGAAATGATAAAGCCTGCCCCTCGAGAATGAGGCTGGCCACCTTCCCACGCCTTATACTTCTAGATGGTGGCATGGTCAATTATATTCATTGGTAGCTGCAACGGCTCACCATCATCCTAATATACCCCAGCAGCAACACATAATCTAGCAATAACTGAGGCATGTGGGATTCCACCTGAGGTGCCTCCTTACAAATATCGGCGAATGGACTAGTTGATGACATACCCGACATCCACTTTCTTCCCTCATACAATGCCATAAAGCAGAATGACCCTATCCTATTCATAACAAATTATGAAAAGGAGTCCGGGAGTGATTGCAAGATCAGATCATGGCTTAACTCACCGTCCATGATAAAACCCAGTTGTCCCAACTGTTCAATCAGATTGATCATCTTTAGGACATGTGTCTGCACTGTAGTGCCATCGGTCATCCTAGATCAGAAGAGCTCTTTAGATATTTCATATCTAGCCGACTTACTTTGCTCACCATACAAATCTTGAAGGTATAGCAACATAGTAGGAGCATCCATTTTCTCATGTTGATGCTGTAACTCGTTACTCATGGATGTTAACATGATGCACTAAGCCACATGTGCATTATCCTGCCACTTTCTAAAAGTAGCCAGCTCTTCCTTAGAGGCATCTTCTGCAACTGTTGTAGGAACAGGCGAGTTAAGGACATATGCCAGCTTTTCAGCTGTGAGAACTATTCTCAGATTCTTTAACCAATCTGTGTAATTTGGTCGGGTTAATTTGTTAGCATCAAGTATAAACCGTAGTGATAATGAATTAGCTATTTGTAAAATTCTGCAGGTGAAATTTAATTAACAACATTAGCATGCATTCTTTTATTAATCACCAGATTAATTTAGGTCTTTATTAAAATGATGTCTCCCGCTATTTTCTTCAAACTACATAACCCACTTTATATATAGTTCGACAAATCTTGTATTTGTGACTTTGTAAAATCTGCTTAGTAAGAACGGATCCAATTGCAATAAATATATAGCCTTGTCTGTGTACAACAAACTACATATTTATTCAAAAGGTAAACAACTTTGGTCGATTACATCTCCATGTAACTCCTTTATATTTTGCCTCTTAGATTATAATGGTCAAGTGTGTGCACATCTGAACTAAAATAATCTAAGTTAAGTCAAACCCAGCATTTCTATATTAGTGAAGAGAAAAATACAGTCCTTGTGTGTGCACAACAAAACGGTATTGTTCAATTCCTTATAAACATCCAACGTAATAAAGCAACTTCTCAAATATTTAATACTTGCCTTGTGTGTGCACAACAAACTCATATTAGATATTCAATGCTCTATCGCTTTACCATGCTAGAAGGCTACGTTTGACATTCTCCAATGTCTTTGAACATAATCAACTTAATGTTATCTTTTGAGGGTTTTTGTTATTAATTATCTAATCTTGTTTATCGCGCATGCAAATATGTATATAAAAATACGCGTCATATTAATAATATATTTATTATATAATTAGCATGCATTTATAGAATACTATATTCTATCCAGGATGGTTATGGACTTAATTTTAATTTGGTTCATTGGAGCCACCATGAACCAAAAGGTCAAACCTAGGGTGCAAGAATAAAATTTGAATATAACTATTACATTCAACTCGGGCTTCATTACAAATAGGTCTTCAATGCTCCTGCTCTTTAGCTCTAATTTCTTGAGTAATTCTATAAAATCCTATTACAAATAATTTTTCATAAAACAGAAACCTTGATCAGCAATCAAGGGGAAGTAAATAGGAGGGAGATAAAATTTACATCAGAAAATTAGATAGGCGAGGTTAGCAGACCCCATTTATAAAACCACATTCATTCAAGCATCCATTAAAATTAAATCCAATCATATTGGTCAATGGTCCATAATCATCCCCTTTATTATCATACATGTCATCACATGTATCAATAAAAGATTAATCATACATGTCATCACATGTATCATAACATATTTATCCAATGAAAATAAACATTCAATATATATATATATATTGATATCATTTAATGGGCAATATTAGTTTGCATAAAATCCAATTTTGAATCAAAATAAACTCCTTTATTTTAATCCAAATTAAATCAAAATAAACTATTTATTTTAATTTAACATGGAATCCAATTCCAATTATAATAAACATCTTTATTATAGTTCAATTCCAAATCAAATAATAAACTCCATTATTTCTAATTTAGAATTTCTGAAAAAACATAAAAAACTGGAGTTATAGCCCTTCATGTGTTGCGGCTCAAGAAAGAGAGCATCGTGGCTCAGACAAGCGTCGCGGCCCACAAGGAGGGCATCAAGAGCTGCGGCTCAAGGAATGGTGCGCCGCGGCTCTAGCCCAGTGCCACGGCTCACAAGGAGCGCATCGCGGCTTTGAACTTCTGTCCATTCCGTTTTTATTTTTTCAGATCGCGATTTTGCTTTTTCCTTTCATAAAACATGATTTTATACTAACAATTACACCTAACTAAATTGTTCTAAACACATACCGACATATATATATATATATATATATATATATATATATATATATATATATATATATCGAATCAAAACAACTAATAATTTGCATAAGGATGGCTCTGATGCCACTCTTGGTTTGTAGAAACAAGATCAAAGCATACAATCTAATTGAAATGCAGCGGAAACATGCAATAAAGCAATTTAAAATTTTCTGCAATCCAGGAATCACCTGATGCAATATTATTAATTAAAGAAAAACGAAGAAGAAGGAATTATACCTTTGCAGATTCAACCTTTGAACAGCTACGAGTTTACCTCCCTTGCTTCTTCGCGTTCTTCTCCAATTCCTGGAATCAAACGTTCATTACAATAGTGTGCAATGCCCAAGAGGTGATCCACCAAGAATATATTGATTGAGGAAGAAGAATTTAGGTTCTACTAGACCTTGGGTGGTTAACCCTAGTTTTCTCTCCTAACTATTTAAGGTTTTGAGAATACTTGCAAAATAGCATTAGTCTATCCCATAATAAGACTTCTCCTATTTATAGACCAACTCTATTTCTAAACCTTTTAGAAATTAGGGTTTTATATAATTCCCAATCTAATTAGTAATAATAATAATAATAATAATAATAATAATAATAATAATAATAATAATAATAATAATAATAATAATAATAATACGACTTCTCTTATTTATTTATAATTTAGTATTTTCCCAAATATTATATTATTATTATTTAGTCAATTTATTAATAATAATAATAATACTAATAATAAGATGACTACTCTTATTAATTTATAATTTAGTATTTCTCTAAATACTTAATTATAAATATTGAGATATTTAATTTATTCCACTAATAAATTAAATACACTTAATTTATTATTATTAAGCCAATCACTTCTAAAATCATATTTCACTCTTGTAATGGTGTGACCCTCTAGGTTCAATATTGTAACGAATGCAATTTTTGTGATTGGATAAAAATATTTATTGAGTTATATAAATATTTTTATTAATTTATTGAGCTAAATAAATAATTTATTAAGTTTTTGTGGAATGGGTATATGTTAAGTTTAATAATGTTAAATGTTATTTGAATGTGATTTGTTATGATTATTCTAATTTAATTTAATGATTAAATTAGATAATGAAAAGGTTTATTTGAATAAATGATTTATTTGAATAAGAGAATTTATTTGGCATTATTGTTATTTGTTAAATAAGTTATTAATTTAGTTAGTAAGGTTTAATTGAATTTATTTAATAATAAGTTCAATTAAATTAGAAGTGTGACATTTTAAAACTATATGTTATGGTGATTTATTAAAATAAATGAGAAAGTGTTTAATTCAGTTTTACCAAACAAGGCCCTATGACTTTTGTTTTGAAATAATGGATTATTTTATTTGTGTTTTACCAAACAAGGCCATAAGACCTTTAGTTAGAATAATGGGTTATTTTATTTTGTAATTGCCAAACATAGCCTTATGGCTTTTGAAATTTTAAACTGATGGATTAAATTTAGATTATACGTTATTATATTAATTATCAATTTTTTTTTATCAGTTTTATTTTTCTAAACTACGTCAGTTAAGAAAGAAGAGCAAAGAACAGAGTATTGAGAGAGTTAGAATTGAGAGAACTCTGTGAATTTGAGAGTTGAGAGAAAAGAGAGAAATTGTGAGAAAAGCTTGGAGATTGGAGTAAGAATTCAAGCAAGGAAGTTTAATCAAATTTTCTAAACAATTGAAGGTATAATCCTTTTAAGTTTGTTTCTTGTATTTCATTATTTTAGTTCTCTGTATAAAATTTACTTGCTTAAAACATGAATTACTTGGTGTATTTGATAGTAATCATGTGTTAGATGATTACATGATGAATAATAATTAATTTAGAAGTATTAATTGATGAAGACATGCTTTAGAATTGAGTTCTTAGTTTTACAGAGCTTTATTTCATGTATGGCATATTTGTATGAAAATTGATGATTCAATTTGGTTATTAATCTGTGAATTAATAATTGTTTATGATTGTATGATGAAAAACAAGAATAATGCAAGAAGAATGGTTTTAATTGGTTGAAAGATGAAGTTACAGTGTTTAATTTCATGAAAATGGCCAAAACTTGAATAAATTGTTTAACAGTGAATTTTTGGTTTTAAATTGGTTGATTATGTGTTTTATAATGGTTAAATTAGTTGGAAACATGTTGGTTATTTGTTTTCTAGCATATTTGATGTCTGAGTATGTTTAGTTTGTGTACTGGATGATAAAATTCGGAAAATTTGGCCAAATTTGGCCTAAGTTTTCACTGGTTCGCGAGCTGGAGAAGAAGTCTGCCGAGTCTCTCGCCCCGGCGAGAGAAATGTACTGACTTTCTTCGCCCCGGCGAGAGTTTTGTTAAGAAAATCTTCGCCCCGACGAGCCTCTCGCCCCGGCGAGATTTTTGTTAAGCATTTTCCCGCCCCGGCGGTGGAACAGTATCAAAAAAATAATATATTTTATTAATTTATTTTATGGTTCTTGCTATGTGTTAAGACCTATAATAAAGTATTAAGTAATTAATGAAATTCCAAGATGGTTGATACTTGTTGATTATGGTATGCTAAATGAGATATTATAATAAAATGAGATAAAAAAACAACCCTAAAATGCTTTTAGACTTGTGACTAATTATGTTACCATCTTATAATTAAATGTATAGGTTATTTAAGGATCGTGAGATATTTAATTTGTAATCTACGCTTGAGGCAAGTTCCTTATCTCAACTTATTACTTTTACGTTGAGCAAGTTTTCCTTCCTTAAACTTTAAAATTACTTATAGCAAGTTATTTTTTTTCCTTTTAACTTGCTAATTTATTCAATGCAAGTTCATTTATATTGAGCACGCTTATGACCTTAGCTAATTGATATTCAAGCAAGGTTACTATCATGCTACGTACTTAAGCTTTATTCCAATCATTGTTGTTATTCAAATTTCGAGTATAGTTCTATTGAACAAACTCTATTGATGAACTAGACTAGCAAACCCTTATTGAATCAGCTAGTCCTTAGTTGATGAGCGTTTCAAAGACTTAGAATATTTTCTATACTTGTTCCAAGCCAAGTTCCTTTTGGTACGGATTCAGACGATAAACTGAGATGAACAACCCTTATATAGGGGATTATTTACGCGACAGCGTTAAAATGTTTGTGCACAATTCATTGTACAAAGGGCTGATCCCCCTGAGTACAAGATGTTGGTCCATAGTCTATATGACTGTTAAAGGTTGTGGTAGTAATACCTGTTAACCTAGGACATAGTTCGAGGTCTTGTGACCCTCAGATACAATCTCTAAATCTTGAATTCTATTTTTTGAAATCAAGCATTCTAACGAGCTTTTAAACTTTGATCATTTATTGATTGAGATTCAGAAAACTATTATTCCTCAGTTGAGATCCATTTCATTTAAATATTATTGTTATCGTACTTGTGAGCAATTGTTTGCTCACTCTTGCACTAATCATTGCAGCTAAGGCTGAGAAGTCGGACGAGCCGTCCACGAGCAAAGGCAAGGGCAAGATGCATAAATAGCTAAAGACCTGCTATTTACTTGATGTTTGATTGTAATAAGACTTATTTAAAAATTATGTTTTATTCCGCATTTGATGTATTAAGATTAAGATAACCTGGGATTTGAATGTTTAATAGTTTGGTGATGTAACCCATTTTGGGAAGATATTTCTTTAAGTTTATTTTAATTGTTCTTGATTATGGGTAGTTAGATGTGAATGAATGAGATAGTGAACACCAAATATGTGGGAATTAAGTACCTGGATTTGGGGGTGTCACGGGTTGGTATCAGAGCTGTAGGTTATGAACCTTTAGGTGGGGAAAACCTTAGGGTAGTAGCCTTTTAGAAGATAGAGAATATAGTGGTGATAAACTCTTATCGAGTTCTAAGGAATGAATTACGGAAATTCATAAAAGACAATAAAACGATTATGTGCTATGTGCTTATTTGATAAGAAACTTATGTGCTCGCGAGTATTATCGATTAGTAATTAAAACTTAAAATTTTGTTGTCAGGATGACTGATAGAGGAGAGCCCAGCCAGGCTAGGGAGGAGGAGTCCCGAGATATTCACGTAGTTCATGAGCAGCTAGTGCAGAGGGAGCCATCCCCATTGATTACAATTACAGGTCACGAGTATGAGCCTGAGACTGATCCTGAGGAGGACCCTGAGGAGGATCCTGAGGAGGAGGAGGAGGACCCCGAAGAGATACCATTATCTACTTTGGGTGTTCAGATGTACGAGCAGGTGTATGATCGCAACATAGAGTTGTAGGACAGAGTGGAGGAGTTAGAGAGGCAGCTGGCAGAGCGACAGACTGCCTTGGAGCAGAAGAGTAGTGAGATTGAGGAGCTCGATATACGTCTTAGAGACGTGGAATGGAAGCTGGTTCATGTAGAGAGTGAAAAGGAGGAGTTAGAGGAACAGGCTGCGGAACGTCAAGTCACTCTAGAGCAGAAGGATGCTGAGATCCAAGACCTTTCATCACGTCTTGCTGAGGCTGAGCAGAGGCTAGCACAGTCTGAGTATCGACGAGGACAGTTGATAGCCAAAAATGAAATTGTACGAGAAGAGCTGAAAAAGGAATCAGCTAAGCGGGCGAGAGCTGAGACTGCTTGGTTGAGGGAGGCTAACCGCGCAGATCGTGTTGAATGTGAGGTGCGGTCAAAGAAGGCCAAAATTGATGATATGGAGTATATTTTTCACTCCACAGTGGATAGAGCTCTGGATCGAGTTCATCGTCATCCAGATATGGTGGATCGAAGGATAGTGACTCGTATTATGGAGCAGGAACGCCAGGAAGCTATGCATCGTGAGATGTCATCATAGATTATGATTAGTTGTGTTATTATGAAATTTATGAGTTAATAAGTTGTTAATCCCAGATTTATATAATGGGATAGAATAATGATGTAATCCTGGAACTTTGTGATTTCAGGATAGATGATTTGATGTATATAACCACGATGCTATTCCTATTATGTTTTGAAGCAGTAAATGAATAAAATGTGAAAGTTTATCAGATGTGTTATGTGTTTAAGTATTGTTTATAAATGTTTAAGTTAAGACTTAAATGTTTAAGCAATTGAATAATAATCTAATACCGTGAATTTTTAACAGTAAGATGCCGCCAAGAAGACAACCAACCCGTCAACAAACTCCTAAGGGATCTACAAACAACGAAGAAGCTAACACTAATCCAATGCAGCAGTTAGTGAATCTATTAGCTGGAGCATTCGCGAATCAACCCCAAGCTCAGGCTACGACCTTTAAAGACTTCAAAGCAGTCAGACCTCCGGAGTATCACGGTTCCATGAATCCGATTGAAGCACAGACTTGGGTCATGGAGATGGAGAAGGTGTTTGATGTCGCTAGGGTCAATGAGGACCAAAAGACGGCATTTGCAACCTTTATGCTGAAATCAAAAGCTAGCTACTGGTGGAAAGCAAATAAGACTCGAGGTGGCCAAGGGATTATTCCGTGGGAACGGTTTAAGGAGATATTTTTCGAAACCTATTTCCCGGCAAGTGCTCAGAACCAAATGGAAGTATAGTTTCTAGAGTTGAAGCAAGGTACTATGTCGGTATCTGAATATGCTGCAAAATTCAACGAGTTGGCGAGGTTTGCGCCATACCAAGTCAACACGGATGAGCGAAAGGCTAGGAGATTTGAGCAGGGATTGAAGCCCTGGTTATATGGTCGAGTTTCGTTGTTTCAACTGAACTCATTTGCGGCGATGTTAGAAAAGGCAATTATCGCTGAAGGAGGCAGTGATGCGTTGTCCAAGTACAATCAGGAGCAGAGGAAGAAGAAGAATGAAAGTGAAAACAAGGCAAGTGGTAGCCATGGGGGCAGTAATCAGAAGAGGAAATGGAATGATAGTAACTCTGCGGGAAGTCAGCAAGGTAATCAGAAGAAGAAGGTGGAGGTGTGCAGCAACTGTGGAAAGAGCTATATGGGTGCTTGTTTGAAGGGTAAGAGGGTATGCTTCAACTGTGGACAAGAGGGTCATATTTCACTAAATTGCCCTAATCCGAAGAAAGGAGCATGTTTCATTTGCGGGTCGAAGGATCACTTTGCCCGAGACTGTCCTAAGAAAGCAACTATAGGCGGAGCCAGTGCAGGAAAAGGAAACAGCGGTGGTGGCAATCTTACTATCACAGGACCGGCACAGCCCAACCGACCTACCGCTCGAACGTTCAATATGACGGTGCAGGATGCTGTGCAATCAAAGGATGTAGTGTCAGGTATCATTCCAGTCAATAATGTTAATGCTTATGTATTGTTTGACTCGGGTGCTACTTGCTCATTTATATCCGATGATTTTGCTAAGAAATTAGAGTTACCTCAGGAAGAATTAGATTACCCTATGAATATAGAAATTGCGAATAGGGAGGTGATTCCTGTTAAGTTTGTCCACAAGAACTGTCAGGTAGATATTAAGGGTCATGTGATGACTGTCAACTTGATCCCAATTCGTCTTGGGGAGTTTGACGTCATTCTGGGAATGGATTGGTTGTTCAACCATGGGGCAGTTATTGATTGTCAAAAGAAGTGTGTGAACCTTATGACTCCGTCAAAGGTAGTGTTTTATGGCAGCAAGTCGCCTAGACAAACGAGTTGTCTGACGATGATGCAGGCCAAAAAGATGTTGAGACAAGGATGTGTAGGATATCTAGCCTACATAGTCGATACCAGGAAGGTGAGTGTGAAGCTGGAGGAGATACCGGTAGTTAGGGATTTTGCGGACGTGTTTCCTGATGATTTGCCAGGATTACCGCCAGATAGGGAAATCGAGTTTGTAATTGATTTAGCCCCGGGAACGGCCCTATATCAAAAGCCCCGTATCGAATGGCTCGGGTATAATTAAAGGAGTTGATGGTGCAGCTACAAGAGCTGCTAGACAAGAAGTATATTCAACCGAGCGTTTCGCCATGGGGAGCGCCGGTATTGTTTGTTAAGAAGAAGGATGGATCAATGCGTCTTTGCATTGATTATAGAGAATTGAACAAGGTCACGATCAAAAACAAGTACCCGTTGCCAAGAATCGATGACCTGTTTGACCAATTGAAGGGAGCAAGATATTTTTCGAAGATAGATCTGCGAAGTGGATACCATCAATTGAAGGTGAGAAAAGAAGACATACCAAAGACGGCGTTTCGAACCAGATATGGTCACTATGAGTTTTTGGTTATGTCATTTGGTTTAACGAATGCGCTTGCAGCATTCATGGACTTAATGAATAGGGTATTCAAACCATTTCTGGATAAATTTGTAGTGATATTCATAGACGACATTCTGGTCTACTCCAAAACTCAAGAAGAACACGTGGAACACTTGAAGGTGACATTGGAGGCGTTAAGGAAAGAGAAATTGTATGCAAAATTTTCAAAGTGCAAATTTTGGTTGGAGCGTGTTCAATTTCTTGGACATGTTATTGATAAAGACGGGATTTCGGTGGATCCAGCAAAAGTCGAGGCTGCAATGAACTGGGATCAGCCGAAGACACCGTCAGAAGTGAGGAATTTCCTTGGTTTGGCAAGATACTACAGGCGTTTTATTCAAGATTTTTCCAGGATCGCCACTCCGTTGACAAATTTAACAAGAAAGTCGGTGAAGTTTGTTTGGAGGGAGAAGTGCGAAGAGAGTTTCCAAGAACTGAAGAAGAGACTAAGTTTGGCACCTATTTTGTCTTTACCAGATGATACAGGAAATTTTGTGGTATATACAGTGACGCATCACATAAAGGACTTGGTTGTGTGTTGATGCAGAATGGTAAGGTTATTGCATATGCATCGCGCCAACTAAAAGACTATGAAAAAGGGTATCCGACCCATGATTTGGAGTTAGTAGCCGTGGTGTTTGCTTTGAAAATCTGGAGGCACTATCTCTATGGGAAGAAGTGTGAAATATATACAGACCATAAAAGTCTGAACTATATTTTCACGCAGAAGGATTTGAATATGTGGCAGAGGAAATGGATAGAATTGATCAAAGATTATGATTGTGAAATTCTATACCATCCGGGAAAGGTTAATGTGGTTGCCGACGCTTTGAGTAGAAAAGGTCGGGAGAAACTATTTTTGTTAACTGATCAGGAGAATCTCGTAGCGGAAATGGCTAAATTGGAGTTAGAGGTGAAGAATCTGGCAGAGCCTGATGAAAAATTGTTCCAGGTAGAAACTCAACCAACTTTGGTAGAAAAGGTAAAGGAAGCGCAACTTCACGATGAGGAGTGTGTTAAGATACGGAAAAGAGTGCTTGAAGGTGAAGAGCTCAAATATAAAATCGATACTGAAGGGTTGCTGAGATTTGAAGGCAGAATCTGAGTACCGTCAGTATTGGCAATCAGAGAAGAGATTTTGAACGAAGCTCATAGTTCAAGATTTTCGATTCACCCGGGTAGTACAAAAATGTACCAGGATCTTCGCCAACATTTTTGGTGGCCAAACATGAAAAGAGAGGTTGTTGAGTGTGTTGCGAAGTGTCTCACTTGTCAGAGAATTAAAGCGGAGCATCAACAACCAAGTGGTTTGTTACAGCCCTTGGAGATACCAGAATGGAAGTGGGAGCATATCACAATGGACTTTGTAGTAGGGCTTCCAACTACTCAGAAGGGATATGACGCAATATGGGTCATAGTTGACAGATTGACAAAATCAGCGCATTTCTTGCCGATTAAAATCAGATTTACTTTGGATCAGCTGGCGAAGTTATATGTCAAGGAAATTATTTCGAGGCACGGTGTTCCAGTATCAATTGTCTCAGACAGAGATTCACGATTCACATCAAAATTTTGGAGGAGTTTGCAAGCTTGTTTGGGAACGCAGTTGAGAATGAGTACAGCCTATCATCCTCAAACCGATGGCCAGAGCAAAAGAACAATTCAAACGTTGGAGGATATGCTTCGAGCATGCGTTATGGATTTTAAAGGCAACTGGGATGATCACTTACCTCTGGTCGAGTTTGCTTACAATAATAGTCATCACGCTAGTATCGGCATGCCGCCTTATGAAGCATTGTACGGAAGAAAGTGCAGAACTCCGTTATGTTGGGATGAGGTTGGTGAGCATCGCCTATTGGGACCCGAGCTGGTACAACAAACTGCTGAAATTGTCAAGGTAATAAGAGCCAGACTGATAGCCGCTCAAGACAGACAGAAGAAGTATGCGGATCAACACCGACAAAATCGTGAATTTGAAGTCGGGAGCTTTGTGTTCCTCAAAGTATCTCCCTGGAAGGGAAAAATCAGATTTGGTAAAAAGGGTAAGCTGAGTCTGCGGTTCATTGGACCCTTTGAAGTGTTGAAATGGGTGGGTGAGGTAGCTTATGAGGTAGCTTTACCTCCTGAGTTAGGCCACATTCATAATGTATTCCACATATCGGTGCTACGACCGTATAAGTCTGATTATAAACATGTAATAGAGTATGAACCAATACAGTTTGAGAAAGATTTGTCTTATGAAGAGATACCTGTTCAGATAGTGGACAGGAAGGAGCAAGTTCTTAGAAATAAAGTGATACCTTTCGTTAAGGTAATCTGGAGGAACCACAGTGCTGAAGAAGCAACGTGGGAACTCGAAGAGATAATGATGCAAAATTTTCCTCAATTATTTGTTTAGTCTTTATATTGCGATTCTGGGGACAGAATCTTTGTAAGGAGGGGAAAATGTAACGGACGATTTAATTGTGTTGTGATTCTGGGGACAGAATCCTTTCAAGGAGGGAAAGATGTAACGAATGCAATTTTTGTGATTGGATAAAAATATTTATTGAGTTATATAAATATTTTTATTAATTTATTGAGCTAAATAAATAATTTATTAAGTTTTTGTGGAATGGGTATATGTTAAGTTTAATAATGTTAAATGTTATTTGAATGTGATTTGTTATGATTATTCTAATTTAATTTAATAATTAAATCAGATGATGAAAAGGTTTATTTGAATAAATGATTTATTTGAATAGGAGAATTTATTTGGTATTATTGTTATTTGTTAAATAAGTTATTAATTTAGTTAATAAGGTTTAATTGAATTTATTTAATAATAAGTTCAATTAAATTAGAAGTGTGACATTTTAAAACTATATGTTATGGTGATTTATTAAAATAAATGAGAAAGTGTTTAATTCAGTTTTACCAAACAAGGCCCTATGACTTTTGTTTGGAAATAATGGATTATTTTATTAGTGTTTTACCAAACAAGGCCTTAAGACCTTTAGTTAGAATAATGGGTTATTTTATTTTGTAATTGCCAAACATAGCCTTATGGCTTTTGAAATTTTAAACTGATGGATTAAATTTAGATTATACGTTATTATATTAATTATCAGTTTTTATTTTTTTTTATCAGTTTTATTTTTCTAAACTACGTCAGTTAAGAAAGAAAAGAAAGAAGAGCAAAGAACAGAGTATTGAGAGAGTTAGAATTGAGAGAACTCTGTGAATTTGAGAGTTGAGAGAAAAGAGAGAAATTGTGAGAAAAGCTTGGAGATTGGAGTAAGAATTCAAGCAAGGAAGTTTAATCAAATTTTCTAAACAATTGAAGGTATAATCCTTTTTAAGTTCTTTCCTGTATTTCATTATTTTAGTTCTCTTATAAAATTTACTTGCTTAAAACATGAATTACTTGGTGTATTTGATAGTAATCATGTGTTAGATGATTACATGATGAATAATAATTAATTTAGAAGTATTAATTGATGAAGACATGCTTTAGAATTGAGTTCTTAGTTTTACAGAGCTTTATTTCATGTATGGCATATTTGTATGAAAATTGATGATTCAATTTGGTTATTAATCGGTGAATTAATAATTGTTTATGATTGTATGATGAAAAACAAGAATAATGCAAGAAGAATGGTTTTAATTGGTTGAAAGATGAAGTTACAGTGTTTAATTTCATGAAAATGGCCAAAACTTGAATAAATTGTTTAACAGTGAATTTTTGGTTTTAAATTGGTTGATTATGTGTTTTATAATGGTTAAATTAGTTGGAAACATGTTGGTTATTTGTTTTCTAGCATATTTGATGTCTGAGTATATTTAGTTTGTGTACTGGATGATAAAATTCGGAAAATTTGGCCAAATTTGGCCTAAGTTTTCACTGGTTCGCGAGCTGGAGAAGAAGTCTGCCGAGTCTCTCGCCCCGGCGAGAGAAATGTACTGACTTTCTTCGCCCCGGCGAGCCTCTCGCCCCGGCGAGAGTTTTGTTAAGAAAATCTTCGCCCCGGCGAGCCTCTCGCCCCGACGAGATTTTTGTTAAGCATTTTCCCGCCCCGACGGTGGAACAATATAAAAAAGAATAATATATTTTATTAATTTATTTTATGGTTCTTGCTATGTGTTAAGACCTATAATAAAGTATTAAGTAATTAATGAAATTCCAAGATGGTTGATACTTGTTGATTATGGTATGCTAAATGAGATATTATAATAAAATGAGATAAAAAACAAGCCTAAAATGCTTTTAGACTTGTGACTAATTATGTTACCATCTTATAATTAAATGTATAGGTTATTTAAAGATCGTGAGATATTTAATTTGTAATACGCTTGAGGCAAGTTCCTTATCTCAACTTATTACTTTTACGTTGAGCAAGTTTTCCTTCCTTAAACTTTAAAATTACTTATAGCAAGTTATTTTTTTTCCTTTTAACTTGTTAATTTATTCAATGCAAGTTCATTTATATTGAGCACACTTATGACCTTAGCTTATTGATATTCAAGCAAGGTTACTATCATGCTACGTACTTAAGCTTTATTCCAATCATTGTTGTTATTCAAATTTCGAGTATAGTTCTATTGAACAAACTCTATTGATGAACTAGACTAGCAAACCCTTATTGAATCAGCTAGTCCTTAGTTGATGAGCGTTTCAAAGACTTAGAATATTTTCTATACTTGTTCCAAGCCAAGTTCCTTTTGGTACGGATTCAGACGATAAACTGAGATGAACAACCCTTATATAGGGGATTATTTACGCGACAGCGTTAAAATGTTTGTGCACAATTCATTGTACAAAGGGCTGATCCCCCTGAGTACAAGATGTTGGTCCATAGTCTATATGACTGTTAAAGGTTGTGGTAGTAATACCTGTTAACCTAGGACATAGTTCGAGGTCTTGTGACCCTCAGATACAATCTCTAAATCTTGAATTCTATTTTTTGAAATCAAGCATTCTAACGAGCTTTTAAACTTTGATCATTTATTGATTGAGATTCAGAAAACTATTATTCCTCAGTTGAGATCCATTTCATTTAAATATTATTGTTATCGTACTTGTGAGCAATTGTTTGCTCACTCTTGCACTAATCATTGCAGCTAAGGCTGAGAAGTCGGACGAGCCGTCCACGAGCAAAGGCAAGGGCAAGATGCATAAATAGCTAAAGACCTGCTATTTACTTGATGTTTGATTGTAATAAGACTTATTTAAAAATTATGTTTTATTCCGCATTTGATGTATTAAGGTTAAGATAACCTGGGATTTGAATGTTTAATAGTTTGGTGATGTAACCCATTTTGGGAAGATATTTCTTTAAGTTTATTTTAATTGTTCTTGATTATGGGTAGTTAGATGTGAATGAATGAGATAGTGAACACCAAATCTGTGGGAATTAAGTACTTGGATTTGGGGGTGTCACAAATATTAAGCCGATAAGTAGAATAAACAAATTAGAACCATTCTAATATTATTTATAATGAATTAAACTCCTTTAATTCAAATATAAATAAATAATATTTATTCTACATCATGAGTGACATCTTATAAATAATGTATCATGACTATCCGGATAATATGAATTCAACGTTCAATCATAAAGAATTGTCACAATGAATACAAAAGAGCCTATTCCGTGAATAGTTACCGCACAATTCAATCCTTCTATCATGCAATATCCCAATCAAACATAAAACATTAAATTATTGTCAAGTTTTATTTATTTGATCATATGTATTTCGATTCTAAAATGCACAACTCCAGTTAATGTAAATTAGAAACTCCTTTCTATTTTTCATTCAACCCTGACTAGGGATTTCGATACTATGATGATCTTAAGTCCAAGGATCACTTGTACTACTATCACTATAGGAATACCTATTGATAGACATGTAAAACTCTATTAGGGTTCCTTTATTCAAGTCACGTTCATTGAACTTATTCTCCAATAAACACCTACATACTTGCTTTAGTGTCTCCACACAAATGATTATAAGATCAATCATCCTCTTCAACAGAGCAAGCATAGTATGTACTAATCTATCCGGAATCAGTAACCTCACATTAGTGATCCATACGATTAAAACGTTTTAGTTTTGAGCTATCTTGAATTTAGATCTCATTAGCATGATCAATATCATGATTCTAAAAGCATTGCTTGAAAACTATGGATTTATCACATTTATTAATTCAACTAATTAACATGGATAAAGAATGCCTTTTATTAAATAAATTCTCTTATTAATAAATGAATAAGATTACAAAGTAAATACTCATCACATCAAATGTGATTGGCTTGAGGGTATACTACTTTCATGTCTTTAGTTACATCATTCTGATGCCTTGTTGGCATTAGATTGGCACACATAAAATTGTACCACGCCTTGCCATACCTGCTTAAGGCTGCGTGTGAAAAATGTAATTTTTGATTTGTCCCCTACTTGATAGTCCACACAGTTCCTGGCCTGCACAAGATTCGCATAATATCATCTAATTTCGTTTCCCATCACTGTGAATATAACCAATATGGATCATTAGGTTGGATGTTTGGCAAGTGAAACAGCGCATTAATACTTTCTTTGGAATACGACACCTGACAACCCCGTACAAACACAGTTCCATCCTTTGTTGCCTTGCCATTTGCATAAAATTCTTGCATAATCGATATCGGGGCTGGTAAAGGAGTCTCCGTGAATAACAACAAGCCCATCTGCCTGATCATAGCCATCATCTGTCTGTCCAACCTCAGATCTGGTTTAAGTCCTCTTTCAGCACAAATGTCTTACCTAATAGGACACACTGGAAGTATTCTTCAGCATCAGTGCTAATGAATTTAGTTGCATCAAATGCTTCGGGTTCATTACGGAAATGGGAACTAGATGACTCACCGCGTTGTCTTTTGGATGCCATTGATACTCTTAATGTCAGACCTTGATACTATCTGAAGTTGAAGATACTATCTGAAGTAGAAGCCCTTAAACTTCCCCCCAAACTTAAACAAAACCCACTAATGTGCTCTTTTGGTCCTTTTCGCAATAGTTAGGGTACACTCTGTTTGGCCTAAAATCTAAATTCTTTTTGGACTTATACACCACCAATGCAATGCAAGCAACTAATATCAACCATAACACAACAATTGAACAACCCTAAATAACTCCCTAGTATTATGCAATATGCACCCAATTACTCAGCGATGACAAGTTACCTTTAATGATGAAGACACCCCTGTTTCAAGTTTGTGTAATCCAATTATGCTATCCCCAATTGGTTTTGCAATACTCTGCAACTAATTGCCCCAGCTATCCGTGTGTAATTGATGGTGTAAAAGAGTAGAACATGCAACGTAGAGAAGTGGATCTTAATTTGGTGTTGTGAGAATGGGGATCGTGGGGGAAATATGGGGGAATAGGGTTTAGAATGTGAATACTGGGTTACGGTAGTGGGAAGAATTGGAGTAAAAGTTGGAGGTAATGGGAATGTTGGTTTCTGCTAGGAGTAGAAGAGTTAGAGGAATTTTTTTGGTTAGGAGGGTGAGGAAGTGAGAGTCGAAACAGAGAAGGAAAAGGGGAAATAAGGCTGGGTCGAATTTGGGATTTAATTTGAAAGGGGGGTTGGTTTGGGTCGGGCTGCTGAAGCTTTTTTTAAAACAAATGGTTGTAATCGCGGCGCGCAGCGCTGGGAAATGGCTTTGATTAGGCTCGGCCGCGTTGCCCTAGCAGAAAAGTTCTTTTTAATTCTAGCACTGGGCGCGGCCGCGCTGCGTTCCCATACATTTTTGGCGCGGCCGCGCTGCACTGTATCCTAGCACAAAAGTTTTCCATTCCTCTATTTGACCCTTAAGACTTGTGCAGCAATGTGTAACCTATATAAATATCAGCATACATATTAGAATGACTAAAAATAACTAGAATACAACAAAATTCAGAAAAATTACTAAAAATTAAAATGAAAAGAAATAAAAGTATGGGTTGTGACAACCCAGAATTTTTGAGATTAATTATAATAAGAATTTAATATAGAATAATTCTTATTATGAGACGTGTCGAGTTCGAATATATATGTGTTATATATATTTATGTGATTTATTTGGTGAGCTTAATATGTATATATATTAAAATGTGAAATATATACATAGATTCAAAATGAATTAGTTACTAGTTTATTATTGTAACGATCGCGAGTCGTGGGTAGCTTGGTAATTCGAGTTTATGGATATTATTGAATAAAATAGACTTTTATTAATAATATTATGTGTTAAGAGTTTAAAGGTTATATTATAACCTAGACTATGTGTTGACGATGATTAGTAAGTGTAAAAGTGTTCGTATGAGCTAATTTAGTGGTTTCGAGAAAAATTGCTAGAGTACTATTTATTGGATTAAATAAATAGTTGAAGGATAATATTATTGGACGAGTTATTTATTGTAAAGACGCTAACCCAAAATATATATGTACGTTGATGTATATGATTATGGGGAGTTAATCGGGAAGAGTAGCGATCGCGAATCGTGAATACCCTTGTAATTTTGGGTTTATTAATATTATTAAATGGACTAAATATTATTTTTATGTGACGAGTGTTAAGGTTAATTTATAACCTGGATGATGTCAATGTATGAAGTTTTATGCGTTATTGAATCGTAGGAGTGAATAATTGATTTTGCGAAAGATCGCAAAATTACTATTCATGGGGCACGTTTCCCGAGGCACTATTCACGCCATAAAATTTTTGTGTCGTTTTCGATGTTGAATAATTTCATAAATACGTGTACGCATACGAATAATTTTTCCAAGTGTCTGAAATTTTATTTGAGCTGATACGTGATTTTATCCGTATCCGAAATGTATGATATGGGTGTTCCGAATATTTGGACAAATCCCACAATAATTATTTTTATGCATCCCAATATTTTATGGGAGTACCCATTTTAATTTTGGGTAGAGTTATTTACCAGTTTTGGTACAAAAGTGGGAGTTTTCGGATATATTTTTGTGCATTTGGGTATTTATTTTGGCTTATTACTCCAAGAGGGAACCAACTCCCCTATTTTGGACCAATCAAATGCAAGGAGGAGGGAGCCTAGCCGGCAAGCCACATAGAGCAACCCACCCACTCCCATTTTCTCCCTAAATTCCTTCACTCTCCCAAATAATCCACACATTCCCTTCCTTGGCTAAGTTTAGCAAATATATATAGAGAGAGAGATGGAAAATCTACAGCCAAGATGAAGAAGAGAGAAGAATAAGGTCACCGGAAAAGTCGCCGGAAAAGGAAGAAAGTCGCCAGAAAAAAGAAGGAGGAGGAAGAAGAGAGCGTGGGTGGGAAAAAAAGAAGAAGGGGAGGAGCTTCAAGCAACTCTAATAAACCCTAGCTAGCTTCTCTATCATCTATAAGAGATTTACAGAGGTAACATCTCATTAAATCCATTTCGTTTGAGTTTTGGTAAAAGATTTCCCAAAGTTTTTGGTTTTAGAGCTTTTATGTTCATGGGTTGGTTTTCTTGCGATTCTTGTTGGTTTTGTTTGTGTTGGATGGTTGTAAATGTTGTTAAAAGGTTATATAGGCCATTAATAACATCAAAGTGAAACAAAAACGCAATAAATCCGTACCTATGCTTAAGGAGGATGAAGAACATGAAGAACAATGGAACTTTGGACATTTGGACGAATTTTAGAGGACATGTAGCTTTGATTTTGTGTTTGTTTAATTGATTTATTGTTATGATATTGTACTTCCATGGGTTATGAGTTTAACCCAGTTGGAATGGAGTAAAAATGGATTAAAACGAAGTTTTGATGATGATTTTGGTGAAGAACACCAAGAACACCAAGAACACAAAAATATAACATGAGTTGATACTTTGGCCTAAGATTTGGCCATGTTAATGTTAATGGATAGCTCTGAATTTTTGATATATATGTTGTAGCTCTATGTCTTAGGAGTCCATAGAGTCCGAAATGGACCAATTTGAAGGTGTATAGAAGGAGTTATGGTAGTTGGAAGCAAGGTAGGTCTAGAACACCAGAAAATAGAGCATCCGGGAAGCAAAATGAACTGGCCACGAGCTCAGCTACTGGATAGAGCGCCCCGGCGCTGGCCATAGGCCATTTTGAGCGCCCCGGCGCTGGCCACAGACACTAGGCAAAACTGCTTCGACGTCCTTTGGTAAAACAGGCGTAACTTTCTCATACGAACTCGGATTGAGGTGATTCAAGATGATTCGGAAAGAGAACGAGTAGATCTACAACTTTTGTTCTTTGAGTTTTTCAATTTGAGGGCTATAGCATGACCTAAATTGGCCATTTATAGGACTGATGAGTAATTGGGGGCAATCGGAGGGTGTCGGGCATGCGCGTAAGCACACATAATGCCCCCGACCCTGTAAAATGATGTTCTAAGTTCTAAAACATGGTTATTATGATTTATAGTGATACTTAACATTAACCATTGGGTATTAGACAATTCGAATGGGTGTGCTAAGCGTACGCAATCGCATGACTTGGGCGTTCGAATAGACAAGTGTGGCGTATGGACGTGCAAACGTCGTAACGCCGTAATAAGTGTGTATAACCTTGTTTAATATTTTATTTCTAATAATAATGAAATATGATAGTGTGTTATAAACCAATGTATGAGCATGCTAAGCACATGCAAAGGAAGCGAATTAGGTGTGTGATGGGTAAACGTCGAAACGCCGCGTAAAGTGTTAAAGAACTTAAATAGTGTTTCGATTTAAACAAAACGAACATTATAAGATATGAAGTGGGTTTATAATATAAACCATTATATGAAGACTTTTAGTGACTAATTGGTATTTTATTGTTAAATAAATTGTGTAGGATATTTGAAGGATGAGCCATCATAATTTGGCAAGGAACGCTTAAAGGCAAGTTCTTTCAGTAATTTGTTAACTTGTTTAAATGTATTGATGTACATGACTTTATTACTAAATCTTTCACTATTATGTGGATTATATGAGAGCATGATTAAAACGTGCATAATGTGTAATTATGTGACTATATTGTTCTATGTGGAACTTGAATTATTGTAAATATATAATGTGAGATGCATGAAGTATGCTATGAGATACATGATGCATATATATGGATGAATTTCATAAGATTTATAATGCATGGGCAAGATTCATAGTATGAGAATCATGATGCATGGATAAAATACAAACTTATGTGTTACGTGAAGCATGAAATGTGAAAACTGTCAGTTCTTGCTGAGCCGTCGTGCTCATTCTTGCAAAAATAAAACTTTTGCAGATTTACGATGCAATGCAATTATCTTGATATCGTGATGATAAGGATTAGAGGCGCATGGAAACAGGAAGGTTCCTAATGTCCCTTTATTGTAATTATTTAGCTATGATGATGGTATATGATGTACGTGAATTTGACTATGTAAACCCTGAGTTAGAAATGAAGGTTATCCATTATAGTATTTATGATGTGATTATGTTAGTTACTTGTTATAGTAAACTACAAGGATGTCGATGATGTACAAAGGACATTTTTATAACGAATGTATTGGTTATTGAATAACCTTACGAATATTCAGGGATTGGATAAAGTCAGAATCTGAACCTTGCGTTCACACATGAGATATTGTAAAGGATCATGGTATTTATTCAACCTTGGACATAAGTGTTTTATTTAAGGTGAGGATATGTTGTTATATTATTGTAATTACATATTTTTAGTAAGCCTATGTTGTATGGGTAGTACCGTGACGCGTCGGAATTGGGTTCAAGGTAAGACCCGAGTTTCGGGGGCGTTACATGGGTTGCTGTTGGTTGATTTAGCTATCGATAAACAGACACGTGCAAGTATACACGGTCAACAAGTAATATATGATAAGATATGAGTCGAACCCAAAGGGAATTGTGACAAATAATAACCAAGTACCAATCGTCTATCAAATTGATCTAATTTAAACAATGAAGATTTGATATTTTTGTTGTTGGTAGTGAATAAGATAATAATAATCAAGTAAAAGATAATTAAATCTAATATTAACAAGTCTAAGATTGCAATTTCCCCCAACACTTCGTTTGAATCTCCTAACTCTTTCTTTTTAGTCAATTATAGCATACGAATTGACAACCGAGAAATCAAAACTACACAAGAGCCTCTGTCGATGGTCAATCACGAATCTTCCTAAGCGGTGCATAGGTATATGTCTATCCTATACACTATCAAGAGACTAATTTCAGGAATGACTTATAGACACGTGTCACCAAATCTAATTAATCCTCCCTTCCATTACCAACTTTCACATCGGAAGTCTTTAAGACTAGATTCTCAATAGGTTGCATGCGGTAATTAGGTATATATCTATCCCAACTACTATCAAGATACCTATTATTGCAGATAATCAATAAGACACATGTCACTTAATCCAATTAATAACCCACAACAATCTATACTTTCGCATGTTATCATAACTAGGTCTTAACCTATAATCCGTTCGTCAAGTTCATATAGGTTCCCACGGTAATTACGGGCCAAGCAATTAATCTAGAAGCAAAGGTTATGACAATCAATTCACAAATGCATAACTAAAATCAATAGAGAGATAATTCAATTCAAATTAAGTGTTGGGTTCCATTGCAATCTTAGAATAGAAGGTCCGTTCATGATAGCTACAATAAACATCATTTTCAATTGATACATTGTCAAATTCGAATTACAAAGGAGATGGAAATCTAGAAATGAAACCACTTTTGAAGTTATTCAGCTGGTGTTCCTTTGGTTGCTGATGGTTTCTAGCTCTCCACCTTGGCCTTGCAATTCTTCTTGATTGAGTTCCTTGGCTTTTGGCTTGATTCAGTTTGATTTGCAGCCTTGAGCTCTGTTGGTTGATGTATGTTGTAGCCTCCCTCTCTCTAGATATCTGATATGAGGCTTAGAAGAGATTATATATAGTCTTCATCAAGAAACCCTAGCCAAAATCAGACAAAATGGAGCTCAGATGGCACTATGGGCTGTGTCAGATCGCACTCAGCACGGCGGCGTGCGTCCGCACGCCCAGGCGTGCGCCCGCACGCCCGCGCCTGCACGCCGCCTGGTGTGCCCGCACGCCGCCCCCTGGCCATGCCGCACGCCCATGGCGCGCGCGCGCGCGCTGGCTGCCTGGTGCCAGGCGCCGTGCGCCCGCACCCATTTCCGCGCGCCCGCGCCAGGTGGCCTGTATCCCGACTCAGTTTTGACCTCTGTTAGTAAAATGGCCATAACTTCTTCGTCCGAACTCGGATTAAGGCGTGTAAATAGGCTATGGAAAGCTGAGAAAGAGATCCAAAACTTTCATAACTGGAGCTTGACGAGAAAATGTCCGAAGAAAGGCGCAAATGGAGCCCGAAGCAACTGCTGTGTAAAATACATGCCAAATCCGATGGTAAATTAGCCATAACTCTCTCATACGAACTTCAAATTGGATAATTCAAGATGCTCTGGAAAGCTAAGACAAATATCTACAACTTTCATTCTTTGAGTTTTGAGAGATTCAGATTGAATCATGGGTGAAATTTGGAAACAAGCAGCTACAGTACCGAAAAGCAAGTTATGGGTATTGATTCCAAGGAGCTTTTATTTCAATTCCTACAAAACAACATGAAAAACACATAAAAGCATACAAAAACATATAAAACCAATATAAAACTACATTACATGACAGTAAGATAAAAATACATAAAACCAACCGAAATGACTTAGGATTTACAAATTATCAAGCTCAAAAGCACCTAATTTGTGTATATAAAACACACTCATCAAATACCCCCAAACTTAAATCTTTGCTTGTCCTCAAGCAAAACAAACCTAAACTACATAGTTCAAACATTTCGAATACAACATAACTTGAGCAATGAATTAATAAGCCACCAATGGTCTCAAAGACATCAACACATGGAACTCAAGAGAACAAACAAAACGTTGCAAGTCTCAAATTTCAATTAGCTAGTCACACTTTGCTTAAGGCCCCTTCCGTGTGTGTGTGTGAGTACCCAAAAGCACTAAACCAATCAAGCTCGAATGAACTATGCAACCACATTACCTTATGAAATAATCAAAATAAACCCTAAAACAACATGCTTAACACATCACTCAATACAAAGGTGTACAAATCACAATTCTAAAAATTTTGAGAACCAAGGGCTCTAGGTGAGTGCATTTTATGCTCCATCTCAATCCTTAAGCACGCTCATATGGGTGAGTGCGTTTTACGCTCAACCTCAACCCCATGTAAAATTTGCAATAAACAATTTTTTTCTTCAATCACAATTCTAAGAGAGTGCGTTTTACGCTCTATCTCTCCTACGCATGTGTCCATGAGTGAGTGCGTTTTACGCTCCATCTCAACTCACCACATGACCATCAATTCAAACATAACAAATTTGGACACCTTAGTTCGAGTGATGTTTAAACGAGTTCTAGAGTTTATAGATATTTTCTACAAGCATTCGGTTATAAAAGCCTTCACTAAGCATACAACGAGCTTAATACTCATGGGTAAGTGCATGAAAGTGAAAGGACGCATAAGCAAAATAATAACCAATGAACGATAAGCACAAAGATTAAGCAACAATTGTCTACATCTCATGAGTTAGATTCTCTTGAAACAAGCCATTATCATAGACCATGGATTATGGTTCAAATCAAATTAATACAATGCTCCAGGGACACATCCTAAAAATAACTTAAGTCATATAAAAACTAAATTAAAAACACACAAATACGAAGTACTATTGACACATCCTAAAAATAACTTAAATCATATAAAAACTAAATTAAAAACACACTAATACGAAGTACTACCCCTAAATTTAAACTTGACATTGTCCTCAATGTCTGATATAGGAAAAATTAAAATAGAAGACTTCCCTGAAATCGTGTCAAGCGCCATTGATATCGTCTTTCAATACTTCTAAGTTGGGAGCGTACCTGAAAGCAAATGACTAAAGAAATTAAAATGCAATTAAACCACTAAAATGCAATCAAACAAAAATAAAAGAAAAACAGTAAACTTGGGTTGCCTCCCAAGAAGCGCTTGGTTTAAAGTCGTTAGCCCGACTCCTTTATTTCCCATCAATCCGGCTCAATCGCAAAATTGACCATAAAATGCCGCCTCGATGTTATTTCTTTGATTTGCATGACATGCATGCCAGATTGGCGACCCTCAAACTTTGTATCATCTGATGGCAAGAAGAAGCTTTCATCATCCGCTTTATCCATCATTGCACTTGTGTCAAGATCGACATGAAGATCTTCTTCATGAACCAATGGGTGTTCGATGGGTTTGAAAACCTCGAATGTGACTTCTTGGTCTTCAATTTCCTTTCCATGATCCCCATTCATGCTCCTTGTCTCATCAACCTCAGAATTATCATCCACAATAGGATGTTCACTCTCAAAATTTTCACTAATAGCTTCGTGCGACTCCGCGCCATTTCCTTGATCATCCACCAACCACTCCTCTTCACCTTCCTCTATGGGGTTGATCTCTGTATCGCTAGGTAATGTACTTTGTGGGTGAATAATGTAAGAATTGGCAACATAGTTCATGATGCTCTGCACTGACGCTTGTATATTTGCCAATCTAACCTCATTTTGAGAGATATGAGCCATGAGCTCCTCCCTCCTTCTTTCCGCTTTGTCACAAGTATGCGAATTCACCATACATTGCTCTTCACCTTCCTCTATAGGGTTAATCTGTGTAATACAAGGTAAGGTGCTTTGCGGGTGAATAAGCACTGCCTCGAGAAGTTGTGCCATTTGGTTCTCGAGGCTTCGTAACAATTCTTATTTCTCAATGAACAAGGGAAAAATCTCCTCCACATTAGATGTATCCTCATGGTATGGTGGAGGTTGGAATGAAAATTCTGAATGGTATGAGAGACTTGGATCAAAGCATTGATCTTGACTGTTGTCCCAAGAAACACTTGGATGATGTTGCCAACCCGGTTGATAGTAGTTTGGGTAGTAGTCAGCTTGATTCTGACTGTAGGCATTTTGAGTGGAATGGCCTTTAAGAGTGTCAATAGCCCTTGAAAGCGTTGCAACTTGTTCTTGCAATTGCTCAAGAAGTTTTGACGAACTTGATTGCGTCGTCCCTTCATAATCCCATTGATAGTTATGCTCATCCATTAACTAAAAATAAAATAAAATCAAAACAAAATAAATAATAAGCAAATTATTTACAAGTCTAAATTAAAACCAATTCGATTGTCATTAATATTGAAAAACACTAGAAGAACAATTCCCCGGCAACGGCGCCAAAAACTTGTTGGTCGATTTAGCTATCGATAAACACACACGTGCAAGTATACACGGTCAACAAGTAATATATGATAAGATATGAGTCGAACCCACAGGGAATTGTGACAAATAATAACCAAGTACCAATCGTCTATCAAATTGATCTAATTTAAACAATGAAGATTTGATATTTTTGTTGTTGGTAGTGAATAAGATAATAATAATCAAGTAAAAGATAATTAAATCTAATATTAACAAGTCTAAGATTGCAATAAACATCATTTTCAATTGATACATTATCAAATTCGAATTACAAAGGAGATGAAAATCTAGAAATGAAACCACTTTTGAAGCTATTCAGCTGGTGTTCCTTTGGTTGCTGATGGTTTCTAGCTCTCCACCTTGGCCTTGCAATTCTTCTTGATTGAGTTCCTTGGCTTTTGGCTTGATTCAGCTTGATTTGCAGCCTTGAGCTCTGTTGGTTGATGTATGTTGTAGCCTCCCTCTCTCTAGATATCTGATATGAGGCTTAGAAGAGATTATATATAGTCTTCATCAAGAAACCCTAGCCAAAATCGGACAAAATGGAGCTCAGATCGCACTATGGGCTGTGTCAGATCGCATTCAGCACGGCGGCGTACGTCCGCACGCCCAGGCGTGCGCCCGCACGCCCGCGCCTGCACGCCGCCTGGTGTGCCCGCACGCCACCCCCTGGCCATGCCGCACGCCCATGGCGCGCGCGCGCGCGCGCTGGCTGCCTGGTGCCAGGCGCAGTGCGCCCGCACCCATTTCCGCGCGCCCGCGCCAGGTGGCCTGTATGCCGACTCAGTTTTGACCTCTGTTAGTAAAATGGCCATAACTTCTTCGTCCGAACTCGGATTAAGGCGTGTAAATAGGCTATGGAAAGCTGAGAAAGAGCTCTACAACTTTCGGAGCTTGACGAGAAAATGTTCAGAGAAAGGCGCAAATTGAGCCCGAAGCAACTGCTGTGTAAAATACATGCCAAATCTGATGGTAAATTAGCCATAACTCTCTCATACGAACTTCAAATTGGATAATTCAAGATGCTCTGGAAAGCTAAGACAAATATCTACAACTTTCAATTTTTGAGTTTTGAGAGATTCAGATTGAATCATGGGTGAAATTTGGAAACAAGCAGCTACAATACCGAAAAGCAAGTTATGGGTATTGATTCCAAGGAGCTTTTATTTCAATTCCTACAAAACAACATGAAAAACACATAAAAGCATACAAAAACATATAAAACCAATATAAAACTACATTACATGACAATAAGATAAAAATACATAAAACCAACCGAAATGACTTAGGATTTACAAATTATCAAGCTCAAAAGCACCTAATGTGTGTATATAAAACACACTCATCAGTTGCCTCCCATCAAGTGTTTGATTTAGAGTCTTTCAGCCTAACTACTCCCTGTTTCAAGCTTAATCGGAGAGAATGATTGAAGACTTCTCGCAATCAAAATCACCACCCCAATATTTCTTTAAGCGCTATCCGTTGACTTTGAACGATTCATCCGGATTACGACCAAATACTTCAATGGCACCATGAGGGAATGCTTGCTTAACAGTGAAGGGTCCGGACCACCGTGACTTGAGTTTTCATGGAAAAAGTCTCAATCGAGAATTGTATAGGAGCATTGCTTAACCTGGTTTGAACTTATTCTCTATAATCTTCTTATCATGCCATCGCTTGACCTTTTCTTTATAAAGCTTTGAACTATCATATGCTTGTAAGCGGAATTCGTCTAATTCATTGAGTTGTAGAAGTCTCTTTTTCCCTGCAGCTGTTAGATCAAAGTTCAATCTTCAAATGGCCCAATAAGCATTGTGTTCGAGTTCGACTGGTAGGTGACATGCTTTCCCATACATAAGCTTGTACAGTGACATCCCAATTGGAGTCTTGTAAGCAGTACAGTAAGCCCAAAGAGCATCATCTAACTTCAAAGACCAATCCTTCCGATTCACTATCTTTTCTAAAATTTTCTTCACTTCTCGACTGGATACCTCGGCATGGCCACTTGTCTAGGGGTGATATGCGGTGGCAATTCTATGGGTCACCCCATACTTAGCTAGGAGAGCTGTAAAAGCTTTATTGCAGAAATGGCTCCCTTCATCACTAAGAATTGCCCTAGGTGTGGCAAACCTTGTAAAGATGTTCTTCTGCAGAAATTTTAGTACTACCTTAGCATCATTCGTAGGCAATGCAGCTGCTTCTACCCATTTAGACACATAATCTATTGCCAACAATATGTATGCGTTGTTGAAGGATGTCAGAAACGGTCCCATGAAATCGATGCCCCATACATCAAAGATCTCCACTTCTAATATTGTATTAAGTGGCATCTCATAGCGTTTCGAGATATTCCCAACCCGTTGACAATGATCGCATCTAAGCACGAACTGGTGGGCATCCTTGAACAATGAAGGGCAGTAGAACCCTGCTTATAGAACCTTTGCAGCTGTTCTTTCACCTCTGTAGCGTCCTCCGTATAATGAGTCGTGGCACTGATGTAGGATACTCTCTACTTCACTTTGCAGAAATCACTTTCTTATCATCTGATCTAGACACTGTTTGAACAAGAACGGTTCATCCCACATGTACCTCTTTACATTATACAGAAACTTCTTCTTTTGCTGGCTTGTCAAGTTCGGAGGAAACACCTTGCTCACTAAATAGTTTACGTAGTCTGCATACCACGAAACTTTTGTGTTAACCACGAACAGCTGCTCATCCGGGAAGAACTCATTGATAATCAATTTGTCTTCTTTATCATGTTCTTTATTTTCTAACCTCGATAGATGGTCCACCACCTGATTTTTAGTACCCTTCCTATCCCGAATTTCCAAGTCGAATTCTTAAAGTAGAAGAATCCATCTAATAAGCCTCGATTTCGCATCTTTCTTCGAAACCAGATATCTTATCGCTGAATGGTTCGTGAACACCACCACTTTAGTTCCGATTAGGTACGAATGGAATTTGTCAAATGCATATACTACTGCGAGCAACTCCTTTTCGGTAGTTGTATAATTGAGTTGAGCATCAGACAATGTTTTGCTAGAATAATAAATGGCATGAAAAACTTTTTCTTTGCGTTGGCCTAAGACTGCACCAATCGCGTAGTCACTAGCATCACACATTAATTCAAACGACATCGTCCAATCTGGTGCCACTATTACAGGTGCTGTTATCAATTTCTTCTTGAGTTGTTCAAATGTTCCTAAACATTCCTCGTCAAACTTAAAAGGCACGTCCTTCTCTAATAAACTGCATAATGGTTTGGTGATCTTGGAGAAGTCCTTTATGAATCTGCTATAAAATCCAGCATGACCAAGGAAACTTCGAATCCCCTTAACTGAAGTAGGTGGTGGCAGGTTTCGATCATCTCTATCTTAGCCTTGTCTACCTCCAACCCCGTAGCTGACACTTAATGCCCAAGGATGACCCCTTCCTGACCCATGAAATGGCATTTTCCCTAGTTTAGCACTAAGTTAGTATCCACACATCTTTTCAGCACCAAAATTAAGTTCTCCAAACAACTGTCAAATGAATCCCCGAAAACTGAAAAGTCGTCCATGAATACCTCAACGTTCTGTTCCACCATATCTGAGAAGATTTCCATCATACACCTTTGGAAAGTCGCCGGTGCGTTACACAATCCAAAAGACATCCTCCTAAATGCAAACATACCATACGGACAGGTGAACATTGTCTTTTCCTAATCCTCCGGAGCAATAACAATCTGATTATACCCCGAATATCTATCCAAGAGACAATTAATAGACTCTATGGTACGCTTGTGTGAGGTAGTCGTCGTCCGTATCGTTTCCAGCAAGTTATGAAGGTGGAACGCTCACAACACCTCAACCCTTCGCCTATATTGAGACAAGAACCTTGGTACAATTGCTCTGCACTAGGAAACTTTTGTTGAATGGAACACCAACCACACATTGACCAAATATCTATAAAGAGACAAGAACCAAAAGTACAATCGACAATTGATGCATGATAGAAAAGACACCACACACAACTATGACTTGTTGTATGATAAGTCAAATTGAATCTCAAGAAAACTAAGAACTAGTCTATGAATTCTTAAAGAACCAAAAGATGAGAAGAATCTCACAATAATTTCATTAATCAAAAGTAAGCTAAGCAATTAAATAACCCAAGTATTCTATTTATACTAATAACAATAAAACCCTAATTCCTATGAGGAATTGAACTACTAAATAGAAACCAAATCATAATCAAATCCTAATTAACAAGCTTTCTAATTACACTAGAATAGAAAAGATATGACATTCCTAAAATCTTGAAAGAAATCTGGAAAAATGCATCAAAAAATGCATCCTCGAAATTCGACCCCCGCTCTAGTACCAACGACGCTCAAAAGCAAAGGAACTAGTGCCAGCCGCCCTCAACTCTAGAGGCCCTAGCGTCGGCGGCGCTCAATCTAGTAGAAATTAGCGTCGACTGTGCTCAAGTTTGAAATAACCGAATCGTTTTGTCCTTTTAAGCCCCGAACGTAATTCTTTGCTCCTATCTTGCTTTCTCCATCAAACTTGAACCAAATTAATGAAGTTAAAATCATATCCCATATTGAATGTCTTGCCAAATAGCTTGAATTTTTTCCCTTGTTTTCACAAAATGAAATCTTGTGATGTAGCATGATGAATTGTAACCTTTTAGCCCTGCTTGAACATCCACAATGTCTCGTAATCACTTGATGACTTGACTTGCGTTGATTTGGTCTTACTAAATAGATTGTATCTAGCAATCCCAAATCATATGATTGATCCTCCACTCGTGGTTCACTTGAATTGATCTTCAATGTAAGCATCCTTGAATGGTTTTCAGCCCAATCACTCGCGATCATCTGATGAACCTCTTGAACTCGAGTTGAGTGAATGTTTTTCGATGCGAGCCTGACCAGGATTGTATCATTCTCCTCCTCTTGAAAAGGATTTGTCCTCAAATCTAACATCCCCAAAAACTTGTTATCCGATTTATATAACGACAAATACACGCAAATATACGCGGTCAACAAGTAATAAAGTGTAAGTAGAGTATCGATCCCACGAGAAATTATTACTAATCTTTTCCAATTACTAACCTTTTATCATCTCAATCTTATTTAAACTAATGATTTTTGTCTTTGTTGTTTTACACTAATGAAGATAGCAAATAATCAAGAACTATGGAAAGCGTTAAGATAATAAAATATAATATTAACAAGTCTAAGATCACAATTTCCCCCAACACTTCATGTGAATATCCTAACTCTCTCATTTGAACTAATTAACAACATAAAATTATCACCCGAGAAATCAAAGTTACTTATAAGCCTCTCTCGATGGTCAAATTTGAATCTTCCTAATGTGGCATGTAGGTATATGTCCATCCCACACACTATTAAGAGACCAATTTCAAGAACAATTAACAAAACACGTGTCACTAATTCTCATTAATCACCCTTTCAATTACCAACTTTCGCATAAGAAGTCATTAAGAATAGATTCTCAATTGGTTGCACACGGTATCTAGGTATATATCTATCCTGAATACTATCAAGTTACCTATCATTGAGGATAATCAACAAGATACACGTCACTAAATCTTTATTAATCACCCACAACAATCTTTAACTTTCGCATGATATCATAACAAGGTCTCAACACTATAATCCGTTTCTCAAGTTCATATAGGTTCCCACGGTAATTACTATCTAGGCAATTAATATATGAAGCATAAATTATGATATCCAATTCACAAATGAGTAACCAATATCAAAGATAGAGCATTCAATTCAAACTATGTGTTGGGTTCCGTTGAAATCTTAGAATACAAGCTCTAGTTCATGGTAACTAGATAAAACATCAAATACAAGGTGTTCATCATGGAATAGAAATACAAAATCAAAGGAAAATTAGAGATGATAAAACCCAATTTGAAGATATTCATATGTTGCTTGCTTGATGGGTGATGAATTCTAGCTTTTCCTCTTCCTTTGGCACTCTATTCTCCTTTTGCATCGTAGCTTGTTGCTGAAAATTTCCTTAAATTGCAGCCCCCAAGCTCTTCTTGGTGATGAATGTGTAGCCTCCCACTCTTTAGATATGTAATATGAAGTGTAAGAATGTCTAAGTATCTCCAAAATGGACGCTACATGTTTAATTTATCATATTCCCATCAAAACCCTAGCCTTCACTCGGATTTGGACCCAAAAAACCTGCTCAGATCACACATTCTGCATAGCTCCAGATGAGCCAACCCCGGTGCCAAAAATGGCCTGCAAATTCACGCCCCGGTGCGGACACATTTTGGTTCCCCCCAGCGCCAAAATTGAACTGAAAATCCGCGCCTCGACGCGGTCACTTCTGCTGACCGAATTAGTTTCGACGTCTGTTGCGAAAATGGCCATAACTTTTTCGTCCGAACTCGGATTTAGGCGATTCAAGAGGCTACAAAAAGCTAAGAAACAGGTCCGAGAGAAACTGGCCGGAGCTAGGCTCAAATTGGCCGGGAAGCAGCTAATATGTATGCATGCCAAATCTGATGGTAAAATGACCTTAACTCTCTCATACGAACTTCAAATGGGATGATTCAAGATGTTCTGGAAAGCTGATGAGATTATCTACAACTTTCGTTCTTTGAGTTTTGAGAGATTCGAATTGGATCATGGTTGAAATTGAGAAACAAGCGGCTGTTGTTCCAAATTCAAGTCGAAAACGCGAAAGTGGCAACTCTAAACATTGATCCAAGGAGCTTTTATTTCAATTCCTACAAAATAACGTAAAAACACATAAAAGTAATACAAAAATATATAAAAGCAATACAAAACTACATTACACCACAAAAAGATGAAAACACATAAAAACCAAATGAAATAGCTAAAGACTTATAAATTATCAAGGCCAAAAGTACTCAATTTGTGTATATAAACACACTCATCAAATAACCCTAAACTTAAATCTTTGCTTGTCCTCAAGCAAAACAAACACAAACTATAAAAATTAAATACTTCTAATAAAACCTATCTGGAGCAACGAGTTAATAAGCTTAAACAACGGCCTCAAAGATGTTAAAACATGAAACTCTAGAAAAACTTTCAAAAGATCGCAAGTTGGGAATTTCAAATAGTTAGTCATATCTTGCTTTAGATCCTTTTTGTGTGTGTGTGAGTACCCAATAGCACTAAATTAATTATAGCTCGGATGAACTTATGCAACCACATTACCTAATGAAAGAATCAAAATAAACTCCAAAAACTACATGCTTAACACATCACTCACCTTAAATGTATACAAATCAAAATTTCCAAAAATTTAAAAATCAAATGACTCTAGGTAAGTGCATTTATGCTCCATCTTATCCTAAGTCCACTCTTGTGGGTGAGTGCGTTTTACGCTCCATTTCAACTCATCGCAAGATTTGATATAAATTATTGTTTTACTTTTATCTTCAATTCATAGGAGAGTGCGTCTTACACTCTATCTTCCCTAATCATGTGTTTATGAGTGAGTGCGTTTTATGCTCCATCTTAACTCACCACATGACCAACAAATCAAACTTGGATACATTTCTTCGAGTGATGTTTAAACGAGTTCTAGAGCTTAATGATAACTTCTGTAAGCATTCGGTCATAAAAGCCATCCAAATCAAACAACTAGCTCATTACACATGGGTAAGTGCATAAAAGTAAAAGGATTCATAAGCAAATCAATAACTAATAATTACGTTAAGCATATAGACTAAGCAACCTTTGTCCATTTTCCATGAGTTAGAAACTATTCAATTAGGTTCTTATCATTGACCATGGATTATAGTTCAAATTAAATTAAAACAATGCTCAAGAGATACATCCTAAAAATAAATAAATTTCTTTTTAATTTCAGCAAACAAACATTAATATGCACAAATAATTAACACATCAATGAAACAATGATGTCAATGCTATATGATCCACCCCCAAACTCAAAGTGAACAACGTCCTTATTGTTAATAAGATAAAGAAATGAAAACTGAGAACTTCCCTGATTGGCCAAGCGTCATGCTCGACCATAACCTTCTAAACATCTGAGTCTGATGGTGGATAAACTGGTAACGGTTGTGGCTCATGACCATGTATTGGGCGGTACTTGGATAATAACTAAGTAATTACTTACCAAAACATGCTCAATCAAGCCAATTTCTTTTAGACAATTCGTCGAATACGTGGTGTGCGCTGACTAAAATTCTTCATTAAATACCTCCCCCAAACTCAGTTTCAACAAAAATTGCCAAGTTATTGTAATATTCAATTAAATCATAGCAATGAATAACCCAAAATCCTCCAATTAAGCCAACACAAACTCAATTGGGCAACCAATTTAAATTTATCCAAATTGACAGTGTATGATTACCCAATGCAAATCCAAGTATAACAGTTTAACTAACCAAGAATGCCCATCACAATTGACAAATTTATTTTACTTGTATGCAATAATTGGGGTGAGTACCTTGCTTTGTGTTGGCAAAAGAAGTTGTTTAATGGTACCTTCAATTTGGAGATGGACTCTTTAAATGCACAGTGGGTTGAAGATGAATCCGTGTGAAACCCTTTGCTAGAATCCCCAATTTGAGAAACCCAATCCAATTAGAGAGTGAATCAATATGGGTTTGTTGAATCCGAGTGGGAGAGGGGAAGAATGAGTTTGGAAGTGTTAAGGAATGACAATCCAATTGGGCCTTAAAAAGAATTTTAAAAACTGAATTCCGCTACCCGTGCCGGGGCGCGAAAATTGTTCCTGATATTGCCGCTGGGGCGCGCTCGGCAGAGAGTTAGCGCCGGGGCGCGAAATTTGTGCATGAAATTGGTGCCACGGTGCGGAAATCCTTCCTTGCGAGCTCGCTGGGGCGAGTTTACCTGTTCCGAAAAATCTGATTTTTTTATAGTATAAACCCCACGTGCAATCTCAATACCTCTCATCTGCAATAGTGCAACATAAGATCATGAGAGGCCTAAAACCAAAATAAATTCTAAAACTTAACTAACTAAATACACACATTAATTGAAAATTATGAAAATGCGGTAATTGAAATACAATGAATGGAAATGAATGTGTTGCCTCCCATCGAGCGCTTGATTTAAAGTCTTTCAGCCTGACTAACTCCCTATTGTTATCCAATTCCCCTTCATTAATTGAGGTACGCTCCATTCCTTAGTATCAATGTATCATTTGAGAGCTTCTCCTCAGTAGGGGTCATAGTATCAAGTTCACCTAGCTTGTAACTTTTGGATAAAATTTTATTAATGAACTTTACGTAGCTAGGTGCTTGCTCCATTGTGTTTGTGAACGGAATATTGATTTGAAGTTTTTCAAACACAAATGGATCTTCATCTTCCATCTCATGGACCTCTACGTCATCATACCATGGCACAAAATTTATGCTAGCTCTAATGTCACATAGAACTTTGCTGACGACATGACTACCAATTGGGCACGGGATTGCAAAACCGCCCGGATCCTTGAGCTTTGGTAGAGAAGGCATATGGGGCATGATCAAAATTGGGTCATCTACGTTGGAACTCAAGGCTGGATCGTCCTCGGCCTTTATTTTCGTCTCCCCACTTATCTTTCCCCCCCATAGATTCCACATATATTGGCACGTCTGGTTGCAACTTTGGCGTGGGTAGTCCATCAATCTCGGGAACCATGTCATTGGGCCATTCACCTTGAGGGCGATTGCTAATGACGTTGATAAGTTCTCCAATTTGGTTCCCAAGATTTCGAATTGACATCTCCTGACTTTTCATAATCTCATCATTCGAAGCCATGAACTTATACAAAAGTTCTTCAAATTTTGACATTGCTTCTCCCTGAGTAGGAGCATGATCTTGAGATTCAATAGTGTATGATGGGCTTGGATCAAGGGTTTGAACTTGAATGTTGTCGCTCCAAGAAAACTCCGGATGATACCCCACATCTTGATGATAATTGTTGGGATAGGTGTAGTAGTTAGGGTAGTCGCCGAAATTCCCACCATACAGTGTGGCCTTGAAATTAATGGGGCAAATATGACTTGAATGGTTTCCAACACAATAATCACACATCACCGCCATACTTTGAATATTCTATACTTCTAAAGCCTCAATGCTCCTCAAAATTATCTCCATATGTGGTGATAACTCCTCGAGTCCATACCTCCCTGCCGCACTTGATTGAGCCATGCACGTGTAAGGCCATTAATCATTATAGTTATCTATGGTGTACCTCGCAAAATATCAAAACAGAAAAATGTTAAAATAAAGTAAAACAAATTTATATACAAGTTTAAATTAAGACTAATTTGATTATAATTAATATTGGGAAAACACTAGAAAAACAATTCCCCGGTAATGGCGCCAAAAACTTGTTGTCCGATTTATATAATGACAAATACGCGCAAGTATATGCGGTCAACAAGTAATAAAGTGTAAGTAGAGTATCGATCCCACGAAGAATTATTACTAAATTTTTCCAAGTACTAACCTTTTATCATCTTAATCTTATTTAAACTAATGATTTTTGTCTTTATTGTTTTACACTAATGAAGATAACAAATAATCAAGAACTATGGAAAGCGTTAAGATAATGAAATCTAATATTAACAAGTCTAAGATCCCAATTTCCCCTAACACTTCATTTTAATATCCTACCTCTCTCATTTGAACTAACTAACAACATAGAATTGTCAACCAAGAAATCAAAGTTACTTATAAGCCTCTCTCGATGGTCAAATTCAAATATTCCTAATGTGGCATGTAGGTATATGTCTATCCCACACATTATCAAGAGACCAATTTCAAGAAAAATTAACAAGACACGTGTCACTAAGTCTCATTAATCACTGTTGGTATATTTGTATGTATAACAAATACGACTCATACACGCAAGTGCACGTGATCCACAAGTAATATAAAGTAAGTAAAGTGTCGATCCCACGAGGAATAGAATTGCATTTATGACTACAAACACCGATTTTATAATTATTTCGGTCTCATTAAACAGTTGATTACAATGATAAAATTGTCTAATGGTTACTAAAGAAACAAATAGAACAAATTATGATTGTATAAATACAGATTTTAAGGGTTTGGGATTATAATTTCACTTATTGCAAACTTAGATTTCCATGCTTCCTATTGTTGCTAATTGATTATTATTGAATGTTGGTCGAGAACACGAATGTAAAATATGACCACCTTTCGATGCACCATATTCATATCACACTAAATCCACAATTGATAGAATGAATGTGAACACCCTAGATGACTAACGCACTATATTCCTATGTGAATTACAATCAAGAGGGTTTAAGTCCAAGTTCTCAATTGGCCACATAAGGTGCTTCGGTATATCTCTATCCTAAGCACGAAACATAACATCATGAGGAATGTAAAAATTATGAACATATGCTAGCATAATCAGATCTCAATTTATACTTCCTTTCTCAATTCCATATAAATTATCACAGTAATTGGTGATCAAGCAATTAAACATTAAGTATAAATTATGCTAGATATTCATTTCATAACCAACTAGCAATAATAAGGAAGCATATCAATTTTTCGTTAATGCAAAAGATCCATTATAATCTCAAAAATTAAGTTTAGTTCATAATAACAATAATAGAATTCATCATACACAATTGGTTCATCGTTATAATTACAGAATAGGAAAAATTAATCAAAAACAGAAAATATTAAAGCTCCCTGTTTCCGTTCTTCCGTTTCTGCAACTTATGATGATTTTCCAAGTTGTGTTGATTCTTGATTTCCTGCTCCCAAGCTTCAATTCAGCATCCATCTAGCTCCATTCTTTAGTTCCCAAGTGGATTTAATGATAAGTAGAATTGTTTTGATTTTAGAACTAAGAATGTAGAAAACTTTCCAATTTTCGTGTGGGAGGAGATCCCTCTCAATTGAATTCTCAATTCATTATATTACATGCTTAATTTGTCTTCTATTGACTTATTCTGATTCCCACTAATAAAGTTTTGCTCCACTAATCCTTAAAAACTGGCATTTGCATGATTTTGGTAGTGCTGCTTCGCTGTCTGGAACGTGTCTGCATGGCTGGCTGGCGACAGGAGCAGTTGCGTTGGTATCCTTTATAATCTGGGCGCAGCTGCGCTGAGGAGCATCGGCAGGAACAGGGGGGCGCAGCTGCGCCAGCCTCAAGGCCAAGCTGGGCGCAGCTGCGCAGGCTGCCAGTCTGCTGCTGCACTGCTGTACTCAACCTGATTTCTCGATTCTCGTGTCCTGTACAAGCAAATATAATTCACTCAGATCCCAACCATCATATGCATTATATATCGTGCCAACTTAACCAAAAACTGTGCAAAAGCCATAAAACGCACAAAGTGAAGCAATTCCAAAAAGAAACGGAAAATGCATGAAAACATACTAAGGAGATGCAAGTTAAGCAACAAATGAAGCAGATTAGTGTCCAATAAGTAGGTATAAAACCTACTCATCAAATACCCCCAAACTTGAACTATTGCTTGCCCTCAAGCAATTACAATGAAATGAATGCAAACATGGGTGAAATGCAATAATCTATAAATGCACCATGAATCCTCATCAATTAGTAAACAATCCAAATGCTTTGCCTCAGAAGATCCATGCATCTAACCAAAACTTAGTTCATGTACCATGACGATCATGCAAATCAAACCTTGTAGTGAGCAATAAAGTGTGTGTGTATGTAGTATTCATCAAACTTATAGCAACCCAAATGATTCTCATAATATGTTTCTTAGGGGGAAATTCGTATACTCAAACTTGCAACACAACAAATGGGGTAAGTTATAGTTAAGACAACGCTATGTCTATATTGGGGACCGACTTAGAGGTTATTCAGACTATGATACTTAGTTGTGCAATGCCTAGTTCCTTTAGGCTTTTCAATGATACCCATGTAGCGAGCTTTCGACCAACGACTCCTAAACCAATTGGTCTTAGGGCGCTTGGTGTAGAGACATCCCCTAGGGCGTACTTACTCGAATATCAAAGGCCACAAAACTAGGCTAACCAAGCATTTATTCAATATTTTATTTTTATTTTTTTTATTTTTTTTATTAATGTATCAACGAATGCGTTTTACGCTCCATTTCGTTGCTCAAATGCTCCACTAAGTTTTCCCCCAAACTTAGACACATGTTGTCTCAGCTAACACTACCCTCAATTGCTTATCTTTATTAACACATCAATTTCCCCCCAGAACTCAATTATGCAAATATTTAGGCTACTTAGTAGGATAACTACAAAATCCGTGCTAACTGGTTTTATCAGACTCAAAACAAGACAAGATTTGCAGTAAATCATGGCATTCGACCCAAGTCTTAGTAATTAGCAATTTTCAAAAATTTCTCATCACAGGCAAGTGAGGATGTTTAATAATCAAGATGTTAGGATCATGCAACTAAACTACATGATATGATATGCATGAGAAATTCACCAATTTTTTTTTATACAAATATTAATAAGACTAAAAGAAAACAAACAAATAAACCAACAATAAAAAAAAACAGATAAATAAAAGCATCACAAATAGATAGGCAAGCCTAATACCCCCAAACTTAAAATATTCAATGTCCTCATTGGAGATAAAAGGGTAAAGAGTACTCCCCTAAGAGTCGTCCTCGGCGTCGCTAGGCGGTGTGTCAGGCGGAGGATAAGGGATATTGGCTCCAAAGGTAGGAAACTCGACGTGGACCCCCTGCTGGCTGAATGCCTCTGACAGTGCACCTGCAAAGGAGACACTGTAGTCTCTGAAGCTCGTGTGCAGCGCATCCATGCGGCACTGCAGGCGGCTCATCTCGCGCTCATATCCATCGCCTCCCTCTGCTACACTGGCGGTGCAGGCACGTCCTCCTCACCGTTCTCCTCCTCCTCCTCATCAGCAATAATAAAGCCCAACCCATTGGGACGGGACTCTCCACCGCGCCATACATTAAATTTCCTGATCGTGGCACTGTCAATATCCCTCATGGGTAACTGGAGTGTCTCCTCCCCCCATTCCACCTTCGCCGCAAGACAAAGGCATGTGATAATCGAGGCGTGTGGAATGGCACCAGAAGTGACTGCACGCATGAATCGAATCATGGACTGGTGAATGATGTACCCCACGTCAATGCTCCCACTCGCAGAATGCGGTGTAAGAGAACCGCTCTGTCCCTGGTCACGTCCTGGTGATGGGTGGTCGGCAGTATACTCGCGCAAATGAAGGCGTACCACGCCTTGGCATATCTGTTCAGCGCGGTCTGGGGGAAGTGGACCTTCTGAGTGGTGCCCGACTGAGTCTTCCATTGAGTGCCCGGCTGGCACATCTCCCGCACCAAAGCATCGAGATCAGTCTCGAAGCGCTTATGTACCACCTAGTTGGTGGCCTCAGCAGTAGTAGACGGTAGGTGGAAGAGCTCGTTAATCGCCTGGGCAGTGTAGGAGACTTGCTTGCCCCGAACGAAGGAAATGCCATTCTGAGTTTCCCCGCCATCGGGGCGGACATTGGGGTCTCGATGAAAAGCAATCAGCCCAGACGCCGGATTTGGTCCAGAATTCGCCCATCCTGAGCCTTGGGTTTCAAACCCCTCTCCGGTATGAAGGATTTGACGCTCAGTACCTCCCAGTAGTAGTGCTGGGCTGAGAGGTTGATGAATTTGGTGGCATCTAGAGTGTTGATACCACCACCCATAGATTCAGATTCACCACTGCTGGAAGAAGAAGAAGGCTGGGGTGTGCGTGCACGCTTCGACATGGTTAAAGAATTCTAGGGTTTGAAGGAAGAGTAGGTGTAACTAGGGTTTGGGGAAAATGGCAAGAGATGCGGGGAGAGGGTTTGCTCTGCTGATAGGGAGAGTTTTAGGTTTTAGGGTTTATGTTTTGATGTGACAGGACTGATGGGTACGGGTTCTATATATAAAAAAAACATTTCAGTCGAGGGGCGCAGCTGCCCCCTTGTTGAACTGTTGAGGGAGCGCAGCTGCACTGATGCTCAGATGTGGCTCAGACAGACCCTGGCGCAGCTGCGCTGCTAATGTACCGATGGTGGGACGCAGCAGCGCTGTTGCTCAGTTGCCGCTTGCTGACACACACCGGCTCAGCTGTGCACTGGATGACTTAAGGGATGGCGCAGCTGCGCCGGCCTTCTAACTCCCTGGATAATTTTTTTTTTAAATACATAGGAAACACACTTGGCACACATTAGAATATCAGGTGAAAAACTCAATTCTTAAAAACATCTAACATAACTAAAAGGAAAGAAAATCTTAATTCAAACTTACAAACGATGCATACACAATGCATTATACTTTACACCCCCAAACTTAAAGTCTGTTTAAGTCATACGGTTGAGGGCGTGATTGGACACCTGAAAAGCAAACAAACATGTTAACATGAAATTATACAAACTAAATTATAATGACACAAGAATAAAAAGTAAGACAATAAACTCGGGTTGCCTCCCGAGAAGCGCTTTTGTTTTAAGTCGGATAGCTCGACTATCCACTGGTGCTCAGTCCATGGCTAGGACAACTGAGGATTCTTGGCGATTGACTTCGCCTCCCCAATAGTGTTTCAGCCTTTGGCCATTCACCTTGAATGGTTGTTCACTGTCCTTTCCAATTATTTCGACGGCTCCGTGTGGGAATACAGCTGTGATGGTAAAGGGACCCGACCATCGGGATTTGAGGTTTCCCGGGAATAATTTGAGCTTGGAGTTGAATAGCAAAACCGCTTGGCCAGGTTCAAATTTTCTTTCGACAATTTTTCGGTCGTGCCATCTCTTTACTTTTTCTTTGTAGAGTTTGGAATTCTCATAGGCTTGTAAATGAAACTGATCAAGTTCATTTAGCTATAGAAGTCTCCTTTCTCCCGCTGCATATGGGTCGAAATTTAACTTCTTGATCGCCCAATAAGCTTTGTGCTCTAGTTCAACCGAAAGATGACAAGCTTTGCCGTAGACCACATGGTATGGGGACATGCCGAGGGGTGTCTTATAGGTAGTTCTGTATGCCCACAATGCTTCATCTAGTTTCAATGACTAGTCTTTTCTGGAAGGATTGACAATCTTCTCCAGAATTCTCTTGACCTCTCTATTTAACACTTCGGCTTGCCCATTTGTTTGTGGGTGGTATGCCGTGGTAATTCTGTGTCTCACTCCGTATTTAGCTAGGAGGGCTGTGAACTGTTTGTTGCAGAAATGACTGCCCTCATCACTGATGAGCGCCCGAGGGATGCCAAATCTAGTGAAAATGCTCTTTTGTAGGAACCTAATAACTACCTTGGCATCGTTGGTAGGTAAAGCCGAAGCCTCCACCCATTTGGACACATAATCAACCGCAAAAAGGATATAGAGATTGTTGCAGGATGACAGAAATGGTCCCATGAAGTTTATGCCCCATACGTTAAAGATCTCTACCTCCAAGATTACATTTAGTGGCATTTCATTACGGTTGGAGATGTTGCCCACCCGTTGGCATCAATCACAATTCTTTATGAATTGATAGGCATCTTTGAACAAAGTGGGCCAATAGAACCCGACTTGGAGTACTTTGGCTACGGTTCTCTGCGTTCCATAATGGCCGCCATACAAAGAAGAATGACGTGCATGTAATATACTGGTAGTCTCAACATCGGGAATGCACCTTCGGATCATAAGATATGTACATTGTTTGAACAAGTAGGGCTCGTCCCACATGTATCTCTTTGCATCATGCAAAAATTTCTTCTTCTGCTGAGAAGTTAGATCCGGTGGTAGTACATGACTCACAAGATAGTTGACAATATCAGTGAATCATGGGATCTCAGATGTTACTGCAAACAACTGTTCATCAGGGAAACAATCGTTTATTTCAGCCTTATCTTTACCTTCCCGCTCCGGATTGTCTAATTTGGAGAGATGATCAGCTACAAGGTTTTCCGTGCCTTTCTTGTCCTTTATTTCCAAGTCAAATTCTTGGAGAAAAAGGATCTACCTGATTAGTCTTGGTTTGGCATCTTTCTTTGAAATCAAATATCGAATTGCTACATGGTCTATGTACACCACTATCTTTGTTCCAATGAGATAGGACCGGAACTTGTCGAATGCATAAACAACGGCGAGTAGTTCCTTCTCGGTGGTGGTGTAATTTATCTGGGCGTCTGAGAGTGTTTTGCTGGCATAGTAGACTACATGTAGAACCTTATCTCTGCGCTTTCCCAATACCACGCCCACAACGTAATCACTAGCATCACACATAAGCTCAAATGGAAGAGACCAATCTGGTGCCACTATCACAAGTGCTGTTGTCAACTTCTTTTTCAACAACTCAAAGGCTGCTAAGCAATTTTCATCGAATATGAACGGGACATCTTTTTCCAATAGATTGCACAGGGGTTTTGTGATTTTGGAGAAGTCTTTGATAAATCTCCGGTAGAAACCAGCATGGCCCAAAAAACTTCGAACTCCCTTTACAGAAGTTGGTGGAGGCAATTTCTCGATGGTTTCTAATTTTGCTTTATCCACTTCCAACCCTTTAGCTGAGACTTTGTGTCCTAATAATATTCCTTCTTGAACCATGAAGTGACATTTCTCCCAATTAAGCACAAGGTTTGTTTCCACGCATCTCTTTAGTACCATGACCAAATTCTCAAGACAGCTGTCGAAGGAATTTCCAAACACTGAAAAATCATCCATGAAAACCTCCATGTTGATTTCCACCATGTCAGAAAATATTGCCATCATGCACCGTTGAAATGTAGCTGGAGCATTACATAGACCGAAAGACATTCGCCTGAAAGCAAAAGTTCCATATGGAAAAGTAAAAGTTGTCCTCTCTTGATTCTCTGGGGCGATGGCAATTTGATTATAACCAGAATATCCGTCAAGCAAACAGTAGTATTCATACCCTGCCAATCTGTCCAACATTTGATCTATGAATGGAAGTGGGAAGTGATCTTTCCTTGTGGCTTTGTTGAGCTTTCGGTAGTCCATGCAAACTCTCCACCCCGTGACTATTCGAGTTGGTATCAACTCGTTGTTCTCATTTCTTACCACAGTTATTCCTCCCTTCTTTGGTACACACTGCACAGGGCTCACCCACGGACTGTCAGAGATGGGATAGATGATCCCCGCGTCTAGCCATTTTAGAATTTCTCCTTTTACCACCTCTTTCATGATGGCATTTAGCCTTCTTTGATGCTCTAGGTAGGCTTGCTGTCATCTTCCATCAGGATTTTGTGCATGCAAAATGAGGGGCTGATTCCTTTTATATCAGTAATGGTCCATCCAATAGCCCCTTGGAATTCTCGAAGGATTCTTATCAGCTTGCCTTCTTGTAAAAATGTTAGTGCAGAAGAAATAATGACAGGTAAAGTATCTGAGTTGCCTAGATATGTGTACCTGAGGTGATTAGGCAAGGGCTTAAGCTCAAGTTTAGGAGGTACCTCTCTAGATGGTTTCAAATGAGATGATGATTCATTTGAGCTTTTCAAGGGCTCAATTGGTACTTTGAATTTTGCCATCCTGGGTATTGCATCTAAAAAATGAACATACTCACAGTTTTCGGGCTCATCCAAGTCGATGTCTCCTGTCAGTGTCATTTCAAGTAAGTCACTATGTGTGGCTTTTATGAATTCTTCGGTCACAACACTTTTAATGATATCTACTCGGAAACAATCTTCCTCTTCAGTTGGGAATTTCATAGCTTTAAAGACATTAAAGGTGACTTCTTGGTCTTGAGCCCTCATTGTCAATTCTCCCTTTTGTACATCAATGAGAGTTCTCCCGGTAGCTAAAAATGGCCTCCCAAGTATGATGGGAATATCCTTCTCTTCCTCAAAGTCTAGAATTATGTAGTCAGCTGGGAATATGAACTTATCGACCTTAACAAGAACATCTTCCACAATTCCTCTCGGATAGGTGACTGAACGATCAGCAAGCTGAAGAGAGACATTTGTTGGCTTGGGTGCTGGTAATCCCAACTGAGTAAAGACGGACAATGGCATGAGATTAATGCTTGCACCAAGATCACATAAGCATTTCTTAAATGACAGGTCTCCAATGGTGCAAGGAATGGTGAAACTACCCGGATCCTTCAACTTTGGAGGTAGCTTTCTTTGTAATACCGCACTGCACTCTTCTGTCAAAGCTACAATTTCAAAATCTTGCAATTTCTTCTTTCTTGACAGAATCCCCTTTATGAACTTGGCATAGCTCGGCATTTATTCTAAGGCTTCTACAAATGGTATGTTGATTTGAAGCTTTTTGAAAAGCTCAAGAAACTTAGAGAGTTGTTTGTCCAATTTCTGCTTTTGCTGCCTCTGAGGGTACGGAATTGGTGGATAATATCTGGTGGGAGGGGGTTGAGTCTTTTATGTGCTTTTTGTTGATGTGGGCTAAGATTTCTCAATGCTATCTTCCTTTTCAAAAATTTCAGCAGAGTCAGATTCTGGGGAAGGGCGTAGCTGCGCTGGCTCCCCTTGCACAATGGGCGCAGCTACGCCGACTGGATCAACTTCAGGAGAAGGGCGCAGCTGCGCTAGTTCCCTTTGCAAACTGGGCACAGCTGCGTCTGTTGGCAGAGTCTGCTTCCCACTTCTGGGTGTGACAGCTTGGCATTGTTCCTTTCCATTTCTCCTTGGATTGATTTATGTGTCGCTAGGAAGAGCCCCCTGAGGTCTATTAGATAATAAGCTGAACAATTGACTCATCTGGTTTTCTAAATTCGTGAAGCCTAATGTCTAGCCTTGCTCCAACTTATCAGTTTTGGCCATGTATCTCTCCAAATTTTCATTCATTTCAGTAACCTTCTTATTAGTAGCTGTGGCTTGTTGCTGATTGTGGAACCCCGGAGGATTGTGAGGTTTTGGAGCTTATGGATAATCTTAATGGTTGCTCCATGAGAAGTTCGGGTGATTCCTATTCCCCGGATTGTAGTTGTTCTGATATTGATTTGCTGGCCGCTGATAGTTGCTCACAAAATGCACAGATTCAGAATTGATGGCACATTGGTCAGAAGAGTGTGCACCTGCACAAAGCTCACAAATCATGGAAACTTGCTGCCCCTTTCCTTCATATAGGTTGTCAATATTTTTGACTATAGCAGATATCTGGGCTTGAGGTGATGTGGCTGTGTCAACCTCTAATATCCCTGCTACTTTTGATTGGCTGGATCTAGAAGATGGCCATTGATAGTTATTCGCAGCCATGGTCTCCAAGAGTTCATAAGCTTCGTCATAGTTCTTCGCCATGAATGCTCCTCCCGACGCTGCATCAATGCCTGCCTGTGTTTGAATATTCAACCCATTGTAAAATATGTTAAGTTGCATCCATTGTGGCAAACCGTGATGTGGACACTTTCTCAATAGTTCCTTGTATCGCTCCCATGTCTCATACAAGGATTCTCCATGATGTTGCTCATATGAGGAGATGTCATTTCTCAACTTAGCAGTTTTGGCTGGTGGGAAGAACTTTGCTAAGAATTTCTGCGCCAAATCTTGCCAAGTGATAATAGATCCCGGTGGTAGTGAGTGTAGCCAACTCCTTGCTTTATCCCTCAATGTGAATGGGAATAACCACAATCTTACTGCATCTTCTGAAATTCCACTGAATTTGAATGTATCACAGATCTCTAAAAAATTTATCAAGTGCTCATTTGGATCATCAACCACCATTCCCCAAAATTGGATAGAATTTTGGATCATATGGATAGTCCCTGGTTTGATTTCAAAGGAATTGGCTGTTATGGCCGGCCTTGAGATACTTGATTGCAAATCATTGATCCTTGGCGTAGCATAATCTCTCAATGCTTTTTGTGCTTCTCCCGCCATTGCTTGTGGTTGGTCTAGATTCTCCAGAGTATTTTCAGCACACTTCCTTGACTGTTGAACCCTTTTCTCAATGTTATCCACGAAAGGCAATAGGTCAGGATTCTTCGATCGAGTATGCATGCACTACTCAAGAGTACCTATGACAATGTAGAAGAAAATAAAATAAAATTTAGACAAGAATAGATTTGTTTAACTAAAACCAATCTAATTTAAATTGATGATGAAAGTTATAAACGCAATTACAATTCCCCGGCAACGGCGCCAAAAACTTGTTGGTATATTTGTATGTATAGCAAATACGACTCATACACGCAAGTACAACTGATCCACAAGTAATATGTAAGTAAAGTATCGATCCCACGAGGAATAGAATTGCATTTATGACTACAAACACCGATTTTATAATTATTTCGGTCTCTTTAAACAGTTGATTACAATGATAAAACTTTCTAATGGTTACTAAAGAAACAAATAGAACAAATTATGATTGTATAAATACAGATTTTAAGGGTTTGGGATTATAATTTCACTTATTGCAAACTTAGATTTCCATGCTTCCTATTGTTGTTAATTGATTATTATTGAATGTTGGTCGAGAACACGAATGTAAAATATGACCACCTTTCGATGCACCATATTCATATCACACTAAATCCACAATTGATAGAATGAATGTGAACACCCTAGATGACTAACGCACTATATTCCTATGTGAATTACAATCAAGAGGGTTTAAGTACAAGTTCTCAATTGGCCACACACGGTGCTTCGGTATATCTCTATCCTAAGCACGAAACATAACATCACGAGGAATGTAAAAATTATGAACATTTGCTAGCATAATCAGATCTCAATTTATACTTCCTTTCTCAATTTCATATAAATTATCACAGTAATTGGTGATCAAGAAATTAAACATTAAGTATAAATTATGCTAGACATTCATTTCATAACCAATTAGCAATAATAAGGAAGCATATCAATTTTCCGTTAATGCAAAAGATCCATTATAATCCCAAAAATTAAGTTTAGTTCATTATAACAATAATAGAATTCATCATACACAATTGGTTCATCATCATAATTACTGTAGACACCCAAATTTTGCGCTTCGTATACTAACCGTGACAGGAGGGCAAAATCGTCAAATGAACCGGCCTGTGAGGGCGAGGGAATGGGCACAAGTGCGAACGCCCAACACCACCGCAATGTTTTGGGCAAACCAAGCTGACGTGACAATAAAGCCATCCGAGGCAGGCATTTCCGAATGAGGTGGCACGTCTCCCGGAAATTCCCGGACTGCAGAATACGAGCCTGTCAGCGAAAACCGACGTTGCGGCACGAAAATCGAGGCGTGGCACGAAAATCGAGAAAGTCAAGCCCACCAGCCGCGGATAGATCTGCGGCCAAGTGGGTGCGCCAGCACGGAAACCAGGAAATCAGCACTACCCCCGGAGTGCGAAGGGAGGCGTGCCAGCTGGCCAGCCGCAGATCCAACTGCGGCCAGCCGCAGATAGAACAGCGGCTGGCTTTGGCCAGCCTATTTAAGCCCAGCTTCGGGCAGCATACAGGAGGTTGAAGAAAATTGAAAGAGGGAGAATTCCAGCAGAGAGAGAGCAGCAGCAGCGGCGGAAAAAGAAAGAAAAGAAGGAGAAAACAGCAAGAAAAATAGAGAGAAAAGAGAGAAAAGAAGTGAGATATTGTATCCATTTTGTGAGATTACATCTCATATTTCCTACTCTATTCAATAGACAAATTCATACATATTGTGGGGATCATTTGCAAGGTGAAAAATCCTTTGTTTTAGCATTTTGTTTTACCATTTTTGTTAAGCTTTTATCATCCAAATTATATTAAATGTAGTTTCCTTGTGTATTGTTGTGGATCTATGGATTGAGGGCTATTAGTGAGGGTTCCCAAATGGAACGAAATTCCTCCTAATGGCCCGATGATATCCATTTGATGATTTTTAGCTCGTTGTAATGATGTATCGTGCATAGGTTGTTTAGATTGCTATTTTAGGATCTTGTGGGTGTGTAGCGATTTTGAATGTGAGCCTAGGAGCGCGACCTCGTGGTCCAAATCCGATGATGGACATCTTTTGATATATGTAATAAATTCGATGTACCTTTCATTGTAAATATGTAATCGTCGGGCCTTAAAACGACGCCAAGGCGAGAATCGTGTTTAAGGCCCCGAAATAGTGAAACTTGTGATTGTAGACGTTTGGGGTTATTTTGATGGCTTACATGCCCATGAATAGCCCCGACGCATGTTTATGCTCGATTTGATTTATGAGACGAAATTGATTTCAAAGTTAAATGATAAGATTTTCATAAAATCAATCAAACTAGGCTATTAGCATCACGAGGTTAATAAATGGGAAGTGCTAATGAATGTCGATTTCTATTTCAAACGAGAAAGCTAAAGAAAATCGTTTTCAAACATCACAAGAAATGGTTTCATAAATAAATGGCGTTTTATTAAACCGTTGTGCATAGGGTTAAAGAGATTCTAGAAGTTGCCCATCGTTTGAGTTACGAAAGCAACGTATAGATCTCGATTCCTATTTTGACAAAAGTTTAAAACTCCTGTTTTGCCAAAACGACATCTAACGAAAAATTTCATAGTTTTTGAAAATCATCAACTCACGAGGGATTAAAAAAAAAAAAAAAAAAAAAAAAAAAAAAAAAAAAAAAAAAATCCAATCTAGTACATTCACGGTTCACAACTTGCTAGATTGTGCGGTCAATAGATATTCAATTGCATGTGCTTTAACTGCATTTTTGTCGAGATTATAATATCTTTGTGTTAAACTAACACTAACGGCCTGAGCCTTCAAGTTTTGGCATTTGTTAGTCATCTGATATACAGGATCTAGCAGAGCTGTGGATAACTCAGCACGGTCAACATCGCGAGTTTTCGATAGAAATTTTTGGTAACAACACGCGCCAAGGCTGGGGCAGTTAAGAATCGTGAAATGGAAGGAAGCTGAGGCTGCACAGAACTTCTCGTCATTGAGCCTCTCCCCAATCCTGACTATCACTGCCTCGACATCCAAATGATCCACGTGCATGAGCATATACAAAGATGATATAGTTCGGGGCGACAACATATCGGCCATCAGAAATGAGCAAAAGGCCAAGGAGCCCAACATAGCTGTCAATCATCACTGAGAGCGAAACAGACTGCCTCAAATGAAGACGACCAAGAACAGGCAGAATACCAAACCAATGAAACAGACTGCCTCAAATGAAGACGACCAAGAACAGGCAGAGTACCAAACCAATGTTGAAGTCTAGAAGCTACACTTCACGACGAGGCGTGATCCAGTCAAATGTTGGCAAAAAGCAACGGCTGTCGAATCGTATCATTTGACTGAACAGGGGTCATTTCTATCCAAACATATGCTGTGCACATGCATCTGTCCATAACATATCTGCCAGATCATGCATAACATCTTTTTCATGCATGCAGGTACGATCAAAATGAAAATCTTCAGGAAAGTACAAGCACGTCGCTTTCAACCTCACAAATGATCAGACTGTGATGGCTTTTGCGGCATGATACATGGACGATGTTGGTGGGTGATCTAGGACATGAAGCAGATCACACATCCCATTAAAAGAAAAAAAAAAAAAAAAAGACAAAAAACAACAAACCCTGGGAAGGGCTGAGATCCACGCGAACCACAACAAAGATGGTGAGCACCCCTGGGAAGGGCTGATATCCACAAAAAGAAAAAAGACAAAAAACAACAAACCTTGGGAAGGGCTGAGATCCACGCGAACCACAACAAGAGGGTGAGCACCCCTGGGAAGGGCTAATATCCACAAAAAGAAAAAAGACAAAAAACAACAAACCCTGGGAAGGGCTGAGATCCACGCGAACCACAACAAGATGGTGAGCACCCCTGGGAAGGGCTAATATCCACAAAAAGAAAAAGACAAAAAAAAACAACAAACCCTGGGAAGGGCTGAGATCCACGCGAACCACAACAAGATGGTGAGCACCCCTGGGAAGGGCTGATATCCACAAAAAGAAAAAGACAAAAAAAAACAACAAACCCTGGGAAGGGCTGAGATCCACGCGAACCACAACAAGATGGTGAGCACCCCTGGGAAGGGCTGATATCCACAAAAAGAAAAAGACAAAAAAATACAACAAACCCTGGGAAGGGCTGAGATCCACGCGAACCACAACAAGATGGTGAGCAACCCTGGGAAGGGCTGATATCCACAAAAAGAAAAAGACAAAAAACAACAAACCCTGGGAAGGGCTGAGATCCACGCGAACCACAACAAAGATGGTGAGCACCCCTGGGAAGGGCTGATATCCACAAAAAGAAAAAAAGACAAAAAACAACAAACCCTGGGAAGGGCTGAGATCCACGCGAACCACAACAAAGATGGTGAGCACCCCTGGGAAGGGCTGATATCCACAAAAAGAAAAAAGACAAAAAACAACAAACCCTGGGAAGGGCTGAGATCCACGCGAACCACAACAAAGATGGTGAGCACCCCTGGGAAGGGCTGATATCCACAAAAAGAAAAAAGACAAAAAACAACAAACCCTAGGAAGGGCTGAGATCCACGCGAACCACAACAAGAGGGTGAGCACCCCTGGGAAGGGCTGATATCCACAAAAAGAAAAAAAAAAAAAAAAGACAAAAAACAACAAACCCTGGGAAGGGCTGAGATCCAAGATAACCAACCGGCGACGATAACCGGGGGTTATGAGATGGGTGACCGGCGACGATACCCGGCCCCGACGAGACAATCGACCGGCGACGATAACCGGCGATTACGAGATGGATGTCCGGCGACGAAAACCGGCTCCGACAAGATAACCAACCGGCGACGATAACCGGGGGTTACGAGATGGGTGACCGGCGACGATACCCGGCCCCGACGAGACAATCGACCGGCGACGATAACTGGCGATTACGAGATGGATGTCCGGCGACGAAAACCGGCTCCGACAAGATAACCAACCGGCGACGATAACCGGGGGTTACGAGATGGGTGACCGGCGACGATACCCGGCCCCGACGAGACAATCGACCGGCAACGATAACCGGCGATTACGAGATGGATGTCCGGCGTCGAAAACAGTCTCGGACAAGTTAACAAAAAGGCGACGATAACCGGAGGTTACGATATGGGTGACCGGCGACGATACCCGGCCCCGACGAGACAATCGACCGGCGACGATAACCGGCGATTACGAGATGGATGTCCGGCGACGAAAACCGGCTCCGACAAGATAACCAACCGGTGACGATAACCGGGGGTTACGAGATGGGTGACCGGCGACGATACCCGGCCCCGACGAGACAATCGACCGGCAACGATAACCGGCGATTACGAGATGGATGTCCCGGCGACGAAAACCGGCTCCGACAAGATAACCAACCGGCGACGATAACCGGGGGTTACGAGATGGGTGTGTGACCGGCGACGATACCCGGCCCCGACGAGACAATCGACCGGCGACGATAACCGGCAATTACGAGATGGATGTCCGGCGACGAAAACCGGCTCCGACAAGATAACCAACCGGCGACGATAACCGGGGGTTACGAGATGGGTGACAGGCGACTATACCGGCCCCGACGAGACAATCGACCGGCGACGATAACCGGCGATTACGAGATGGATGTCCGGCGACGAAAACCGGCTCCGACAAGCGGTGACACCTGTAGAATCGTATCAAAAGACTGTACAGGGGTCATTTTTCATTTTAAATGTTGTGTCACATGCATTGAATAAGTGATAATTCTGTACGTGATCCATGCAGGTTAGGTGTCAAGGTCCTAGCCTATCAGAGTCAAAAGCAATGGTTGCCAAGAACGATGTGCGAGGACGAATTCCAAGGATGCCCTTCAAAGCTAGTAAGGATAATAACTTCCTTTGATGACAATGGGATGGAATAAGGTGATTACGAGAGGGGTGACCGGATATGAGACACGGCATTCGCAGGATAATCGACCGGATACGAGACCCGGCGATTACGAGACGAGCGACAGGTTAGGGATTGATGCAGTGACACCTTTACAAATGTGTTGCATGCCTTACATCTTGCGTTACATCATAAGTTGTATGTGTTGCACTGTCATCCTTATGCACTGTCATTCATGCATCGTGTGTCTACTTCTTTATCATGTTCATTTCATTTAACATTTCATAAACATGATAAAGAGGGGCAGCTGTAGACACCCAAATTTTGCGCTTCGTATACTAACCGTGACAGGAGGGCAAAATCGTCAAATGAACCGGCCTGTGAGGGCGAGGGAATGGGCACAAGTGCGAACGCCCAACACCACCGCAATGTTTTGGGCAAACCAAGTTGACGTGACAATAAAGCCATCCGAGGCAGGCATTTCCGAATGAGGTGGCACGTCTCCCGGAAATTCCCGGACTGCAGAATACGAGCCTGTCAGCGAAAACCGACGTTGCGGCACGAAAATCGAGACGTGGCACGAAAATCGAGAAAGTCAAGCCCACCAGCCGCGGATAGATCTGCGGCCAAGTGGGTGCGCCAGCACGGAAACCAGGAAATCAGCACTACCAGCTGAGTGCGATGGGAGGCGTGCCAGCTGGCCAGCCGCAGATCCATCTGCGGCCAGCCGCAGATAGATCTGCGGCTGGCTTTGGCCAGCCTATTTAAGCCCAGCTTCGGGCAGCATACAGGAGGTTGAAGAAAATTGAAAGAGGGAGAATTCCAGCAGAGAGAGCAGCAGCAGCGGCGGAAAAAGAAAGAAAAGAAGGAGAAAACAGCAAGAAAAATAGAGAGAAAAGAGAGAAAAGAAGTGAGAAAATGTATCCATTTTGTGAGATTACATCTCATATTTCCTACTCTATTCAATACACAAATTCATACATATTGTGGGGATCATTTGCAAGGTGAAAAATCCTTTATTTTAGCATTTTTTTTTACCATTTTTGTTAAGCATTTATCATCCAAATTATATTAAATGTAGTTTCCTTGTGTATTGTTGTGGATCTATGGATTGAGGGCTATTAGTGAGGGTTCCCAAATGGAACGAAATTCCTCCTAATGGCCCGATGATATCCATTTGATGATTTTTAGCTCGTTGTAATGATGTATCGTGCATAGGTTGTTTAGATTGCTATTTTAGGATCTTGTGGGTGTGTAGCGATTTTGAATGTGAGCCTAGGAGCGCGACCTCGTGGTCCAAATCCGATGATGGACATCTTTTGATATATGTAATAAATTCGATGTACCTTTCATTGTAAATATGTAATCGTCGGGCCTTAAAACGACGCCAAGGCGAGAATCGTGTTTAAGGCCCCGAAATAGTGAAACTTGTGATTGTAGGCGTTTGGGGTTATTTTGATGGCTTACATGCCCATGAATAGCCCCGACGCATGTTTATGCTCGATTTGATTTATGAGACGAAATTGATTTCAAAGTTAAATGATAAGATTTTCATAAAATCAATCAAACTAGGCTATTAGCATCACGAGGTTAATAAATGGGAAGTGCTAATGAATGTCGATTTCTATTTCAAACGAGAAAGCTAAAGAAAATCGTTTTCAAACATCACAAGAAATGGTTTCATAAATAAATGGCGTTTTATTAAACCGTTGTGCATAGGGTTAAAGAGATTCTAGAAGTTGCCCATCGTTTGAGTTACGAAAGCAACGTATAGATCTCGATTCCTATTTTGACAAAGGTTTAAAACTCCTGTTTTGCCAAAACGACATCTAACGAAAAATTTCATAGTTTTTGACAATTAAAATCAAACCTTTCTTATAAGGAATCAAGCTTTCCCGTGTATGCTGAAAAGACATTCCGAAGCGTTCTCAAATTAAAGCACGACTTTCCCTAAAAATCCAAATGACTCTTTCATGCAAACTCACCACAACATTTACATAGGCACACACACACACGCGCGCGTACATACACATTTCATGAATTAAAGGATAGGAAAAGCATCAAGATTGCGGTAACCATGTTTCACGGAAGTCGAGGGGTGCCTAACACCTTCCCCTCACTTAAGCAAGCCCCCGAACTCTATGAATCTCGATTCGCAGACCAATTAATTCGGAGTCACACATGAGCCAGCGATTTATAAAAAAATGAAAACTCGGATGAGTTGGTACATCCATTTCAAATATACCAACTGGCGACTCTGGTTAATTGGCTCATCAAAAAAATGATCTTTCAAAACCCCGTCGACATCAATGCCGATCTTTTCCAAAGAATCATTAAATCAAAAGGCAAAAAATTGGAAAAGACTAGAAAGAGAAAAAACCGGCGTCGACAATTACAGAATAGGAAAAATTAATCAAAAAACAGAAAATATTAAAGCTCCCTGTTTCCGTTCTTCCGTTTCTGCAACTTCTGATGATTTTTCAAGTTGTGTTGATTCTTGATTTCCTGTTCCCAAGCTTCAATTCAGCATCCATCTAGCTCCATTCTTTAGTTCCCAAGTGAATTTAATGATCAGTAGAATTGTTTTGATTTTAGAACTAAGAATGTAGAAAACTTTCCAATTTTCGTGTGGGAGGAGATCCCTCTCAATTGAATTCTCAATTCATTATATTACATGCTTAATTTGTCTTCTATTGACTTATTCTGATTCCCCCTAATAAAGTTTTGCTCCACTAATCCTTAAAAACTGGCATTTACATGATTTTGGTAGTGCTGCTTCGCTGGCTGGAACGTGTCTGCATGGCTGGCTGGCGACAGGAGCAGCTGCGCTGGTATCCTTTGTAATCTGGGCGCAGCTGCACTGAGGAGCATCGGCAGGAACAGGGAGGCGCAGCTGCGCCGACCTCAAGGCCAAGCTGGGCGCAGCTGCGCAGGCTGCCAGTCTGCTGCTGCATTGCTGTACTCAACCTGATTTCTCGATTCTCGTGTCCTGTACAAGCAAATATAATTCGCTCAGATCCCAATCATCATATGCATTATATATCGTGCCAACTTAACCAAAAACTGTGCAAAAGCCATAAAACGCACAAAGTGAAGCAATTCCAAAAAGAAACGGAAAATGCATGAAAACATACTAAGGAGCTGCAAGTTAAGCAACCAATGAAGCAGATTAGTATCCAATAAGTAGGTATAAAACCTACTCATCAATCACCTTTTCAATTACCAACTTTCGCATATGAAGTCATTAAGAATAGATTCTCAATTGGTTGCACACAGTATCTAGGCATATGTCTATCCTAAATACTATCAAGTTACATATCATTGAGGATAATCAACAAGATACACGTCACTAAATGTTTATTAATCACCCGCAACAATCTTTAACTTTTACATGATATCATCACAAGGTCTCAACACTATAATTCATTTCTCAAGTTCATATAGATTCCCACGGTAATTACTAGCTAGGCAATTAATATATGAAGCATAAATTATGATATCCAATTCACAAATGAGTAACCAATATCAAAGAGAGAGCAATCAATTCAAACTATGTGTTGGGTTCCATTAAAATCTTAGAATACAAGCTCTAGTTCATGGTAACTATATAAAACATCAAATACAAGGTGTTCATCATGGAATAGAAATACAAAATCAAAGGAAAAGTAGAGATGATAAAACCCAATTTGATAACTGGAGGTCCGAGAGAAACCGGCCGAAGCTAGGCTCAAATTGGCTGGGAAGCAGCTGCTGTGTAAAATGTATGCCAAATCCGATGGTAAAATGACCATAACTCTTTCATACGAACTTCAAATGGGATGATTCAAGATGTTCCGGAAAGCTGAGGAGATTATCTACAACTTTCGTTCTTTGAGTTTTGAGAGATTCGGATTGGATCATGGTTGAAATTGATAAACAAGCGGCTGATGTGCCAAATTCAAGTCGAAAACGCGAAAGTGGCAACTCTAAACATTGATCCAAGGAGCTTTTATTTCAATTCCTACAAAATAATGTAAAAACACATAAAAGTAATACAAAAACATATAAAAGCAATTCAAAACTATATTACACCACAAAAAGATGAAAACACATAAAAACCAAATGAAATAGCTAAAGACTTATAAATTATCAAGGCCAAAAGTACCTAATTTGTGTATATAAACACACTCATCACCCTCCTCTTGAAAAAGATTTTTCCACAAATCTGATCTTACATAAAAACAAACCAAATTAGTAGCATCAAACAAAACATAATCCCAAATCTCAACTTGCAAAAGAAATATGAAAGCAACATCAACAATGCAAGTAAGAATATGAAAAAAATCAACAAAAACTCCAACTCCTGTAAGGAACAAAGTAACATCCAACATTTTCCTCGAAACAACATGAACAACCCTTAAATATTTCCTTCCAAATGATGCCTGACATAGCATAACACACTGCAAGCTTCTCGTAACACCACCTGGAAACTTAATCTTTTGATCTCCTTTAATCAAAAAACTGTCCATATGATGAGTGGGTTTTATACCTACGAATCTAGTGCTTTTGAGCTTAATTTATTGCTATCTTTGAGTGTTTTTATTATCATTTTATTCGTTTTTGTGTTTATGTTATGCAGGAGGGAATTGAAAGGGTAACAAGGTCAATTCAGGTGCTTGGGAACTAAACTTGAAGCTGGGGGTAACTTGGTAATTTTGGAATATAGCGTCGGGGCGTTGAAAATGAAACAGATATAGCGCCGGGGCACTGAAAGCAGTTCTTGTGCCGCTGAGAGGCTTGCAACAAGCAAAATTGGATAGGGAAAAGGACTCAAGGCTTATCTTATGTAATGAGGGCAACAGGGGAACATGGAGAGAGATTTTTATGAGGGGAAAACTTTAGTTTCTCAGTGGTTTTTCTGGGAGGATTAATCTATTTTTTTTCCTTAGAGAGAACTTAGAGATATTGTGTGGACTACTTTTATTGAAGCTTTGGATTTTGATGTGGGTGTAAACTTACCTTGGAATTCATTCACAATTGGGTTTGATTAATCTATTTCTTCTTATTTCAATTGCTTGATTAATCTCCATGTTTAAGATTGATCCCATAATGGTTTTTGGTTCGGACATGAACTAATATCCATTATGGGATTCTAACGGATTGTAATATGTAGTTTAATTACAGTCTTGATTGCTAGATTGAATTATTTATCATAAGGAATTTCTATCATGATTGTTTTGCATGTGTGAATGCTTGATCACCATTCGATTTTAGTACTTGTATGGAATTGAAAAATAACATATAAGTTTGGATTGTAATCATAATAGCTTGCGAATATAAGGCTTAATTGAATAGCTTAATATTTTGTGGATCAGATAAAAATATACTGTTTCACCGTAAGAGTCAGAAATAAGGGCTTGTGCTTAAAATCAGTATAATTGCAATTTCACATAGAAATATAGTGATTTTGGTTATAGTGGTGATTACATGGTGTCTATCGAATATGGATGTTATATAAGTAGGTCATAATGCATTGACAAATGGTTATGTCTATATTAGTGTCCTTGGCTATTTTCCTGTGATATGTACACCTTCTAGCTTGATAGTGGTAATTAGATGAACTATTAAATGAAGTTAGGATCCCATTAATTTCTAAGCTTGATATATTTCGTTAGTATTTGCATATTGAGTTATTAATTGATATAGAAATAATTTTGTCACCAAAAGTGTGTCAATAGTTTAGGCAAATAAATATAGTGATAAAATTGATGCATAGTGATTTAATTTAATCTTTTCTCTGTGGGACGATACTCCACTTCCTCTGTATTACTTGTTGACCGTGTACACTTGCACGAGTTAGAGCTCTTTTATTAAAGACTTAAAAAGAGGCAACAAGTTTTTGGCGATGTTGCTAGGGAAAGGCGTTAGATTTTTAATATTATCATCAGTTTTAAGCTATATTGTTTGACTTAGACAAATCTAATCTTTTCTCATTTCTATTTTTATTTTTGTTTTGGTTTCAGGTACTTGTAGAATTTTTATGCACACACGATCATCCAACTCAGAATTGACACCAGCTCAGGATAATATTGACGGAAGAGGTTGGAAAGCAAGAGTGCGTAGGAATTTACAAGCACAGTTGGAAGAAACTATACCGAATATGGCGGATGAACAAAGAGAGGAGCACAAAGCTTTGCGGGACTATTCTATGCCGAATATTAATGGATTACAGTCTAGCATAGTCAGACCGGCGATAGCAGCAAACACGTTTGAGATAAAACCGGGCACCATTCAAATGGTGCAGAATTCGGTCCAGTTTGGGGGTTCTGCTACAGACGATCCTAATGAGCACCTATTGAGCTTCATTGAAATATGCGATACATTCAGGTACAATGGGGTGACGGAGGATGCCATCCGACTAAGATTTTTTCCATTCTCATTGAGGGATAAAGCGAGAAGTTGGCTTCATTCTTTGCCTTCAGGATCAATTACTACATGGGAGGACCTAGCACAGAAGTTTCTAGCCAAATTTTTTCCAATAGCTAAAACTGCAAAAATGAGGATAGCAATCTCCCAGTTCGAGCAACAACAGGGTGAGTCCTTATACGAAGCTTGGGATAGATATAAAGAGATGCTAAGGAAATGTCCACACCATGGGATGCTAGATTGGATCGTGATCAACACATTTTATAGTGGATTGGGATGGCAGTCGAGGCAAATGGTAGATGCAGCTGCAGGTGGAGCTTTAGGGACGAAGAGCTATGACGAAGCTTATAACCTTATTGAGACTATGGCAGCTAATGATTTTCAGAATCCTACAGCCAGAATGTCATAGCCCAGAGTTGCAGGTATGTTGGAAGTGGATGCTATTACCCAGTTGTCAGCACAGATGGCAGCTATGGTAAAGAAAATAGATTCATTGTCAGACAGCAAAGCCAAGTCAGTTGCGTTCGTATGTGAGATTTGTGCGGGGTCGCACTCAACAGATCAATGTGCTATCAGCTCAGAGTCAGTTAAGTATGTGAACACTTATAGGAAAGACCAAGGTCAATTTCAGAACACATACAATCCCAACAGCCGCAATCATCCAAACTTTAGTTGGTCAAATAATCAAGGAAATCAGCAGCAACAGTTTCAGCAAAATCAACAGTTTCCATCTCAGCCAGCGCAGCAACAGTTCGCTCCACGACCACCTTTTCCACCGGGATATTTTCAACAACAACATCCTACTCCATATGCACCTCAGCAAGAAAAGAAATCAGAAATGGAGGAGATGATGATGAAGTACATGGCAAACTCAGAGGTTATGTTTAAAAGCCAAGCAGCAACTATTAAAAATCTGGAAAATCAAATAGGGCAAATGGCGAGCATGCTTAACAACAGGCCTCATGGTTCAATGCCAAGTAATACTGAAGCAAATCCACGGAGAGAGGGTAAAGAACAGTGTCATGCCATAACACTCAGATCGGGAAAGCAATATTCAGGAAATTCACCAGACACAGCAGCACCAAATTTACAAGGGAATGATACTGGAGTAGAAACTGAGAAGGAAATTGAAGCCGAACAGAAAGAGAAGAAGGATGAGTCCGAGTCGTAGAAAATAGAGAAGGATAAAGTGAGTTCAGATAAGAAGCCCGTGACTATAGTACCACAAGTTCACCCTCAAGTTCCATATCCTTAAAGATTGAACAAGCAGAGGGATGATAATCAGTTCAGAAAGTTTTTGGAGGTTTTTAAGAAACTGCAGATCAACATACCTTTCGCGGAGGCATTGGAACAAATGCCAAGTTATGCAAAGTTCATGAAGGGTATATTGTCAAGGAAGAGAAGATTAGATGAATTTGAAACAGTGGCCTTGACGGAGGAATGCAGTGCAGTGCTTCAGCGTAAACTACCTCAAAAGTTAAAAGATCCGGGCAGTTTCACAATTCCATGCACGATCGGAAAGATGAGCTTCGATAAATGTTTGTGTGATCTTGGGGTAAGTATCAACCTGATGCAGTTGTCAGTATTCAGTCAGTTGGGATTATCGGAACCAAGGCCAACAAATATTTCCCTACAGCTAGCTGATAGATCTATCACATATCCACGGGGGATAGTGGAGGACGTACTTGTGAAAGTGGACAAATTCATCTTTCCGGCGGACTTCATTATTTTGGATTATGAGGAAGACAAAAATATACCAATCATACTAGGGAGACCATTCCTAGCCACAGGGAGGACTTTGATAGACGTCCAGAAAGGGGAGCTTACAATGCGTGTACATGATCAGGAGGTGACGTTCAACGTTTTCAAGGCAATGAAGCTCCCAACCGATGAAGAAGAATGCTTCAGAGTTGACTTGGTGGATAGTATAGTGCGTGATGAAGTTGAGAGTTTGTTGGGCTATGAACCACTGCAAAGAGTGATTGCTGAAAATTTAGATTTGGAGGATGAAGAATGCGCTGAACTTGTGAAATATCTGGATACCACCCCCAAATTTGGAAAATTCAGAACTCCTATCGAGCCACTTACGAAAGCGGGGGAGACATCGGTAAAGTTGAAACCATCTCTTGAGACAACTCCCGAGCTTGAGTTAAAACCACTTCCAGAACATCTCAGGTACGCATTTTTAAACAAAGATTCCAAGCTACCTGTGATTATTTCTTCTGCACTAACAACTTTTCAGGAGGAAAAACTGCTACGAGTGCTTAGAGAGTTTAAATCAGCTATTGGATGGACCATAGCCGATATCAAGGGGATAAGCCCTTCTTTTTGCATGCATAAGATCTTGCTGGAAGATGGTAGTAAGCCGATAGTTGAATAGCAAAGAAGGCTAAATCCTATTATGAAAGAAGTGGTTAAGAAAGAGATTCTGAAATGGCTGGATGCGGGAATAATCTACCCAATTTCGGACAGTTCATGGGTGAGCCCTGTGCAGTGCGTACCAAAGAAGGGTGGAATGACTGTGGTCACCAATGAGAATAATGAGCTGATCCCAACGCGAACAGTAACAGGGTGGAGAATCTGCATGGACTACCACAAGCTAAACAAAGCTACCAGGAAGGACCATTTTCCACTTCCGTTTATCGATCAGACGTTGGACAGATTGGCGGGTCATGAGTACTATTGCCTTCTGGATGGTTATTCAGGCTACAATCAGATTATGATAGATCCAGAAGACCAGGAAAAGACTACTTTTACATGTCCCTACGACACTTTTGCCTTTAGAAGGATGTCTTTCGGGTTGTGCAATACTCCAGCCACTTTTCAGAGATATATGACAGCGATTTTTTCAGACATGGTCGAACAGAATGTTGAGGTATTTATGGACGACTTCTCGGTATTTGGTGATTCTTTCGATCTATGTCTTGAAAATTTGGTAATGGTTTTAAAGAGATGTGTTGAGACAAACTTAGTACTGAATTGGGAGAAATGCCATTTTATGGTACAAGAAGGAATCATACTGGGACACAAAGTTTCAAAGGAAGGGATTGAGGTGGATAGGGCAAACCTGGAAACTATTAAAAATTTACCTCCACCTACGTCAGTAAAAGGTGTCCGCAGTTTTCTTGGACATGCAGGCTTCTACCGCAGATTCATCAAGGACTTCTCCAAGATAAGTAAACCATTATGCAGTTTATTGGAGAAGGAAGCACAGTTTAATTTTGATGGGGCTTGCATGCAGGCATTTGAGCATTTAAAGAATAAGATAACGTCAGCACCAGTTATCACAGCACCAGATTGGGAGTTGCCGTTTGAGCTTATGTGTGATGCCAGTGATTACGCAGTAGGGGCTGTTTTGGGGCAAAGGAAGGAAAAGATGTTTCATGTGATATACTATACCAGCAAGACCCTTACAGATGCACAGTTAAACTACACCACCACAGAAAAAGAGTTATTGGTAGTGGTGTACGCCTTTGATAAATTTAGGTCATATCTGATAGGCACAAAGGTGATAGTGTATATGGATCACTCGGCAATTCGACACCTAGTGGCGAAGAAGGATGCAAAGCCCAGGTTGATCAGGTGGATATTGCTTTTGCAAGAATTTGATTTGGAGATCAAGGATAGGAAGGGTACCGAAAAATAAGTGGCAGACCACTTGTCTCGACTAGAGCAGCCAGAAAGGAGGTAGACGGCAAAGTTGAAATTAATGAATCCTTTCCGGATGAGCAGTTATTTGTGGTGCAAGGGGAAGTGCCATGGTTTGCGGATTACATAAATTACTTGGTGAGTAAGATGATACCTTCTGACTTGGTGGGACACCAAAAGAAAAAGTTCCTGCATGATGTTAAATGGTATATATGGGATGAGCCGTATTTGTTTAAACAGTGTGCGGATCAAATGATAAGAAGGTGTATCCCGTATAGTGAGACCGAAGGGATTTTACATGATTGCCATTCTTCTGTGTATGGAGGACATTATGGCGGAGAGAGAACAGCGGCTAGAGTACTTCAAGCAGGATTCTACTGGCCGACAATCTTTAAAGATGCATACAGTTTTGTTCAGCGATGTGATAGACGTCAGAGAGTCGGTAATATTTCAAAGAGGAATGAAATGCCTTTGAACACAATCCTTGAAGTAGAAGTTTTCGACGTTTGGGGGATTTATTTCATGGGCCCTTTCGTGTCTTCGTGCGGTAATCTCTACATCTTATTAGCCGTTGACTATGTGTCTAAATGGGTAGAAGTGGCAGCACTCCTGACAAATGATGCCAAGGTAGTCCTAAAGTTTTTGCATCGAAGTATTTTCACTAGATTTGGGATTCCTAGGGCCATTATTAGCGATGAAGGTAGTCATTTCTGCAACAGGCAGTTCACAGCGTTGCTGGCCAAGTATGGGGTAAATCATCGTATTGCTACAGCTTATCACCCCCAGACGAACGGACAGGCTGAAGTATCCAATCGAGAAGTAAAAAGAATCCTCGAAAAAATTGTGAATCCGACGAGGAAGGATTGGTCCTTGAAACTGGATGATGCTGTGTGGGCCTATCGGACTGCTTACAAAACTCCGTTGGGCATGTCACCATTTCAGCTTGTTTATGGAAAAGCTTGTCATCTTCCTATGGAGCTCGAGCACAAGGCATATTGGGAAATTCATAAATTGAACTTTGATTCAATAGCTGTAGGGGAAAAACGACTACTTCAAATCAATGAGTTGGACGAATTTCGATTACGGGCATATGAAAACTCGAAGCTGTACAAGGAGAAAGTGAAGAAATGGCATGATCGTAAGATCATAGAAAGAACATTTGAACCGGGTCAAAGGGTTTTACTTTTCAACTACAGACTCAAACTTTTTCCCAGGAAGCTGAAATCAAGATGGTCAGGACCATTCAAAGTGAAGACGGTTTTTCCACATGGCGCGATTGAAGTATATGACAAATTTCCGGATCAATCGTTCAAAGTGAATGGACAGAGGTTGAAGCATTACTTTGGGGATGAGGTGGACAGACAGAAAGTCACTTTAGTCTTTTCTACAACATGATCTTCAGAGAAAGTCAACCTAATTGACTATAACTTAGCGCTATCTGGGAGGCAACCCAGCGTTTTAATTTTGTGTTTTTCCTTTGTTTAGTTAATTATTATTTCTAAAAAAAACAAAAAAAACAAAAAAAAAAGAGGGGTTTTTGTTACTAACTTGGGATGTTGGGTATTTTTTTTTTGCAGTAAGAAGGAAGAAAATTGATTAAGTATGGGACTAAAGTGGTCATCAAGCACAAAAGCCAGCGCCCCGGCGCCCAAAGCAGAATGCCACGACAAGGTCCAGCGCCCCCGCGCTATATAATGAAGAAGTTCAGCGCCCCGGCTCTGAGACCATCACTCCGGTTCTGTTTATAGCGCCCCCGCGCTATATAATAAAGAAGTTCAGCGCCCCGACGCTGAAGCCATTACCCAGGTACTGCTTATAACGCCTCGGCTCTGAAGGTAGGTCAAAACATAGCGCCCCAGCGCTATGATCAGAATTTTAAAAAAAATTAGGGCTTCCAGCCCTAAACAGGTATAGCATAACACATTAGCAGCCTTTGTTTGCTTGTTTCTTCCCTTTTCTTCCCTTTTCTTCCATTTATCTCAACTTCTCCTACGATTCTTGTTCCCATGTTGGGTATTTGCACACAAGCAATTTTGCTAGCACAGATTTAGGGTCTGGATTAAGCACTTTCTCCCTACTTTTTCTCTCTTTCAACGGTACATTAAGGTAAGTTTATTTTGTTGATTAAAATTGAGTTAGTTATGCAAGGTATGAGGCTAAATTATCAATAAATCTTGTTTGTTTGATATGATACCTTGTTTGGGAGTGCCTTATCTATGATTGGGTTTCATTCTTGCACTTATTGAAGCATCACATATTGAAATTTACATGTCGCCCACAAGCTGTTTGATAATATGCTTGAACGAATTTTCTTGGAGATAATATGAAATTGCATGCTTGATGGCTCATGCTTCATAATTAACTCGCATTACTGACTATTCATGACTCCCAGTTGATTAGATTGCCTATGGAATTGCATTGCCACACTCGTTTTGGGAAACCCTCATAATGTTCGGTTACAATTAAGTTTATACAAGTTTAGACATTAGTTTGGCATCATGGTAACTGAGCAATATGGTATAACTTGAGTGGTATATGTTTGATACTCTTTGCATGTTTGTTTCAATGTTGGGCATTGGCATTGCTTTCTAGTTTGGTTCTTGTAGCAATTATGGGCATGATGACACGTATGTGGCGTGATTTACTATGAAATTGCTATAGACCTTAAGTTTGGGGGTTTCAACGATGCACTTGTTGTATGTTCTTTGCACTAGTTCCTAGTTGACTATCGTGTTGTCAAAAAAAATAATTTTTATGGACTGAATTTCGCTATTTCTGGCTTTTAGGTAACTATGGCATCGAAAAGACAACGTGGGGAAGGATCTACTTCTACTCCAACTAAGACCTTTGACAAGAAGCGATTTGCTAGTGCAGAAGCGCAAGATAGATATCTTAAATTCGCACAGCGGCTATTAGTTCCAGAACGGGGGTTGCAACCAACTGCACAAGATGGCGAGATGGTTTTAATGATTGTTGAGCGTCGATGGGGTTTGTTCACGGCACAACCGGATCCAGCAGTTATAGCCGTGGTAAAGGAATTTTATGCGCATGTTAAAAGACCGTGACGGGTTTACAGTGCGAGTGCGAGGAAAGACTGTGAATTTTGATTGCCCGGAGATTAATCACATCTATGACTTGGCAGATTCGGGTTCTCGAAATGAGTATACAGCTTTTGTGCGTAATGGACCTGACTATGATAAGATAATTCAAGATTTGTGTCAACCGGGTACCACATGGAAAGCTCGTGGGCGCGGTAGCATGAACTTTCCGCAATCCAGGCTCAGTCAGTATGGAAAGGCGTGGTATGCTTTCTTGTGTGCTAAACTAATGCCGTCTACTCATGTGAGCGATGTGACAAAGGAAAGAGCCATGATTTTGTATTGTTTGGTGACTGGGAAGAGCATGAACGTTGGCCTTATTATTAGGAACTCCATTATCCGTGCTGCAGAGGGTGGTACCACTAGTGGGTTACCACATCCCTCTCTTATTTGTGCTCTCTGTGCACGGGCGGGGGTCAAATGGAAGGATGATGAGTTGATGCAGCCGCCTATGCCTGTTCTGGACCACAAGATGATTATACGCTATACCGTTAAATGGAAAGGAGGTAACAGTCATCCGCGTGGGTTAGGATTTATAGTTTCACAGCTAGATCCTGCAGTTTAGCCAGCGCCTAACCCTGTATCATCTAGTTCTTATACTGCACCGCCTCGTTTTGAAGTCCCTTTTGAGGTCCAACGTGAGATTGATCGGTGGTTCTACAATATCGAAGCCCAAAATGTTCGTTTGGCTGAGCGACAAGATACCATGTACGAGTATAATGTTTCCTTCAACACTTCCATGGTCAATATGTTTGCTCGGCTGAATCCTTCGGTTGATTCCAGTCAGTTCCCATCTGCACCTGTTTTACCTGTGTTCCCTCCGTCTGATTTGGAGCGCAGTGATGATGAGGACCAGAATGATGAGGAGGTTCCTCCTGTAGTGTAGTTTGTTCAGGGAAGTCCCCCATTCTTCATTTTTTTATGCTTTTTCAATGAGGGCATTGCTTTACTCAAGTTTGGGGGTTGTTTTATGTTGTTTTGTGTTTGACTTGTTGATAGTTAATGCATATAGAGTAGGTGCACGTTGTTATTGATGCATTCGTTTATGTTTCGTTATACTTATGTTTGCATGGCATTGATAGATTAGGATTGCATTTTAGGTTGTGTTTTGCATTTAGCTGCATGAATCGAGCGATAAATGATGTAGTCCTTTAATTTTGGGCCAATGATGAGAATTGATTGATAATTTGAGATTCATTTAGAGTTGAAAACTGATGGAAGTGATGATGTAACCAGTGAGTTAATTTGGCTAGTTTAATACTCATGTTAGCAATCTAAAAAATTGATGTATTGGTTAATCTAATTCAAATCCTTACATACTCTATTTCTGGTAAGAACTTTGGGAATAATGTGATGAAATCGGTGAATCCTCTTTGAAGGCTAGTGTAAGCAAGGACCTAAGTTTGGGGGAGTCCAGGGATAAAAAAATTGGAAAATTTTAAACTTTTCCCGATTAAAGAATGGAACATGTGGTGGATTGAGATGGAGCGTAAAACGCACTCATTCATAAACACATGTAACGAGATGGAGCGTAAAACGCACTCGTTCAAAAGAAAGTGAGACGGAGCATAAAATGCACTCACTAAAAAGTTAAAAAATTAAGGAAAAAAAGGATTTAAATGTGGTAAATAAACCTTGGTGACGATCCTGTGCTTAGTAATTGCTTACAGTAGGTATATTGGTTGTGTTCACTGGTAGAGTTAAGTAAAACTGGAGTTCTTTCTAAGAAATTGACTAAGTTTGAGATTTGAGTTAAGATTGACTGAAGCTGTTAGTTCACACATAGCATGGGTGTTGGCAAGTGCGATTTGGCTAACTGGTTTGTGTCGGAACTCTTGCATTAGTTGAATACTCTATTTGAATAGTGGTATTATCTTTGAGGCCAAAGTTGGACATTGCATTATTTGTTGTTTGATTTGGATTCATATAGTAGGGTGATTTGAATATTGCATTGCTTGGGGACAAGCAATTGGTTAAGTTTGGGGGTATTTGATGAGTGGGTTTTATACCTACGAATCTACTGCTTTTGAGCTTAATTTATTGCTATCTTTAAGTGTTTTTATTATCATTTTATTCATTTTTGTGTTTATGTTATGCAGGAGGGAATTGAAAGGATAACAAGGTCAATTCAGGTGCTTGGGAACTAAACTTGAAGCTGGGGGTAACTTGGTAATTTTGGAATATAGCGCCAGGGCGCTGAAAATAAAACAGATATAGCGTGGGGGCGCTGAAAGCAGTTCTTGTGCGGCTGAGAGGCTTGCAACAAGAAAAATTGGATAGGGAAAAGGACTCAAGGCTTATCTTATGTAATGAGGGCAACAGGGGAACATGGAGAGAGATTTTTATGAGGGGAAAACTTTAGTTTTTCAGTGGTTTTTCTGGGAGGATTAATCTATTTTTTTTCCTTAGAGAGAACTTAGAGATATTGTGTGGACTACTTTTATTGAAGCTTTGGATTTTGATGTGGGTGTAAGCTTACCTTGGAATTCATTCACAATTGGGTTTGATTAATCTCCATGTTTAAGATTGATCCCATAATGGTTTTTGGTTCGGACATGAACTAATATCCATTATGGGATTCTAACGGATTGTAATATGTATTTTAATTACAGTCTTGATTGCTAGATTGAATTATTTATCATAAGGAATTTCTATCATGATTGTTTTGCATGTGTGAATGCTTGATCACCATTCGATTTTAGTACTTGTATGGAATTGAAAAATAACATATAAGTTTGGATTGTAATCATGATAGCTTGCGAATATAAGGCTTAATTGAATAGCTTAATATTTTGTGGATCAGATAGAAATATACTGTTTCACCGTAAGAGTCAAAAATAAGGGCTTGTGCTTAAAATCAGTATAATTGCAATTTCACATAGAAATATAGTGATTTTGGTTATAGTGGTGATTACATGGTGTCTATCGAATATGGATGTTATGTAAGTAGGTCATAATGCATTGACAAATGGTTATGTCTATATTAGTGTCCTTGGCTATTTTCCTGTGATATGTACACCTTCTAGCTTGATAGTGGTAATTAGATGAACTATTAAATGAAATTAGGATCCCATTAATTTCTAAGCTTGATATATTTCGTTAGTATTTGCATATTGAGTTATTAATTGATATAGAAATAATTTTGTCACCAAAAGTGAGTCAATAGTTTAGGCAAATAAATATAGTGATAAAATTGATGCATAGTGATTTAATTTAATCTTTTCTCTGTGGGACGATACTCTACTTCCTCTGTATTACTTGTTGACCGTGTACACTTGCACGAGTTAGAGCTCTTTTATTAAAGACTTAAAAAGAGGCAACACCATATCAATACGATGCTCTACTATACGAAGACCAAATTCTTCCAAAATACTAACCACACCAAAATAAGCTAAATTAGCAACTATAACTAAAATGCAATCAATATTACTACCTACGAAAACAAATTCATATGTAGTAAAATAAATGCAAATAAAACTATGAAAGCTCTATTTCCTCCTGGATCAATTATCAGTGTGTAGAACCCTTCACATTGAATAAACTCCTATTTACGAATTCCCGAATCAAAAATAACTCTTGTGATCTCGATCATTCGCACTAATAACCATTCCATTGCACCTAAATCAAATAATAATCTTTGAAACTTCTCACATCGCAGATGTAAACATGCTTGAATTCCTGGATTAAACACAAAATAAAACAAATCGACATGTATCTTTTGTCTAATCACAAAGAAATCAACTAATCCAAATTCACATGCATAGTCTACTAGAACAATATCCAAAACACTTCCCTGTAGACTCTCACTGCAGTCTTCGAATTTTTTTGCATAATGATCCATACTTTTCTTCTTGATGAATATGAACCCATCACGAGCCTGCAAAATAAACTCCACCTTCCCCTACCCGTTGACATTAACCAATGCAAAATCAAATAACGACATCAATAGAATTGAAAGATTAAAACCAACACCACAAGATAAAAACTCACTAGCATAATTATGATACTCACAATCAAACTCAACATATGCCAAAGAATTTTTTCCAATGTGATTAAAAGTCAGAATATCATCAAAACAAATATTAACAAATTTTCCCAAGAATGAATACAAAATATAATTTAATATAAAAACATTTAATGCACTAGCTAACTCGAATGATTTAACGAGACATGCACATAAATCATATCTCACTCCATCTTGACGATAGTCACCTTTCAAATCAATACTAAATTCCTTTCCATTCACTATAGTTTTCTCAAAATCATGCAATGATATCAACTGTAATGGAAAGACATTAACAACTGATAGCAAATCATGTAATGAAGATTTCTCTGCTGAAGAATCATGATCACTACCATTATTAACTAATGATATGTCATGTAAAGATTGATCAGCATGAAAACCTAACTCAATATATGAATAAGAAAACCTAGAATGAATTTCATGCAGATAACGACATTGAAAACGACAATATACCAAATGATAGTATGAACACTGAAAACGCGAATAAATATCATGATCATAAACTAACTCAACAAAGTTCAAATATCATCCATGGTTTATGATAAAGACGATTCTAATATCAAAATAGCTAACAACAAATTTATCAATGGAAGCATTCAAAATATGTTCTAACAAACTCATGAAAACACTAGATGCACTAGTTAACCTAACAAAAATAACTATCCACCTATACAAGTCACATGTCAACGCAATTTTCCATTTATCACAATCTATCACGCTAATTTTACTAGGCATTGTCATCACATAATCATCATCAAATGTAGATAAAATGTGACACGCCCAAATCCGAGTACTTCATTCCCACAGGATTTGGTGTTCATTATCCAAATAAATCACATCACATCTAACTACCCATAAAAATATAAGAATGAAAACTCTTAATTGAAATAGAAATCCCCCATTAAAGGGTTATAACACCATAATAACATCAATCTCAGGTTATCTAACCTTAAATAAAACATCAGTGCGGAAACATAACATAAATAACATAAATCTTAGATACAACATCTCAATAACAAACAATATTAACACATCTTCATCGCTTGTTTACTTTGCCCTTGCCCTTACTAGTAGATGGTTCATCAACTCTTTAAACCTTAGCTACAATGTTATTATGTAAGAGTGAGCAATAATTGTCCAACAAGTATAACAGTAACAATAATAATAACATGCGAATAATCAATGGATACATGATAATTGAAGGCTCGGCTTTTGAATCAAGATTATAAAACAAGAATCAAAAGAACATTTGAGGGTCACAAGACCACGAACAATGTCATAGGTTATCAAGTATTTCTACTTTAAACCTTTAACAATCGTAAGACTATATGGACCTTACTTATCGTACTTAGGGGGATCAACCCTTCGTACCATGTATTGTGCACAAACATCTCAATGCTAACGCGTAATATAATCCCCTAATAATAGGATTGTTCATCTCAGTTTGACATAAGAGTCCGCACCAAATGAGGTTTAGTTTGGATTAACTTCAATTAAAAGTTCTAAAATTTAGAACGCTAATCAACTATGGGCTAGTCGAATTAGAAAGGGTTCGCTATCCATTTAAGGTTCAATAATATAATTGATATTTAAATCGAATAATGAATCTCAATGTATACAATTGAACAAACATTTATAACCGAACTATTGCTTAAAAGAATTAGAACATCTCAATCAGAATTATATAATTGGATAATCAAGAGTAAGAAACTCGATCAACAAAAGTATATGATTTATGAACTTGCTCAATGTAAAAATAAGGTTTAGAAACTTGCGTAATTGAAATCAAGTTAGAGTAAGGAAACTTGCCTCGTATGTAGATTATACATTTACTATTCACGTTCTTCAATTAATACTTTGATTAGCTGTTAGATTATGCAAGATAATGGAAATTCTTTTTTCAATTCTCTAAACTTCTTCCTAAATCTCAAAATCTCTCAAACTCTCTATGTATTTCTCTGACTTAGATTTAGGAATGAAGTACGTGAATAAAGTTGGTAATATAATACGTATAAATAATAACTAGCACAACATGGGTGTCAGTTAAGGCCAGTATGCATTTAACTGCCCCCATGTTCATAAGGCCATGTTTGGTTTGTCATTTTAAGCTCCTATTTGGTTTATTTTAATTAACTTGTTTATTTTATAGTTTATTTGTCACACTTTAATTAATCAAATCATATTATTTAATTTCAATTAAATAAAAATCACTACTACTCATTAAATCAAATTATCACATAATTAAAATTCTCATTTATTTAATTATGATAAATCAATAAATCTCTAATTAATTATTAAATTAATTAGAACACATCACAATTAATAAACAACTCTTTTAATTTAATTATGCCAACTAAATTCACACTTTGTACTATAAAATTATTTCACATTAATATAATCAAAGTAACACATTTAATTAAATTAATCTACAACAATTTCATCAAATATTTATTTAACTCAATAAATAAATCAACACAAATATTTATTTAATTCAATAAATATTTAAAGATCAAATATAAAAATCTCGTTTGTTACATCTTTCTCCCCTTAAAAGGATTCTGTCCCTAAAATCACGACTTAATTAATTCGGCCCGTTAGATTCTCCTCTCCTTACAAAGATTATGTCCCCAAAATCGCTACACATAGACTAATCAAATAACTGAGGATAGTTTTTCATCATCTGATCTTCGAGTTCCCACGTAACTTCTTCAGTGTTGTGGTTCCTCCAGATTACCTTAACAGAAGATATAACTTTATTTCTGAGTACTTGCTCTTTCCTGTCAACTATCTGAACATGCACTTCTTCATAAGATAAATCTTTTTCAAATTGCAGGGGTTCATATTCTATAACATGCTTGTAGTCGAGTTTGTATGGTCGTAACACCGAAACATGAAAAACGTTATGGATAAGTTCTAACGCTGGAGGTAAGGCTACCTCATACACGACTTCACCAATTCTCCGCAACACTTCAAAGGGTCTAATGAACCTCGGGCTTAGTTCCCCTTTTTACCAAATTGGATTTTCCCCTTCCAGGGAGACACGTTCAAGAAAACGAAGCTACCAGATTCAAATTCTCGATTCTTGCGATGTTGATATGCATATTTCTTCTGCCTATCCTAAGAATCTATCAATCTCTCTTTGATCACTTTGACGATTTCGGCGGTCTGTTGTACTAGTTCTGGTCCCAGTAATTGACGTTTGCCAACTTCGTCCCAGCATAATGGAGTTCTGCACTTTCTGCCGTATAACACTTCGTAAGGCGGCATACCAATACTTGCATGATAACTATTATTGTAAGCAAATTCCACCAATGGTAGATGATCGTCCCAATTCCCTTTGAAATCCATGATGCAAACTCTTAACATATCTTTCAATGTCTGAATCGTTCTTTCGCTCTGTCCGTCGGTATGTGGATGATATGTTGTACTCATACGTGACTATGTTCCCATGCATTCCTGTACGCGCTTCCAGAAGTTCGATGTGAAACGCGGATCCCTATTTGAGACAATAAACATTGGAACACCATGCCTCGAAACAATCTCTTTCACATACAATTTCGCCAACTGATCTAGGTTAATCTGATCTTGATTGGTAGGAAATGTGTTGATTTTGTCAGTCGATCTACGATAACCCAAACTGCGTCAAAACCTTTCTGAGTCGTCGGAAGACCTACTACGAAATCCATTGTGATATGTTTCCATTTCCATTCTGGGATTTCTAACGGTTGTAGTAACCCACTCGGCCTCTGATATTCTGCTTTAACTTTCTGACATGTTAAACACTTGGCCACACAATCGACAACATCCCTTTTTATATTCGGCTACCAGAAATGCTATCGGAGATCCTGGTACATCTTCGTACTTCCCCAATGAATAGAATATCTTGAATTATATGCCTTGCTCAAAATTTCCTCCTTAACCTCTGGTACTGGCGGAACCCAAATTCTTTCCTCGAATCTCAATAATCCTTCGCTATCAACTTTGAATTTCACTTCATTTCCTTCAGATATTCTTTTTCTAATTTTCTCACATTCCTCATCTTGAAGTTGTGCTTCTTTAACCTTATCCACTAAAGTTGGACCAGATCCTAATTGAAACAGTTTTTCATTAGACTCCTCAGGATATTTCACCTCCAATTCCAATTTTACCATTGCTGAAATTAGCTCCTCCTGAGCGGTTAACATAGACAGTTTCTCCCGTCCCTTTCTACTTAAGGCGTTGGCCACAACGTTCGCTTTACCCGGATGGTATAAAATTTTGCAATCATAGTCCTTTATCAATTCTAATCATCTCCTTTGTCGCATGTTTAGGTCCTTTTGTGTGAAAATATTTTCAGACTCTTATGGTCTGTATATATTTCACATTTCTCTCCTTAGAGATAGTATCTCCATAGCTTCAAAGCAAACACTACCGCTGCCAATTCTAAATCATAGGTCGGATACCCCTTCTCATAGTCCTTTAATTGTCGTGACGCATACACAATTACCTTGTTGTTCTGCATGAGCACACAACCTTGTCCTTTATGCAACACATCACTATACACCACAAAATTTCCTATGCTATCCGGTAGGACAGCATATGTGCTGTACTAAACCTTTTCTTTAATTCCTGAAAACTTTCCTCACACTTTTCTGTCCAAATGAACTTCACCGCCTACCTAGTCAAATTCGTTAACGGAGTCGCAATTTTGGAAAAATCCTGAATGAATCTTCTGTAATAACCCGCTAATCCTAGAAAACTCCTAACTTTTGACGGTGTTTTCGGCTGATCCCAGTTAAGCACAACTTCAACCTTTGACGGATCTACCGAAATCCCATCCTTGTCAATCACATGTCCAAGAAATTACACCCGCTCTGTCCAGAATTCATATTTTGAAAACTTAACGTACAACTTCTCTCTTCTTAATGCTTCCAATGTCACCTTCAAATGCTCCGCATGTTCTTCTTTAGTTTTGGAATATACTAGAATATCATCGATGAACACTACTACGAACTTATCCAAAAACGGCTTAAACACCCTGTTCATTAGGTCCATGAATGTTGCAGGAGCATTTGTTAGACCAAATGACATCACCAGAAACTCGTAGTGACCATAACGAGTCTTGAACGCTGTTTTCGGTACATATTCCTTCCTTACTTTCAACTAATGATAACCACTTCTAAAATCTATCTTCGAGAAATACCTAGCTCCTTTCAATTGATCAAACAAGTCATCGATCCTTGGCAACAGATACTTATTTTTAATCGTGACCTTGTTCAACTCTCTATAATCAATGCAAAGTCGCATTGATCCATCCTTCTTCTTGACAAATAACACCGACGCTCCCCACGGCGATACGCTCGGCTGGATATACTTCTTGTCTAAAAGTAATTGTAGTTGCACCATCAATTCTTTCATCTCTACTGGAGCCATACGGTACGGAGCCTTCGATATAGGGGCAGTTCCTGGCACCAAATCGATTACGAATTCCACCTCCCTATCTGGCGGAAGTCCTGGCAACTCATTTAGAAATATGTCTATAAAGTCTCTTACGACCGGTATCTCTTCTAATTTCGGACTCTCTTTTCGGGTATCGACTATGTAGGCTAAGTATCCCACACAACTTTGTCTCAACAACTTCTTGGCCTGCATCATCGTCAGATAACTCGCTTGCCTAGGTGACTTGCTGCCATAAAATACTACCTTTGACAGAGTCATAAGGCTAATACATTTCTTTTGGCAATCAATTATTGCCCCATAATTGAATAGCCAATCCATTCCCAAAATAAAGTCAAATTCCCCAAGTTTAATTGGAATCATATCTACAGTCATCACGTTTCTCTTAATATCCACTCTATAGTTCTTGTGTACAGACCTAACATGAATTATTTCTCTATTCACAATTTCTATGTTTAAAGGGTAATCTAGTTCTTCCTTAGGCAAACCTAGATTCTTAGCAAAGTCATCGGATATAAATGAACAAGTAGCACCCAAATCAAACAATACATAAGCATCTATATTATTAATTGGAATGATACATGATACCACATCTCGTAACTGTACGACGTCCTGCATGGTCATGTTGAAAGTTCTGGCAGTAGGTCGATTTGTCGGTGCTGATCCAGTTATGGTTAATGTGCTACCACCATTGTTTCCCCTATTCCCTCCTGCTCCTGCTCCTCCTGCTACCTTCTTGGGGCAATCCCTAGCCAGATGATCCTTTGACCCGTAAGTGAAGCAAGCGCCCTTCTTAGGATTAGGACAATTTGGTGCTATGTGACCTTCTTGGCCACAATTGTAGTATACCCTCTTTCCCTTCAGGCATATTCCCATAGGTAACACATGCCTCCACTTTCTTCTTCTGACCTCCCTGTTGATTTCCAGTAGACCCACTGTCATTCCACTTCCTCTTCTGATTATGACCACCACTATTACTACCATTAGCCTTGTTATTCTCATTTTCACCCTTCTTATTCTTCTTCTGCTCTTGGTTATACTTAGTCAGAGCGTCGCTTCCACCTTCCGCGATAATCGCCTTCTCCAAAACTCCTATAAAAGTGTTCAATTGGAACATTAACACTTTTTTGTACAACCACGACTTCAACTCCTGTTCAAATCTCCTCGTTTTCCTCTCATCGGTATTGAGCTGATATGTTGCGAACCTAGCCTACTCATTGAACTTCGCAGTGTATTCCGGTACAGACATGGTACCTTGTTTTAGCTCCAGGAATTGAACCTCCATCTGATTACGCGAGCTTGTCGGAAAATACATCTCAAAAAACATCTCCTTGAACCTATCCCATGTGATTACACCCTGACCTCCTCGAACCTTATTCGTGTCCGGGCTTCGATTGGGTTTATGGAACCCCTAAACTCTGGCGGTCCTACTGCTTTGAAATCCTTAAATGACGTAACTTGAGGAGCTTGCGGCTGATTCGCAAATGCTCCAGCTAAAAGGTTTACCAATTCCTGTACAGGATTAGTATTGGCATCGTTGTTGTTATTATTCGTAGAGCTTTCCTGAGCTTGTTGATGTGGTTGGCGTCTCAGCGGCATTTTCTGTTTAAGAGTATACGCTTATTAGATCATTACTCAATTTCTTAAGTGTTCAATACTTAACTTAAACAATTCAAGCTTAACACTTAACACACAACATCTTCATATTTCATTTACTCAAAAGTTCTAAACATAGAAAGATAGCATCACTGGTATTTACATCAACTATCCCGAGATCAAAGAATCTTCAGGATTAAATAATCATATTCCATTGTTTATAATCACGCTGGAATTTACACTACTAACTACTATAATTATTCACATATTTCAATATTTTTCCTATCACGGCCTACTAAGGCGTCGAACCGCCTTTCTGCGTTCTTCCTCTATGATACGGAACATTATCCTACGATCCAACATGTACCATGGCAAGTCCTTGAACTGAACTGGATAGTGGAGAACCCGATCCTAGGCCTTGTCAATTGCTGTCTGAAATGTGTAGTCCATCTCTTCAATCTTAGCCTTCTTTGCCCGCTCAGCTTCTTCAGAAATTTCTACACGTCGAGAGGCCTTCATCCAGGCATCCTCTGCTCTAGCACGTTCTGCTGACTCTTCACTCAGGTCATCTTTCAATTTCTCAATTTCAACCTTCATCTTCTCCTTTTCAGCAAACAACTCTTTTTTTTTTATTCTCAGCCCGAACTAGCTTCCATTCTACGTCTCCAAGACGTACATCCAGATCCTCAATTTTCTCATTCTTCTATTCTATAGCAGTCTGGCATATATTTGCCAGCCTCTCCAAATCTCTGATTCTATCCTGTAACTCTATGATACGGTCATACAGTGCATCATACATCTCGACGTCGATAGAGGTAAGGGGTACCTCCTTGAGATCCTCATCATCCTCCTCAGTCTCTACCTCTACCTCTTCAGAGTCCGCCTATAGATCAAATTCAGGCTCATGCTCCTGACCCATAACAGTGATCAATAGAGATGGCTTTCTCTGTATCAACTGCTCCCGGACAACATGAATATCTCGGGGCTCCTCCTCTCTAGCTACTCGGGCTTCAATCTCCCTAAGCTGACTGAATCCTCCAATATCCGACATCTTGACAACAATGTTTAAGTTTTAATTAATACTCGATACCACTCGCGGCACATAAGTTGTTAACACATAAGCACATAGCACATAAAGTCTTTTATTGTCTTTAATGAATTCCTTAATTCATTCCTTAGAACTTGATAAGAGTTTATCACCACTATATTTTTTATCCCCTAAAAGGCTATTACCCTAAGGTTTCCCCACTTAAGGTTCATAACCTACGGCTCTGATACCAACCTGTGACACCCCCAAATCCGGGTACTTCATTCTCATAGGATTTGGTGTTCATTATCCAAATAAATCACATCACATTTAACTACCCATAAAAATATAAGAATGAAAACTCCTAACTGAAATAGAAATCCCACCATTAAAGGGTTATAACATCATAATAATATCAATCCCAGGTCATCTAACCTTAAATAAAACATCAGTGCGGAAACATAACATAAATAACATAAGTCTTAGATACAACATCTCAATAACAAACAATATTAACACATCTTCATCGCTTGTTTGCTTTGCCCTTGCCCTTACTAGTAGATGGTTCATCAACTCTTTCAACCTTAGCTGCAATGTTATTATGTAAGAGTGAGCAATAATTGTCCAGCAAGTATAACAGTAACAATAATAATAACATGTGAATAATCAATGGATACATGATAATTGAAGGCTCGGATTTTGAATCAAGATTATAAAACAAGAATCAAAAGAACATCTGAGGGTCACAAGACCACGAACAATGTCATAGGTTATCAAGTATTTGTACTTTAAACCTTTAACAGTCGTAAGACTATATGGACCTTACTTCTTGTACTTAGGGGGATCAACCATTCGTACCATATATTGTGCACAAACATCTCAACGCTAACGCATAATATAATCCCCTAATAATAGGGTTGTTCGTCTTAGTTTGACATAAGAGTCCGCACCAAAGGAGGTTTAGTTTGGATTAACTTCAATTAAAAGTTTTAAAATTTAGAACGCTTATCAACTATGGCTAGTTGAATCAAAAAGGATTCGCTATCCATTTAAGGTTCAATAATATAATTGATATTTAAATCGAATAATGAATCTCAAGGTATTCAATTGAACAAACATTGTATAACCGAAGTATTGCTTAAAAGAATTAGAATATCTCAATCAAAATTATATAATTGTATAATCAAGAATAAGAAACTTGATCAACATAAGTATATGATTTATGAACCTGCTCAATGTAAAAACAAGGTTTAGAAACTTGCGTAATTGAAATCAAGTTAGAGTAAAGAAAGTTGCCTCGTACGTAGATTATACGTTTACTATTCACGTTCGTCAATTAATCCTTTGATTAGCTGTTAGATTATGCAAGATAATGGAAATTCTTCTTTCAATTCCCCAAACTTCTTCCTAAATGTCAAAATCTCTCAAACTCTCTCTGTATTTCTCTGACTTAGATTTAGGAATGAAGTACGTGAATAAAGTTGATAATATAATACGTATAAATAATAACTAGCACAACATGGGTGTCAGTTAAGGCCAGTATGCACTTAACTGCCCCCATGTTCATAAGGCCATGTTTGGTTTGTCATTTTAAGCTCCTATTTGGTTTATTTTAATTAACGTGTTTATTATATAGTTTATTTGTCACACTTTAATTAATCAAATCATATTATTTAATTTCAATTAAATAAAAATCACTACTACTCATTAAATCAAATTATCACATAATTAAAATTCTCATTTATTTAATTATGATAAATCATAAATATCTAATTAATTATTAAATTAATTAGAACACATCATAATTAATAAACAACTCATTTAATTTAATTATCCTGGGAGCTGTCGTTTTACACTCCAAAATTAATACCTTACTAACACTCTACTAGTACAAAACTTAGTATAATGACAAGTAATGATCGATCCCACAAAGAAGTGAATTAATCTTTTATCTACTCTAATATTTTTATTGATGAGGGTGTTTTGACTTTGATAAATTAATCTAACAAAAGTAATTAAGAGTAATCAATGAATAGAAAGCTTCATTTCTTCAGTTCAGTATCACCTTATCACAATTATGGAAAAGTCAAGTTTAACAATATTGATCCTTTAATGAGATTAATAACCCTAGATAACCGTAATCGCTAATTATCCGAAATTCTCCTTATGTGTAAATCTAATGTGACAATCGCCTCAAGAGACCCTAACTATCATATAACCTAGAACTATCAGTCTAGATTTAATATAATAGTAGCATGAAGAATTAGAGAATTAGGTTATTCCAAGCAACAATTACACAATCAGGAATTATTTAACTTGCCTTCTAATAATCTTAATAATACCCAAAAGCTTGTCCACAATCAAGTACTATTAATTACTACCATTGATCAGATATAACATTGTTTGCTTAATACTATATCTTAATCTAGCAGATGATATTAATCAAATTAATTTATTGGCCAAATCAAATCAAAAGATTAAATAACATGTAATCAGTTAAAACAGATTATCAGAATAAATCTCATGCAAGAAGGAATAAATATATAAAACCTGATTAAACCATTAATTATGAAAAAGGTTCAACATCCCTTCAAATTGAAAGTAAGAGTTTAGCCTGACATGCCTTCAATCTCCTCCAATTAGGGTTACAATTGTAGTTGTCAAGATGATCTAAATATTTGACTAATAATATCTATTTATAGTCCTAAGGAATTATCCTAAGTCTCCTAAAAATAAAAATTCAATTTGGAGTAGAAATCCTCAAAATTCCCGAAAGTTAACGCCAAGTCAACGCGGATCAACTCTGGTCAACGCCGACCAACCTCGCCGGGGCGCGTAATTATGCCTAGCTTTTCTCGCCGGGGCGAACTCCCGCCGGGGTGAGGATTTTATACTAGATTTCTCGCCGGGGCAAGAAACTTCAGAGAAGTCTAGGCCGGGGCGATGCGCTGGGGCGAAGATGGGCAGTGGCTTCCTCGCTGGGGCGAGAAACATCAAGCCAAAAAGCTCGCCGGGGCGAGAATGCCAGTTTTCGGATTTTTCGTCTTTTCCTCGTTTTAGCTCCGATTTTCCATCTTTCTTCACTTTTGACTCCGAATCCTCCTAAAATCAATAAACAATCTAATAAGTGTATATACACAATAAAACATGCAATAAACTAAATATATAGGAATGAAAATAAATGAATATTATGCACTTATCATATCCCAACTAAATTCACACTTTGTACAATAAACTTATTTCACATTAATATAATCAAAGTAACACATTTAATTAAATTAATCTACAACAATTTCATCAAATATTTATTTAACTCAATAAATAAATCAACACAAATATTTATTTAATTCAATAAATATTTAAAGATCAAATATAAAAATCTCGTTCATTACATAAAACATAAGTACTATGCAATTTATCAAACATATTATCTAAGTAAAGAAAATAGCAACGATACTTATTTACCAATTTAAAATCGACAAACATGCTCGATGTTTTTTCCTTCTCAAGTACTATGATCTCACGAATGACACATGCACTCATGATTTCATCCATGATACCTCTCTCTATCAACTATCCATCCTGCCTTGGTGACTCATTCGTCTCGTCAAGAACAACATAAGATGACGGGTATGGAATGATAGTACTGGGTATGTATTCACTCACTTGTATAAGAGACACAACAGAACTAGACAAAAACAGAGTTAATCTGGTTAGTATTCAAAACCGTCGTCTTGTTTGAATGTACAGTCATTGACTTTTCAAAATACAACTCTCGTTCGCTTTCACTCTTTTTTTTATAGTCACTCATTTTTCTCTCTTTTTCTTTTTGCTCATTCTCTCGTTTATTTTCAATCTCTCGTTTCTTTTCACACTCAATTTTGTTTTCATTTTCTTTTTCGCTCGCAATCTCTTGTTCACTTTCTTCTTGTCGTTTACTTTCACATGTATTCTTCCTTTTGCTTATGGACTTCTTCTCGAACACTAGAATCCAACAATTCTCCTTGGACTGCATATTCCTTTTCATCTTCGTCCTCCTTCGGCTGATCCTGCTCCTTTTGCATCTGTCGAGCGTTTTGTCGCTACATCAATCAATTTTCCCATATCTCACAAAATGAACCCATGACTTCTTATTTTTTCTCCTGAGAACATAATGGTTCCCTATACACCCTAGGAGTTTCTCGTGACTGCCTCCGATACGAACCTCCATGTCCATGAACCTTCATATCATCCCAAGTTGATTGCCTTGAAGGTTGATCGACATATCTTGGAGTTGCATACTCATTCCTCCTATTAAGTTGTAATGGAACAAATCGCTTCCTTATTACGATTTTCAATTCTTCCCAAGTCTCGATCGGACGCTCTCTATAACTTTTCCTTCTATGCTTTAACTGAAACCACCATGTAATTGCATGATCGAAAAACTCTTGAATCACTAGTTTAAACTTCCTCTGGTCAAACTCTCGCTCTATCCTGTTCTCCCATCTCAAATATACATCTGGATCAATCCTGCCTTGGAAAGAATCCCTTCGAGACCTATAAGTACTTTCACCATTATATCCATACATATTTACTGTAAAACAGAGGTTAGTAGATTAAAAAATTTCTCACACACTCCCTTACGTGTTTCGCTCAATAATGTATCGCACAATTATGAAAAATGCTCATGTATCGCTCAATTAGGCTTTTACCCTCAAATAAGCTCACACTCTTGCATTTTACCTCTCTAATATTCTCTTTAATTGGTTCTTTTTGAATTCACCAAACAATATCACAGTTTACTATTCAATTCAAAAAAATAACTTATCACAAAATAAAATATAGAAGGTATGACGCATGATAACCAATAAAATTCACAATCCCCAAACTATGCGTTTCTCGAATGAAGTCTTCAATAATCAGAAAACTTATAAAACCCAGGCAATTGAAACAACTAATGATTTTTTTTTTTACTAACTCACGAATTTTCCTTCTTTTTTTTCAATACATATAATCAGCAAAAAATTAAAGATAAGTAACTAGTTAGAAAATGTAGCTTTGATACCAAATGATAGACTCCACGACATGATTGCGTGAGGTGGTTGTCGCCTGGATCGTTTTCAACAAGTTATGAAGGTGGAACGCTCACAACTCCTCAACCCTTTGCCTATACTGAGACAAGAACCTTGGTACAATTGCTCTACGCTAGGAAACTTGCGTTGAATGGAACACCAATGACACCTTGACCCAATGTCTATAAAGAGACAAGAACCAAAAGTACAATCGACGATTGATGCATGATAGAAAAGACGCCACACACAACTATGACTTGTTATATGATAAGTCAAATTGAATCTCAAGAAAACTAAGAACTAGTCTAGGAATTCTTAAAGAGCCAAAAGATGAGAAGAAACTCACAATAATTTCATTAATGAAAAGTATGTTAAGCTGTTACATAACCCAAGTATTCTATTTATACTAATAACAATAAAACCCTAATTCCTATAAGGAATTGAACTACTAAATAGAAACCAAATCATAATCAAATCCTAATTAACAAGATTTCTAATTACATTAGAATAGAAAAGATATGACATTCCTAAAATCTTGAAAGAAATCTGGAAAAACGCATCGTCAAAATCCGTGCCCCCGCTCCAACGCCTGCAGTGCTCAAAAACAAAGAAACCAGCGCTGATCACGCTTAACTCCAGAGGCCCTGGTGCTGGCAGCGCTCAATCCAGTAGAAACCATCACCGACCGTGCTCAAGTCTGAAATAACCGAATCGTTTCGTCCTTTTAAGCCCCGAACGTAATTCTTTGCTCCTATCTTGCTTCTTCCATTAAACTTGAACCAAATTAATGAAGTTAAAATCATATCCCATATTGAATGTCTTGCCAAATAGCTTGAATCTTTTCCCTTAGTTCCGCGCAATGCAATCTTGTGATGTAATATGATGAATCGTAACCTCTTAGCCCTGCTTGAACATCCATAATATCTCGTGATCACTTGATGACTTGACTTGCGTTGATTTGGTCTTACTAAATAAATTTTATCTAGTAATCCCAAATCATATGATTGATCCTCCACTCATGGTTCACTTGAATTGATCTTCAATTTAAGCATCCTTGAATGGTTTTCAGCCCAATCACTCGCGATCATCTGACGAACCTCTTGAACTCGAGTTGAATGAATGGTGTTCGATGCGAGCCTGACTAGGATTGTATCAACAGTAGTACTCGTGCCCTGCTAATCTATCTAACATCTAGTCAATGAATGGTAAGGGGAAGTGATCCTTACGAGTTGCTTTATTGAGTTTTCTATAATCCATACACACCCTCTAGCTGGTCACTGTCCTCGTCGGTATCAGTTCATTGTTCTCATTCGCCACTACCGTCATACCACCCTTCTTTGGGACACACTGTACTGGGCTCATCCATGCACTGTCGGAGATGGGATAGATAATTCCAGTAGCAAGCCATTTCAAATTGTTAGTTTAGCCTCCGCTGTTGTTCGATTGTTGGTTTTACATCGTCTTCTAAGAGGATCTTATGCATACACAATGACGGACTTATCCCCTTGATGTCCGCGATGGTCCATCCAATTACAAATTTATATTTGCGAAGGACTCTCAACAACTTACTTTCTTACAATTCGTTAAGTGCATATGAAACAATAACAGTCAAAGTAGAAGAATTACCCAAATACGCATACCTGAGATGGTTAGGTAAAGGTTTCAGCTCTAATGTGGGAGGCTCCTCTAAAGATGATTTCATCCGCATTGTTGCTTTCTCTGCATAATCCAACAGCTCAAAAGAACTTTTGAATTTACTTACCATTGGCAATGCATCCAATAATTGTAAATACTCCAACAATTCTGGATCATCTGATTCTGTATCCCCCAGCAAAGTAGTTTCCAATGGATCAGAATTCAGCATCACTAACAGCTCATCATCCACTGCTTCTTTAATCACATCCACACGATAACACTCCTCTTCATCCTTGGGGAATTTCATGGCTTTATACACATTGAAAGTCACCTCTTGGTCTTGAACCCTCATTGTCAATTCCCCTTTTTGCACATCGATGAGTGTTCTCCCAGTAGCCAAAAATGGTCTCCCAAGTATGATCGGTATGTCTTTATCTTCTTCATAAATAATAATAAATAGTAATAATAATAATAAGACTCCTCTTATTAATTTATATTTAATATTTTTAAAATATTAAATAATAAATATTAAACTATTTAATTTATTCTATCTCCATAGATTAAATTAAATACACTTAACTTATTATTACGATTATGCCATTTCCTTCTTAAATAAATATTTTTCTTTTGTGGTGTGACCCTTTAGGTTCTCTATATTAAACCGGTTTTCGACGCCGGGAAAATCGCTTCTATGCTAATTATTACCCTTTCCAATTTTAGTCTTTTTATTAAATGATTTTTTGGAAAAGGTCGGCACAAATGTCGACGGGGTTTTTAAAAATCGTTTTTTATGATGAGCCAATTGACCAGAGTTGCCAGTTGGTATATTTGAAATGGATGTACCAACTCATCCGAGCTTCGTTTTCGTAAATCGCTGGCTCATATGTGACTCCGAATTAATTGGCCTGCAAACCGAGATTCATAGAGTTCGGGGGCTTGCTTAAGCGAGGGAAAGGTGTTAGACACCCCACGACTTCCGTGAAACACGGTACCGCAATCTCGATGCTTTTCCTATCCTTTAATTCTTAAAATGTGTGTGTGCGCACGTGTGTGCCTATGTGAATGTTGTGGTGAGTTTGCATGAAAAAACCATTTGGTTTTTTATGAAAAGTCGTGTTTTAATTTGAGAATACTTTAGAATGTCTTTCCGCCTATACGAGAAAGCTTTATATTTTTTTTGTGAGAAAGGTTTGATTTTAATTGTCAAAAGCTATGAGATTTTCATTAGGAGTCGTTTTGGCAAAACAATAGTTTTTTAAACCTTCGTCAAAATAGGAATCGAGACCTATACGTTGCTTTCGTAAATAAAATAACGGGCAACTTCTAGGATCTCTTTAACCCTATGCACAAAGATTTAATAAAACCTTATCTATTTCTATAAAACCATTTTTGTGATGTTTGAAAACGATTTTTTCTTTAGCCTTCTCGTTTAAATAGGAATTGACATTCATTAGCATTTCCAATTTTAAGCCTCGTGGTGCTAATAACATAATTTGATTGATTTTATGGAAATCTTCATCGTTTAGCTTTGAAATCAGTTTTTGTGTCGTAAATCTAATGAAGCATTAAAACGCGTGGGGGTATTCATGGGCATGTGAGCCATCAAAATAACCCCCAAACGCCCATAATCACATATTTCACTATTACGGGGCCTTAAACCCGATTTTCAACTTGATATCTTTTTAAGGCCCGACAATTATATATTTACAATAAAGGGTACATCGGCTCTACATACATACACCCAAAAATGTCCATCATCGGATTTGGACCACGGAGTCGCGCTCCTAGGCTCACATCCAAAATTGCTACACACCCACAAAATGGATACTACAAAAATAAACAACACCGGGTTGCCTAACACACCACAATATCCTAAAATAGCAATCTAAATACACTACGCATAATACATTATCATAACGAGCTAAAAATCACCAAATGGATATCATCGAGCCATTAGGAAGAATTTTGTTCCGTTGGAACCCTCACTAATAGTCCTTAATCCATGGATCCTCAATAATATACAAGAAAAACTACATTTAATATAACCCGAATGACAAAAAGTTTAACAAAATGATATAACAAAAATGCTATAAAAAAGGGCTTTTCACCTTGCAAATGACACCACGATGCGTATAAACTCGTATATTAAATAGAGTAGAAAGTGTACGTGATACAATCTAACAAAAGGGGTATAAATCCTCACTTTTTCTCACTTTTCTCTCCTGTCCCGCCGCTGCTTGCTGCTGCTTTCTTTCTTCTTTTTTTCTTACTCCTCTCCCTGGATGAAAAATGAAGAACTGCATTGATAAAGGCTGCCAAAGGCAGCCGCATATTGATCCACGGCTTGGTCGTAGATTGATCTGCGGCTAGCCTCGGTTCCCCCGCGCCGCGCTCGATTTCCGTGTCATCAGTCGTCCCATCATTGGCCGTGGATTGATCTGCGGCTGGCTGAGTTGATTTTCTCAATTTTCGTACTGCACCTTGATTCTCGTGTCGTACTGTTGGTTTTCGCTGAAAGGCTTGTATTTTGCAGTTCGGGAACCGCTGGGAAACGTGCCATATTATTCAGAAATGCTCGTTTCGAATGGCTGCGACATGACACAGGATTCGTATTTGGAGCTTGGTTTCCAGGGGCGCTGCCCCCGACCCTCACTAGATCACCGGCGAGCAGGTAAGCGTAGTGGCCATTAGTCGATTCCTGATATCCGCTCATTGTCGTGTCGGCTTTGATCGCAAGTCGTTGTGGTGGCTTTGAGTGTTCGTACTTATGTCCACCTTTCGTTCTCGTAGGCTGGGTTAATTGACGATTTTGCCCTCCTGTCAGGGTTAGTATACGAAGTGCAAAATTTGGGTGTCTACACCGGTTATGAATAAATCAATTAGAACAATTCTAATCTTAGTTAAATAAATAAATTAAACTATTTAATTTATTTAATTAAATAATATTTATTCTAGAATAAGGGTAAGCCCCTTTAGCGATCAATGACTTTCTAGATAATATAAATTTCAACATTAATCACAAAAGAACCTTTCAGTGAATAGTTACCGTATAATTCAATCTTTCTACCATACAATGTCCCAATTAAATATAAGACATGGAATTACTGTCAAATCTTATTTTATTTAATTATATCCATTTCGATTCTCAAATGCCCAAGTCTCAATAATGCAAATTAGAAACTCCTTGCTAATTTCATTATGCCTTGGCCAAGGATTACTGAGTTGTTATTTATCAAATTGCATATGACATTCTCATCTTTTACTAGATGTGGTAGATTCTTTGTTGATCATTTATTTATCTCCAAGTACAACTTATTATACCCAAACATATCCTTTGATATGCCCTAAAGGTCTTAAGGGACATGTCAAAGTATACCTCATCACACACAAGATACTATGATGATCTCAAGTCCAAGGATCACTTGTACTACTATCACTAGAGGAATTCCTATTGACAAGCGAGTAACACTGAAAGTAGTATGCACACAAGCCAATCATATTTGATATGATGTAGTATATACTTTGTAATCTTAATCATTTATTAATAAAAGAATTGATTTTCTTAAAAGACATTTTATATTATCTACATAGTGTTGTTATATTAAATGTGATAAACCCATAGTTTTGAGCAATGCTTTTAGAATCATGATGGTGATCATGCTAATGAGATCTAAATTCAAGATAGCTCACAAACTAAAATCGTTCCTAATCGTTGGATTACTAAATAGGGGATTAGTGAATCCGGATAGATTAGTACATACGTTGCTTGCTCTTAAGAAGAGGATGATTGATCTCATAATCATTTGTGTGGAGACATTAAAGCAAGTATGTAGGTACTTATTGGAGAATAAGTTCACGGAACGTGGCTCGCTAAGGAATACCTAATGGAGTTTTACTCGCCTGTCAATAGGAATTCTTATAGTGATAGTAGTACAAGTGATCCTTGGACTTGAGATCATCATAGTATCTTGTATATGATGAGTTATACTTTGACATGTCCCTTAAGTTGCACATGAAGATAGGTGAATGATCAACAAAGAATCTACCACGTCTAGTAAAAAGATGTGAATGTCCTATGTAATTCGATAAATGACAACTCAGTAGTCCTTGGCCAAGGAAAAATGAAATTAGAAATTATGAAATTAGAAAGGAATTTCTAATTTGCATTATTTAGAGTTGTGCATTTGGGAATCGAAATACATATAATTAAATAAAATAAGACTTGACAGTAAATCTATGTCTTATATTTAATTGGGACATTGTATGGTAGAAGGATTGAATTGTACGGTAACTATTCACTGAAAGGTTCTTTTGTGATTAATGTTGAAATCTATATTATCTAGAAAGTCATTGATCGATAAGGGGGCTTACCCTTATTGTAGAATAAATATTATTTATTTAAATGAATTAAATAGTTTAATTTATTTATTAAATAAAATTAAAATTGTTCTAATTGATTTATTCACAACCGGTTTAATATAGAGAACCTAAAGGGTCACACCGCAAAAGGAAAATATTTATTTAAGAAGTAAATGGCATAATTATAATAATAAGTTAAGTGTATTTAATTTAATCTATGGGGATAGAATAAATTAAATAGCTTAATATTTATTATTTACTATTTTAGAAATATTAAATATAAATTAATAAGAGGAGTCTTATTATTATTATATATTACTATTACTATTATTTAATTCGTAATAGGGATTGGGAATTAATTAATAGAAGTACTCTCACATGAATTCCTAATTGGATTAGGAGCATAATTAATTAAAGGAGTTTAATTATAATAGAAACCCTAATCCTAAATAGTTTAGGGAAGGGTTTTTCCTACATCTATAAATAAGAGGAGTTTTATCATAGATTAGGGTTACACACTCTTGCTTTAGATTGTAGAGAATACTTGTAATTTCTATAGAGATAGAAACTAGGGTTTTGCCAACACCCAACTTCTTGAATAACTATTCTTCCTTGGTGGATCACCTCTAGAGGCCAAACACTTGGGTGGCTAACGTTGATCAAACAAAGGAATTTAGTCAGTGGAATTCAAGGAGAACACGAAGGAATTGGAGGTGAACTTGTACCCGAGGAAGCACAGTTCTACGAGGGTATAATTTCTTAATCTCTATCTCTTTCGTTTATATCGTTAATTGAGCACATAGATTGATCTTGGTGATGGTTTGTATAAAATTTTAAAATCCGATTTTATCACGCTTCCGCTTTATATATATGTAATTTGATTGCATGTTCGCGTTATATACAAACCTAAACAGTGGTATCAGAGCCTAATCTTATGCTAATTATCGATTTTGATGATTCCATGTGTGTATGGTATGCGATTGGATCGAAATTTTTGGGCAGAATCCAGTTTTTCTGAATCTGCTACGCGGCGCAGCTGCGCCGGCTCCAGTTCATTCCAAAGCGCAGCTGCGCCCCAACCCAAAAAATCGTTTCTGGAGTTCGGCGCAGCTGTGCCGTGTCCCAGTTTATTCTGGGCGCAGCTGCGCCGGACAGCAGAATCCGAAAAATAATTTTTTCCTTCAATTAAAATAAATAGTTTGTTTAATTGATATAAGTTTAAAATAAAGATGTTTATTTTATCTGGAATAGGATTTCAGATTGCTAAAATTAAAAGAGTTTAATTTGAATTTGGTTTTTGATTAAAATAAAAGAGTTTATTTTGTTTCAAAACTAAATATTAGCAAAACTTTTGCCCATTAATTGATATCAATGCATATATGGAATGATTTTATTATTCATGAGATGAATGTTATTTATTGATACATATAGAGATATGTATGATAATAAATAGGGATTGATTATGGACTATTGACCAATGTGTGATTGGATTTATTTTAGAGGATGCTTGAATGTATGGGTTTTTATAAATGGGGTCTGCGTACCTCGTCTTCTCTAATTTTTCTTAACGTAAATTCTATCTCCCTCCTATGTACTTCCCCTTGACTGCTGATCAAGGTTTCTATTTATTGTAAATAGTTTTTGTAATAGGACTAGTTAGAATTAATTTCGAAGAATTGGAGACAAAGGAGCAAGGAGTGCTTGAAGACCCGTTTGTAATAGAGCCCGAGTTTAAATGTAATAGTTATATTTAAATTTAATTCTTGCACCCTAGGTTTGACCTTTTTGGTTCACTTGGTGGCTCTAGTGAACCAAACTAGAATAAAAGTCCATAATCAATCCGGGTAGAATATAGTATTCTATATGTGCATGCTTACTATATATATATATATTATATTATCCAACATGCTTCGCATGTAAAATAATATAACGCATATTTTATATATATATGTGCATGCGCGCTAAACAAGATGAGACTAATAATAATAAACAGCTCAAAGAAATCATATTAAGTCCTAAGCGTTCAAAGATATTTGGAATATTGAATGTCGCCTTCTAGCATGGTAAAGCAATAGAGTATTAAATGTTTAATATGAGTTTGTTGTGTCACCACAAGGTAAGTATTAAATATTTAAGATGTTGCTTTATCACATTTGATGCTTATAAATAGACTGAACGATGTTGTTTTGTTGTGTCACGACAAGGATAGTGTTTTTCTTTCGAATATATGGAAGTGCTAGGATGGACTTAACTTGGATAATTTTGATTCGGATGTGTCACCACTTGATCAAAATAATCTAAGAGGCAAAATACAAGGAGTTACATAGAGATGTAATTGACAATTGTTGTCTACCTATTTATTTATATATCGTTTGTTGTGTCACCACAAGGCTATATACATTTGAAATGGGATCCTTAGTCTCACTAACAAATCTTTAATTAGAATTGCCGAACTATATATATTGAGGGTAATATAGTTTGATAAAAAGTGGGAGATACCAATTTAAATAAAGACGTAATTTATTTTGGTAATTAATTAAATGAATGTATGCTAAAATGTTGTCTATTTCACATGTAGAATTTAAAAATGTCAAACACACTATCACTGCGTAATATACTTGATCCTAACAAACTGATCGGACCGAATTACACGGACTGGTTAAGGAATCTGAGAATTGTTCTCACTGCTGAAAAGATTTCTTATGTCCTAAATTCGCCAGTCCCTGCAAATGTTGCAGAAACAGCCTCTGAGGAAGAGATTACTAATTTCAGAAAGTGGCAAGATGATGCAATCCTGGCTCAATGCATCATGCTCGCATCCATGAGTAACGAGCTTCAGCGTCAGCATGAAACTATGGATGCTCCTACTATATTGCTGCACCTCAAAGAGTTGTATGGTGAGCAAAGTAAGACTGCTAGATATCAAATATCTAAGGAGCTCTTCCGATCTCGTATGATCGAGGGCACTGCTGTTGCGATTCATGTCCTTAAGATGATCAATCTAATTGAACAACTTGGACAACTAGGGTTCGTGATGGATGGGGAGTTAAGTCAAGATTTGATCTTGCAGTCACTCCCGGACACCTTCTCACAATTTGTTGTGAATTTTCACATGAATAAGTTGGACGTCAGCTTGCCTGAGTTACTTAACATGCTGAAAAGTGCTGAAGGTCACTTCTCATCCAACAAGAGCCAAGTCTTACTAGTGGATGATTCTTCCAAGAAAAGGAAGAGGCCCAATGTATCTTCTGAAAAGAAGAAAAACAAGAAGGCTAAGGGTATGGCGAAGAGAAAGGATAAAAAGAAACCTGATCCAGATAGCAAAGGAATTTGCTACCATTGCAATAAGTCGGGACACTGGAAGAGGAACTGCAAGGAGTATCTTGTGGACCAAAAGAAGCTTGGAGAAGCTTCGACTTCCGATCTAGGTTTGTTCATGATTGAAATTATTTTTTCTGAAAGTCAAAATTCTACTTGGGTATTGGATACCGGCTGTAGTTTCACATATGTAATAATGTACAGGGACTAAGTAGAAGTAGAAACCTGAACAAGGATGAAGTCGTCCTACGAGTGGAAAATGGAGCAAAGGTTACTGCATTAGCTTTAGGGACTTATTATTTAGCACTGCCTTCGGGCAAGTTCATTAGTTTAAATAATTGTTATTATGTTCCGACACTCATTAGAAACATTATTTCAATTTATGTATTAGATATGGATGGTTTTGATATTATAATAAAGAACAACAAATGTTCTATTTATAATAAAAATGTTTTATATGGTGTTGGGAACCTACTGAATGGACTTTACATACTTGACTTGCATGAAAATATACTTCAAATTGAACAAACTAAGAAAAAAAAAGAGATGATGTTAATTATACCTTTATGTAGCACTGTAGACTCGGTCATATCAATGAAACAAGATTATCCAAGTTGCATAAAGATGGGCTTTTAGAGCTATCTGATTACGAATCATATCCAACTTGTGAATCTTATCTCATTGGAAAGATGACTAAATCTCCTTTTAGTGGAAAAGGAGAAAAAGTTACAGAGTTGTTAGCGTTGGTACACACAGACGTATGTGGACCTATGACAACGACTGCACGAGAAGGGTATTCTTATTTTATTACTTTCACTGATGATCATTCTAGATTTGGATATGTGTATTTAATGAAATACAAATCTGAATCGTTTGAAAAATTCAAAGAATTCAGAAGTGAAGTAGAGAAGCAAACTGGTAAGAGTATTAAGATTCTTCGATCGGATCGAGGAGGGGAATACTTGACCAGTGAGTTTCTCAATTGTCTCAAAGAAAATGGTATAAACTCACAATGGACTCCACCAGGAACGCCACAGTTGAATGGTGTATCTGAAAGGAGAAATCGAACATTGTTGGACATGGTTCGTTCTATGATGAGTTTTACCGACCTTACAGTGTCTTTTTGGGGTTATGCCCTAGAATCGGCTGCATACCTACTTAACAAGGTACCTACCAAATCCGTCCCAAAGACTCCATATGAGATATGGACAGGGAGAAAACCAAATCTTAAGCATGTTAAGATTTGGGGTTGTCCAGCTTATGTCAAAAGGTTTGAGCATGATAAGCTGAAGACTAGATCCGACAAATGTAGATTTGTGGGATACCCTAAAGAAACATCAGGGTATTATTTCTATCATCCTACTGATCAAAAGGTGTTTGTTGCGAAACACGCTGCCTTTTTGGAAAAGGAGTTTATCCTTGAAGGGGTCAATGGGAGTAAGATATATCTTGAAGAAGTTCAAGAACCACAAAATACTATGGATCAAAGTCAGGTACCTGACCAAGTACAAGAACCCACTGTACCACTACCTATTCGTAAATTTGGAAGAGTACCAAAGATACCTGATAGGTATGGATTCATCATAGAGGATGATGATGAGGTACGCATCATAGATGATGATGATCCATTGACTTATGAAGAGGCTATGAGTAGTGAAGACTCAAAGAAATGACTAGAAGCCATGAAATCTGAGATGGAATCCATGTATGAGAACCAAGTATGGACTTTGGTTTCACCACCTGAGGGCATTAAGCCTATTGGGTGTAAATGGGTCTTTAAGAGAAAGACTGGAGCAGATGGCAAGGTAGAGACCTATAAGGCCCAACTGGTTGCAAAAGGTTTCAAACAAAGACAAGGAGTTGGCTATGATGAAACCTTCTCACCAGTAGCTATGCTCAAGTCCATTCGGATTTTGCTTGCAATTGCAGCTTATTATGACTACGATATTTGGCAAATGGACGTGAAAACGGCCTTCCTCAATGGAAAGCTTGAGGAAAATGTATATATGATACAGCCAGAAGGTTTTGTTTCAACGGTTGGAATAAACCAAGTCTGTAAGCTACAACGATCCATTTATGGATTGAAGCAAGCTTCTCAAAGATGGAACATCCGTTTTGATGAGATAATCAAAAGGTTTGATTTTATCAAAAATGAGGATGAACCATGTGTGTACAAAAAGGTTAGTGGGAGCGCTGTTTCGTTCCTTGTATTATATGTTGATGATATATTACTGATAGGGAATGATGTTCCTATGCTACAGTTGATCAAAATTTGGTTATCTAATCACTTCTCCATGAATAACTTATGTGAGGCATCCTATATTTTGGGGATAAAGATCTATAGAGATAGATCTAAAAGGATGCTGGGCTTGACCCAAGGAAAGTACATTGAATCGATGCTAAAGAAGTTTAGCATGGAAGATTCCAAGAGAGGTCTCATGCCGATGAGCCATGGAATACATCTCTCTAAGAAACAGGCCCCAAAGACACCTGAGGAGAGAGACCGAATGAGTAAGATTCCTTATGCTTCCGCAATAGGATCTATCATGTACGGTATGATATGTACTAGACCAGATGTCGCTCATGCACTTAGTGTAATGAGCAGATATCAGTCGAATCCAGGAGAAGAGCACTGGAAGTCGGTGAAAAACATCCTAAAGTACTTGAAAAGAACTAAGGATGTATTTCTTGTCTACGATGGGTCTGAATTGAAACTAGAGGGCTAAACAGACTCAAGTTTTCAAATGGACCAAGATGACAGTAAATCCGTTTCAGGGTATGTGTTTACCTTAAACGGTGGCGCAGTGAGTTGGAAGAGTTCCAAGCAGCAAACAGTTGCTGATTCAGTGACAGAGGCAGAGTACATAGCTGCAAGTGAAGCTGCAAAGGAAGCTGTTTGGATGACGAAGTTCATAACTGAACTTGGAGTGGTTCCTAACATTAGAGGAGCAGTACCTTTATTCTGTGACAACAACGGAGCTGTTGCGCAGGCTAAGGAACCCATGTCTCATCAGAAATCCAAACACGTGTTGCGGCAGTTTCATTTGATTAGAGAGATCATTGAAAGAGGAGATGTCACCCTGGAGCATGTGGACCCTCAAGACAACATTGCAGATCCATTTACTAAAGCTTTAACTCAACAGCAGTTTGATCGTCACTTAGAGAAGATGGGTATTAGATACCAAGGCGATTGGCTTTAGTGCAAGTGGGAGATTGAAAGTAGTATGCACACAAGCCAATCATATTTGATATGATGTAGCATATACTTTGTAATCTTAATCATTTATTAATAAAATAATTGATTTTCTTAAAAGGCATTTTATATTATCTACATATTGATGTTATACTAAATGTGATAAATCAATAGTTTTGAGCAATGCTTTTAGAATCATGATGGTGATCATGCTAATGAGATCTAAATTCAAGATAGCTCACGAACTAAAATCGTTCCTAATCGTTGGATTACTAAATAGGGGATTAGTGAATCCGGATAGATTAGTACATACGTTGCTTGCTCTTAAGAAGAGGATGATTGATCTCATAATTATTTGTGTGGAGACACTAAAGGAAGTATGTAGGTGCTTATTGGAGAATAAGTTCACTGAACGTGGCTCGCTAAGGAATACCTAATGGAGTTTTACTCGCCTGTCAATAGGAATTCCTATAATGATAGTAGTACAAGTGATCCTTAGACTTGAGATCATCATAGTATCTTGTGTATGATGAGTTATAGTTTGACATGTCCCTTAAGACCTTTAGGGTATATCAAAGGGTATGATTGGGTATAATAAGTTTCACATGGAGATAGGTGAATGATCAACAAAGAATCTACCACGTCTAGTAAAAGATGTGAATGTCCTATGTGATTCGATAAATGACAACTCAGTAGTCCTTGGGCAAGGCAGAATGAAATTAGAAAGGAGTTTCTAATTTGCATTATTTAGAATTGTGCGTTTGGGAATCGAAATACATATAATTAAATAAAATAAGACTTAATAGTAAATCTATGTCTTATATTTAATTGAGATATTGTATGGTAGAAGGATTGAATTGTACGGTAACTATTCACTGAAAGGTTCTTTTGTGATTAATGTTGAAATTTATATTATCTGGAAAGTCGTTGATCACTAAGGGGGCTTACCCTTATTGTAGAATAAATATTATTTATTTAAATGAATTAAATAGTTTAATTTATTTATTTAAATAAAATTAGAATTGTTCTAATTGATTTATTCACAACCGGTTTAATATGGAGAACCTAAAGGGTCACACCGCAAAAGAAAAATATTTATTTAAGAAGTAAATGGCATAATTATAATAATAAGTTAAGTGTATTTAATTTAATCTATGGGGATAGAATAAATTAAATAGCTTAATATTTATTATTTAATATTTGGGAAATATTAAATATAAATTAATAAGAGGAGTCTTATTATTATTATTATTATTACTATTATTTAATTCCTAATATATATTGGGAATTAATTAATAGAAGTACTCTCACATGAATTCCTAATTAAATTTGGAGCATAATTAATTAAAGGAGTTTAATTATAATAGAAACCCTAATCCTAAATAGTTTAGGGAAGGGTTTTTCCTACATCTATAAATAAGAGGAGTCTTATCATAGATTAGGGTTACACACTCTTGCTTTAGATTGTGAAGAGTACTTGCAATTTCTATAAAAATAGAAACTAGGATTTTGCCAACACCCAACTTCTTGAATAACTATTCTTCCTTGGTGGATCACCTCTAGAGGCCAAACACTTGGGTGGCTAACGTTGATCAAGCAAAGGAATTTAGTCGGTGAAATTCAAGGAGAACGGGAAGGAATTGGAGGTGAACTTGTACCCGAGGAAGCACGGTTCTACGAGGGTATAATTTCTTAATCTCTATCTCTTTCGTTTATATCGTTAATTGAGCACATAGATTGATCTTGGTGATGGTTTGTATAAAATTTTAAAATCCGATTTTATCGCGCTTCCGCTTTATATATATGTAATTTGATTCGCGTTATATACAAACCTAACAAAAACTCCATTAAGTATTCCTTCAGCGAGTCACATTTAGTGAACTTATTCTCCAATAAGCACCTACATACTTGCTTTAGTGTCTCTACACAAATGATTATGAGATTAATCATCCTCTTCCTAAGAGAAAGCAACGTATGTACTAATATATCCGGATTCACTAATCCCCTTTTAGTAATCCAATGATCAGGAACGATTTTAGTTTTAAGCTTTCTAAAAAATTAGACCTCATTAGCATGCTCATCATCATGATTCTAAAAGCATTACTTAAAACTATGGGTTTATCACATATTAAATAACAGCACCATGTATAAAGTAAAATGCCTTTAGTAAGTCAATTCTTTTATTAATAAATGAATAAGATTATAAAGCATATACTACATCATATCAAATATGATTGGCTTGTGTGCATTCTTCTTTTAATCTTCCACTTGCACTAAAGCCAATCGCCATGGTATCTAATACCTATCTTCTCTAAATGACGATCAAACTGCTGTTGGGTTAAAGCTTTAGTAAATGGATCTGTAATGTTGTCTTGAGAGTCCACACGCTCCAGGGTGACGTCTCCTCTTGCAATGATCTCTCTAATCAAATGAAACTGTCGCAACATGTGTTTAAATTTCTAATGAGACATGGGTTCCTTAGCTTGTGCAACAGCCCCAATGTTATCACAGAATAAAGGTACGACTCCTTTAATGCTAGGAACCACTCCAAGTTCAGTTATGAACTTCTTCATCCAAACAGCTTCCTTTGTAGCTTCACTTGCAGCTATGTACTCTGCCTCTATCACTGAATCAATAACTATTTGCTGCTTGGAACTTTTTTAACTCACCATGCCACCATTTAAGGTAAACACATACCCTGAAACGGATTTACTGTCATCTTGATCTGTTTGAAAATTTGAGTCTATATAGCCCTCTAGTTTCAATTCAAACTCACCGTAGACAAGAAATACATTTTTAGTTCTCCTTAAGTACTTTACGATGTTTTTCACTGCCTTCCAGTGTTCTTCTCCTGGATTCGACTAATATCTGCTTGTTACTCTAAGTGCATGAGCACCATCCAGTCTAGTACATATCATACCGTACATGATAGATCCTATTGTCGAAGGATAAGGAATCTTACTCATACGATATCTCTCCTCATGTGTTTTTGGGGCATGTTTCTTGGAAAGATGTATTCCATGGCTCATCGATATGGGACCTCTCTTGGAATCTTCTATGCTAAACTTCTTTAGCATTAAGTCAATGTACTTTCCTTGGGACAAGCCAAACATCCTTTTAGATCTATCTCTATAGCTCTTTATCCCCAAAATATAGGATGTCTCACCCAAGTCCTTCATGGAGAAGGGTTTAGATAACCAAATTTTGATCGACTGTAGCATAGGAACATCATTCCCTATCAGTAATATATCATCAACATATAATACAAGGAATGAAACAGCACTCCCACTAACCTTCTTGTACACATAAGGTTCATCCTCATTTTTGATAAAATTAAACTTTTTGATTATCTCATCAAAACGGATGTTCCACCTTCGAGAAGCTTGCTTCAATCCATAAATGGATCGTTGTAGCTTACAGATTTGATTTGTTCCAACCGTTGAAACAAAACCCTCTGGTTGTATCATAAATACATTTTCCTCAAGTTCTCTATTGAGGAAGGCCATTTTACGTCCATTTGCCAGATTTTGTAGTCATAATAAGCTGCAAATGTAAGCAAAATCTGAATGGACTTGAGCATAGCTACTGGTGCGAAGGTTTAATCATAGTCAACACCTTGTCTTTGTTTGAAACCTTTTGCAACCAATCGGGTCTTATAGGTCTACACCTTGTCGTCTGCTCTAGTCTTTCTCTTAAAGACCCATATACACCCTTTAGGCTTTATGCCTACCGAAGGGTTAACCAAAGTCTACACTTGGTTTTTCATATATGGTGTCCATTTTGGATTTTTATGGTCATCTGCCATTTCTCTAAGTGTCTACTGCTCATAGCCTCATCGTATATAACTGGATCATCATCCTCTATGATGCGTACCTCATCATTATCCTCTATGATGAATCTATACCTCCTAGGTATCTTCGGTACTTTTTTAGATTTATGATTCGGTTATGGTACAATAGGTCTATCTACAGGTTCCTCGGTTTGACTTATAGTGCTTTGTGGTTCTTGAACTCCTTCAAGATCTATTATCCTCTCACTAGCTCCTTCAATGATAAACATATTTATCCAAGAAGACAATATGTTTCGCAACAAACACCTTTTGATTAGTACGATTATAGAACTCTTATCCTAAACTTCCTTTGGATATCCCACAAATCTGCACTTGTCAGATTTTGTGCCAAACTTATCTTTTGAAACCTTTTCACATAAGTTGGACAACCCCTTATCTTAACATATTTAAGATTAAGAATTCTCCCTATCCATAACTCATATGGAGTCTTGGGCCGGATTTTGAGGTTACCTTATTTTGTAGATATGCAGCCGTTTCTAGGGCATAACCCTAGATGGATACTAGAATGTTGGTAAAAATCATCATGGACTCCACCATGTCCAACAAGGTACGATTTTTCCTTTTAGATACATCAATCAATTATTGTGTATCAGGAGGTGTCCATTATGAGAAAATATCATTTTGAGATGATCTAGAAACTCATTGTACAAGTATTCCTTTCTCGATCTGATCAAAGAATCTTAATACTTTATCAATTTATTTCACTTCTGAATTCTTTGAGCGTTTCAAATGATTCAAACTTGTATTTCATTAAATACACATATTCAACTCTTTGAATGATCATCTCCTTTTCTTTTTACTAGTTTGTTCAATTTGCAAAATTATTTTTTATGTAATTCAAGTATACAAAGTCTATCAAGTAATCTTTCAGTTTCAAACAAAACATTATCATTATAAATAGAACAACAATTATTCTTAAATATAATACCAGAACCTTTTTTGTCCAACAACAAAAGTAATAACATTTTTAAAGAGAACTAGAACATAATAACAATTTATTAACTTAATAGACTTGCCCGTAAGCAACGCTAAACTATAAGTGATGAGTGTGTTTTATACACACAAATTAGGTACTTTTAGACTTGATAATTTGTAAGTCTTTAGCTATTTCGTTTGGTTTTATGTGTTTTCATCTTATTGTTGTATAATGTAGGTTTGTATTACTTTTATATGTTTTTGTATGCTTTTATGTGTTTTTACTTTGTTTTGTATGAATTGAAATAAAGGCCCCTTGGATCGTTGCGTTTTTGGCTCGAATTTGGCATTCCAGCTGCTTGTTTCTCAATTTGACCCATGATACAATCCGAATCTCTCAAAACTCAAAGAACAAAATTTGTATATCTTTGTCTTAGATTTTAATAACATCCGGAATCATCCAATTTGAAGTTCGTATGAGAGAGTTATGGTCATTTTACCATCGGATTTTGCATGAATTTTACACAGCAGCTACTTCCAGGCCAATTTGATCCTTGCTCCGGCCATTATCTCGTCGAGCTCCAGTTACGAAAGTTGTAGAGCTACTACTTACCTATCCATAGTCTCCTTAATCGCCTTAATCCGAGTTCGAGCGAAGAAGTTATGGCTATTTTATCAATAGACGTCGAAACTGTCTCGCGGTACAGAGTTCCACCGCCGGGGCGGCAGTTTGTAGCACTATTTTGTAGCCGGGGCGGCGGATTTTAGGCCATTTTGGTCACCGGGGCGTTGGCGTCGCGCAGAAGGCAGCAGATTTTGGTCCAAAACTCGGGGGAAAGCTAGGTTTTCTCATTCTAACACTTCTAACCTCTCTTTAGCGGCTAGAAACAAGAAACCAACTAATTCTAACTCATTTTAACAACTTCTAACATCAAATCTAAAGAGAGAAAGCTACCAAATACATCAAATTAGAGGGCCAAAGTGCTAAAATCAAGCTATATCAAGCAAGGCCAAAGGACCAAAAACATCAAGAATTGCAAAATCAAGGAGGAGAAGCTAGTGTTCATCATTAACCCATTAAACATCATATGAAAATCTACAAAAGTGGTTTTATCTCTAGTTTACCTTCTATTTTGTAATCCAACATGATGTATAAATTGAATATGATGTTATTTGTAGTTACCATGAACTAAACTCTATTTTGGGATTATAATGGATCTTGTTGTGTAGTCTACTTTGCTATGCTTACTTGTTAGTCTTATTAGCTATTCATGGATTGTCTATTATGATTTGCGTTCAATTGCTTAATTGCCTAGCTAGCAATTACCATGATAATCCATATGAAATTGAGAAACGGATTATGGGTTTAGATCTAATCATAATAGCATGTGTTTGTATGTTCTACATGGCGTTGGAATGTATGATTTGTGCTTAGGATAGACATATACCGAAGCACCGCTTATAGTCATTTGAGAGCTTGAGCTTAAACCCTATTTATTTGTAAATCACATAGACATATAGTGGTTTAGGTAATGTGGGTGTTCGTGTTTATTCTATCATCTGTGGATTATATATGATATGGACTTGGTACATCGAAAGATGGCCTTGTCTCACTTTCGTGCTCTCGACTAACAATCTGTGATAATTAATTTGGTTTAACACGAAGTGTGTTGAGGTAGATGAATCAATTGGAGAAATTGTAATCTCATATCTTCATTAACTTTAAAGCTTTCTATTGTTCATTAATTAATGTTATCTTTATTAATCCAAACCACCAAAAAGACAGAAAACCATTAGTTTAGATAAAATTGAGTTGATAAATGGTTAGTACTTGGAAAAGATTAGCAATAATTCCTCGTGAGATCGATACTTTACTTACTCTTTATTACTTGTTGACCGCGTATACTTGCGCATAAAGTGTCGTTATATTAATCGGACAACAAGTTTTTGGCGCCGTTGCCGAAGAATTATTTTTCTAGTGTTTTTTTAATATTAATAACAATCAAATTGCTCTTAATTTAAACTTGTATATAAATTTGTTTTCACTTTGTTTTAACATTTTTTTGTTTTGATGCTTTACGAGGTGCACCATGGATGAATTTGCTTATAAATGGTCGTACATGAGTATGACTCAATAAAGGGAAACTGGGATTGATAGACTTAATGCATTTTCTACATTGTCAGCACAATTTGAGACACTTTCGAGGAAGGTTGATGCTTTAGTAGCACAAAATATTCAAAGTGTGGTGGTGATTTGTGATTATTATGCTGGAAACCATCCGAGTCACTAATGCACCGTCGGTTTGAAGTCGGTATGGTATGGTGGTGACATCTGCGATTACCCCAACAATTATGACTATTCCAATGATTATCATCATAGTTGGGAAAATCATTCGTATTTTTCATGGAGCCATAATAATCAAATTCAAACCTTTGCTCCAAGCCAATCATAAACTCTAGACTCTCAGGATCAAGCTCCTATTCAAGAAGAGAGGATGTCAAACTTTGAGGAACTTGTGTCCAAGATCATGGCTTCAGATGAGGAGATGTTAAAAAGTCAGGAAATGTCAATTCGAAATCTTGAGAACCAGTTGGGACAACTTATTATCGCCTTCAACGATAGCTATCCAGGTGAATGGCCCAATGACATGGTTCCTGAGATTGATGGGCAACCCACGCCAAATCTGCAACTGGATGAGCCATAAGATGTCAAAAGTGGGGAGACAAGTGGGAAGAAGCGGGAAAAGGAGGCCGAGGATCCAACTTTGAGTTCCAACAAAGATGAGATGATTGTATTAATACCCCAAGTGCCTTCTCTACCAAAGTTCCAGAATCCAGTCGGTTTTGCAGTCCCGTGCCCAATTAGTAATCATGTCTTAGGCAAGGCTCTATGTGACAATGGAGCTAATATAAATTTGAACCCATGGTGTGATGAATTAGGGGTCTAAGAGAAGAAAGCTGAAAATTCTTTTGTGTTTGAAGAGCTTTAATTCAACATTCCTTTCACAAACACAATAGAGCAAGCGCCTAGCTATGTGAATCTCTTAAATGAGATTGTTCCTAAAAGTGACAAGCCAGGTGAACCTGATACAATGACCCTTACTGAGGAGAAACCCTCAAATGTTACATGGCTATCCATGGATGGTGGGTTCCTCAATTATCGAAGGGGAATTGGATAAAAACAGGAAGTTAGTCAAGCCGAGGACTATAAACCAAGCACTTGATGGGAGGCAACCCATTATCTCTATTCGTATCCTTTATGTTTAGTTGTTATATTTCAATTTCGCAAGTTTCAAATTTTCAAGTTTCCAAGTTTTCAATGCATGTGTTTTTGTTAGTTTAGCTTGTAACTTTGATTTGCTATTTAGACCTATTCTTCGCTCAAATTGTCTAATGTATGCTCGGTATGTTGCATTGTATCAGGTTGGGTGTATTGAGAATGGCTATGGAATTGAATTGTGAAAAAAAATCAGTTTTTAGGATACAGGGGGTTGGCACCTGAGGAACAAAACTCCCGCCCCGGTGTCAAAACGCAATATAAAATTCTCGTCCCAGCGCCTCACAAGGCAGGATTTTCTCGCCCCGGCGAGCCAAAAAAAAATTATTTCTTCCCAAGTCGGAGTATTGTCATTCACAATTCCAAACTCATTTTTCCCCTCTCCCACATGGATTCATCTTAACCCACTGAGCATTCAAAAGGATTCATCTCCAAATTGAAGGTACTAAACAAACAACTTCTTTTGCGAACACAAAGCAAGAATTTCAGTCAGCGCACATCATGTAGTTGTCGACGCCGGGAAATGTCGCTCCTTTGGTGATTATTACCCTTTCCAATTTTAGCCTTTTGGTTTATATGATTTTTGGAAAAGGTTGACTTTGAGTGTCGACGGGGTTTTGAAAGATCGTTTCTGATGAGCCAATTTGACCAGAGTCGCCAGTTGGTATATTTGAAATGGATGTACCAACTCATCCGAGTTTTCGTTTTTTGTAAATCGCTGGCTCATATGTGACTCCGAATTAATTGGTCTGCAAATCGAGATTCATAGAGTTCAGGGGCTTGCTTAAGCGAGGGGAAGGTGTTAGGCACCCCCCGACTTCCGTGAAACACGGTTACCACAATCTTGATGCTTTTCCTATCATTTTAATTCTCAAAATGTGTGTGTGTGCGTGTGTGTGTGTGCCTATGTGAATGTGGTGGTGAGTTTGCATGAAGAAACCAATTGGGTTTTCGAAAAAGTCGTGTTTTTCTTTTGGGAATGCTTTAGAATATCCTTCGGTTTATACGAGAAAGCTTTATGAGAAAATGTTTGATTTTAATTGTCAAAACTATGAGATTGCATTAGGTGTTGTTTTGGCAAAACAAGAGTTTTCTAAATCTTTGTCAAAATAGGAATCGAGATCTATACGTTGCTTTCATAACTCAAATGATGGGCAACCACTAGGATCTCTTTAACCCTATGCACAAGGATTTAATAAAACGTTATTTATTTTTATAAAACCATTTTTTGTGATGTTTGAAAACGACTTCTTTCTATTGCCTTCTCGTTAAATAGAAATCGTCATTCATTAGCACCCCCAATTTCTTATCCTCGTGAAGCTAATAACCTAGTTTGCTTGATTTTATGAAAATCTTTATCGTTTAGCTTTGAAATTAATTTCGTGTCATAAATCAAATCAAACATTAAAATGTGTTGGGGCTATTCATGGGCATGTAAGCCATCAAAATAACCCCGAACGCCCACAATCGCATACTTTCACTATGACGGGGCCTTAACCACGATTCTCGCCTTGGCGTCGTTTTAAGGCCCGACGATTACATATGTACAATGAAAACTACATCATTCCTATTATCTACATCAAAAGACGTCCATCATCGGATTTGGACCACGGGGTCGCTTTCCTAGGCTCACATCCCAAATTTCCACATACCCACAACCGGGTATTACAAGAAATATCCAACACGGATAATCTAACAATACCAAGACACCCTAAAATAGCGATCTCAAGGAACCACGCCCAATATAACGTCGTAAAACAACCAAAAATTCAACAAACGAATATCATCGGGTTATTAGGAAGAATTTTGATCCGATGGAACCCTCTCTAATAATCCCTAATTCATTATCCACCATAAATTATATGTAAACTACATTTAATTTAACCAAAGGATATGATAAAAATTGATATAATAAGGGAATTTTCACCTTGCAAATGATATCAAAGTGGATGTAAACTTGTGTATTTTGAATAGAAGGAGAAGTATATGTGATACAATCAAATCAAAAGAGTATAATTCCTCTCCTTTTTCTTTCTTTCTCTCCTATTTTGTTGCAAAACTATGCTATTTTTCTCTCTATTTCCGAGCTGCTGCTGCTATTTTCTTCTCCTCTCCCGATCTGCCAACCTCCTGTATGCTGAGTGAGGGATGAGCTGAAATAGGCTGGCCAGAGCCAGCCGCAGATGGATCTGCGGCTGGCTGCAGATTGATCTGCGGCTGGCCGCAGATTGATCTGCGGCTGGCTGGCCGCCACCCTTCCACTCAGCTGATTTTCGATTTCCGTGTTTTGAGTTCCGTGTTTTCAAAAGGCGCACTAATTGGCCGCAGATCAATCCGCGGCTGGCTGACTTGACTTTCTCGATTTTCGTGCTACTCCTCGATTCCCGTGTCGTGACGTCGGTTCTCGCCGACAGGCTCGTATTTTGCAGTCCGAGAATTACTGGGAGACGTGCCACATCATTCGGGAATGCTCATTTCGGACAGCCTTGTTGTCACGTCGGTTTCGGTTGTAAATCGTCGCGGTGGCGTCGAGTGTTCATACTTGTCCATCCTTTGCTCTCGCAGGCCGGTTCATTTGCCGAATTTGCCCTCCTGTCAGGGTTAGTATACGAAGTGCAAAATTTGGGTGTCCACAGCTGCCCCTCTTTATCATGTTTATGAAATGTTAAATGAAATGAACAGGATAAAGAAAATAGACACCCGATACATGAATGACAGCGCACAAGAATGACAATACATACATGATGCAAGACATAAAACTTATGATGCGATGCAAGATGTAAAGCATGCAAAACATTCGTAAGGGTGTCAATGCATCAATCCCTGACCACATTTGTTAATTGTCGGGTTTCGTCTTCTAATCAATCGTCTCGTCTACGCCGGGTCTCGTATCCGATCGCTCGTCTCGTAATCGCCGGGTCTCGTATCCGGTCGATTGCCTTGTGAGTGCCGGGTCTCATATCCGGTCGCTCGTTTCGTAATCACCGGGTCTCGTATCCGGTTGATTGTCCTATCGGGGCCGGGTCTCGTATCCGGTCACCAATCTCGTAATCGCCGGGTCTCGTATCCGGTCGATTGTCTTGTCGGGGCCGGGTCTCGTATCCGGTCACCCATCTCGTAATCGCCGGGTCTCGTATCCGGTCAATCGTCTTGTCGGGGCCGGGTCTCGTATCCGGTCACCCATCTCGTAATCGCCGGGTCTCGTATTCGGTCGATCGTCTTGTCGGGGCCGGGTCTCGTATCCGGTCGCTCATCGAATTGAGGAGCCGTGTTCGACGCCCGATTCATTAAAATCATACATTTTATTACCAAATTATGAGTCAAACGGGCTTTAGAATCGATTAAGCTTGCAATGGACAAGGGGGAGCACTGGGCCCAGCCGCAGATGGATCTGCGGCCAGCCGCAGATTGATCTACAGCCAAGATCGGGATTTTAAGCGGTCAGTCGCTTCCCAGATCTGTCACTTTCATTCGTACCCCACACGATTTTCACACCTTTGCACGTCCTTTTTGGCGATTTTTCCAATCTTCTTGCAAAAACCGTTCCGGTTAGATCGATCTACGCGCTACAGGTAACATTTTGACCGATTGTTTTCCAATTTCGTCAATATTTTGCTATACATTTGCTACTTTACATGTTTAGAGATACAAATGTATGCTTTGAAATGCTATATCATGTATTATTGCATGTATATCAACTGCGCAAGTCATATTTTATGCCCATGATGCGGTCCCACATATCTGTTGTTTCTTTTTGAAAGAAAATCATGCACTATGGTCTTTTTCATGTTGCAATTATCCATATAAATGCAATTTTGATCTGTTGTGGCTAGGATTAATTGAAAACATGTTTGGCTATGCATGGGATGTCCATTTTATAGACGAAACTCTGCCGATTTTTTTTTATATATAGTAAACATGCATCATGCTGCATTAATTCTATGATGATGATAGGGAATTAGAATGTTTGTGACATAATTCAAAATAGAATTTACCTTCCTCTTCGCCTGTTCTATTCCAGCTATGGATCCTGACACTCCTAGTAGCTCCACCGCGTCTCGGACCTCGGGTGTTCGCCGCCGTAGGGTTGCACCCGTTCCTGCTTTGCCACGGACCCGCCAGGCTCGCCAACTGGCGGAGGCTGCCATCCGGCCCGATCACCCCGATGTTGAGGAGGCTGCCCTTCCGGACGTTGCGGTAAAAGGGCCATCCTCCAGTACACCAGCTCCATCTCTTCATCGCGCCCTATCTGGCGCCTCTGTGCAGATACCCGATCTATTGGGTCAGGATCTCAGTCGTCACCCCTCAGCATCTCTCGTTGCTAATGAGGTATATTCAATTCTGCTCTAAATTTATTCTCAATTTCTCAATTTCCGTTCGTATCTGGACTGACCCATTAGTGATTGGCACAGGTGCCCGAGTTTACTCAGCCGAGGGGTAACTGGTTTAACATTTACTCCCTCTACACGGCCTTGCACAACGATTACCGCGCAGTGGTGGATGCCTGGGGTTTTCGTCACTTCTTTACCATCATTCCCCGTTAGTGCCCCTGGGGTTATATGAGGGCTCTGTCCGAGAGATGGTTTCACCAGACCCAGTCCCTTCACCTTTTGGACTGTGAGGTCGTGCTGACTCCCTAGGACTGGAGGTACATCACGGGTATCGAGTTCACCGGATCCCGTGTCCCTCTGGATCTTGAGATTACTCCAGCGGAGGTCCGAGCCTTGTTGGGATTCGCCGCCGCTGACCGAGTCTTTAAGGCCCGCAGCATTCGGTCTGGAGCTTTGGCTGTGGACGTGGTTGGAGGCATATATGCGACGCCCTTCCCTGCAGATCGGGCTACTCGGGGCATTCTGCTCCGGCGCCTGTTCCTGACCATCATGAGGGGTTTTTTCCTAGGGAACAACTCCTCCACCATTCATTTCAGCATTGTCGGAGCTGTCAGGGATGTGGACCGGATTGGTGACTACGATTGGGGGTCCTTCACCTTTGCTTATTTCCTCCACGGTCTTCGTCTACGCTCGGAGGGGCAGACAGACGCTTGGCTCGGATTCTACCACTTTTTGCTAGTGAGCCTCCTCTTCCCCTTTTCTTACTGCACTTCCCATCATTCCATTTCTCTTTTTTGCTTTTGTCGGTTACTCATGCCTTTCCTTATTTCTGTTCACAGTTCTGGGCCTACGAGCGTCTTCCATGCCTGAGACCTGTCACGACCCTTGGTCTGGATACCTACCCCAGGGGTCGTCGGTGGCATCACAGCACTCTGGAGGAGGTCCCGGTGTCTGGCAGCTTTGCCCATTGCCGCATTCAGCTGGAGCTGATCACCGCTGCGGAGGTCGTCTGGACTCCCTATCTTTCTGAGCATCTGGCTATGGGGTTCACCGATGGATATCCTTCCAGCCCGGAGTTCGCACTTTCCACCCGCCGCCTTACTTTGCAGAGTGTCGGGGGCTGGGTGATGTATGTGGGAGAGCGCGCATTCAGATGCGTTACTGGAGAGATCTGCATCCCGCACTCCCTTCCCTTCACTACCTCCTGGCCGTTGGATTCTCAGCCTTCGGAGATTATGCTTGCAGGGGAGGATGGCCAGACACTATATTCGGGTCTCAGCACGAGCGAGACCTTTCGTATTTGGTGGGTGCCCCGCACTATCGGTCCTCAGACCCGGGCCACATTCTTTCTCGGAGATATAGTCCCTGGCTCGGTGATGATGACCGATTGGGCTGCTTGTGTTCGGAGTCCCACTCATGCTGAGCAGATCGACACTTTGACCCGCCAGGTGGAGCCGCTGTCGCTGTATCTTCGGGTGTTGGGCAGGACCCCAGAGGATGCTTATGCATATGATCCTGATAGTATGGGCTTTGACACAGGCCCGAGCTCGTCTGATGCCCCAACGCAGCCATACATCCCCGACATGAACTTTGGGCCTCCGACTTCGACGACCCCAGGGGATCAGTTTGAGGATCCGACCTACTTAGATGACCTCACTTTTGACTAGATCAGGCTAGGATAGGGCCTTTTGTACCTGAACCTGTTAGATTTTATTCTCTTTTTTTTATTTCATGCATTATGTATTGAACTCATTTGTTTATTTATGCACAGTTTTTATCTTTATGAAATTCAATTGCTCTATTGTTAACCGTACGATGCATGCTTTTCATTTATGGATAGAGAATGACCCCTGCATAGTCTTTTGATACTATTTTTTACAGATGTCGTCACCAGATGTCGTGGTATGTTTGGACCTTGTTCCTCCCACAGGGTTGGTTGGCAGTCTTCTCCGCTGGGTGGACAGTTTATCGCCGACCGAAAGGGTTATCGCAGATGGTCTTTTGGGACATTCTTGGTCCTTATTATCCTTTCAGGTGCCAGCGGGCTTTGTGGAGGGTATTCTGAGCTATTGGGCCCTCGCCCGTCAGGTGTTCAGATTAGGGACAGTAGACCTGACCCCCACTCTCGAGGAGTATGCTCGCTTTACCGGCCTGCCTTTGGACGGTCCTTGTGCCAAGGTCACAGCTGGTTCCATGCGCCGTCAGTTCTTGACTTTCACCGGTTTGCGGAGGACAGTCTTGTTATCGGTGATCACATCAGACCATCTAGTTCCCCTACATTTTCTGATTGACCGATTTGGCTCACCCGACAGTTTTCACCTATTTTCTGGTGATTTTTCTGCGTCCGAGGAGCGCTGGGGTGCTTTGAGAGTAGCCGTTTTGATGGCCTGTGTCATTTCAGTTTTGTACTTGCCAGCCGGACCCGATCAGTTGGATATGCGAGTTGTCACGACCGTCAGAGTCCTTCAGGAGGATCACACCATTTTTCCCATGATATTGGCAGATACTTACATGTCAGCCTCATATTGTCAGTCTTTCTGAGGCAGAGTATTCAGAGGGAGCTCGACCTTATTGTATGTGTGGTTCATGAGTCATCTCAGTCCCATCGGCCATTTCCATCGCCAAGGGTTTTGCTTCAGCCATGACATAGCCACGCAGTTTTTGTTTCGCCCCGTGAGCTGTACTGATGCGGCTTCCTGGGTAGAATTCTTGTCGGTTATTGAGGATCCTTTTTATCTCCTGATCTACTCGGGTTATTGCTCCTTTATGAGCTTCTTGACTCACGTGCCCAACCTAGATTTCATCCCTATTGCTGGCTTGAGAGGCGTGACGACCTATCATCCCTTGGCGGTTGCAGGGCAGTTTGATCAGACACAGGATTTTCACTCTTTCACGGGTGCAGCTGCCTACCGATTCCTTATATCATCCCAAACAGAGAGAGACCTACTGCGGGTATATGATCTTTGGTCTCGCAAGATCCTTGCTGAGTACAGTGAGAGTTGCCCCATCCAAACGTTCGCTTATGTGCAATGGTTGCGCGGAGACTTGGATATGGTTGGTTTGAGTCCGACTGGGGCTTTTGATGACTCTGGAGTGATTTTCTCAGATGATATCACAGATCATTCCATCTCAGCTGATTCTGCCGCTAGTCGGGTTATTGAGGATACTCGACTCCGCTTGGCCTTGATTACTACTGAGGCTGAGAGGGATGCCGCTCTGGTTGAGAGAGATGATGCCATTCTGGCTAGAGACGTTGGCATTGCTGACAGAGATGCCATTGTATTTCAGACCAGGGCAGTTATAGATGCTCATTCTGAGACTGTCAGCCGAGCCACTGATTTATTGGATCACATCGACATGATGGGGTAATAGATTGCAGGGGATGCTGATGCTTCAGATCTATCCACCACTTTATCCATCCTGCTTCAGTTAGTTTCAGATTTGTAGACTATTTTATTTCCTGCATAGACTATGTCAGTTTCATCGGTTATCGAAAGAGAAATCTTGTAACAAAATGACTTATATATGTAGACATGCATTTAAATTTAGTCAATTTCCCTTTTTGTCGTATCGTTGCCTTTCATTTGATCTTCATTTTATCCCGCTGACCATGATTTTGACATTTTGCTTTCTTTCTCTTCTCCAGTCTTGATGGAGATTTGATAGATATTGCCGCACGCCCTGTCGATTTCATCGGATTGAGTCTTAAATTTTGGCTAACTGTTTGGTTGGGCTAGGTTTATGTTACTCGGGATGAATCTGATTAGGGCTGGTATCGGGAAGGTTTCGAGGGTATAGGAAGGCTTTTTCTGGCTGTTGGGAATTGGTTTTGGTTAGAGAAAGGATTATTATTTTTTAAGGAATCGGACCGCGCCATGATGGCTGCCACTACAGATGTCTAGGGGCTCCAACCGTGAAACCTAGGGTCTCTCTAGAACTTACCTTCGTTGCAAAGGAAATGATGAAAATGAAATTCCAACCTGGACAGGGGTTAGGAAAGAGCAGTCAAGGAATCACCGAGCCCATTCAACTGCCCCATCAGATAGGCAAAGCAGGGTTGGGATATCATGAAGGCATAGCACGGAGACACCGTCAAGGCGTGGCCCCGATTCGACTGGCTGGCAATCCGGTGACCAAGGTCAACAATGAATAGGGGACTAGCAAGCCTGTGATTGGGACAGGGGGTGAAGAATTGCCCCCCACAAATGATGAGTCAACCAAGAGGGAAAGTTTCCTACAAGAGATCACGCAAAGGTTCGAAACCAGGTGCTATATCCCGGACAGTTAACAGGTAATGAGGAGGGGAAGGATGTCAATTGATTGTTTATTTTTCCATGTTTAGTTTTGATCCCATAATGGCTTTTGGTTCAGACATGAACTAATCTCCATTATGGGAATCTAACGGATTTTAATATGTAGTTTAATTACAGTCTTGATTGTTAGCTTGTTTTATATATCATAAGGAATTTCTATCATGATTGTTTTGCATGTATGAATGCTTGATCACCATTCGACTTCAGTACTTGTATGGAATTGAAAAATAACATATAAGTATGGATTGTAATCATGATAGCTTGCGAATATGAGGCTTAATTGGATAGCTTAATATTTTGTGAGTCAGATAGAAATATATTGTTTCACCGTAAGAGTCAAAATAAGGGTTTGTGCTTAAAATCAATATAATTGCAATTTCACATAGAAATATATGATTTTGGTTATAGTGGTGATTACATGGTGTCTATCAAGTATGGATATTATGTAAGTAGGTCATAATGCATTGACAAATGATTATGTCTATTTTAGTGTCCTTGGCTACTTTTCTGTGATATGTGAACCTTCTAGCTTGATAGTGGTAATTAGATGAACTATTAAATGAAGTTAGGATCCCATTAATTCCAAGCTTGATATATTTCGTTAGTATTTGCATATTTAGTTATTAAATCGGGAGCCCAACAAAGTGTGCCTATCATCGATTGGGCAGGGCTAATTATTCCTGAAGAAGGTATGAAGAGGGTTTCAGACAATGTGGCCGTGGTCATCGGGGAAGTTTCCGATGTGAGGCCACCTTTCATCCAGCGCATTCCATCTGATATGACCATCGACAACTGGACAATGGAACTAGTGATATCCAAACAAAGGTAAAACATGGAGTCGGAATGGTAGACGTCAGATGGGGGGGGTGAACGGATACCAGTTTTTGTCCTTTATTTTAAATCTTGCATGGTTATGTATTTTTGTCGTGTTATTTTAATAGCGATCATTGTGGGAAAACGGTTTATATATATGACAAATATTTTGTTTTATGTCAGGTGTACCAATTTGAGTATTCCTTGCCTAACAAATGGTCTTTCAAATTTGAATGATGACTATGATTTTGATATTGAGCTGGATTTTGATTTGATGGGCATTGAGCAAGACGAGACAGATTATGACGACGCGCTTGACGAGATCAAAGGATGGGTCGAGGATAAACCCAAACCCAACTTAGACCAAACCATCACCATAGATATCGGAACCCTTGACAAACCCAAAGAGCTCAAGATAGGAACAGACCTTACCCCTAGCCAGAAAGCGGAAATAACTGAGTTGCTAAACCAGTATGAGGATGTCTTTGCCTGGTCTCATGAGGACATGATCGGATTATCCACAGACATTGTGGTACACCGGTTGCCCATCAAGGAGGGTTTCAGGCCTGTCAAGCAGAAACTAAGAAAGTTAAAACCGGAGTGGAGCTTGAAGGTGAAGGAAGAGATCATCAAACAGTTCAGGGCTGGAATCATTATGGTGTCCACTTACCCAGAATGGCTGTCCAATGTAGTCCTAGTGGCTAAGCCTGGAGAGAAGGTGAGGGTATGTGTCGACTATCGAGATCTAAACAAGGCCAGTCTCAAGGATAACTTCCCGGTGCCTTTCATACACATCCTGGTGGATAACACAGCCCAGTACGAAATGTACTCTTTTGTGGATTGCTTTGCGGGGTATCATCAGATAATGGTGGCGGAAGAAGATCGGGAAAAAACCGCTTTCATCACCCCTTGGGGCACTTTCTGCTATAGACGATTGGCTTTCGGTCTCACAAATGCGGGGGCTACTTATCAGAGAGCAATGATGGCCCTGTTCCATGACATGATACACAAGGAGATAGAGGTCTACGTGGATGACATCATCGTGAAGTCAAGGGTAGAGTCTGATCATATAACCCATCTCAAAAAGCTATTCGATCGGCTCAGAAAATTCAATTTGAAGCTCAATCCAGCAAAGTGTGCTTTCGGAGTGCAGTCGGGCAAGCTCTTGGGATTCCTGGTTAGTGATCGGGGCATTGAGTTGGATCCGGCGAAGATTAAGGCCATTGTGGATATGCCGGCACCTCACACAGAGAACGAGATAAGAGGATTCCTGGGAAGAATAAACTTCATCAGCCGTTTCATATCCCACTTGACGACTACATGCGAGTCGATTTTCAAACTATTAAGGAAGGAAGCTTCCCAAGAATGGAATGGGCAATGTCAGAGGGCCTTTCAGACCATTAAAAAGCAGCTAACAGAGGCACCAGTGCTGGTACCCCCGAAGGATGGGATCCCTCTATTTATGTATATATCGGTCAATGTCATTGCAATGGGATGTATGCTGGGACAGAAGAATGAAGCAGGTAAAGAGTAGGCCATCTATTACCTCAGCAAGAGATTTAGCCAATGTGAACAGAATTACACTCCCACCGAGAAGACCTGTTGTGCTTTGGCCTGGGCTGCAGGGAGATTACAGCACTACCTCCATGGGCATACTACGTACCTGATATCGAGGATGGATCCCCTGAAATATATCTTTGAAAGGCCCATGCTGAACTGTCGACTATCAAGATGGCAGTTGATCTTGCAACAGTTCGACATGGTATTCGTAACTCAGAAAGCCATGAAGGGGCAGGGGATTGCAGATCAGTTGGTAGAAGCACCATCAGGGGGGATGGAGCCGTTAGAAACTCCTTTGCCGGGCGAAGATGTATTTTGGATATTACACACAAAATGTGATGACGAGGGGCAGTTCTGGAAGCTGTATTTTGATGGTGCCATGAATGCTGAGGGGGCAGGTGCCGGAGCAGTCCTGGTCTCTATCACCGAAGAACAATACCCTGTAGCCACTAAATTGCAGTTTAGTAACTCGAACAACACAACTGAGTATGAGGGATGTATATTGGGACTCCGTTTTGCCCGCGATATGGGAGTAAAGAGACTAGCGGTGTTCGGGGATTTAGAACTGGTAATCAGACAAGCGATCGGGGTGTACAACACTAAGGAGCTCCGGTTACTACCATACCATCGTTGTGTTGTCCAATTGATGCGAGAGTTCGAAGATATCACTTTCCGACATATCCCCCGGGGACGGAATGATTTTGCCGATGCATTGGCAACTCTGGCTTCCTTGATCCACGTAACCAAGAGCAGGGACATTCCACAGATTGAGATAGCAGTACAGAATGCCCCGGCATACGAGGAAAATGTTGCAGTATTATCAGACGAGGTGGTTCTGCCAAAGCAGCCTTGGTATCACGACATAAGGGAATATCTGAGGGATCGATCCATTCCCGACCAGGGAAACCGAGCTGAGAGGATGAGAATTCAAAAGATGGCAATGAAGTTTTACTTGAGTGGGGATTCACTCTACAAGAGGGATGCTGGTTTGGGACTATTGCAATGCGTAGATGAGACGCAGGCCCAAAAGTTTATGAACGAAATGCATGGTGGAGTGTGTGGGTCACACATGAGTGGACCGATGCTGGCCAAAAAGATCTTGAGAACGGGGCATTATTGGTTAACACTGAAAGCCGATTGCGATGATCATGTCAAACGGTGTTATCAATGCCAGGCGCACGGTAATGTGATCCATACACCTCCCAATGAACTGCATTGTATGACCTCCCCTTGGCCATTTTCAATATGGGGAATGGATGTAATCGGACCGATAGAGCCCAAAGCAGGCAACGGGCACCAATTCATTTTCGTCATGATCGATTACTTCACTAAATGGGTAGAAGCAACTTCTTTCCCCAAAGTAACTCAGGAGATCATCGTCGGTTTCATCAGGAATAATGTCATTTGTCGATACGGGCAACTTGAGGTTTTGGTCTCCGACAATGCCAAGAATTTGAACAACGCCCTCATGAAGGGATTATGCGACCAGTTTAAGATCAAACACCTCAATTCTGTCATTTACCGTCCTAAGACGAATGGGGCAGTGGAGGCTGCAAACAAGAATATCAAGAAGATCATGGCGAAAATGTCTGCTAATCATCGGGGATGGCCGGATCTGCTACCCCTCACCTTGCTGGCATACAGAACGTCAACGCGTACTTCTACAGGGGAAACCCCTTACGCTTTGGTATATGGAATGGAGGCCGTTCTGCCAGTTGAGGTTGAGATGGCGTCGCTCAGAATATTGATCGATGCTTAGATAAGCGAGGAGGATTGGATGCAAAGTCGATACGACCAATTGGCCCTAATTGATGAGAGGAGGGTGGCTGCTGTTTGGCACGGTCAGTTATACCAACAAAGGATCTCTCGATCATACGACAAAAGGATAAGACCTTGGAATTTCAAAGAAAATGACCTAGTGCTAAAAAGAGTCATGCCTTGTCAAGACGAGGCCAAAGGGAAGTTTGCCCCGAACTGGGAAGGGCCTTTTATGATTAAGAAAGTGCTATCCGGAGGAGCCCTCATATTGCAAGAAATGGATGGTGAGGTATTTCCACAGCCCCTCAATTCCGACTCGGTGAAGCGGTTCTACGCTTAAATCATCAGTTTCTCCTTTTTCTTTGAGGAACGAACTACGTAGGACCTGATCTCCCAAGAAATAATTTTGTCACCAAAAGTAAGGCAATAGTTTAGGTAAATAAGTATAGTGATAGAACTGATGCATAGTGAATTAAGTTAATCCTGTCTCTGTGGGACGATACTTTACTTCCTCTGTATTACTTGTTGACCACGTATACTTGCGTTAGTTAGAGCTCTTTTATTTAAGACTTAAAAAGAGGCAACAAGTTTTTGGCGCCGTTACCGGGGACAGGCGTTAAATTTTTTATTATTATCATCAGTTTTAAGCTATATTGTTTGACTTAGACAACTCTAATCTTTTCTTATTTCTATTTTTGTTTTTGTTTTGGTTTCAGGTACTTGTAGAATTTTTATGCACACACGATCATCCAACTCAGAATTAACACCAGCTCAGGATAATATTGACGGAAGAGGTTGGAAAGCAAGAGTGCGTAGGAATTTATAAGCACAGTTGGAAGAAACTATACCGAATATGGCGAAGGAACAAAGAGTAGAGCAAAGAGAGGAACATAAAGCTTTGAGGGACTATTCCATGCCAAACATCACGGGATTGTAGTCTAGCATAGTCAGACCGGCAATAGCAGCAAATACCTTTGAGATTAAACCAGGAACCATTCAAATGGTGCAGAATTCGGTCCAGTTTGGGGGTGCTGCTACAGACGATCCTAATGAGCATCTTTTGAGTTTCATTGAAATTTGTGATACATTTAGGTAGAATGGGGTGATGGAGGATGCTATCCGACTAAGGCTATTCCAATTCTCATTAAGGGATAGAGCAAGAAGTTGGCTCTATTCTTTGCCTGCAGGATCAATTACTACATGGGAGGACCTAGCACAAAAATTTCTAGCCAAGTTTTTTCCAATGGCTAAAACTGCAAAACTAAGGACAGCAATTTCTCAATTTGAGCAACAACAGGGTGAGTCATTATACGAGGCTTGGGATAGGTACAAGGAGATGCTAAGGAAGTGTCCACACCATGGGATGCTAGATTGGATGGTGATCAACACATTTTATAATGGATTGGGATGGCAGTCTAGGCAGATGGTAGATGCAGCTGCGGGTGGAGGTTTAGGGGCAAAGAACTATGACGAGGCTTATAACCTTATCGAGACTATGGCAGCAAATGATTTTCAAAATCCTACAGCCAGAACGTCACAGCCCAGAGTTGCAGGTTTGTTGGAAGTGGATGCTATTACCCAGTTGTCAGCACAGATGGCGGCTATAGCAAAGAAAATAGATTCGTTGTCAGAAAGCAAAGCCAAGTCAGTTGCCTTCGTATGTGAGATTTACGCGGGGTCGCATTCAACAGATCAATGTGCTATCAACTCGGAGTCGGTGCAGTATGTGAACACTTATAGGAAAGACCAAGGTCAGTTTCAGAACACATACCACCCCAACAACCGCAACCATCCAAACTTTAGTTGGTCAAACAACCAAGGAAATCAGCAGCAGCAGTTTCAGCAGAATAGTCAGTTCCAGCCAGCGCAGCAACAGTCTGCTCCACGACCACCTTTTCCACCGGGATATTCTCAACAACAACATCCTACTCCATATGCACCTCCGCAGGAAAAGAAATCAGAAATGGAGGAGATGATGTTGACGTACATGGCAACACAGAGGTGATGATCAAAAGCCAAGCAGTGGCTATTAAAAATTTGGAAACTCAAATGGGGCAGATGGCGATTATGCTTATCAATAGACCCCAGGGTGCATTGCCAAGTAATACAGAGACAAATCCACGGAGAGAGGGTAAAGAACAGTGTCAGGCCATTACACTTAGATCTGGAAAGGAATATACAGGAACTACACAGGGCACAACAGTACCTAATTTACAAGGGGATGACATTGGGGTTGAAGCTGAGACAGATATTGAAGAGAAGAAGGATGAGTCCGAGTCGCAGAAAATAGAGAAGGATAAAGTGAGTTCAGATAAGAAGCCCGTGACTACAGTACCACAAATTCATCCTCGAGTTCCATATCCTCAGAGATTGAACAAGCAGAGGGATGATAATCAGTTCAGAAAGTTTTTGGAGGTTTTTAAGAAACTGCAGATCAACATACCTTTCGCGGAGGCATTGGAACAAATGCCAAGTTATGCAAAGTTCATGAAGGGTATATTGTCAAGGAAGAGAAGATTAGATGAATTTGAAACAGTGGCCTTGATGGAGGAATGCAGTGCAGTGCTTCAGCGTAAACTACCTCCAAAGCTGAAAGATCCGGGCAGTTTCATAATTCCGTGCACGATCGAAAAGATGAGCTTCGATAAATGTTTGTGTGATCTTGGGGCAAGTATCAACCTGATGCCGTTGTCAGTATTCAGTCAGTTGGGATTACCAGAACTAAGGCCAACAAATATTTCCCTACAGCTAGCTGATAGATCTATTACATATCCACGGGGGATAGTGGAGGACGTACTTGTGAAAGTGGACAAATTCATCTTTCCGGCGGACTTCATTATTCTGGATTATGAGGAAGACAAAAATATACCAATCATACTAGGGAGACCATTCCTAGCCACGGGGAGGACTTTGATAGACGTCCAAAAAGGGGAGCTTACAATGCGTGTACATGATCAGGAGGTGACGTTCAACGTATTCACGACAATGAAGCTCCCAACCGATGAAGAAGAATGCTTCAGAGTTGACTTGGTGGATAGTATAGTGCGTGATGAAGTTGAGAGTTTGTTGGGCTATGAACCACTGCAAAGAGTGATTGCTGAAAATTCAAATTTGGAGGATGATGAATGTGCCGAACTTGTGCAATATTTGGATACCACCCCCAAATTCGGAAAATTCAGAACACCTATCGAGCCACTTACGAAAGCGGGAGAGACATCGGCAAAGTTGAAACCATCTCTTGAGATACCTCCTGAACTTGAACTTAAACCACTTCCAGCACATCTCAGGTACGCATTTTTAAATAAAGATTCAAAGCTACCTGTGATTATTTCTTCTGCACTAACATCTTTTCAGGAGGAAAAACTGCTACGAGTGCTTAGAGAGTTTAAATCAGCTATTGGATGGACCATAGCCGATATCAAGGGGATAAGCCCGTCTTTTTGCATGCATAAGATCTTACTGGAAGATGGTAGCAAGCCGACAGTTGAACAGCAAAGAAGGCTCAATCCTATAATGAAAGAAGTGGTTAAGAAGGAGATACTGAAATGGCTGGATGCGGGAATAATCTACCCTATCTCGGATAGTGCATGGGTGAGCCCTGTGCAGTGCATACCAAAGAAGGGTGGAATGACCATTGTCACCAATGAGAATAACGAGCTGATCCCAACGCAAACCGTAACAGGGTGGAGAATTTGCATGGACTACCGTAAGCTTAACAAAGCTACAAGGAAGGACCATTTTCCACTTCTGTTTATCGATCAGATGTTGGACCGACTGGCGGGTCATGAGTACTATTTCCTTCTGGATGGGTATTCAGGCTACAATCAGATTACGATAGCTCCAGAAGACCAGGAAAAGACTACGTTTACATGTCCATACGGCACTTTTGCCTTTAGAAGAATGTCTTTCGGGTTGTGCAATGCTCCAGCCACTTTTCAACGATGTATGACAGCGATTTTTTCAGATATGGTCGAACAGAATGTTGAGGTATTTATGGACGATTTTTCGGTATTTGGTGATTCTTTCGATCTATGTCTTGAAAATTTGGTAATGGCTTTAAAGAGATGTGTTGAAACAAATTTAGTATTGAATTGGGAGAAGTGCCATTTTATGGTACAAGAAGGAGTCATACTAGGACACAAAGTGTCGAAGAAAGGCATTGAGGTGGACAGGGCAAAGCTTGAAACGATTGAGAATTTACCTCCACCCACGTCAGTAAGAGGTGTCCGCAGTTTTCTTGGTCATGCAGGTTTCTACCGCAGATTCATCAAAGACTTCTCCAAGATAACTAAACCATTGTGCAGTTTATTGGAGAAGGATGCACAGTTTAATTTTGATGAGGTTTGCATGCAGGCATTTGAGCATTTAAAGAATAAGTTAACGTCAGCACTAGTTATCACAGCACCAGATTGGGAATTGCCGTTTGAGCTTATGTGCGATGCCGGTGATTACGCAGTAGGGGCTGTTTTGGGGCAAAGGAAGGAAAAGATGTTTCATGTGATATACTATGCCAGCAAGACCCTTACAGATGCACAGTTAAACTACACCACCACAGAGAAAGAGTTATTGGCAGTGGTGTACGCCTTTGATAAATTTAGGGCATATCTGATAGGCACAAAGGTAATAGTGTATACGGATCACTCGGCAATTCGACAGTTAGTGGCAAAGAAGGATGCAAAGCCCAGGTTGATCAGGTGGATATTGTTGTTGCAAGAATTTGATTTGGAGATCAAGGATAGGAAGGGTACCGAAAACCAAGTAGCAGACCACTTGTCTCGACTAGAGCAGCCGGAAAGGGAGATCGAAGACAAAGTTGAAATTAATGAATCTTTTCCGGATGAGCAGTTGTTTGTGGTGCAAGGGGAAGTGCCATGGTTTGCGGATTACGCAAATTATTTGGTGAGTAAGATGTTACCTTCTGACTTGGTGGGGCACCAAAAGAAAAAGTTCTTGCACGATGTTAAATGGTATATATGGGATGAGCCGTATTTGTTTAAACAATGTGCGGATTAAATGATAAGAAGGTGTATCCCATATAATGAGACTGAAGGGATTTTACAGGATTGTCATTCTTCTGTATATGGAGGACATTATGGAGGAGAGAGAACAACGGCTAGAGTACTTCAAGCAGGATTCTACTAGCCGACAATCTTTAAAGACGCTTACAGTTTTGTTCCGCGGTGTGATAGATGTCAGAGAGTTGGTAATATTTCAAAGAGGAATGAAATGCCTTTGAATACCATCCTTGAAGTAGAAGTTTTCGACATGTGGGGGATTGATTTCATGGGGCCTTTTTTATCTTCGTGTGGTAATCTCTACATCTTATTAGCAGTTGACTATGTGTCTAAATGGGTAGAAGTGGCAGGACTTCCGACAAATGATGCCAAGGTAGTCCTAAAGTTTTTGCATCGCAGTATTTTCACGAGATTTGGGACTCCTAGGGCTATTATCAGTGATGAAGGTAGTCACTTCTGCAACAGGCAGTTCACAGCCTTGCTGGCTAAGTATGGGGTAAATCATCGTATTGCTACAGCTTATCACCCCCAGACAAACGGCCAAGCGGAAGTATCCAATCGAGAGGTAAAAAGAATCCTCGAAAAAATTATGAATCCGACAAGGAAGGATTGGTCCTTAAAGCTAGATGACGCTGTGTGGGCATATAGGACTGCGTACAAAACTCCGTTGGGTATGTCACCGTTTCAGCTGGTATATGGAAAAGCTTGTCATCTTCCGATGGAGCTTGAACACAAAGCATATTGGGCAATTCGGAAGTTGAACTTTGATTCGACAGCTGCAGGGGAGAAGCGTTTACTCCAAATCAATGAGTTGGACGAATTTCGACTACGGGCTTATGAAAACTCGAAGCTGTATAAGGAGAAGGTGAAGAAATGGCATGATCGTAAGATTATTGAGAGAACATTTGAACCGGGACAAAGGGTTTTACTTTTCAACTCCAGACTTAAACTTTTTCCCGGGAAGCTGAAATCGAGATGGTCAGGCCCATTCACAGTGAAGACGGTTTTTCCACATGGCGCGATTGAAGTATACAACAAATTTTCGGATCAATCATTTAAGGTGAATGGACAGAGGTTGAAGCATTACTTTGGGGATGAGGTGGATAGACAGAAAGTCACCGTAATCCTTTCTGTGACATGAGAATCAAAGACAGTCAAGCTAATTTACTATAACGTAGCGCTATCTGGGAGGCAACCCAGCATTTTAATCTTTTATTCATCTTTTGTTTCGTAATTTATTTTAGTTCAAAACAAATAAAAAAAAGGGGTTTCTGTAACTAATTTTGGACTTGGGTTGATGTGTGTGCAGGTGGAAACTTGAAATTAGCCAAAATTTGACTACGTGTGCCTAAAAGCGCTGGCATCGCCCTACCAAGCGCTTGAAGCGCTACATCATGCGGCAGTCACTGCAATTCAGCGCTAATAGCGCCCAATTCCCCTCACATTTAGCGCCTGCAGCGCTCCAGTCAACATACACAATCTGCATATCAGCGCTGGCAGCGCCCAACCTAGCGCCAGCAGCGCTAGGCTCAAGTCAAGCAAACTGCATCACAGCGCCTACAGCGCTCGGGTCCTGATGTCACCAGCGCCAGCAGCGCTACACTAGGCGCTCACCCAAGCCATGGCTTCTGCATATAGGCGCTGCTAGCGCTCGGCCCCTCATCACTCACAGCGCCTACAACACTCGGCAGGTAAAAAAAAAACGGGGTAAACCCTAAATAGGGCTAAAGGAGGCTTCACCCACACAAACAAAATTCAATTGTCTAGTTTTTCCTTCTTTTAGTCGACTGTGTTCCCCTTTTCCTTTTTCTATTGTGATTCAACCAACCCATCTCTCCTATTAAATCTCACCACGAGCTGCTTGAACACATATCCCCCAAAAATCATCTTTCGTTCCATATTCAACTAAATAGCGAAATTTCATCACTCCATTTGGGTTGCAACAGAATGAAGCTTTCTTTCCACTTGGGGATGAATGTTTGATACAAGCTATCTCTATCAGTAAGTTTAATCGTGTGCAATTGATTTGGAAGGTATTTCCTTTGCATTGAATTGAGTATATTCAAAAGAAATTCTTTTGTTTGGATTGTGCACCCAATTGAGTTTGTGTTGGCTCAATTGGGATTGGGTTTAATTTCCAATTGTCTATCTTTATGCTTGTAAGTTGTGGGGAATTTTTATTGTGCTAAATTGGTTTATTCATAAGTTTGGGGGGAACTATTGAACAAGGGTTTTTCAAGTGTGCACGCCAAGTGTTTGACATATCGCCCCAACGAAATTTTGAGTTCTTTTGGGTCTTCCTTTGTGTTTAATTGGTTATAAATGGCTCCCAAAAGACATAGAGGGGAAAGTTCAGGTTCTTCAGCTGTGGTAAAGTATGATAAGAAGAAGTTTGTTAGCCCTGCAGCAAGTGATAGGTTTAAAAATTGGTCTTCCGGGAAATCTCTAATTCCTGAGCGTGGCTTGCTACCTATTGATCGGATAGATGGAGAGCTAGCTCAAATGATACGCAACCGCAATTGGATGGTATTTACTGCACAACCCGAACCGGCTGCCGTGAATATTGTGAAGGAGTTTTATGCTAATGCTAAAGAAGCTAATGGGAATCTGATTATGGTTTGGGGTCAGGAAATAAATGTGGGCCGTAAAAATATTAATGCGTATTATGGGTTGCAGAAAATTCACAGGGATGGCTATACGAAATACTTAGAAGAGGATTTGGATTATTCTGAGATTATAGAAGCCCTCTATGAACCAGGGACTGAATGGAAGCTGTCTGACCAACAAGAAGCTGTGCACTTTCCATCAGCCAAATTGAGTAGATATGGAAAAGCATGGCATGCTTTTATCTGTGCTAAGTTGATGTCGTGCCGCCATATGAGCGATGTCATTAATCTGCGGGTGGCGTTATTGTTCTGCATTGCTAAAGGGAAGACAGTGGATATAGGGGAGATAATTCATAAATCTATCATACACACGCTTGAGGGTAGTACCACAGGTGGACTGCCTCACCCTTCATTGATCACTGATTTGTGCCGTCGAGCGGGAGTCCAGTGGGATAAAGATGAAGTTATGCAGGTCCCATTGCCTCCCATTGATCATGCTGTAATGGGACGGTACAGAGTATGGGGTGGAAGTGAGTCGCACCCGCGGGGTTTAGGTTTCATTCTACCACAGCAGCAGCCACAGGAGCAGGCATAGGAACAACCACCGCCTGTTGAGGATCCGGTTCCAGCCCCTAGTCTAGTTGAGACTATCCGACAGGATCTTCGGCATCATACTCGTCGGATAGACTTAGTGGCAGGATCGATTCAGAGGGGTTTTGATCGGATGACTCGACAGCAGAGTCGACTTGCTCAGCGCCAGGCGGAGATTTATGCGTATAATGTTAATTGTTCGACAGCCTTGGCAGATATGTTTGGCCGGATGAATCCTTTGGCAGGACCATTCCAGTTTCCACCAGCTCCTCCTCTATCTATTTACCCACCACCTGACTCACCTCCTAATGCGGATGATGATGATGATGATGACGCTGCTGATGGCAGTGCTGATGAGTAGTGTTTTTCATCAGGGGAGTCCTCTGTTCTTACTTTCTTATTATTTTTCAATGAGGACATTGTCTTGTTCAGTTTGGGGGTAGTTGTTTTTGTTTTTATGCATATAGATTGTTATGTTTCATTGTGTTTAGACTTGTTGCATGGTAGTTACATTGCATTTTAGGTTGTGTTATGCATCTAGTTTCAATGCATCTAGTTTCACGAGTTAAGCATAAATTGATATAGTATCTAATGTGGCCAATGATAGGACTGGTTTCATGGTTTTAACTTGAGAAGAATTGAAAACTAGTGCTTAGTGATGACTTTGATTAGGTAGTGAAGTTTAACCTGTCTGAAACTTTTGTTAGCAAGGAAAGCACATAATCAATTATTTTGATTAGTTTAATTCAAATTGTTGCATAATTTTCTTCTGGTGGAAGATTTGGGGTTAAAACTTGATAATATCGGTGAAACATCCATTTAATAAAACACAGGCAAGAATCTAAGTTTGGGGGAATCTTGGGGTGTGAAAAAAAAAAAGAAAAGAAAAAAAAAGAAGAGAAATTTGGAAATTTTGAACTTTTCCCAATTGAAGAATGGAACATGTGGTGGGTTGAGATGGAGCGTAAAACGCACTCACTCATAAACACATTGAGCGAGATGGAGCGTAAAATGCACTCGTTTGAAAAAAAAAAAGAAGTGAGATGGAGCATAAAATGCACTCACTAAAATAAAAAAAATTTGTTTTAAATTCCTAGGGAAGGGTTTAAAAAGGATTTAAATGTGTTAAAATAACCTTAGTGATGCCCCTATGCTTAGTGATTGATTAAATCAGTTGAATTGGTTGTATTCCCGAGTTGAATTGAGTTGCAATTGAACGTTTTCTTCTAAGAAGTCAATTATGTGATGGATTTGAATTGGAATTGATTGGAATGATTGATTTGCACACACGCACAACATGGGTGATGACAGGTGTAACTTGATTAATTGGTTAAAGTTAGAAACTTTGCATTGGTTAGAGATTCTACTTTAGTATTTATGATATCTTTGAGGCCTAATGTTGGATACTATGTTGGTTGATTGTTTGATTCGTAGGCATGATAGTTAGTTTGCATTTGCATCATTGCATTGCTTGGGGACAAGCAATTGGTTAAGTTTGGGAGTATTTGATGAGTGGGTTTTATACCTACGAATCAGGTATTGTTAGGCTTAATTATTGTGGTCTTTAAATGTTTTTAGTATTATTTTATTTGTTTTTGTGTTTATTTATTGTAGGTTGGAGCTGGAGGGGCAAAAGGGTAAAATTTAGAGCTCAAAATAGACCTAGTGGCATTTTTGTAAAATCCTGGGCCAAGCATAGCGCCAGCAGCGCTAGGGCTAGCGCTAGCAGCGCTAGTTCACGATTTTGTACTACTTGTCCAGCTGAAGGAGGAAAGAGAAGTCAATTCTGAAGAGGATTCTAGTCCATATTGATCAGATAGTGAGAAGGAAACCCTAATAATAAAAACTTGGAGACTTTTAATAATTGGGAGGATTAATCTATTTTTTTCGAGAGATAGTTTTAGAGGGATAATCTGTGGATTACTTTTGTTGGAGCATTGGATATTGATGTGGGTTGAACTTTACTTTGGATTTTATTCTTCAATTGGGTTTGATCAATCTAATTCTTCTTATTTCAATTGATTGTTTATTTTTCCATGTTTAGTTTTGATCCCATAATGGCTTTTGGTTCAGACATGAACTAATCTCCATTATGGGAATCTAACGGATTTTAATATGTAGTTTAATTACAGTCTTGATTGTTAGCTTGTTTTATATATCATAAGGAATTTCTATCATGATTGTTTTGCATGTATGAATGCTTGATCACCATTCGACTTCAGTACTTGTATGGAATTGAAAAATAACATATAAGTATGGATTGTAATCATGATAGCTTGCGAATATGAGGCTTAATTGGATAGCTTAATATTTTGTGAGTCAGATAGAAATATATTGTTTCACCGTAAGAGTCAAAATAAGGGTTTGTGCTTAAAATCAATATAATTGCAATTTCACATAGAAATATAGTGATTTTGGTTATAGTGGTGATTACATGGTGTCTATCAAGTATGGATATTATGTAAGTAGGTCATAATGCATTGACAAATGATTATGTCTATTTTAGTGTCCTTGGCTACTTTTCTGTGATATGTGAACCTTCTAGCTTGATAGTGGTAAATAGATGAACTATTAAATGAAGTTAGGATCCCATTAATTCCAAGCTTGATATATTTCGTTAGTATTTGCATATTTAGTTATTAATTGATATAGAAATAATTTTGTCACCAAAAGTAAGGCAATAGTTTAGGCAAATAAGTATAGTAATAGAACTGATGCATAGTCAATTAAGTTAATCCTGTCTCTGTGGGACGATACTTTACTTCCTCTGTATTACTTGTTGACCACGTATACTTGCGTGAGTTAGAGCTCTTTTATTTAAGACTTAAAAAGAGGCAACATTGGCTTCTAGATTCTCCTCCATGTCCATTGCTATATAAGTTGTTAGGTTGGCCATCTCATCCTTAGAGGCGATGAGATTGACACGCTCAAGAATCTGCTTAATCTCTGAGGATGGTTTTGCCTTATTGCCTTCTTGAAGATTTGATAGAGCAATGATAATGTCAAAATATTCATTGTTGGAGGAGGATGGAATATCAAAGGGAGTGATTGAGGCAGTGATTTGTTGTGTGGGAGAGGAGACTGGTTGATTGTCAAATGTGGGGTCATCACACTCTAGGTTCGTGGAGTCGATCGTAGGGTGGGATGACTCTACGTTCTGAGCTAGGAGATTGAGCTGGGCATCAGTCGTAGAGTTTAGGGACCCTACGACTAGAGATGGGTGTTCATTTGGTCCATCAGTCACAAAGTGTTGAGACCCTGTGACTGGAAATTGGTTTCTTGGGTCAAGAATGACCTCAATCCATCTAGACATTGTATCAAAAGAGTGAAAGTAGGATGAAGGAGAATGATTAAGCTTGAAAGATGAAGGAATGAAATATACCTTTTGCTCATTTATTTGGAATAAATTGTTGGTGATCAGCTTCTGAGCAAAGGTAACATTTCTTGGAAATCCTTGGGCAAGCACAAACACTGTTGGGTAAGCTTTGAAGATCCAGAAGATGTGATCCCAAGAGTTTAGGATTAGAACTTGGTGGAAGGACATCCTTGGTAAGTATGAGAATAAACAATGATAATTGATGTACCTTTCCTCATCTCTGTATTCAGTAATAATTTCCAGGCTTTCATCGTTACTTTTATCACTTCCTCCATCACTGACCTCTACGATCTTAGCTTCTTTGGTCATTGTTCTTTCCTCATTTACTTCTTCAGGTTCAATTCCTTGAGGGGTTGAGAGGGTTTCATAATGAGCTTCTGATTGCTCCCTCTCAACCTGAACGTGAACTTGCTCAGGAGCTTTAGGTGTCTCCCCCTCAGTTTGAGTGTTACTGTGTTTAGCAGCTTCTTGACGCTCCCCCTTAGTAGGGACGTCACCTTGTTCTGAGGCAGTTGAGCTTATTGTAGTGTTGATGGCAGCAATAACTGACTCAACGATCCTATTATGTACCAAGGATTCATTTGGAAAGCCAGGAATTGACATTGGGTTCTCCTCTTCAGTATCAGCTATTGTTGGATCAGGGGATATCAATCTTCTTTCTTTATCTTTGATCCTAAGTATTGCCCTTTTTAGTTCAAGATCAACTACTTTGATGATCCTCTTCTTCATCCTTTTTGGCTTAGGTTTAGCAACCTTCTCAGTCGATGGTTCAACGACCAATTGCTCAGGCTAATTGGCCATCCCAGCACTTTCTTCAGTATTGTCACCAAGACTTGACTCTACGACCGGTGAGTTAGAGTACTCTTCGATCATAGGGGTGGATGACTTCCTCAAACACTTACTGCATTTTCCCTTCTTATGAAACATTTGAGAGAGAGGGATGGTCTCATCAGTGTTTTCTTCTATTTGCTTCTTCTTCTTTTTCTTCATTGGTGGTTGTTCTTCTAAAGAAGATGATTTTGGCAGACCAGAAGCTTCAGGTCCTTGGGGAACCTTATTTGTTGATCCTTGAGGTTTGTTTTCCATTTGAGGCATCTCTCTTGCCTCTTTCTTCCCTTTGTTCTTTTTGCTCAGGGCTGGTGGCTCCTGATTTATTTTTTTAGTTTCTTCAATAACTGACAAGTTCCTTATTAAGGGCCTTTTTGCTCCACTTGTCCGTTCACTGGATTCGGACTGGATCATTCTCAAGTTTTCTACTGGATTTCTCTTTCAGTTCACAAACAACTTCTTTGTGATCCTTTTGTTAGCATTGAGGACTTCACCTTCATTATCCTCAATCTTATCACCCAGTGCTGATTGTAGAAGGATGTTTATGAACCTTCTATAGAATATTTTCCTATTACCTTTAGATTTCTCAGCACTTTGAACCCAGTTGCCAATCCACTCCATCAACAACGCTCCAAAATTGACGTCGATTTTGAAGACGATTGCAGTCATGATTTTCAGTTGAAGTTCACTGACTGAGTCATGAGCAGTATCTTTGCAAAAGATGCATTTCCCCATAATGTCAGTAAGAAATTCGTACTTTTGGGGAAACTCCTTCTTCTTTAAACCTCTTAACTCAGGATTGTCGTTGTGGTGCATTCGCTTTAGCCCTGCTGCTCTATCGATGCAGCTTAGAGAGGTGAGGCCTTCAGTTTTGAAACCTAGGGCTAGGTTTACCTCTGATGAACTGAGTTGAATAGATGTGCCTTTGACTTTGGTGGACAAAATACCATCAACGTAGACTCCATTTGTGTAGAACTCCCTCACCAATTTTGAATAAATCCTTGTTTTGGTCTCGAGAGCCTCTTGAAGTCCAGCACGCTTCAGAAGAGAAATGATCTTCTGAAATTGCCTCTCAGCATCAGAGAAATCTTTGAAATCTAGCTCGTTGCCTTGGATGACTGGAGATGGTGCCATTGTTGATTCCTAACAAGAAACGAAAATGTCTGAGTGTGTGCTTAAACTTTGAAATCTAGGGTTTTGGCAAGAGGGAGAGACTATTGAAATTTTGAAATCAGAATACGTAAATAAATAGTAACAGTTACGAACTTATTTAAAAACTTCCCTCTTAATGAGCTGAGTGGGACAAGTGTTTAGTTCTAAATGGAGGCATGTCTTATATTCTGAAGGATAAGACGGTTTTACCCTTGGCTCCCCCTGAGCTTCACAGTTCCTCCTTGAGTCATTTTAACTCTACGAACACTTGGGCACTCAACGATTTCAGTTCCACTCTACGATTTCAGTTCCATTCAAAGAGTTGGCTTTTACTCTACGAAATCTGTTGTACTTTGTTCATATCATGGCTTTCATTCTGCAGAGTTAGTAGGTTCCAACACAAAGTATCATGAATGTAAATTTAGCATTCCTACTTCACTTATCAGCATGTTAAACCTTGATTCATCCAATGGTTTTGTAAAGACATCAGCAAGCTGGTTTTCAGTTGAAATATAACCTAATGAAATATTACCATTTTCCACATGATCTGTAATGAAATGATATCTTATATCTATGTTCTTGGTTCTTGAGTGCAAACAGGATTATGAGTTATAGCAATAGCACTGGTATTATCACAATGTACAGGAATAGATTTAAACTCAAACCCATAGTCAGCTAGCTGATTTTTTATCCATAGGATTTATGCACAGCAACTGCCAGCCGCAATGTATTCCGCTTCTGCAGTTGAGGTTGATACTAAGTTTTGCTTTTTGCTAAACTAGGAGACAAGTCTATTTCCAAGCAATTGACATGTTCCACTTGTGCTCTTTCTATCAATTTTTCAACCTGCATAGTCAGCATTTGAGTACCTTATAAGATCAAAGTGTGACTCCTTGGGATACCAAAGTCCCAAGCCAGGAGTGCCCTTAAGATGCCTAAAAATCCTTTTTACAACCATTAAATGTGATTCCTTAGGATTAGCTTGAAATCTAGCACAAATACAAGTAGCAAACATGATATCTGGTCTGCTAGTTGTTAAATATAGGAGAGAGCCTATCATACCTCTGTATTGAGTAATATCAATACTTTTACCTTTCTCATCTTTGTCAAGCTTAGTTACAGGTGCCATGGGAGTTTTCATGAGGGTGGCTGAATCCATGTCATGCTTCTTTAATAAGTCTTTAATGTACTTGGCTTGGTTGATGAATATACCTTCATCAGTTTGCTTCACTTGAAGTCCAGAGAAGAAGTTCAGTTCTCCCATCATGCTCATTTCAAACTTGCTCTGCATTAGCTTGGCAAACCTTTTACACAACTTTTCATCTGTAGAACCAAAAATAATATCATCCAAATAGATTTGAACTAGAAGTGATTTCTCCTTGTGTTTCCTTAGGAATAAAGTGGTGTCTACTCTACCTCTAGTGAATTCCTTTTCAGTAAAAAAATTTGTAAGAGTTTCATACCATGCTCTAGGTGCTTGTTTTAATCCATATAAAGCTTTATCTAATTTATACACATAATTAGAAAGGGTTGGATTGATAAAACCTGTAGGTTGTTCCATATAGACTTCTTCTTGAAGTTCACCATTGAGAAAGGCACTCTTGACGTCCATTTGGAAGACTTTGAATTTCATGTGAGCAGCATGGGCAAGAAATATTCTGATAGCTTCCAACCTTGCAACAGGAGCAAAGGTTTCATCATAGTCAATCCTTTCTTCTTGTGAGTAACCTTTAGCTACCAATCTTGATTTCTTCCTTGTGATGACACCTTCTTCATCCATCTTGTTTCTGAAAACCCATTTGGTGCCAATGACTAGATGGTATTTTGGCCTTTCAAATAGTCTCCAGACTTTACTTCTTTCAAATTGGTTGATCTCCTCTTGCATAGCTTCTATCTAGCTTGAATCTTTTAAGGCTTCTTCTATCCTCTTGGGCTCAGTTTGAGAGAGAAAGCTTAGGTAGAAACATTCATTTTGCTCTAGCATTAGGATCTCCAATGACAAGATCTTTAGTATGATCCTTTGTCCATTTTCTCCTTCTTGGAACATCTGTTCTGATGCCTTCTTGCCTGAGCTCTTCCAGATTGACTTCAGGTTCAGGTCATAGAGTCTCGTTGTCTGGCAATGTGAACTTTATGATTTCTTCTTATTGCTCTATGTTTTCTGATTCTGGCTCTTCGTTCATAGTGTCTAACTCTACGACTTTTGACTATTCAATCGTAGAGTTCTTTTCTGCACTTTCGTTGAGTGGAACATCCTTCTTCTCAGAGTCCGATTCATCAAAGGTGACATGGATAGAGACTTCAACATTTAGAGGTTCCTTATTGAATACTCTGTATGCCTTGCTATCCATAGCATACCCAAGAAAAATCCCTTCATCTGACTTTGACTGGAACTTGGTCAGGTTCTTCTTGCCATTATTGAGAATGTAACACAGACAGCTAAAAGCACGAAAGTAGATGATGTTTGGCTTTCTTCCTTTCCACAAGTTATAGGGAGTCTTCTTGAGAGTGAAGTGGATGAGTGATCTGTTTTAAGTGTAGCAAGCGGTGTTGATGGCTTCTGCCCAGAAGTATTCGGGTACATGAGTAGCTGCAAGAAGAGTCCTCCCTGCTTCAATCAAGGTCCTATTCTTCTTTTCAGCTACTCCATTTTGTTGAGGAGTTCTTGGAGCTGAGAAGTTGTGATTGATGCCATTCTCTACACAAAACTTCTCTACTTCAGAGAAATCAAACTTTCTTCCATGATCACTTCTGATAGCCTTAATCTTCTCCTCTTTCTCATTTATAACCAGTTTGAAAAACTTTATGAGTTGAGAACTAGTTTCATCTTTAGTGCTTAGAAAGAATGCCCATGTGAATCTAGTGTAGTCATCCATTATTACCAATGAATATCTCTTTCCTCCAAGGCTTGTAGTTGGGATAGGCCCAAATAGATCCATATGGAGTAACTGAAGGGGCTTATCATTTAAGTTGACTGTTTTGCCTTTGAATGAGCTCTTTGTTTGCTTTCCAAACTGACATGCTTTACAGGGTTTCTCTTTGATGAAGTTGAACTTTGGCAATGCTGCTACAAGGTCTTTGGAGGCTAGTTTAGACATACTCTTGAAGTTTAAATGAGATAACCTCTTGTGCCATAGCCAGCACTGATCTTCAGAAGCTTTGGCAAGGAAGCATATTGTCTCATTATGACTTAGCTACGACAATAGAGACATTTCCTTCTCTTAATCCTATCAGCTTCAATGAGTTGGTCTTCAAATCTCTGACTTGACATTGATTGTTGAGGAAGGTGACTTGATGACCTTTGTCACATAGTTGGCTGATGCTAAGCAGATTGTGCTTTAGACCTTCAACATATGCCACTTTGCTAATGACACAGCACCATTTCCAACTGAACTATATCTTCTTGTCCTTCCAGAATTGTTATCTCCAAAGATGACTGTAGGACCATCTTTTTCCTCAAAGTTTGACAGGAGAGCTTTGTTGCCTGTTATATGTCTTGAGTATCCACTATCAAGGTACCATGTTAACTTAGTGGAGCTCTGTACCTGCAAAAAGAATTGTCTTTTATTTTGGTACCCAAACTTACTTGGGTCCTAACTTGTTAGTTGCTTTGGGAACCTAAATCTACTTGATTTTAGGTCTGTGCAGCACATGATAGAAATCATTGAAATAGCATTCTACAGCTTTATGACCATATTTGTGACGCCCCCAAATTCTCTACACTCCCTGTAGCAGATTTGGTGCTCACGTGAAAGTATTCAACTATAAATATTCATAATATATGACTTCTATCTATCCAAGGTTCACAGTATCCCATAACAGATAATAGTCCCGGCCAGAATGCTAACTGTATTTGGATACCCTCACTTGGATGTATAGATTCATATCTTATGAATATCTCTTTTATATCGATATTTCCTATTTATCTGACATTCAAAGTATTAATGATAAGATTGTTCTTGGAACTGAGGGACGCATTTCGGTAAAGATGGCACCTTACCGGCGCTCATTAAGTGTAACCTCAGCACTTACAGAACTCCTATAGATACTGTATTAACTTAGTACAACTATCCTCAACAATTTAAAGATCAGAGTATAACGCATTCAATATAATAAAGGATGATAATATATTTCATATCATTACGTTTGATTACATCGTTCTCAATACTAAGTTATTACAACAAAGCCTTTAAAAGACTTGAATTATTCAAAACAGTAATTAATACTAATTAACATGGGCTTTTCCTTTGTTTGTCCCTGAAGTGCCGAGATTATCATTTAAGACTGCAAAAGAAGGTATATGCAAGAATGAGCTACAAATGCTCAGCAAGTTCATTTGAAAACATAAACACAATGTGTTTGAGTTGAAAGATTTCAAAGATGTATAACTGAGGATTCAGTACATGAACCATGTGTTTCAATCAGTTCTATCAGTTTTCAATGACTTAGAAAAGCTTGATTTCAGATATCTGGTAGGGGATCAGCCTAACCAATATCCTAGGAGTATGCATATCATCCTACAATTTATATCAATATATAATTGACGATTTACAACCTTACATCAAGGTGTTTCATTTCTCAGTATAAGATGTCTTACCAAAACAATTTGGTTTGACACAACAATTTAAGCCCCATTAAGCAATATATGAATAATGATTCATTTCTTAAGTTATACTGAACGACAAGTAATAACTTTATAACAATTGATAGCAAGATGTATAATACTTGCATAAAGGTAACAAGGTTTGGAGACTTGCCTTAACATAGTTCGTTTATCAAAATTTAATACAGTCTGTCAACGTACGTAGTCTACGTGATAGGCACATAATTCATACATTTTATTATCCCTAATTTTGTCCTTTTATTATATTAGTTTATTTAATTAATATGTTTTATTTTGTTTTGTAGGATTTAATATTTTATTGCAATAAAGTCAAAATCTTGGTGATCAAGCAATATTTAATGCTCTTATTCATGTAAGGAAATATCCAAGAAGAATTCTACAAAGAAAAGGAAGGAGGTGGAACAATCTTGGTGTGCAAGTCAAATCCAATCAGAGAAAGGAAAGACAATCTAGAAGATATCTTTGAAAAGTTGATTGTCACTAGGAAGTTGAAACCTATATGGAAAGGGACTAGGAGAAAGAAAGGAAATAAAAGAGGCCAATTTCAATGAATGTAAATTAGGGCACAAATTTATTTTCCCTATAAATAGGTCTCTTGTTTTAGAGAGAAAGATGTATCAGTTTAGGTTAGGAGTAGGAGTAAATTAAATTATTTTTCATTGTACGCTTGTTGAAGGATCGTTAATTAAAGGGAGTTTTTTTATTTTATTTTTAATTTTCTACTTCTTCTTTATTTTAGTTAGTTTATTTATTTTCATGTCTAGTTAATTTTTTTAATCTAGGATGAAGATGAAATTAAATAATTATTCATGATAATATTTTTTATCTCTTCTATTATTTATGCTTTTATGTTTAATTGATTTCGCCTTCATGTTTCATTATTGAAATACCTTCGTTTTATAGTTCTTATGTGATTTTAAATTAATTAAGAGGTTTTGATAGATTATTGTTAAGATATGAGTTTTTCATAATCCATGCTTACTCAAAGAAGTTTTGATGGGTTATAGTTAATCCTTAAATTTTCATAGTCTATGCTTGCCTACGTTAATTATAAAATTACTAAATTAAAGGGAAGGGAGATCAAAATCATAATTAAGTTATAAAAATAGAAGAGATTGAATTACTTGTTATGTTTATTATTTAATGGATTCGAATTCCTAGATTGCTTCCTTATTATTAGTTAGTTTAATTATAGTTAATTGATTCTCAATCTTTATTTCTAATTCGCCTAAAATAGATATTAAGGATACATTAAAATTAATCTAGTCTCTGTGGATTCGACCTGTACTTGCCAGTTCTTCAATTTGATACTGTGCACTTGCAGTTACATATTTTTATCACATCAAGTTTTTTGGCGCCATTGCCGGGGACTAGATTTAATTTTATATTCCTTAATTTTTATTTATTCGAATTAGTTTTTCAACTCTAATTTTTTTTATTTTTTTTTATTTTTTTTTCTTTCCAGGATTATCGAAGCGGATCGAAGCAACGAAAAGATAAAGATTTTATTGTTGCGTTATTCCTGGTATTTTGTATCTCAACTCAAAAAAAAATAGTAGCTTAGTTTTATTTTTTATTTTTTATTTTTTTTTAGTTTTTATTGTTAGTTAGAAAACTAATTGCCACATACATGCATTCACTCACGTAGAACACATCTTGTTTAGGTTTTTATTTTTATTTTTATTTTTGTCAATTATAAACTGTGGTGATTGCTGGAGGAGTGATGTACGTCAAATTTCTCCTTCTTTCGTAATCCACATAGTTTTAGGACATTTAATTTGTTTACCATTTTTTTTTATTTTATTTGTTCATTTTCATCTTTAATCTAACATTAAGGGCAAAAACCTGTAACAAGATAAGGTGGGGATTTCATCACCCTTCCTTGGCCCACAAATAACCCAACCTGCATTTTGCATGACCTTGACCTAATAAAATCAAGTAGACGTTAGCCCCTAGGACTCTCGAGCTCAATTAGGACAAGAAACTCCAAGAGGAGGCTGAATTTTTAATTAATCAAACTACTGGTGTCTAGGCAAGTGGTTCAAAAGGCAAACGCCTAAAGAACGTGTGGTTATTTAATTAGTCACCATACCCACGGAGAGACTCCCACCGTTCTTACACTTACCTGGCTAGTGGCTTGATTAATTTTGAATTTTGTGGACCTTAAGGTGTAACTTGGAACAGTTAGGAGCTGTCTAGATTTTATTTAGGTTAACCGTAGAATTAGGATATTTATTTATTTTTAATTTTTTTTCCCTTTTGTGTGACTTTCGTGGTTAGTTTATTTGTCTTGTGATTTGTGGAAAGATGGACTCCTATTATAGTTGGAATAATAATTTTACTTGGAATCAAGAACCCTATGAAAATTTTAATGCACACCAAGTAAATCAATTTTTTCCAACTTATGAAAATCCTTATCTAAGTTCATATTCATATCCATATCCATATCCATATTCGAATCCAGAGCCCCAATATCCACAAGAATTTTCAAAAGAAGAAGAGGAAAGATTAAATACATTAGAGAAAATTATGGAAGCTTTAATGGAAAATCAATTTAACACGAATCAAGCTATATCTCGTCTAGAAATTCAAATGAGTCGATTAACCACCATAATAAATGAACAAGAGGTGGATGAATTTTCTAGTGACTCTGAGGTTAATTTTGAAAATCATGATGATTGTGGAAATGATGAGGAAAATGAAAATTTTGGATTTAATTCTACACCCTTTGAGTCAAGCCAATTTGAGGAGTCTAAAAATTATGAGTCTATGCCTAAAATTGATCATGTCACATTTAATGAGTCGGTTGAACAAGTCTATAAGCCTAAAGCTCTATATCCTGAAAGACTTATTCCTAGAAAACAACCGAGTGATTTTGTAGACCAGCCCATAAAAGTAAACATGATCCAAGAGTTGTCTATGACTCAAGAAATGAATGAAAATAGACTCGTGATTAAAGATGATCCAATTGATTTTTTCTTAAATCACCTTGACCAAAAGTGGAATGAATCTGAATATTTAGATAAGGTTAATGAGATGTTGAGATTCACTTCACATAAGTCGCCCAATACATTTGAACCAATTCGTCTACACTTTGAACATATTAGTGAATATTTTTCCGAGGTAGACTTTAAACATAACTATGATGAAAATTATGACTATTTTCAATTTCCTAGACCTCCGAAAAATCATGAAAAGACCACACTCATTTGCCCATTTGTATCATTCATTTGTAGTCACATACTTTTTAGGATATATGAAATTCGTAGGTATGTACATTTGTTTTCTTTTTCACCACATTTTCTTGCAGAACAACCTGCCCCGCATACAAGGTACAATTTTTTCACATCTTTGTTCTCTATTTTTCATTTGCATACATTGAGGACAATGCATGATTTAGGTATGAGGGGAGTTTGTATTATAGTATTAGATTTTTTTTTTTTAATTTAGGAAAAATTAAAAAATTTATAGTATTAGATATTTTATTTTTTATTTTTTTTTCTTTTGTTTTATTTATTTATTTTTTTTTATGAAATTTTAAGATTTTTTTTTTGTTTTTAAAAAAAATTAAAATTTTGTTAGACTTTTTATGAGTTGGATTAATTCTAATAACTATCTGTGGAGCAGAACTCATGAGTAAGATTAAAAGATTTAGAACTCTTGAACCTTTGATAAGATACAAAATCTTAGTTCGAAACATCATCTTGAGTAAAATAAAGTTTCTATACATTTTTGGCACTTCACGTTCGCACTAACTCTTAGTTGTGGGGTATAAATTATGATTTGAGCAATTTCAAGAAAAAAAAAATTTTAAGAAAAAAAACAGAAAAGTTGGAAAAAAAAAAGAAAAAATAACTGCTTCAATGTCCATTGAACGAAATAACTGGGTATCCAAGCCTCAGGAAGCATCGATATTCACGCTGAAAAGTATGATGGATAAAAGCAGCTTGACTAGTCAAATTTTGTGGCCTTTGTTACTCGAGTTAGTAAGCCCTTAGGGGTGTCTTTACACCTAGTGCCCTAAAGCCAACTGGTTTGGGAGTCATTGGTCCAACACTCGCTACATGGGTAACTCTGAAAAGCCTAAGAAAATGAGACATTGCACAAGTCAAGGGAAAAAAAAGAGGAGAAAAATGAGAAATGAAAAAAAAAAGGAAAAAAGAAAAAGAAAAATGAATTTGCTTGATTTTCATGGTAAAAATCCCTACTAAGAATTACATCACATACACAATACATGCATCACATGGAATAAATTTTATGAAGGATGGTGTCTAGAATGAAGATTGAGTATTTTTGATAAGGTGAAAGTGTGAGTTTGAATTTGATTTTGCTTATGTATAATGCCCATGTATACTTAGAAGTTTTCTTTCGATTTCATAATTGGTTAAACCCAAAAAGATTTTGAATTTTGAATTTTGTGGGTATATTCAGTGCAAACCCTCACGAGACACAACTCGTCCACTTGGGATAACCTTGGGGTTTAAAGGCTTGTTGCACATGCTAAGTGCAATCGTGTTTCCTACGAAAATGGGGTAGTATAGTTTTTGTTTTTATTTTATTTTCTTTTTATTTTACTCGAGGACGAGCAAAAGCTAGGTATGGGGGTATTTGATAGGCACATAATTCATACATTTTATTATCCCTAATTTTGTCCTTTTATTATATTAGTTTATTTAATTAATATGTTTTATTTTGTTTTGTAGGATTTAATATTTTATTGCAATAAAGTCAAAATCTTGGTGATCAAGCAATATTTAATGCTCTTATTCATGTAAGGAAATATCCAAGAAGAATTCTACAAAGAAAAGGAAGGAGGTGGAACAATCTTGGTGTGCAAGTCAAATCCAATCAGAGAAAGGAAAGACAATCTAGAAGATATCTTTGAGAAGTTGATTGCCACTAGGAAGTTGAAACCTATATGGAAAGGGACTAGGAGAAAGAAAGGAAATAAAAGAGGCCAATTTCAATGAATGTAAATTAGGGCACAAATTTATTTTCCCTATAAATAGGTCTCTTGTTTTAGAGAGAAAGATGTATCAGTTTAGGTTAGGAGTAGGAGTAAATTAAATTATTTTTCATTGTACGCTTGTTGAAGGATCGTTAATTAAAGGGAGTTTTTTTATTTTATTTTTAATTTTCTACTTCTTCTTTATTTTAGTTAGTTTATTTATTTTCATGTCTAGTTAATTTTTTTAATCTAGGATGAAGATGAAATTAAATAATTATTCATGATAATATTTTTTATCTCTTCTATTATTTATGCTTTTATGTTTAATTGATTTTGCCTTCATGTTTCATTATTGAAATACCTTCGTTTTATAGTTCTTATGTGATTTTAAATTAATTAAGAGGTTTTGATAGATTATTGTTAAGATATGAGTTTTTCATAATCCATGCTTACTCAAAGAAGTTTTGATGGGTTATAGTTAATCCTTAAATTTTCATAGTCTATGCTTGCCCACGTTAATTATAAAATTACTAAATTAAAGGGAAGGGAGATCAAAATCATAATTAAGTTATAAAAATAGAAGAGATTGAATTACTTGTTATGTTTATTATTTAATGGATTCGAATTCCTAGATTGCTTCCTTATTATTAGTTAGTTTAATTATAGTTAATTGATTCTCAATCTTTATTTCTAATTCGCCTAAAATAGATATTAAGGATACATTAAAATTAATCTAGTCTCTGTGGATTCGACATGTACTTGCCAGTTCTTCAATTTGATACTGTGCACTTGCAGTTACATATTTTTATCACATCACTACGTATATCAATAATAAGCGTTAAAACTTATAATAACATGTATTAAGTTGAACTAGACAAGTTTCATTAAGGTTCAACGTCGATTCGGTACCTCGATCGCGTCATTAGATAATTAAACACATAGGTTTATCAATAAAACTTCATTCGGTAGCTTAAATATTAATCTATATAATTTAATTATCGATTATAATATTTTTAGAAGCTTAATATTATTTTTAAATAATTTTTACAAGCTTAGTAATATTTTTCTATAATTTTTACAAGCTTAGAAATATTTTTAAATAATTTAATTATCATTTAGAATATTTTTTAAAACATTAATATGTTATTTAAATAATTTATTTATCATTTAGAATAATTTTAGATATTTAAAATATTATTTAAATAATTTATTTATTATTTATAATATTTTTAGAAAGATAAAATATTATTTAAATGATTTATTTTATCATTAATAATATTTTTAGAATTTATTTTATCATTTAAATGATGTAATTATTATTTATAATAATTTTTAAAACTTAGTTTAATATTTAAATGATTAATTTATCATTTATAATATTTTTAAATACTTAGTATATTATTTAAAATAATTTATTTATTATTTATAACAATTTTAGGAAGTTAGTAATATTTTTAAATGATTTAATTATCATTTAAAATAACTTAAATACATTAATATAATTTTTAAATCATTTATTTAATATATTTACTAAATAATTTAATATTTAATTTAATTAAATAATTATTAAAATTTATATCAGAATATTAAAAATTATTAAATATAATTAAAAATAAATTTTAATATTTAATTATTAATTATTATGAATTATTTAATATTTATTTATAATTTATTAATTATATATTAATTTTTATTTAAAACCGTCGCAAAAGGGCTATAGCGACGAACTGTATATAATTTTAGTTTTCTGGAAATCCAGAAGGAGACTGTCACTAAATGTGTTCTTCGTTGAAGAACAGTTGGTCATGGTCCAATTGAGACTTTTGACCTCAAATTAAATCCAATTAGGTAATTGTTTGGGTTTGATTTTTGTTTGTTGGTGTAGTACACATGGCAGTGTATAACGACATATGAAAATTAAACTTAAACAACATCAATTGATGCTCTAATAATCTGGTCAAACTGAAAGTAGTATGCACACAAGCCAATCATATTTGATATGATGTAGCATATACTTTGTAATCTTATTCATTTATTAATAAAAGAATTGATTTTTTTAAAAAACATTTTACATTATCTACATAGTGCTGTTATATTAAATGTGATAAACTCATAGTTTTGAGCAATGCTTTAAGAATCATGATGGTGATCATGCTAATGAGATCTAAATTCTAGATAGCTCACAAACTAAAATCATTCCTAATCGTTGGTGTAATGCCCGTGAATTTTGAACGTCCTTATTAATTAAATCTAATTTAATTTAATGAGTTAACGTTGTGTTCTATTTAAACCAACTTGGGTAAATTAGTGGGAGATGTATAAGATGTGTCTATATTTGTGTTGGCATGTATGATATAACTATGGTTAAGAAATAACCATATGTGAGTCAAGTGTAGGAATTGGTGTGTAATGGCTAAAATGGCCAAGAGTGGTTAATAACCAAGGTAATTATGAAGGGGCAATAACCATTGTATATCCAAGTGGTTAATAACCAATGTAATTATGGCGAGATAATAATCATTGTGTTTAAACAATGTAATTATGGCAAGATAATAACGAATGTCTAATAACCAATGAAGAATGGTTAATAACTAATGGATAATTAAGATTTTGCGAAAAGACTATTTTAACCTTAAAAGAAGTTAGGTAATGATCAAAATACCCTTGAGGAAGTTACTAGGAAGCTTCCTATTATTGATGAATTGATCAAATTGCCCTTGCCTAGTCATGATTAATGACTATTTTGCCCACGGTCTCTACTTTCCTATAAATAGGACCCCTCACCAATGATAGTAGGGGTTGGTTCATTTATTATTCACCAAGTATAGAGAGTAAGAGCTTAGAGAGAAAAAGAGAGTGAGATTAGTATAGTTCATGCATCTCAAGTTCATCACATACTTTGGTAGATCAAGGAGAGTAGCTACAAGATCAAGGTGAAACCCTAAACCATTTCCTTCTTTCTTACTTTGTTTTATTTTCATAGTTTTTGAAAGATTTTGTTCTAAGACTCAAGAATCATTAGATCTTCATGCTTCATGTATAGATCTAATCCTCTTGAGTGTTAGAATGGAGATTCAAAGGAAGAAAATGAACTTATGTTCTTAAAGGGTAAAAACCCTAGCTTTTCTTCACTTGGATCACCCATAACTTGAGATCTACAACTTGGATTTATGATCCGTTGAAAGGGGGTACTAGGTACATGAGTTAGCTAGTAAACCCAAGTGGTAGAACACAAATCCAATAATTTTTGAAGCCTTGAAGGCTATTTTCCCAAAACAGTCCAGCTATAAAACTTAAAGCTTTAAAACCCTAAAAGCTTGCTGTCCTTATTTTTCCAAAGGTTGTTTCGGCCAGTTATGGATCTGTTAAAAATCTGGGAAAAATCACAGAGGTACCTTAAGAATTATCTACAAGTAACAAAAAGAATGAACACGTTTCGATGTGTACGTTTTGTGTAATGGCTTTTACCGTGAAGGACTCCTAAATATTCATACCCGGATTTCTCATTGTGTGTACCTTGAAAACATATGAAATATTTACAGTATGTTTATGCATATTATGAAAGGGTACCCTGAAAATTTCAGAATTTTCTGAGCAAAACGTGATTTATGAAAAATGTAACAAGATTCGGAGGTTTTGAGTACTTTAAAAATAGTAAATCAATTTCTAAAATTCGAGAAAAATTTGTGGATCATTGTTGGACCATATACTATCCAGATCCAGAGGATAATAATTTTTAGAATCTATTTGCTATTTTTCATAATAATGTTATAGTTATAGTTAAAAGAAAATAAATGGTTAAATGATGTCATAAATAAGGAAAATGTGATTTTTAAGCTTGGATACTCCTAATATTATATATTATGACTATTGAGGGGTATTTTGGTAATATTTAATGAGAAATAATATTTATGACCTTTTATGGGTAGTAAAGGAGTTGTTTAATAAAGGGTAAAACAATTAGAATAAATTGTTTATTCGCCTAATAACTTATTAAAATATTACTATGATATTTGTAATATAAGAATTCGATATTTTTAAGTAAACAAAGAAATATTAAGATTAAAACTTTATGGAAATATTATTGAATGGGTAATAATATTTATTTTAAGCATTAATAAATGATTAAGATATTATTAAAATGGCTAATAATATTAGATTAAAATATTATTAATGATATGAGAATTAAAATATTATTAAGAGATTAATAATATTAGATTAAAGTATTATTGGATGATTAAAATATTATTAAGATGTTAATAACATTAGTAAACGAATAAAAGTGTTATTAGTGGACTAATAATACCAAGAGGTGAATTAAATATTATCAGGATTGATAATATTAAGTGTCTTATAGGATTTACGATAGTCTATTTGCTTATGTGTGCTATGTGATTGGCTTAATTGTTAAATAAATAGCATAAGTAAGCGTGTCGATATACAACTACGCAGTACTAATTGATAGATCGACATTATCAATGTTAGGTTCTTCAAGGCCAATTAGTTAAAGCTAGATTATTTGTAGCTGAGCAGACAGGCAAGTTTCCTAACTCAAACTCGAGTTATGATTTTTGAAGCATGTTAGTGAATAATTATTGTTGATTATTCACATCTATAATGGTTATTGAGATTCGCACCTTGTGCAATTGAATTAATATTCTATTGTTATTGAATTGTGAATTAGATTAAAGTTCTTTCAAGCATGAATTGTTTATGAGATAGATCTATGCTATTTGTATCAGCTAGATCAAGCATGTTTAAATTTGTGAAATCAAATGTATTTTAAAAGTTGTTCTTATTAATTTGCTATAGTAAGAACTCTTGGCTGAGAAAAGGATAAATTTGATTAAGTCATGATATCAATGCTGGTTTATTAAGTGTTTATGCATAAATCACGGGGTATGAAAGGCTGATCCCCTTGATTACCAAAACTTTTTAAGAGGTCCAGTTTAAATGCTGAGAACCTTGGCAAATATCTATGGTTATTTTCAACCACTCAGTAATTGTCATTCAATTATTCGAATATTCAATTGTTGACTATTAATTCATGTTTCTTCACAATTTTATACTGTCGTTGAACATTGAAAGCGAAACTTCCTTCTATTCATGATATATCTCCCTTGTGTATGAACTTGCTAAGCAAACTAGTTGCTTACCCTTGCTATATCATGATTTTTATTTCAGCTAAGGCAGAAACGTCAAAAGGGGACAAAGGAAAAGGGAAGGTGCAAGAATAGTTGCCTGATAGGGCTTATGTATTAGTTATCTAAAAATGTTATTTGGTTATGTGAACTCTTATTGTATTAAGGGTATGTTTTTAAGTTAAGGTTAAAGAACCTTGGGACCATGATTGTAAGACGTTATTACTATTTTGATAGACATTGTATGATTATTATTTCGCATTTAGTTAGAAAGTATGTTTGTTGTTGAGTATCGTGAACACCGAATTCGAGGTTAGGAAACCAGGATTTGGGGGTGTCACAGTTGGATTACTAAAAAGGGGATTAGTGAATCCGGATAGATTAGTACATATGTTGCTTGCTCTTAGGAAGAGGATGATTGGTCTCATAATCATTTGTGTGGAGACACTAAAGCAAGTATGTAGGTGCTTATTGGAGAATAAGTACACTGAACGTGGCTCGCTAAGGAATACCTAATGGAGTTTTACTCGCATGTCAATAGGAATTCCTCTAGTGATAGTAGTACAAATGATCCTTGGACTTGGGATCATCATAGTATCTTGTGTATGATGAGTTATACTTTGACATGTCCCTTAAGACCTTTGGGGTATATCAAAGGGTATGATTGGGTATAATATGTTGTCCATGGAGATAGGTGAATGATCAACAAAGAATCTACCACGTTTAGTAAAAGATGTGAATGTCCTATGTGATTCGATAAATGACAACTCAGTAGTCCTTGGCCAAGGCAGAATGAAATTAGAAAGGAGTTTCTAATTTGCATTATTTAGAGTTGTGCATTTGGGAATCGAAATACATATAATTAAATAAAATAAGACTTGACAGTAATTCCATGTCTTATATTTAATTGGGACATTATATGGTAGAAGGATTGAATTGTACGGTAATTATTCACTGAAAGGTTCTTTTGCGATTAATGTTGAAATCTATATTATCTGGAAAGTCGTTGATCGCTAAGGGGGCTTACCCTTATTGTAGAATAAATATTATTTATTTAAATGAATTAAATAGTTTAATTTATTTATTTAAATAAGATTAGAATTGTTCTAATTAATTTATTCACAACCGGTTTAATATAGGGAACCTAAAGGGTCACACCACAAAAGAAAAATATTTATTTAAGAAGTAAATGACATAATTGTAATAATAAGTTAAGTGTATTTAATTTAATCTATGGAGATAGAATAAATTAAATAGCTTAATATTTAATATTTAACATTTTGGAAATATTAAATATAAATTAATAAGAGGAGTCTTATTATTATTACTATTACTATTATTTAATTCCTAATAGGGATTGAGAATTAATTAATAGAAGTACTCTCTCATGAATTCCTAATTGAATTAGGAGCATAGTTAATTAAAGGAGTTTAATTATAAAAGAAACCCTAATCCTAAATAGTTTAGGGAAGGGGTTATTCCTACATATATAAATAAGAGGAGTCTTATCATAGATTATGGTTACACACTCTTGCATTAGATTGTGGAGAGTACTTGCAATTTCTATAGAGATAGAAACTAGGGTTTTGCCAACACCCATCTTCTTGAATAACTATTCTTCCTTGGTGGATCACCTCTAGAGGTCAAACGCTTGGGTGGCTAACGTAGATCAAAGGGAGGAATCTCATCGGTGGAATTCAAGGAGAACGCGAAGGAATTGGAGGTGAACTTGTACCCGAGGAAGCACGGTTCTACGAGGGTATAATTACTTAATCTCTATCTCTTTCGTTAATTGATAATTGAACACAAGGAAAGATCAAGGTGATTGTTTGTATGAAAATTTTAAAATTCGATTTATCATGCTTCTGCTTTATTTATGTAATTTGATTGCATGCTTGGGTTATATACAAACCTAACAGTGGTATTAGAGCCTAATCCTTGTGTTAATTATTGATTGTGATGATTCCATGTATGAATTGATATGTGATACGATCGGATTTTGGGCTGAAATTTTTTTTTAATTCAACGTCGCGGCGCGACCGCGCCTCTTCCAGTTCATTCTGGAGCGCGGCCATGCCTGAACTTAGAAAACATTTCTGGGGTGCAGCGCGGCCGCGCCGCTCCTAGTTCAATTTGGAGCACGGTCGCGCAGGTATGCAGAGTTTGAAAATTTTAGTTTTTCTCAATTAATATAAATAGTTTATTTAATTGATAAAAATTTAAAATAAAGATGTTTATTTTATCTGGAATAGGATTTCAGATTGCTAAAATTAAAGGAGTTTAATTTGGATTTGGTTTTTGATTAAAATAAAAGAGTTTATTTTGTTTTAAAACTAAATATTAGCAAAACATTTGCCCATTAATTGATATCAATACATATATGGAATGGTTTTATTATTAATGAGATGAATGTTATTTATTGATACATATAGAGATATGTATGATAATAAATAGGGATTGATTATGGACTATTGACCAATGTGTGATTGGAATTATTTTAGAGGATGCTTGAATGTGTGAGTTTTTATAAATGGGGTCTGCATACCTCGTCTTCTCTAATTTTTCTTAATGTAAATTCTATCTCCCTCTTATGTACTTCCCCTTGAATGCTGATCAAGGTTTCTATTTATTGTAAATAATTTTTGTAATAGGACTAGTTAGAATTAATTTTGAAGAATTGGAGACAAAGGAGCAAGGAGCGCTTGAAGACCCGTTTGTATTGGAGCCCGGGTTTAAATGTAATAGTTATATTTAAATTTAATTCTTGCACCCTAGGTTTGACCTTTTTGGTTCACTTGGTGGCTCTAGTGAACCAAACTAGAATAAAAGTCCATAATCAATCCGGGTAGAATATAGTATTCTATCTGTGCATGTTTACTATATATATATATTATATATTATACAACATGCTTCGCATGTTAAATAATATGACGCGTATTTTATATATATATGTGCATGTGCGCTAAACAAGATGAGACTAATAATTACAAACCCCTCAAAGAAATTATATTAAGTCCTAAGTGTTCAAAGATATTTGAAATATCGAACGTCGCCTTCTAGCATGGTAAAGCGATAGAGTATTAAATATTTAATATGAGTTTGTTGTGTCACACAAGGCAAGTATTAAATATTTAAGATGTTACTTTGTCACATTTGATGCTTATAAATAGACTGAACGATGTTGTTTTGTTGTGTCATACAAGGACAATGTTTTTCTTTCGAATATATGGAAGTGCTAGGTTGGACTTAACTTGGATAATTTTGATCCGGATGTGTCACACTTGATTAAAATAATCTAAGAGGCAAAATACAAGGAGTTACATAGTGATGTAATTGACAATAGTTGTCTACCTATTTATTTATATATAGTTTATTGTGTCACACAAGGCTATATACATTTGAAATGGGATCCTTAATCTCACTAGCAATTCTTTAATTAGAATTGTCAAACTATATAATGAGGGTAATATAGTTTGATGAAAAAGTGAGAGATACCAATTTAAATAAAGACCTAATTTATTTTGATGATTAATAAAATGAATGTATGTTAAAATGTTGTCTATTTCACATGCAGAATTTAAAAATGTCAAACTCACTATCACTGCATAGCATACTTGATGCTAACAAACTGACCGGACCGAATTACACGGACTGGTTAAGGAATCTGAGAATTGTTCTCACTGCTGAAAAGATTTCTTATGTCCTAAATTCGCCAGTCCTTGCAAATGTTATAGAAACAGCCTCTGAGGAAGAGATTGCTACTTTCAGAAAGTGGCTAGATAATGCAATCTTGGCTCAATGCATCATGCTCGCATCCATGAGTAACGAGCTTCAGCGTCAGCATGAAACTATGGATGCTCCTACTATATTGATGCACCTCAAAGAGTTGTATGGTGAGCAAAGTAGGACTGCTAGATATCAGATATCTAAGGAGCTCTTCTGATCTCGTATGACCGAGGGCACTACTGTTGAGACTCGTGTCCTTAAGATGATCAATCTGATTGAACAACTCAGACAACTTGGGTTCGTGATGGATGGGGAGTTAAGCCAAGATTTGATCTTACAGTCACTTTTGGACACCTTCTCACAATTTGTTGCGAATTTTCACATGAATAAGTTGGACGTCAGCTTGCCTGAGTTACTTAACATGTTGAAAACTGCTGAAGGTCACTTCTCATCCAACAAGAACCAAGTCTTACTAGTAGATGATTCTTCCAAGAAAAGGAAGAGGCCCAATGTATCTTCTGAAAAGAAGAAAAACAAGAAGGCTAAGGGCAAGGCGAAGAGAAAGGATAAAAAGAAACCTGATCCAGATAGCAAAGGAATTTGCTACCATTGCAATAAGCCGGGACACTGGAAGAGGAACTGCAAGGAGTATCTTGCGGACCAGAAGAAGCTTGGAGAAGCTTCGACTTCCGATCTAGGTTTGTTCATGATTGAAATTAATTTTTTTGAAAGTCAAAATTCTACTTGGGTATTGGATACCGGCTATAGTTCTCACATATGTAATAATGTGCAGGGACTAAGCAGAAGTAAAAAGCTGAACAAGGATGAAGTCGTCCTATGAGTGGGAAATGGAGCAAAGGTTGCTGCATTAGATGTAGGGACTTATTGTTTAGCACTGCCTTCGGGTAAGTTCATTAGTTTAAATAATTGTTATTATGTTCCGACACTCATTAGAAATATTATTTCAATTTCTGTATTAGATATGGATGGTTTTGATGTTATAATAAAAGAACAACAGATGTTCTATTTATAATAAAAATATTTTATATGGTGTTGGAAACCTACTGAATGGACTTTACATACTTGACTTGCATGAAAATATACTTCAAACTAAACAAACTAAGAAAAGAAAAAGAGATGGTGTTAATTATACCTTTATGTGGTATTGTAGACTCAGTCATAACAATGAAACAAGATTAACCAAGTTGCATAAAGATGGGCTTTTAGAGCTATCTGATTGCGAATCATATCCAACTTGTGAATCTTGTCTCATGGGTAAGATGACTAAATCTCCTTTTAGTGGAAAAGGAGAAAGAGTTACAGAGTTGTTAGCGTTGGTACACACAGACGTATGTGGACCTATGACAACGAATACACGAGGAGGGTATTCTTATTTTATTACTTTCACTAATGATCATTCTAGATTTTGATATGTGTTTTTAATGAAATACAAATCTGAATCATTTAAAAAGTTTAAAGAATTCAGAAGTGAAGTAGAGAACCAAACTGGTAAGAGTATTAAGATTCTTCGATCGGATCGAGGAGGGGAATACTTGACCAATGAGTTTCTCAATTGTCTCAAAGAAAATGGTATAATCTCACAATGGACTCCACCAGGAACGCCACAGTTGAATGGTGTATCTGTAAGGAGAAATTGAACATTGTGGGACATGGTTCGATCCATGATGAGTTTTACCGACCTTCCAGTATCTTTCTGGGGTTATGCCCTAGAAACGGCTGCATATCTACTTAACAAGGTACCTACCAAATCCGTCCCAAAGACTCCATATGAGTTATGGATATGGAGGAAACCAAATATTAAGTATGTTAAGACTTGGGGTTGTCCAGCTTATGTCAAAAGGTTTGAGCAAGATAAGCTAAAGACTAGATCCGACAAGTGTAGATTTGTGGGTTACCCTAAAAAAACTGTAGAGTATTATTTCTATCATCCTACTGATCAAAAGGTGTTTGTAGCGAAACACGCTTCCTTCTTGGAAAAGGAGTTTATCTTTAAAGGGGTAAGTGAGAGTAAGATATATCTTGAAGAAGTTCAAGAACCACAAAATACTCCGGATCAAAGTCAGGTACCTAACCAAGTAGGAGAACCTACTGTACCACAACCTATTCGTAAATCTGGAAGAGTACCGAAGATACCTAAAAGGTATAGATTCATCATAGAGGATGATGATGAGGTACGCATCATAGATGATGATGATCCATTGACTTACGAAGAGGCTATGAGTAGTGAAGACTCAGAGAAATGGCCAGAAGCCATGAAATCCGAGATGGACTCCATGTATAAAAACCAAGTATGGACTTTGGTTTCACTACCTGAGGGCATTAAGCGTATTAGGTGTAAATGGGTCTTTAAGAGAAAGACTGGAGTAGATGGCAAGGTAGAGACCTATAAGGCCCGACTGGTTGCAAAAGGTTTCAAACAAAGACAAGGAGTTGACTATGCTGAAACCTTCTCACCAGTAGCTATGCTCAAGTCCATTTGGATTTTGCTTGCAATTGCAGCTTATTATGACTACGAAATCTGGCAAATGGACGTGAAAATGGCCTTCTTCAATGGAGAGCTTGACGAGAATGTATATATGATACAGCCAGAGGGTTTTGTTTCAAATGCAAAATTAGGGTTTTTTTAGCCTTTTTCCAATTTTGCCCTCCAAAAATATCTAGCTATTGAACTTGTGCTACTTCAAATCTGATCTTGGCCTCATACTTGTGTTGGAGTGTGTTGAACACAAGCTTGCACACTCCTAGCTCAATTTCTATTGGTTTAAAATTTTATTTTTGATTTATTTCTTTACTAATTAAACTTAGATTTTTGCTAATCATGTTTAGGATGTTTAATTATGTTTAGTAATACCTTAATTAAGCTTATATATCATAATTAAGGTTTAACATTTCATAATTTAAAGTTTAGATAACATAATTAAAATTAGGGTTTCATAAATAGGGTTAGGTTCCTAATTCATGAATTAGGGTTTAAATCTTTCAATTAGGGTTTTAATCTAAGTTCAATGATTCATAATTAATGTTATGATTCATTACTTAGAATCTAATTATATCAATTAAGATTCTCGTGTAATAATTAGAGTTTTGATTTATCAATTCGGATAACTTTTATCAATTAGGGTTTTCTATTTACGATTTTATAATTCAATTTATCATTTTAAACCCTATTTAACTTATTTAGATTTTTATCAGTTAATATAATATTATATTAACTCCGAAGCATGACAAATCACTTCGTCATTTCCAAGCACGACACAATAACTTACCAAAATAATTTGTCAAGACGCTTCTCGGTGAAATCGTCGGAAGCACGACAAATCATTTTGTCCGTGTAAGCACGACTAAACAGCTTCGAAAATATTTTTATTTGACCTAATTCTTTAATAAAATACACAATCACATAACACAAAGTCGGAACAAGAAATTTTATTTAATAAACACATAATTTACATATACAAATCTTATTACGGTTCAGAATATTACATTCACCCCCACTAATAAAACTTTCGTCCTCGAAATTACAATATAGATTACAAAAACAAGTGTGGGTAGTTGTCTCGCATTTTACTCTCGAGCTCCCACATAGCTTCCTCTAATTTTTGATTTCTCCAAATAACCTTGACTGAAGGTATCACTTTATTCCGTAGATTTTGTTCTTTCCTATCTATGATTTCAATAGGAACTTCTTCATACGATAAATCTTTCTCGATCTGAATAGGCTCGTAATCTATAACGTGTTTATAATCAGGTTTGTATGGTCGTAATACGGACACATGAAACACGTTATGAATATGTTCTAACTCAGGAGGTAGGGCGACCTCATAGGCTACCTCACCTATCCTCCTCAATATCTGGAATAGTCCAATGAATCTTAGACTCAATTTTCCTTTCTTGCCGAAACGTATTTTTTTTTTCCACGGAGATACTTTTAAAAATACGTGACCACCGACATCGAAATCTTGTAGTTTCCTGTTTTGATCCGTATACTTCTTCTGTCGATCTTGAGACACTTGCAATCTTCCTCGTATAATTTGAACTACCTCAGCGGTTTGTTGAACTATTCCGGGTCCTAGCATTTGTCTCTCACCGACCTCGTCCCAACATAATGGCGTCCTACATTTTCTTCCATACAGAGCTTCAAATGGTGGCATTCCTATGCTGGCATGGTAACTATTGTTGTAAGCAAACTCTACCAAAGGTAACTGATCTTCCCAACTTCCTTTGAAGTCCATGATGCAAGTTCGTAACATGTCCTCCAATGTTTGAATGGTCCTCTCACTCTGACCGTCGGTTTGTGGGTCATAGGTTGTGCTTAACCTCAACTGGGTTCCTAAATGTTTCTGGAAACTTGTCCAAAAATTTGGAGTAAATCAGGGATCTCGATCTGATACTATAAAAATAGGGACTCTATATCTAAAAATAACTTCATTGATGTAAAGTTTGGCTAATTGGTCAAGACTGAAGTTAATTTTTATAGGTAGAAAATGAGCCGACTTGGTAAGACGATCTACAATTACCCAAAGGGCATTGTGACCTTTCTGTGTGTTTGGAAGACCTACTATGAAATCCATGGTAATGTAACGACCCCAATTTCTGAACAATCCAACTCTCCACATCGGTCATTAACAATACATCCATTTTCTGACTTTACAACATTATTCAATGTTAAACTTAATAAAATGCGGAACAATTCTAAACTTTTCAGTTTTCTTTCTTTGATTTCCCCGAATCATAACCTTTAATCATTTACATACTCTAAAATCATATTTTCTTAATGAATCGCTTCATCAGAGTTATAATAGAATAACACTTACTTCTAAATTCAATACCCTTTATACATCAGATAAAATTAAATTATAAGTCAATACAAATTTTACAACTGAACATCTGTTACATATAATTCATCATCAAATACATCATCCAGAACTTTAACCATGGTTCAAAACATAAATTAAGCTAAAACAATTAATCTTCATGCACAACATCTGAGTCATGCCATTCAAGCAGCACATAACGTTACCTTAAATCTTTAACCTGCAAAAGTGGTTTTTTGCAAGGATGAGCTCGACAGCTCAGCAAAATCTAATAGTTTGCATGCATCACATAACACATAGATAACATGCTCATCATCTAAATCATAAACATTTAACTAAACATATCATACATAATGATCAATACATATCAAGTAAAGATTGAGTTCCATAACTCAATCAGCATTCTTTACTTAACGAACGTAGTCATATTTTGACCTTGTCGTTTCATAATTGCAATATATATATAAAATACAACATGCTTTTACACCATAAATTTAAGACAGTTAATCATTTAGTTCACATAATAAATAAGAACTGAAAGACTTGCCTGGTTTGTAGATTACTAGCTTAAATTTATCTGCACTTCATGTATCCTACACGATATATATAATCATGTACATCATTTATTAGCCACATAGCAACACTTAGCATTAATTCTACTTAACATTTCATAATCCTTCATTTTAATACGTTCCACTTTAATCGACACTTAACCCTTAGTTAAGTCTTAAACTTTGCTTTACATTAGATGTACAATGTTTATAAGTAAATCTTGTTTAGGGTAACATATGATGACCACAAAGAAAAGAATTAAAAACAAGAAAAATTTTCATTTCTGCAATTCCCGTCGGGGCGAGAAAATTACAACACAAAACTCTCGTCGGGGCGAGAGTTCGTCGTGGCGAGGATTTACTATACAAAACTCTTGTCGGGGCGAGACTTCACCGAGGCGAGAAATTCCTTCACAAAACTGTCGCCGGGGCGAGACTTCACTGGGGCGAGAAAGTTAGCTTAATGAGCTCGCCGAGCGAGCTTCCTGAATCCTAGTTTCTGCAGTTCGGGAATCAGTGCAATTCCATACCAAAATTTCATAATTTCTTCATTTTATCAACAAATTAGACATACCCAAATATTATAATCTTTGTAAAATCAATACCCAACATGTATACAATGATTTTAACATTTTAAATAACTTAAACAACCAATCTAAAAGCTTAAAAAAATCCCAATTCACACTAGTTTTACAAACTTTTATAAATTTAGCGCAATCAATCGCTACGGATTCGTTTCTCAACCAAATTGGTCCGTTCAACTTCCGTTGTTTTCCTTTTTCAACATACTAACAACATATATCATCAATTTAAGACTTTAAACATGATTTCATACTCAATTTTGGCCACTAGAGTAGACCGTTCAATATACCGTAAACTAAAAAAATCCAATTCTTGATATACAGTAAATCAAAAGTCTAATTTTTCTATTATTTGACTTTGATTACTGCACAATCCATTATAGATGATATGCACAACAGATTATACATACCCAACAACATATATATCCATTACACAATCAAATTGATTTTATACAGACAACTTAGAACACAAACTAAGAACTTAGAAACTTAGAAAACTTACTTTTAATTAGCTAGATGGCTAGAATTTGCTTGATTCCTTCTTCTTCTTCTTTGATTTCTCTCAAATCTCCTCTCAATTTGTTTCACAGAGAGCTTTCTCTCCCAATTCCCTCCTCATCTCCTTTGTATATTTTTTTTATCAAAATATGCTGATAACTTTACGTATCCTCTAGTTGGGAGTTTTAGCGGTTAAGAAAGCCAAAGGTCTCAAGGCCTTGTTTGGTACTTCTTTAAAGAATTAATCCATTTTTGTTATTATTATTATTATACTATATGCTTCCCATTTAAAATAAACCATTGCCACACTTTAATTAAATTAAACTTATTATATTAATAAATCTAATTAAATCTTACTAACAAATCATTATTCCTCTAATTTAATTATTTAATTAAATTATAAATACATTAGCGTACTAAAATACACACCAACACTTTACACACAAATATATTCACATCAATTCACTATTTTAATTAAGTGAATTACTCACATTATTTATAAAACTTAATTCTTAATAATTTTTATTATCCACAAGACATAACAATCAAATTATATTATTTCCCAATATAATTTCAACTTAATTTAATTAACTAATATTACTCAACTAATTTCCTTCTCATGGCAATTTCATTTAATCTTTTCAATGGTTTAATTAACTATTAAACCATTTTTTTTCTCCAATTACACGAACATATAATTCTCTTCACATCAAATCACATATTTCATAATATAAAACACATATGTACACATACTCAAACTCAAAACGTTTCGTAATAAGAATTTTATTTATTAAATTCTTATTTAATAATTTTTAAAAATCTGGGTTGTCACATCCTTCCCTCCTTATAAGGATTCCGTCCTCGGAATTAACGAAACCTCCCTTACTCGGTTTTCACTAAATCTCTTTCACAATTATCGTTGAATAACTTCAACGTATTACCTTAGTGTAGGTTTTATTTTATCACCTTCACTTAAACTTGGAACACTTCGAGTACTATATATTCTTTAACCCTTTAACGCATTCACTTCCTTTCTATAATGATCATTGCATATCACACTCGTCGTAAACATTTAATATCCTAATTTAGCATCGCATAAATATTCAGGATATCACATTCACCCCTTCTTCTAAGAATTTCATACTCGAAATTTTGATTTACTAATATTCGTTCCTTCCAGCTATCAAAATGGACTTTATTTAATCTCTACTTATTCATTGGGTTCTACACCAAATTCTTTCTGTAAGGATCTTTCTAAGATCATTGCATTCTTCTCATCTTCCTCTTCTAAAAAAAATTCTTATCATTACTCATCATTAGCTAAATTTATCTATTCCTTTTTTGGAATTTCGTTTTTTTCTTGGATTTATTATAGTTTGTTTAACTTACTCATTACCACATGCCTCATTCGACAACTTACCCTTTCTTAAGGATTATCCTTCTTTCCACTTCCACCTTTCAAAAGAATAAGAATCTTTCACAATTGCTCAATAATTGGGAAACAATATGAATAACTCAAGAATTTAAAGATTCATTCAAAAACTTTCAATATTCTGTTGAGGAGTCGTAAAGACTTGAACCTTGTCCTAGGTTAACAGATATTTCTACTGTAACCTTTAACAGTCAAAAGACTATGGACAATCTCTTCTCGTACTCCAGGTGATCAGCCCTTCGTACTATGTATTGTGCACATACATATTAACGCTATTGCATATCCCCCATTATAGGGTTGGTTCACCTCAGACTTAATACAAATTCCGCACCAGAATAAACTGGTTTTGGCATAAAATCTCAAAGAATTCTTGAACTTCATAAACATCTTTCAATAGTTGTCTAGCCGAATCAATTAGCATAGACCTTGAACAACAATTCGGACATTAGTCAAAACATTTTTAGTCAGCTCAATTGACATATCTTTTCATAACTTAACAGAAAAATAAAATTCTTTTATGACGTCATGATACCGTACCATCTTAATAGTACGTTGAGGATGTCGTTATTTTAGGACTTTATCATACTACATCATACCATAGTGGGCTGATGATCTTTCGATCATATCCAACACTAGGTTCAATTGCATTGATGACTCCATCGTTCAAAATACATTTTGATAATTTCAAATCATTTTTATCTAGCTGAAACAATTAGCATAGACATACGAATAATAGCACATTTTAAAACTTATTGGTTCAAACATTGACCCAATATATTTTTGAGAACACAAAATTACGAGTATCAGCACGATGTTAATAAATTTCGAAAATCTAGCATAGCTAGATAATTTGGAATATCCACTTTCTCCATCAACTTCAATCTTGACTTCATTACTTCATTACTTAATCATTCTACCAATCTTATATACTATCAATTCTCCCTACAACCTAACTTTTCTATACCCAATATAGTTCATCAAACTTGCCACACTTTGGAAGTTCAGGAACTTACCATAATCATACGATTTTAGAAACTTATCCTAGTCAGACCAAAATCGTCCATTCGCTGAGGGGTTCCACCATACGATTATGAGTCACGAACTTACCATAAGTATCAGTTTTAAGAACCGTACCTAACCTTAATATTCTATATCTATCAAATATAAATATGAGAAAAGAATCACCTTCTGTCATATGTATAGTGATAACGCGATACCAACATTACAATGAATTGTCAATATAGGAAGCTAAGTGGTTGTTACACCAAGCACAAATTCCCCGCCCATACAAGGAATTGTATAACTCAGCCACTAACATGAGTCCTCCATTGAAATCCCACTTAATTTCATCTTTCTCTTAACTTAACTCTTTACTTGATACGAATTTCTCGTATTTCATCATCCATAACTTCTCGTGAGTTTACCTCGTACTATTTCATAGTACTATCTCTTTATAGCGTCATGCTACAACTATTCAATCATTTAAGATCCTCTGACATTTTATAACTTTAGCAGATCATGTCGTGATCTCGTTCTATCATCAATTTTTTCTTACGATTCTTTCTTATCTACGATCTTCTCATCCTACGATCTTCTTTATTCTTCTCTTTAATCACATTATCTTATGGTTAATCAACTCAGGTGTTCCCTGTTCTTTTAGCTCTTCAGGTTCTTCTTTGAACCTAATCATTTTATCATAATCTTGTCTCACATGAATTCTCTAAACTCTATTTGAGTTCATCCTTATCATTTATATCATTCTCATCTTATAGACGTCGTCTATTTATTAACATCATCTTTTTTACTGGAGTCGGGTAACTCCTGATTCTCATCTTTCATAACTTTTCAATATTCTTCTTTGAATCTTATTGTTTATATATAAATTCTTCCTTTAAGAATCTCTAACTTTATTCATATTATTCACTATTTTATTCGAGTTTACTTCGCATTATTCGCATCTTCTCCTTGTAACATTTCTAGGACTTAACTCATCTTATACATCTACCTATATAAAAAGAATCACTTCTTAAATATATACATCCATAATTCTATACTTGATACACATCGAGTCTCTAACAGTGTTAGTACAGCACCTGAGTGGTTTCCCACAAACAACCAACAAACTAGTTCCCGTCTCGTCTACACTGTCTCTCACAGCGAATTAGATCGGTTGCTAATTCGTATTAACCTCCGCTCTTTGAAGGAATTGTTTAGCCCAGATACTATACATCAACCATTAAAGAATACGATTGCACCATAATCATACCTAACTTACTATTCTTTAAACTCTATCATCTTCACCTCTCTTCCCTAAGGTTATAGCTTAAGGTGCTCGTACCTAAGGTTTCTAACCTATTAGCTTTGATACCAACTGTAACGACCCCAATTTCTGAACAATCCAACTCTCCACATCGGTCGTTAACAATACATCCATTTTCTGACTTTACAACATTATTCAATGTTAAACTTAATAAAATGCGGAACAATTCTAAACTTTTCAGTTTTCTTTCTTTGATTTCCCCGAATCATAACCTTTAATCATTTACATACTCTAAAATCATATTTGCTTAATGAATCGCTTCATCAGAGTTATAATAGAATAACACTTACTTTTAGATTCAATACCCTTTATACATCAGATAAAATTAAATTATAAGTCAATACAAATTTTACAACACAACATCTGTTACATATAATTCATCATCAAATACATCATCCAGAACTTTAACCATGGTTCAAAACATAAATTAAGCTAAAACAATTAATCTTCATGCACAACATCTGAGTCATGCCATTCAAGCAGCACATAACGTTACCTTGAATCTTTAACCTGCAAAAGTGGTTATTTGCAAGGATGTGCTCGACAGCTCAGCAAAATCTAATAGTTTGTATGCATCACATAACACATAGATAACATGCTCATCATCTAAATCATAAACATTTAACTAAACATATCATACATAATGATCAATACATATCAAGTAAAGATTGAGTTCCATAACTCAATCAGCATTCTTTACTTAACGAACGTAGTCATATTTTGACCTTGTCGTTTCATAATTGCAACATATATATAAAATACAACATGCTTTTACACCATAAATTTAAAACAGTTAATCATTTAGTTCACATAACAAATAGGAACTGAAAGACTTCCCTGATTTTTAGATTACCAGCTTAAATTTATCTGCACTTCATGTATCCTACACGATATATATAATCATGTACATCATTTATTAGCCACATCGCAACAGTTAGCATTAATTCTACTTAACATTTCGTAATCCTTCATTTTAATACGTTCCACTTTAATCGACACTTAACCCTTAGCTAAGCCTTAAACTTTGCTTTACATTAGATGTATAATGTTTATAAGTAAATCTTGTTTAGGGTAACATATGATGACCAAAAAGAAAAGAAGAAAAATTTCCATTTCTGCAATTCCCGCAGGGGTGAGAAAATTACAACACAAAACTCTCGCCGGGGTGAGAAAGTTAGCTTTACATTTCTGCAGTTCGCGAATCAGTGTAATTCCAGACCAAAATTTTCCAATTTCTTCATTTTATCAACAAATTAGACATACCCAAATATTATAATCTTTTTAAAATCAATACCCAACATGTATACAATGATTTTAACATTTTAAATAACTTAAACAACCAATCTAAAAGCTTAAAAAAATCCCAATTCACACTAGTTTTACAAACTTTTATAAATTTAGCGCAATCAATCGCTACGGATTCGTTTCTCAACCAAATTGGCCCGTTCAACTTCCGTTGTTTTCCTTTTTCAACATACTAACAACATATATCATCAATTTAAGACTTTAAACATGATTTCATACTCAATTTTGGCCACTAGAGTAGACCGTTCAATATACCGTAAACTAAAAAAATCCAATTCTTGATATACAGTAAATCAAAAGTCTAATTTTTTCTATTATTTGACTTTGATTACTGCACAATCCATTATAGATGATATGCACAACAGATTATACATACCCAACAACATATATATCCATTACACAATCAAATTGATTTTATACAGACAACTTAGAACACAAACTAAGAACTTAGAAACTTAGAAAACTTACTTTTAATTAGCTAGATGGCTAGAATTTGCTTGATTCCTTCTTCTTCTTCTTTGATTTCTCTCAAATCTCCTCTCAATTTGTTTCACAGAGAGCTTTCTCTCCCAATTCCCTCCTCCTCTCCTCTGTATATTTTTTTTTTATCAAAATATGCTGACAACTTTACGTATCCTCTAGTTGGGAGTTTCAGCAATTAAGAAAGCCAAAGGCCTCAAAGCCTTGTTTGGTACTTCTTTAAAGAATTAATCTATTTTTGTTATTATTATTATACTATATGCTTCCCATTTAAAATAAACCATTGCCACACTTTAATTAAATTAAACTTATTATATTAATAAATCTAATTAAATCTTACTAACAAAATTTATAATCTCCGATTAGACAATTATAGTTATAATTTCATTTAATAAATCATTATTCCTCTAATTTAATTATTTAATTAAATTATAAATACATTAGCGTACTAAAATACGCACCAACACTTTACACACAAATATATTCATATCAATTCACTATTTTAATTAAGTGAATTACTAACATTATTTATAAAACTTAATTCATAATAATTTTTATTGTCCACAAGACATAACAATCAAATTATATTATTTCCCAATATAATTTCAACTTAATTTAATTAACTAATATTACTCAACTAATTTCCTTCTTATTGCAATTTCATTTAATCTTTTCAATGGTTTAATTAACTATTAAACCATTTTTTTTCTCCAATTACACGAACATATAATTCTCTTCACATCAAATCACATATTTCATAATATAAAACACACATATATACACATACTCAAACTCAAAACGTCTCGTAATAAGAATTTTATTTATTAAATTCTTATTTAATAATTTTTAAAAATCTGGGTTGTCACAGGTAATATGTTCCCATTTCCACTCGGGAATTTCTAAGGGTTGCAGTAATCCACTCGGCTTCTGATGTTCAGCTTTAACTCTTTGACATGTTAAACATTTACTTACATATTCCGCTATTTCTCTTTTCATGTTAGACCACCAAAAGTGTCGACTTAAATCTTTGTACATTTTTGTACTACCTGGATGTACTGTAAACTTAGAACTATGGGCTTCATTCAGTATTTCATATTTTAATTTTTGTACTGAGGGTACCCAAATTCTATCCTCGTACCTCAATTATCCCATCCTTATCCACTCTGAATTTGTCATTTTTTTATCAGTTATTTCGATTTTACACTTTCGACACTTTTCATTTGTCTCTTGTAGTTCCCTGACTCTATCCAACAAAGTCGAACTACTCTCCACAACGAATAACTTCTGGGTAAAATTAGCTAGAACTCTTACCTCAACTTCAAGTTTGTCAAACTCTTTTATCAGTACTTCATTGTTGGTTATTACTGTAATGCCCAGAAATTTTTAAAATCCTGTACAATTTATTTTAACGTATGAAATTCGTTTTATTTAATTTAACTTAACGAAATTAATTTGGATCCATGTAAGTAGTATTATTCAAATTTATAAATTAATCCTAATATTTAAGTACAAGAAAATTGGGGAGAAAATTAATAAATAATTTTATTATATCATTATCGGATTTAAATAATTCGAAAAAAAAGAAATTTTTGCTGAAACAAATGTTCAACTAATTAAATCATTGAATTAATTATTTAATAATGGTGTTAATTTAATGGACCCATGTTCCTTTTATTTTATTGGGCCAAACCCAATTTCCTTGTTATTCTTTCGATTGGGCCACTTGTACTTGAAATACCCGGCCCAACTCCATTCCTTATTTTCCTACCAGTTGGGTCAAACCATGGGGCACGGGTCGGATCTCCTAGCTGATAAGGGAAACTGGTAGCGCAAAAGGGGTAGTATGAGGACCGGTGGAAATCAATTGGGGATAACCGAGAGAGAAAGCCAAAACCCTCAAGCCCTCAAGGCAAACAACCGAGCAAGATCGAAGCAATCCATTAGCGAATCAGTCAAACCCTCTGTCAAAGCTTCAATCCATCAGTCGAGTAAAGAACGGGGGAAAAGGCGCCGGCGAAGGGCTTGAATTGACCGACGGCGTGAAGAAGAACCAGCAGGCGAAGCGGGTTTCGCCACGGGCGACTGGACACACGACGAATGGACCAACGGGTTAGGGCGTGCGGCGACGTGACTGGTGGGGTTTCACAGCTCGAGGGTTGCCGGCAAATCGCGGCTTGGATTGATGGGTTGATATGTGCAATTGACAGCCTACACTTTCTACCGTTGGTTATTGCTCGAGCAGGTGAGGTAATACCCAGCAAATGGGGTAACCAATTCCCTATAAATTGAAGGCCCTAGCTGCCGAAATTCCCCTGTTTTGGGAGTCCCCAGTTAGAAGTTAGGGTTCCAAGTTAGAAATAGAGAGTTTAATCAGAGAGGGGGAAACAGGGGTAACCAATTGGGGATTTCGATTTCAGCTCGCTGTGGTTGTCCAACTTGATTTCGTATTTCGGTAGGAGGAGAAGAGTCGCAACGCGATCGAGTTCAAGGTATAAAATGGGTTATTCAATCACTGTGATAAATTTGTTTAAGTTGTGTATGAAATTTTTCCCTTCTCCAGACTCGAATTGGGTTGTGGACTGTATGTATGGTATTGAATATGTCTCTGTATTGGGATTTAGTTTTGGGTATTGCTTTGGTTTGAAAACCCAGAACATTGTATTAAAATTTTTGGATTTAAAATCTGGTAATAAATTGTTAATAACCTTGTTGGTTTTGATTCGGAGAAAACTGGTATTATGTTATTCTTGTTTAGGTCAACAGGTATGTTAGTGTACTGAGTTGGGTTATTTGATTTAGGAATCTGGGTTGCTGTTTCGTTTTCTCCTCTGTATTGTAGTATCTGTTTCGCCGAATTGGGCAGTTTGTTTTTTGTGTTGGGATAAATTGATTTAGGCTTGTGTGGGTTCTAGCAGCCGAGTGAAATTAGTGTTTATATGCGTTACTGGAATTGACAAGTATGATATTGTAACACACTGATGGATTTGTAAGTTCCCTTCTGTGCTCACGAGAATTATTGTAATTCAAGATTTGATAGAATCTGTTTTGTAACAGGAATTGATTTTTAAAAGAAATAAAGTAAGTCTCCAATACTAATTGGTATTGGACGTGGAGTAGGCTATTATTATAGAGGGTAATAGCTGAACCACGTAAAAAATCTTGGTGTTGATTTTATTACTTGCTTTACTTTAATTATTAAAAAGTTAGTTAATTATCTTAATAATTAAAATTTGAATATTTTCATTATTCATTATTATCAAGTATTTTCACTAAGTTATATTAACTTATAAAATCATCAAGATATTTTCTTAAGCAAAAATTCAATTCAGTAGACCATATTCATTCAGCAAGCTGCATTCATCAATATAGTAATTTGGTAGACTATATTCATTCAGCAAGCTGCATTCATCAATATAGTAATTCGGTAGATCATATTCATTCAGTAAGCTGCATTCATCAATATAGTAGACTATATTCAAAAGCTTGGTTTAAATTTTTAAATTTGTAATAGTCTGTATCCACACTTATTCAACCCCCCTTCTAAGTGTGCCTTATCTGAATTTCATTTGGTATCAGAGATTGGCTCTACTTACTTGGTCTTAAAGGTGACTTGTAGGGAAAGATTCTGACATGGCACAGTTTGGGAACAACAATCAATAAGGTCAATCAACCAATAGACCTCCTCTGCTGTATGGAATAGAAAATTACAATTTCTGGAAATTTCGAATGAGGATCTATCTTAAGAGGGATCCTTGGGAATGGTGGGTTGTGGAGAATGGACCAGTTATTCCAAGATAAGATGACGGTACTCCAAAGACTCTACTATAAATGGATTCAACTGAAACCTTTATGGTTTCCTATGATTCAAGAGCTATGAATACTTTACTAAGCGGCATGGTGCAGTCCGAGATTGACAAAGTATCCTCATGCAACACAGCTAAGGAAATTTGGGATACTCTAGTGGTGAGTCATGAAGGAACTTCAAAAGTTCGAGAAGTTAAACTAAGTATGCTCATGCATGATTATGAAATGTTGAAACTCGAGAAAGATGAAACCATAAAGATGGCTCAAGCAAGGTTCCTGGTACTTCTGAATTCTTTAAAGTGACTTGACAAAACCATTCCACAAAGTGAGATTAACCGTAAGTTACTTCAGGCTATGCCCAAAAGGTTTGCTTCTAAAATTACTACTCTTCAAGATTCCTCTACTATTTCTACTATGGATACATTAACTCTTTTTGGTGAACTTGAAGAATATGAACATCAGTTAAAAAGATATGATGATGAGGACGAAACTCCTCGAAGAAACGTTTTAGCTCTTAATGCAGGAAATGAAGAAGAGCTCGATGATGATTCGGATGAAGAGATAGCCATAATGTCAAGGAGACTCAAAGGACTACTGCAAAGAAAGAACAAACGGAAGAATGTCTTCAACTCAAATAAAGGCAAAGGAAAGCAAATTGAAGAGACGTGTTTTGAATGTGGACGTCCAGGGCACTTCAAAAAGGATTGCTTTCAACTAAAGAACAAAGGAAAAATGAGCTTCAAGGATAATAAAAGAAACAAAGCTTTTATTACTTGGAGTGATGAAGAGGACTTTGAAGTTGAGATCGATGCCAAGGATGAAATAGCTCAAGTATGCTTCATGGGAATAGAAGGTGAATCAAATGAGGTATCTATTTATGATTTTAACTCTTTAAAATAAAAAAATGTGAGATTAAAAGAAAAGAATTCATGCTTAAAGGATTTAATAAATACATTAATGTGTGAAGTTGATTCTTTAATAGATGAAAAGAAGGAAATTAAAAAGGAGTCATCTTGTAAAGAAGAAAAGGTTTTGATTGCAAAAAAGGATTATCTTGAAAATTACAACAAGATTCTTTTTAACAAGGTGACTTACTTGAACAATGAAGTTGAGAAATTGACTAATGAGTTAAAAATGCGAGACGTATGTATTGATGCATTTAGTGATAAATCTCTGTGAAAATCTGTTCCTATTGATTTTCAAAAGGAAGTAGATTCATTAAAACTATCTCTTGCTAGATTTGTCCAAGGTGAAGAAAACCTAACTGTTATGTTGGGTAAGCAAAGACCCAGCTTTGATAGACAAGGAATAGGTTATAATCCCACTCATAATACCAGGAATGTACTAATGCTTAAATCCAAGTCACGTTTTAAATTGAATTATTGTTCTCCTTTCACAACATGCAAAAATTGTGGTATTAAAGGTCACTTGGATATAAATTGTTCTAAGAAAAAGAAGGTTAAAAAGGTATGGATTAAGAAGGGAGATTTATGTGCAACTAACACAAATGGACCCAAAAAGATATGGGTACCAAAAAGATGAATTAATTTTTCTTGACAGGTATACCTCAAGGCAAAAGTTCCATCTCAAAAATGGATTCTTGATAGTGGATGCTCTCGTCACATAACTGGTGATAAATAGAAGTTTGTGGAACTAAAAATCAAGAAGAAAAATAGAACGGTCACCTTTGGAGATAATCAAACCCGTGAGATTATTGGAAAAGGTAAAATTGGTAATGGTAAGGTTAATATTGATAATGTTCATCTTGTTAGTGGACTTGAATTTAATCTTATAAGTGTTAGTCAATTAGTGGATAATGGTCATCAAGTCAGTTTTGAAAAAGAAAAGTGCACAATTTCACATGGTACTAACAATACTACTTTAGTTGCACAAAGGGAAGGAAATATATATACTATTGATTTTGAGCAACAGGATGAAGAACTATGTCTATCAACTGTGCAAGATGAGGCTAACCTATGGCATAAGAGGATAGGACATGTTCACATGGATTTAATCAAGAAATTATCCTCAAAGAATCTTGTCAAAGGGTTGCCAAAGATAAAGTATGAAAAGAAAGGAATCTGTGTTCCTTGCCAACTCGGGAAATAAGTAAGAACTTCGTTTACAGCAAAGAACATGGTATCAACTTCCTCTCATTTACAAGTACTTCATCTTGATCTATTTGGTCCGGAAAGACATGCTAGTATTATGGTAAATTTTATGCATTTGTAATAGTGGATGATTTCTCAAGATATACTTGGGTATTGTTCTTAAGAACCAAAAATGAAGCATTTAAAGAATTTGAGAAATTGATAAGAAATTTAGAGACTAAGTATAGTCTCAAACTCATAAAAATTCGTAGTGATCATGGCACCGAATTTCAAAAGGACTTTATTATATTTTGTGATCAAAAAGGTATAAGCCATGAGTTTTCAGCTCCAAGAACTCCTCAGCAAAATGGAGTAGTGGAAAGAAAGAATAGAACACTTCAAGAAACAGCTAGAACACTTTTACAAGAAAGCAAACTTCCAAAGAAGTTTTGGGCAGAGGCTGTTAATACCTCTTGTTATGTGTTAAATAGAGTCCTTATCCGCCCTATCATTTTGAAAACTCCTTATGAGCTTTTGAATAACAAAATTCCTAATATAAGTTATTTCAAAGTATTTGGATCTAAATGTTTTATTCTAAATACTAGTGATAACCTGGGAAAATTTGATGCTAAATCTTATGAAGGGATTTTTATTGGTTATTCACAAAATAGCAAGGCATATCGTGTATTTCATGTTAACAAGCTATGTGTTGAAGAATCAATACATATAACATTTAATGAAACTAACAATGATCTTCCAAAAGAAAGAGAAGAGGATACAGGTAATTTGGAGATCTTAGTGAATCCAGCAAACCGAAAAAATCTATTCAGCAAGCCAAATGAACTAATTCAGCAAGCTGAATTGGAAAACTCACAAGGAGTGGAACAAGGAAAAACACAAGAGCTTGAGGTAAATTTCCCCCAACAAGAAGAAGTAATACATGATGTCCAAATGCTAAAGACTGCAAGATATCTCAAGAATCATCCACCAGAAAACATTATCGGAGATATAAACAAAGGAATCACAACACGAAGAGGTTTACAAAATCAATGTGCGTTCAATGCATTCTTATCACAAGTTGAGCCAAAGAATGCTAAGGAAGCCATTCTCGATGAAAGTTGGCTACTGGCAATGCAAGAGGAGCTTCAACAATTTGAACGATGTCAAGTTTGGGAATTAATGCCACCTCCTAAAGATGTTTCTGTCATTGGAACAAAATGGGTGTTTAAAAACAAGCTTGATGAACATGGGACAATCACTCACAACAAAGCAAGGCTAGTGGTTCAAGGATATAATCAACAAGAAGGGATCGACTACGAAGAGACTTATGCCCCAGTTGCAAGACTAGAATCTATCCGAATTTTATTAGCTTTTGCATGTTACAAGAAATTCAAGCTTTATCAAATGGATGTAAAAAGCGCATTCCTAAATGGATACATTAATGAAGAAGTCTATGTCAAACAACCTCCTAGATTTGAGCATGAGAAGTAACCAAATCATGTTTTTAAGCTAAAGAAAGCTCTTTATGGTCTCAAACAAGCTCCAAGAGCTTGGTACGAAAGGTTGAGTAAGTATCTTCTTTCCAGTGGTTTCACTAGAGGTAAAATTGATTTCACACTGTTTATTATGCATGATAAAAATGATATAATTGTTGTTCAAATAAATGTGGATGACATAATATTTGGTGCTACTAATAATTTTCTTTGTGAGTGGTTTTCAAAATGTATGCATAAGGAATTTGATATGAGCCTAATGGGAGAGCTAAATTACTTTTTGGGACTTCAAATCAAGCAAACTAAGGAAGGGATCTATATTCATCAAACCAAGTACACAAAAGAGCTCCTCAAAAGATTTGGTTTTGAAGGATCTGAAAGTAGTATGCACACAAGCCAATCATATTTGATATGATGTAGCATATACTTTGTAATCTTATTCGGTTATTAAAGGCATTTTATATTATCTACATGGTGTTGTTATATTAAATGTGATAAACCCATAGTTTTGAGCAATGCTTTTAGAATCATGATGGGGATCATGCTAATGAGATCTAAATTCTAGATATCTCACAAACTTAAATTGTTCCTAATCGATGGATTACTAAAAAGGGGATTAGTGAATCCGGATAGATTAGTACATACGTTGCTTGCTCTTATGAAGAGAATGATTGATCTCATAATCATTTGTGTGGAGACACTAAAACAAGTATGTAGGTGCTTATTAGAGAATAAGTTCACTGAACGTGGCTCGCTAAGGAATACCTAATGGAGTTTTACTCGCCTGTCAATAGGAATTCCTCTAGTGATAGTAGTACAAGTGATCCTTGGACTTGAGATCATCATAGTATCTTGTGTATGATGAGTTATACTTTGACATGTCCCTTAAGACCTTTAGGGTATATCAAAGGGTATGATTGGGTATAATAAGTTATACATGGAGATAGGTGAATGATCAATAAAGAATCTACCACTTCTAGTAAAAGGAGAGAATGTCCTATGTGATTCGATAAATGACGACTCAGAAGTCTTTGGCCAAAGCAGAATGAAATTAGAAAGGAGTTTCTAATTTGCATTAATTAGAGTTGTGCATTTGAGAATCGAAATACATATAATTAAATAAAATAAGACTTGACAGTAATTCCATGTCTTATATTTAATTGGGACATTGTATGGTAGAAGGATTGAATTGTACGGTAACTATGCACTGAAAGGTTCTTTTATGATTAATGTTGAAATCTATTATATTATCTGGAAAGTCGTTGATCGCTAAGGGGGCTTACCCTTATTGTAGAATAAATATTATTTATTTAAATAAATTAAATAGTTTAATTTATTTATTTAAATAAGATTAGAATTGTTCTAATTGATTTATTCACAACCGGTTTAATATGGAGAACCTAAAGGGTCACACACCGCAAAAGGAAAATATTTATTTAAGAAGTAAATGGCATAATTGTAATAATAAGTTAAGTGTATTTAATTTAGTCTATGGAGATAGAATAAATTAAATAGCTTAATATTTATTATTTAATATTTTAGAAATATTAAATATAAATTAATAAGAGGAGTCTTATTATTATTATTACTATTACTATTATTTAATTCCTAATAGGGATTGGGAATTAATTAATAAAAGTACTCTCACATGAATTCCTAATTGGATTAGAAGTTTAATTTAATTAAAGGAGTTTAATTAGAATAGAAACCCTAATCCTAAATAGTTTAGGGAAGGGTTTTCCTACATCTATAAATAAGAGAAGTCTTATCATAGATTAGTGTTACACACTCTTACATAAGAATTGTAGAGAGTACTTACAATTTCTATAGAGATAGAAACTAGGGTTTTGCCAACACCCATCTTCTTGAACAAGTATTATTCCTTGGTGGATCACCTCTAGAGGCCAAACACTTGGGTGGCTAACGTTGATCAAAGGAAGGAATTTAATCGGTGGAATTCAAGGAGAACGCGAAGGAATTAGAGGTGAACTTGTACCTGAGGAAGCTAGAATTCTACAAGGGTATAATTCTTATTCTCCATCTCTTTCGTTTAATTAATAATTGTGCATAAAGAAAGATCATGGTGATGGTTTGTATAAAATTTTAAAATCTGATTTTATCACGCTTCCGCTTTATTAATGTAATTTGATTGCATGTTCGCGTTATACAAACCTAACAGTGGTATCAGAGAGCCAAACTTTATGCGAATTATTAATTGTTTTGATTCTGTATATACATTGATATGTGTTAAGAACAATTTAATTGGGCATAATTGTTTGTGTAAAATTATTTTATTTATTTTATTTATTTTTTTATTTATTTTGATTTTATTTATTTTCAATTAAGATAAAAGGTTTATTTTGAATTGGAATATAATTAAAATTAAAAGTTTTATTTGAACTTGGAATTGGATTCTACGTTGACTAGAATAAAGGAGTTTATTCATATATGGAATAGGATTCCATGTTTCCTAGAATAAAGGAGTTTATTCACATATGGAATAGGATTCCATGTTTTCTAGAATAAAAGAGTTTATTCACATATGGAATAGGATTCCATGTTTCCTAGAATAAAGGAGTTTATTCACATATGGAATAGGATTCCATGTTTCCTTAAAAAATAAAGATGTTTATTTTGATAAGGAATAGGATTCAACATATTTTATTTTCCAACAATTTTAAGTTAAAAATAAAGGTGTTTATTTTAAACTTGAAATTGGTTTCCATATTAATTAAAATAAAGGAGTTTATTTTGATTTGGAATTTGATTAAAAATAAAGGAGTTTATTTTTATTCAAAAAATTGGATAAATTAAAATAAAAGAGTTTATTTTGATTTGGAATATGATTAAAATAAAGAAGTTTATTTTAATTGAAATTGGATTTCATGATAACTAATTAGAGTTGGAATTGGATTCCATGGTAACTAATTGGAGTTGAAATTGAATTTTATACTAACTAATATTGCCCATTAAATGATATCAATGTATATATGGAATGATTTTATTATTCATGGGATGAATGTTATTTATTGATACATATAGAGATATGTATGATAATAAATAGGGATTGATTATGGACTATTGACCAATGTGTGATTGGATTTATTTTAGTGGATGCTTGAATGTATGGGTTTTTATAAATGGGGTCTGCGTACCTCGTCTTCTCTAATTTTTTCTTAATGTAAATTCTATCTCCCTCCTATGTACTTCCCCTTGACTGCTGATCAAGGTTTCTATTTATTATAAATAGTTTTTGTAATAGGACTAGTTAGAATTAATTTTGAAGAATTGAAGACAAATGAGCAAGGAGCGCTTGAAGACCCGTTTGTAATGGAGCCCGGGTTTAAATGTAATAGTTATATTTAAATTTAATTTTTGCACCCTAGGTTTGACCTTTTGGTTCACTTGGTGGCTCTAGTGAACCAAACTAGAATAAAAGTCCATAATCAATCCGGGTAGAATATAGTATTCTATATGTGCATGCTTACTATGTATATATTATATATTATACAACATGCTTCGCATGTTTAATAATATGACGCGTATTTTATATATATATGTGCATGCGCGCTAAACAAGATGAGACAAATAATAACAAACCCCTCAAAGAAATTATATTAAGTCCTAAGCGTTCAAAGATATTTGGAATATCGAACGTCGCCTTCTAGCATGGTAAAGAGATAGAGTATTAAATATTTAATATAAGTTTGTTGTGTCACACAAGGCAAGTATTAAATATTTAAGATGTTGCTTTATCACATTTGATGCTTATACATAGACTGAACGATGCTGTTTTGTTGTGTCACACAAGGATAGTGTTTTTCTTTTGAATATATGGAAGTGCTAGGTTGGACTTAACTTGGATAATTTTGATTCGGATGTGTCACACTTGATCAAAATAATCTAAGAGGCAAATTGAAAGGAGTTACATAGTGATGTAATTGACAATAGTTGTCTACCTATTTATTTATATATCGTTTGTTGTGTCACACAAGGCTATATACATTTGAAATGGGATCCTTATTCTAACTAGCAAATCTTTAATTAGATTTGCCGAACTGTATATTGAGGGTAATATAGTTTGATGAAAATAGTGGGAGATACCAATTTAAAATAAAGACCTAATTTATTTTGGTAATTAATTAATTAATGAATGTATGCTGAAATGTTGTTAAACTACAAATTCATTTATAGAATTTTTACAATGTCTAATTCACTATCACTGCGGAGCATATTAGAGGTTAATTAACCGGACCGAATTACACGGATTGGTTAAAGAATTTGAGAATCGTTCTCATGGCTGAAAAGCTATCTTATGTCTTTAATATGCCTATCTCTGCAATGGTTGCAGACAATGCCTCAGAGGAAAAGATTGCTACTTTTAGAAAGTGGCAAGATGATGCACAGTTGGCTCAATGCACCATGCTCGCATCCATGAGTAACGAGCTTCAGCGTCAGCATGCAACTATGGATGCTCCTACTATACTCTTGCACCTTCAAGGAGTTGAAGGGTGAGGAAAGTAGGACAATTAGATATCAGATATCTAAGGAGCTCTTCCGATCTAGAATAACCGATGGCACTACAGTATAGACAAATGTCCTCAAAATGATCAATCTGATTGAAAAATTGGGACAACTGGGTTTTAATGGATGGATGCAATCACTTTTGGACTCTTTCTCACAAATTGTTGTGAATTTCCACATGAACAAGCTATATGTCAGCCTGCCTGAGTTGCTTAAACATGTTGAAAACCGTAAAGAGTCACTTTCCAACCAAGAAAGACCAAGTCTTACTGGTAGATGATTCTTCCAGGAAGCGGAAGAGGGCCAAAGGATCTTCTTAAAAGAAGAACAATTCAAAGAAGGTAAATGGAAAGGCAAAAACAAAGGACAATAAGAACAAAACTGATGCAAATAGTAAAAGGAGTTTGCTTCCACTGTAATAAGCCTGGATACTAGAATTAAAACTAGAGGGTAACCAGAAGAAGCTTAGTGAAGCTTCGGTTACAAATATGGGTTTGTTCATGATTGAAATAAATTTTTCTATAAGTCAAGGTTCTACTTGGGTATTGGATACCGGCTGTAGTTCTCACGTATGCAATCCAATGCAGAGACTAAGCAGAAGTAGAAAGCTAAACAAAGAATAAGTAATCTTACGCGTGGAGAATGAAGCAATGGTTGCTGCATTAACCGTAAGAACTTATAGTTTAGCATTGCCTACGGGCAAGTCTATTAAGTTAATAAGTTGTTATTATGTTCCAGTTCTCTTTAGAAACATTATTACTTCCGTTGTTGGACAAGGAAGGTTCTGGTATTATATTTAAGAACAATTGTTGTTCTATTTATAATGATAATGTTTTGTTTGAAACTGGAAGATTACTTGATAGACTTTGTATACTTGACTTACATGAAAATTATTTTGCAAATTGAACAAACTAGTAAAAGAAAAGGGGGTGGTCATTCAAAGAGTTGAATGTGTGTATTTGATGAAATACAAGTCTGAATCATTTGAAATGTTCAAAGAATTCAGAAGTGAAACATATTGACAGAGTATTAAGATTCTTTGATCAGATCGAGGAAAGAATACTTGTACAATGAGTTTCTAGATCATCTCAAAATAGTATTTTCTCATAATGGACACTTCCTGATACGCAATAATTGATTGGTGTATCTAAAAGGAGAAATTGTACCTTGTTGGACATGGTGCAGTCCATAATGATTTTTACCGACATTCTAGTATCCATCTGGGGTCAAACCCTAGAAACGGCTGCATATCTACAAAATAAGGTAACCTCAAAAATTCGAGCCCAAGACTCCATAAAGGTTATGGATAGGAAGGATTCCTACTCTTAAGTATGTTAAGATAAGGGGTTGTCCAGCTTATGTGAAAAGGTTTCAAAGATAAGTTTAGGACAAAATCTGACAAGTGCAGATTTGTGGGATATCCTAAAGAAGTTTAGGGTACTATAATCCTACATGCTACCTTCTTAGATAAAGGTGTTTATCATTGAAGGAGCTAGTGGGAGGGTAATAGATCTTGAAGGAGTTCAAGAACCACAAAACACTTTAAGTCGAACCGAGGAACCTGTAGATAGACCTATTATACCACAACCAAATCGTAAATCTGGAAGAGTATCGAAGATACCTAGGAGGTATGGATTCATCATAGAGGATGATGATGAGGTACGCATCATAGAGGATGATGATCCAGTTATATACGATGAGGCTATGAGTAGAAGACACTCAGAGAAATGGCAGATGGCCATAAAATCCGAAATGGACTCTATGTATAAGAACCAAGTATAGACTCTGGTATATATGGGTCTTTAAGAGAAAGACTAGGGCAAATGGCAAGGTAGACACCTATAAGACCAGACCTGTTTAAAAGGTTTTTTAAGTCAAGGAGTTGACTGTGATAAAACCTTACTATCGGGTAATGCTCAAGTCCATTTGGATTTTGCTTGTGATTGCAGCTTATTACGAAATCTGACAAAATGGATGTGGAGACGTCCTTCCTCAATAAAGGCTTGAGGAGAATGTATGTATGATACAGCCAGAGGAATTTGTTTCAAAGGTTGAAGCAAATCGTGTTTTAAGCTACAATGATCCATTTATAGATTGAAGCAAGCTTCTCAAAGATGGAACATTCATTTTGATGAGACAATCAAAAGAGTTTGATTTTATCAAAAATGGGAATGAACCTAGTATGTACAAAAGGGTCAGTGGGAGCGCTGTGACATTCTTGGTATTATATGTTGATATACTACTGACAAGGAATAACACACTAATGCTACAATCAGTAAAGATAAAATTGTCTAAACATTCCACCATGAATGCCTTGGGAGGAGCATCCTATAAATTGGGGATATAAATCTATATAGATAGATTTAAAAGGATGTTCGGCTTGACCCAAGGAACGTATATTCATTTGATGCTAAAGGCGTTTAGCATGGCAAATTCTAAGAGAAGTCTCATGATGATGAGTCATGGAGTGTATCTCTCTAAAATTGTCTCCAATTAAAAGAGAGATCGCATGAGTTACTATCATGTATGCAGTGAATATACAAGGCCTGATGTTGATCAGTCATATTCTGGAGATGATCACTATAAGACGGTGATAAACATCTTTAGGTACCTAACCGGTACTGAAGATGTGATTATGATTCATGGTAGGTCTGAATTAAAACTAGACGGCTAAACAGACTCAAGTTTTTCAGACTGACCAAGACGATAACAAATCCACTTTAAGGTAAATCGTTACTTTGAAAGGTGGTGCAGTGAATTGGAAAGGTTCCAAACAGGAAAGAGTTACTTGTTTAGTGACAAAGACAAAGTATATAGCTATAAATGAAGCTGCAAGTTGATTGTTTGGATAAAAAGTTCATCACAGAACTAGGAATAGTTCCTAAGTCTCATCTTGGATTCAAACATGTGTTGCGGCACTTTCATTTGATTAATAGAATCATTGAAAGAGGATAAGTCACTATAGAGATAGTGGACTCTCAATAACAACATTGCATATCCATTTACTGAAGCTTTATCCAAACAGCAGGATGATCGTCACTTAGAGAAGAAGGGTATTAGATATCATGACGATTGGCTTTAGTGCAAGTGGGAGATTGAAAGTAGTATGCACACAAGCCAATCATATTTGATATGATGTAGCATATACTTTGTAATCTTATTCGGTTATTAAAGGCATTTTATATTATCTACATGGTGTTGTTATATTAAATGTGATAAACCCATAGTTTTGAGCAATGCTTTTAGAATCATGATGGGGATCATGCTAATGAGATCTAAATTCTAGATATCTCACAAACTTAAATTGTTCCTAATCGATGGATTACTAAAAAGGGGATTAGTGAATCCGGATAGATTAGTACATACGTTGCTTGCTCTTATGAAGAGAATGATTGATCTCATAATCATTTGTGTGGAGACACTAAAACAAGTATGTAGGTGCTTATTAGAGAATAAGTTCACTGAACGTGGCTCGCTAAGGAATACCTAATGGAGTTTTACTCGCCTGTCAATAGGAATTCCTCTAGTGATAGTAGTACAAGTGATCCTTGGACTTGAGATCATCATAGTATCTTGTGTATGATGAGTTATACTTTGACATGTCCCTTAAGACCTTTAGGGTATATCAAAGGGTATGATTGGGTATAATAAGTTATACATGGAGATAGGTGAATGATCAATAAAGAATCTACCACTTCTAGTAAAAGGAGAGAATGTCCTATGTGATTCGATAAATGACGACTCAGAAGTCTTTGGCCAAAGCAGAATGAAATTAGAAAGGAGTTTCTAATTTGCATTAATTAGAGTTGTGCATTTGAGAATCGAAATACATATAATTAAATAAAATAAGACTTGACAGTAATTCCATGTCTTATATTTAATTGGGACATTGTATGGTAGAAGGATTGAATTGTACGGTAACTATGCACTGAAAGGTTCTTTTATGATTAATGTTGAAATCTATATTATCTGGAAAGTCGTTGATCGCTAAGGGGTCTTACCCTTATTGTAGAATAAATATTATTTATTTAAATAAATTAAATAGTTTAATTTATTTATTTAAATAAGATTAGAATTGTTCTAATTGATTTATTCACAACCGGTTTAATATGGAGAACCTAAAGGGTCACACCGCAAAAGGAAAATATTTATTTAAGAAGTAAATGGCATAATTGTAATAATAAGTTAAGTGTATTTAATTTAGTCTATGGAGATAGAATAAATTAAATAGCTTAATATTTATTATTTAATATTTTAGAAATATTAAATATAAATTAATAAGAGGAGTCTTATTATTATTATTACTATTACTATTATTTAATTCCTAATAGGGATTGGGAATTAATTAATAAAAGTACTCTCACATGAATTCCTAATTGGATTAGGAGTTTAATTTAATTAAAGGAGTTTAATTAGAATAGAAACCCTAATCCTAAATAGTTTAGGGAAGAGTTTTCCTACATCTATAAATAAGAGAAGTCTTATCATAGATTAGTGTTACACACTCTTACATAAGAATTGTAGAGAGTACTTACAATTTCTATAGAGATAGAAACTAGGGTTTTGCCAACACCCATCTTCTTGAACAAGTATTATTCCTTGGTGGATCACCTCTAGAGGCCAAACACTTGGGTGGCTAACGTTGATCAAAGGAAGGAATTTAATTGGTGGAATTCAAGGAGAACGCGAAGGAATTAGAGGTGAACTTGTACCTGAGGAAGCTAGAATTCTACAAGGGTATAATTCTTATTCTCCATCTCTTTCGTTTAATTAATAATTGTGCATAAAGAAAGATCATGGTGATGGTTTGTATAAAATTTTAAAATCTGATTTTATCACGCTTCCGCTTTATTAATGTAATTTGATTGCATGTTCGCGTTATACAAACCTAACAGGATCCAACCCAAAGGCTACATCAATGAGTACATCAATAAAACTTACATCAGATGAAAAAGGTATAGATGTAGAGTTAACCAAATATCGAGGTATGATTGGATGTTTATTATATTTAACTGCATCTAGACCTGATATAACGTACAGTGTATGTCTGTGTGCACGTTTTCAAGCAAAACCTAAATAATCTTACTTACAAGCTGTTAAAAGGATTTTTAAATATTTAAGTGGTACTATTAATTTGGGATTATTTTATCCTATTTGCAATCACTTTGAACTAATGGGTTATTCAGATGCTGACTATGCATGATGCCAAATCGATAGAAAAAGTACCAGTGGTGCTTGCACATTTTTAGGTCACAGTTTGGTTACATGGCACAGTAAATAACAGACTTCAGTTACTTTGTCAACCACTGAGGGAGAATATTTAGCTGTCGGGAGCTGTTGCTCTCAAATCTTATGGATGAGACAAACTCAATATGATTTTGATATTTTATGTGATAGTGTGCCTATTTATTGTGATAACTCTAGCACTATTGACATATCAAAAAATCCTGTTTTGCATTCACGAACAAAACATATAGAAGTTAGGCATCATTTTTTAAGGGATAACGTTTTAAAAGGTTTAATAAAATTAATTTTTATTCCTACAGAGAAACAATTAGCTGACATTTTTACTAAACCACTAAGTGAAGAAAGATTTTGTATGTTGAGAAGAGAACTTGGTATGTGCTTGATTTAATACGATCACGTATTAAAATAAGTTATGAATAAAATATCTCATATCTGCATATTATTTTTGATAAACATTATCTGTATGTAAACGGCAAAGAAGGTGTATCTGCACTAGCACGATTCTCGGTATCTATCATAATGAGATTAGAATTTGAAAAGACTGAAGCTAGGGTTTTAGTGTTTCAAGGAGTCTTTTCGAGTTTAACACGTTATTATTAAAAGCAGAACATTCATTCTTTTTCTCACTACAACTCTCTGATATTTCTCTGTTTGTCGTCTGGTTTAACTTTTAACAACAAGTATGAAGACCCGATCACATTCATCCGGGGTAACAATCAAAAACAAAACTCATCCACGATCCCCTTATACTTCGCGATCATAAAAGAAGTCCAAAAGCCAGACATCAGTTCATGTTTCATCCGATACCTCTGATAGACCTGCTTCAAGCTTTTCTTTTCTACAGAAAGATCCTCACTCTCCTGCTTCGGAGTCTCCTCCTTCACAACCAGATCCACTGACAAACCTGGTAAATCCTTTTTCTACCGCTTCTGACCTACTTGATAATTTCTTTCGAGGTCATAGTTTCGAAACACGGTTTAAAAATTCCATTGCTACCAAACAATTTGTTTATGAAAAGGTTTTAGACTTATTTTATTTTAAAAACTCATCTTTGGAAAAACTCTTCATATCTTGTGGAATATCTGCTATGCTTTTTCCTCCAACTAAGGCATATCCTCGTTTGATACAATAATTTTACACCAACTTAGAGTGTAATGAGGATTGCTATACAACTTTTGTGAAGGGAAAATCTATGTTTTTCACAGTGATAGATTTTGGAAGTATTTTTAATATTTCTTCATCAGGACCTTGTCCATTTACTCTCAAGGGTGCTGCCAATATACCCTTTCCTCCTCTTGAACAACTTCATACGGTGATGGATGATTCGTCTTTGACAACTCTGTTTACTCCTAAAACTGTCGATGTTTGTCCACTTGCATGTGTTTTACACAAAATCCTTCGGTATAATTTATTTCCACGAGTAGGTGGTGGAGGAGATTTCACTTACCAAGATTTGGTTGTTATTGCTATGATTTTAAAAGGAGTCAGTTTTAATTTTTCTTTTATGATGTTGTCCCACATGATGAGTTGTATTCGTCAAACTAAAAAGTGTCTGTCCTACGGTTTATTTTTAACAAAACTGTTTCAGCATTTTAAAATCTGTCTTGATGATGAAATTGTGGTATCCCACGACTTTATTGATTCTGCTAGTCTCAAACAGTCTCATATTTCCTTTGTTGATGGCTCATTTGTACGTCTCACTCCTGATCCTATTCCTCCTCCACCAAATGTTGTTCCCTCTGTTTTACCAACTGATAATTCTACATCTTCTTCACATCCTCCTTCCCCGGTTTCATCTTCCATAGTGGTTGATATGTTAACTCAAATTCTCAAGAATCAAGAAATCATTCGTTCTGATATTGTTGATATTAAACAAAGTTATTCTGTTTTGGAAAAAGGGGATTTGCCTATACGGCCAAATGATGTGTCTAAATGTTTTTCAAAATTTGAGGATGAATTCATTGATCTCCAAGCTGGTTTTGAATTGCATACCATGGCTATGGTTGAATCTTTACACCGAAAGATCAATAGAAATTCGTGTCAACTAAGTCAAGAACTAAAGTTTGTGAGTCACCAAGTTGGAGAATTTTCTGATTTCATGGCTCATCGACTGAATAACATTGGTAAGAAGTTACATTTTAACTCTATGCATTCTCCTGTTCCGGAATGGCCTCGATGTAATTGGATGGCTAAATATGTTGGAGATTTTCAGGATAACCTTTACCAAATGAGACTTTCATTCCTCGTCCGCCTAAATTTGCTCATAATTTCTCTATGGAAGAAAGGATTCATCGTGTTCTCCATCGTCCTTATTTCACTAATCGTCCTCTACCAACAATTTATATCGATGATATTGATATTTGACGATTTGTTTTGGTGATGACAAAGGGGGAGACAAGCTACAAGCTGTAAGTTGGGTTGATGTGAAGTGCTGCAAGATGATGAATTTTATTTTTCTGTTTGAACTGTTTTAAGAACAATTTGGTTGGTATCAAGTGTTTTAAGTTTTTGTGGTATGTTTTTAAAACAATATGGCTGGAGCCAGTACTAGATATTATAATTGGTTATGTCTGCTCTATTTATTTTCAGCTAACATATTTTGCAGGATTATGTTTTTTGAATCTTATGCTTTGAATCTTTTGAATTTTTTTTAAATAAGCATGAATTCAGGGGGAGTTATATTTTTGGTGTTGTCATCATCAAAAAGGGGGAGAATGTTGATTTGATAATATTCAAACCTTTTTGTTTTGATGATGACTTGATTATATGATCTAATTTACTTATTGTGGAATTTCAGGAAGTTGACGAAAGAATTGTTGTCAAGAGACAATGAAGATTTGAGTCTTAAGGAAAATATGTAAGGTCATTGCAAATACTTAATTTTTCAATACAAGGCTCTAGGACATATTATTTGTACATTAAAATATGTTTGTCATGCCTAAATTATGTATGCATATTGCTGAGTTGGTATATATTTATTTGTATGCGTAAAAAGGGTTTAGCTTATTGTCCTTATTAAAAAATTGGTTATCAATTTGTGCATGGCTAAGCCTTTGATATATTGCTAAACTGGTATTACACATGTACTGGTGTTATAATAATTATGAGCCACGTGTAAAAATTTTATGTGTTGGAAATTTGGAAGTGGTTGGAGTATATTGATAAGATATGATTATCTTTCTAAAAAGAATGAGATAAGGATCTTGGGAATATAAGATAATTATTATCTTGACAAAGTTGGTTCTCTTTCCTATCTTAATTAGTGGCGGCAGTTTTGATTAGTATAAGATAATGATTCCTACTCGGTGCAGTTATCTTTTGAAAGTGTCCAACAATTTTTTGTTACAATCGAAGATAAATTGGTTTTGTTTCTCTTAGCCATTAACGAGATTATTATTTGAACATTATCTTCAATTGGCAACGAGAATATTTTTCTAACCGATTAATTTTTGGGCTATAAAGGGAAGAATTGCTTTCAATAAAACGACACGGACATTACTTGGATTTATATCTTGCAACCACATATTTGAAAAAGTTTTAATTACTTTCGGTGCAAAATTCCAGTTGCTGCGCTATTATATTCAGATATATTATCAGCAATTTTCGTGGGCATAATATTGGTGATATCTTTTACTTTACTTGATCATTGCATTCATTAGTTGAGCCTTGCATTGTTAAATTGTTTATTTGCTTTGATCATTAGACCTCTATTATTGTAATTTTAATTTTAAGACTAAGTGTTGTCTAAAGGAATTTAATCCAGGTGGATTAAGGTTTGTTTACAAACAGATTCAAGGAAGCATAGGTGCTTAAGGAGTGCATTGGTGCACAAGGAGCAAAAGTGCTCAAGAGAATTATTGTAATTCAAGATTTGATAGAATCTGTTTTGTAACAGGAATTGATTTTTAAAAGAAATAAAGTAAGTCTCCAATACTAATTGGTATTGGACGTGGAGTAGGCTATTATTATAGAGGGTAATAGCTGAACCACGTAAAAAATCTTGGTGTTGATTTTATTACTTGCTTTACTTTAATTATTCAAAAGTTAGTTAATTATCTTAATAATTAAAATTTGAATATTTGCATTATTCATTATTATCAAGTATTTTCACTAAGTTATATTAACTTATAAAATCACCAAGATATTTTCTTAAACAAAAATTCAATTCGGTAGACCATATTCATTCAGCAAGTTGCATTCATCAATATAGTAATTCGGTAGACTATTTTCATTCAGCAAGCTGTATTCATCAATATAGTAATTCGGTAGATCATATTCATTTAGTAAGCTGCATTCATCAATATAGTAGACTATATTCAAAAGCTTGGTTTAAATTTTTAAATTTGTAATAGTCTGTATCCACACTTATTCAACCCCCCTTCTAAGTGTGCCTTATCTGAATTTTATTTGGTATCAGAGATGGGCTCTACTTACTTGGTCTTAAAGGTGACTTGTAGGGAAAGATTCTGACATGGCACAATTTGGGAACAACGATCAAGAAGGTCAATTAACCAATAGACCTCCTCTGCTGTATGGAACAAAAAATTACAATTTCTGGAAATTTTGAATGAGGATCTATCTTAAGAGGGATCCTTGGGAATGGTGGGTTGTGGAGAATGGACCAGTTATTCCAAGAAAAGATGACGGTACTCCAAAGACTCTACTAGAAATGGATTCAACTGAAACCTTTATAGTTTCCTATGATTCAAGAGCTATGAATATTTTACTAAGCGGCATGGTGTAGTCCGAGATTGACAAAGTATCCTCATGCAACACAGCTAAGGAAATTTGGGATACTCTAGTGGTGAGTCATGAAGGAACTTCAAAAGTTCGAGAAGTTAAACTAAGTATGCTCATGCATGATTCTGAAATGTTCAAACTCGAGAAAGATGAAACCATAAAGATGGCTCAAGCAAGGTTCCTGGTACTTCTGAATTCTTTAAAGCTACTTGACAAAACCATTCCACAAAGTGAGATCAACCGTAAGTTACTTCAAGCTATGCCCAAAAGGTTTGCTTCTAAAATTACTACTCTTCAAGATTCCTCTACTATTTCTACTATGGATACATTAACTCTTTTTGGTGAACTTGAAGAATATGAACATCAGTTAAAAAGATATGATGATGAGGAGGAAACTCCTCGACGAAAAGTTTTAGCTCTTAATGCAGGAAATGAAGAAGAGCTCGATGATGATTCGGATGAAGAGATATCCATGATGTCAAGGAGACTCAAAGGACTACTGCAAAGAAAGAACAAACGGAAGAATATCTTCAACTCAAATAAAGGCAAAGGAAAGCAAACTGAATAGACGTGTTTTGAATGTGGACGTCCAGGGCACTTCAAAAAGGATTGCTTTCAACTAAAGAACAAAGGAAAAATGAGCTTCAAGGATAATAAAAGAAACAAAGCTCTTATTACTTGGAGTGATGAAGAGGAGTTTGAAGTTGAGATCGATGCCAAGGATGAAATAGCTCAAGTATGCTTCATGGGAATAGAAGGTGAATCAAATGAGGTATCTATTTATGATTTTAACTCTTTAAAACAAAAAAATGAGAGACTAAAAGAAAAGAATGCATGCTTGAAGGATTTAATAAATACATTAATTTGTGAAGTTGATTCTTTAATAGATGAAAAGAAGGAAATTAAAAACGATTCATCTTGTAAAGAAGAAAAGGTTTTGATTGCAAAAAATGATTATCTTGAAAATTACAACAAGATTCTTTTTAACAAGGTGACTTACTTGAACAATGAAGTTGAGAAATTGACTAATGAGTTAAAAATACGAGACGTATGTATTGATACATTTAGTGATAAATCTGTGTAAATCTGTTCATATTGATACCAATTAATTATAACATAATTAGCGTCATGAGTATATTCTCTTTTATCTTAACTTATCTCTAAGTCTGATCATATTAATCACATTCACAACATTAACTCGTGAACACATTATTAAATTGTACAAATAACGAGTTTAAATATGCAATCGACTTACCCATTAATCTCTTAAAACAAACATCATTGACATGTTGTTAATATATTTTAACATCAAAATATATGATTATTACATTTTCATGTTCATTAGATTAGGTTACAATTACATTCTCTGGACTTGAACACTTAAAATAAAATTTTCTGGCCAATTTGCTAACCGGCGCGGCCACGCTGCTTTTCTTCTTGGCACCAGCGCGGCCGTGCTAGTGTGCCTGAATACTGGATCTGGTCTGCATGGCGCGACCGCGCCACTTTTGTTCTTGGCACCAGCGCGGCCGCGTTGGTGCGCAAATTCAGATACTAAAGTTCGCTATACAAACTCTGCTACAAACCAAAATTCATGTATTCTTCACTTAAAGTCCAAATCAACCAAACTCAAATGGTACAAACTTTATAGAACTAAACCCAACATATACACAATGATTCTAACAACATAAATAACCTAAACAACCAAATTAAAGGCCGAAATTCATTGTTCATGTTCTATTTTTATATTTGACACATTTAACATAATCAATCACGGTGAACTCGTTTCTTAACCAAATTAATCCATTTAAGTTTCGTTCTTTTCGTTTCTACATGTATAAACATAATCAATCATTAATTTACCGTTTAATATGCATTTAAAACATAAATTTTTATACATGTAGGCCATATTCAAACTGCAGGGGTTCATATTCTATAACATGCTTGTAGTCGGGTTTGTATGGTCGTAACACCGAAACGTGAAAAACGGTATGGATATGTTCTAACGCCGGAGGTAAGGCTACCTCATACGTGACTTCACCAATTCTCTGCAACACTTTAAAGGGTCCAATGAACCTTGGGCTCAGTTTCCCTTTTTTACTAAATCGGATTTTCCCCTTCCAGGGAGACACTTTCAAGAAAACGAAGCTACCAGATTCAAATTCTCGATTCTTGCGGTGTTGATCGGCATATTTCTTCTGCTTATCCTGAGCAGCTATCAATCTCGCCCTGATCACTTTGACGATTTTAGCGGTCTGTTGTACTAGTTCTGGTCCCAGTAATTGACGTTCGCCAACTTCGTCCCAGCATAATGAAGTTCTGCACTTTCTGCCGTACAACGCTTCGTAAGGCAGTATGCCAATACTTGCATGATAACTATTATTGTAAAGAAATTCCACCAATGGTAGATGATCGTCCCAATTCCCTTTGAAATCTATGATGCAAGCTCTTAACATATCTTCCAATGTCTGAATCGTTCTTTCTCTTTGTCCGTCGGTCTGTGGATGATATGTCGTACTCATACGTAACTGTGTTCCCATGCATTCCTGTAGGCACTTCTAGACGTTCAATGTGAAACGCGGATCCCTATCTGAGACAATAGACACTGGAACACAACTTCGCCAACTGATTTAGGTTAAATCTGATCTTGATCGGTAGGAAATATGTTGATTTCATCAGTCGATCTATGATAACCCAAACTGCGTCAAAACCTTTTTGAGTCGTCAGAAGACCTACTACGAAATCCATTGTGATATGTTCTTATTTCCATTCTGGGATTTCTAACGGTTGTAGTAACCCACTCGGCCTCTGATGTTTTGCTTTAACTTTCTGACATGTCAAATACTTGGCCACACAATCGGCAACGTCCCTTTTCATATTCGGCCACCAGAATTGCTATCGGAGATCCTGGTACATCTTTGTATGCCCCAGATGAATCAAATATCTTGAACTATGAGCCTCGCTCAAAATTTCCTCCTTAACCTCTAGTACTGGCGGAACCCAAATTCTTTCTTCGAATCTCAATAATCCTTCGCTATCAACTTTGAATTTCACTTCATCTCATTCGGATATTCTTTTTCTAATTTTCTCACATTCCTTATCATGAAGTTGTGCTTCTTTAACTTTATCCACTAAAGTTGGACCGGATCCTAATTGAAACAGTTTTTCGTCAGACTCATCAGGATATTTCACCTCCAATTCTGATTTTGCCATTGCTGAAATTAGCTCCTCCTGAGCGGTTAACATAGACAGTTTCTCCCGACCCTTTATGCTTAAGGCGTCGACCACAACGTTCGCTTTACCCAGATAGTATAAAATTTCGCTGTCATAGTCCTTTATTAATTCTAACCATCTCCTTTGTCGCATTTTTAGGTCCTTCTGTGTGAAAATATATTTCATTCTTATAGTCTGTATTTATTTCACACTTCTCTCCATAGAGATAGTGTCTCCAGATCTTCAAAGCAAATACTACCGCGGCCAATTCTAAATCTTGGGTCGGATACCCCTTCTCAAAGTCCTTTAATTGTCGTGACGCATACACAATGACCTTGTTGTTCTGCATAAGCACGCAGCCTAGTCCTTTATGTGACGCATCACTGTATACCATAAAATTTCCTGTGTTATCCGGTAGAGACAGCACAGGTGCCGTACTCAACCTTTTCTTTAATTCCTGAAAACTTTCCTCACACTTTTCCATCCAAACGAACTTCACCGCCTTCCTAGTCAAATTCGTTAACAGAGTCGCAATTTCGGAAAAATCCTGAATGATTCTTCTGTAATAACCTGCTAATCCTAGAAAACTCACTTCCGACGGTGTTTTCGACTGATCCCAATTAAGCACAACTTCAACCTTTGACGAATCTATCGAAATCCCATCCTTGTCAATCACATGTCCAAAACTTGCACCCGCTCTATCCAGAATTCACATTTTGAAAACTTAGCGTACAACTTCTCTCTTCTTAATGCTTCCAATATTAGATTCAAATGCTTCGTATGCTCTTCCTTAGTTTTGGAATATACTAGAATATTATCGATGAACACTACTACGAACTTATCCAAAAACGGCTTAAACACCCTGTTCATTAGGTCCATAAATGCTGTAGGAGCATTCGTTAGACCAAATGACATCACCAGAAACTCGTAGTGACCATAACGAGTCCTGAACACTGTCTTCGGTACATCTTCCTTCCTTACCCCTTTAATTAGTTATATATAACATATACGAAACCAACTTGGGTCTTAGCTTCGCCTAATTATGGATTTTTAGGCAGAATATCTCTTTTAGGAATTTAATCGAACATAACACGAGCGTCCATTTCATGAACTAATTTCATAGCCATTTAATTAGGTTTCTGCCAATGTTTTTCCTCCTTATAACACCGCACAACACACCCTAGCTCCATATTTCTAATTCCAATCAATGGAAATCAATTACATAGCAAATTCCAATATATACCATTAACTATAACTAGTTAGTTTACTAACTTTGCAATTGCTTAGTTTCTTTAACTCTAATATACCAATCATGAAATAGTACAACCCCAATTGTGAAATAATATGATCAAAAACAATAACCCAGTCCAAAACTAATTCATTTGCTAACTGATTTTACTTTCAAATTTATTAACCAACTAGGCTCATGTTTTGAATTTCATAATTAAAACATACTAAGGATAAAGTATATACCTTCGCTAGGTTGTTTTCAATTCTTATACTCCTTCGCAGCTTCAATTCTTGAATTATACTTGAGCAAAATTGGAATTGAATTTGAAAAGAGGGAGTTCGGCTGGGACTATTTTGGACAGAGGAGAGCTCAACAACTTTGGGAAGGAAGGGAGAGGAATTGTCGGGGTGAGGGAGAAGAACTGAGTTTTCTTGGTTTTTATATAATCTGATTACTTGTTCTCCAAAGAATTTTCTTGCTCCTTACCCATCCCCTGCTCCTCACGAAATTGAGCTTGTCCTCCAATCTTGCTACAGTGCTGAGTTCTTGATTGTTTATTTCCTTTCTTTTCATTTTACTGCTTTAGCTTTCTTTTGTTTAATTAGCTCTCCCTTGTAATACATAGAACATATAATTGTTATTATGTATTATCCCTTATATATAAAAACATAACATTTACAAAATGTATTATGTTTTTTATACACGTAAGATTTTATGTATTTCTTATTTTCCATATAAATGGAAGTTTACCCATTTAAATAAGACATTATAATGTAATATAATATCCTCCCTTTATTAAAATAATTCCATATTAGAATTTATTTTAACAACCTTAGTGTAAAGTATACAAAAATAATTTATATACTTAAACCACTTATTTCGCTACGTAATATAAATTGCTTCTTAACAATTTAATCATGCACATTAAATATATTTATACATATATTCATTACATCACAACTATCCATTATACTACACATATACATATATGCAACATCACATGTAGTACAAATAAAAATTTATTTTCTAATATTCTTATTTGAAAATTTGTCAGGAAATTCTAATTATTTTATTTTTCCTTCTATAAATTGTTTTCAATAATTTGACTGTAGTAAATATAATAATATATTTACTACATTAAAAACATGCATACATTATACTCAATAATGTATTACATAATTTCTTCAATAACGTGGTGGTTATACATTAAGTATATTTAATGCCACCAATTTACTAGCCCAAAAATAATTTAATATAAATTATTTTAGCTTACTTATTATTATATATTTATTATTCGCAAAAAATCACTTATTGCGTAGCACATATATGCAATATAATATCACATACATATCACCAAATAAGAATTTTATTTATTTAATTCTTATTTTAATATTTTCTAAAAATCCGGGTCATCACACCCATTCTGTTGAAATACCCTATTTTGATGTTGCCCTCCAACTTACCACTGATCTTGCTGCTGACCTCCACGACTACCCTACTACATTGGGTAACAACCTCCCATTCGAGGATTAAATCACTGACCCAGTGGAGGCTCATAACAACTATGTTGCCTTCTATTTTGATATCTGTCAAATTGCCCCATTCCTTGCCCTTACTGATCATCTCTATCTCTCTTCCGACTCCCTTCTATTTTGGAAGCTCAAAAGTCCTTATGCTCCATTTCCACACTCTTAGTTGCATTAGCCACCTGGGACATATCTGTAAATATAGTATGGATGATCGATCGCCTATACTCATATTTTAAAGCCCATTTGAACTTTTTTGCCTGTTGTGCAACTGTCCCTGCTACTGAACCCATAAAACTAGCCAATCTAGTAAACCTCACCATGAAATCAGTAATAGTCTCATCCTCCTTTTGCCGAATGGACATAAACTCCCTGGAGTACGCATCCCTATCAGCGTTTGGGAAGTACTGCTGATATAAAAGGTCACAAAAATTACTCCATATGAGTGCATTTAGGAATCCATCTCCCTACGTAGCCTTCAATGATTTCCACCATCGCTGAGCATCATCTTCTAGCTTATAAACTGCTAGTCTCACCTTCTAATTTTCTGAACACCCAATCACATCAAAAATCTTCTCCAAGTGGGCGATCCAGTTCTGCGCATCAATCGGAGTCGGAGCTGAACGAAAAGATTTGAGCTTGTGCTTAATAAACCTCTCCAACAACACATATAATGGCTACACTAACTGATCCACTTGATCCTCGGGAGGATAATTCTGTTCATGCTGTGGTATCTCTGCATCACCCCTCATACCATTTGCATGATTATTTCCTTGCACCTGCAAAATACCCTGCATAGCCCGTGCCACTACTTGCTTAACTGCCTTATTCACCATTTCTGCTACCATAGCTGGGGTTATTGTTGCGTTACCCTGAGTCCCAACGTTTCCACCCTGATTAACAGCCTTAACATGCGACTGCCCTTGACCCCTCCTACTGTTATTATCCTACTTTCCAATAATTCTCGAAGACCTACGAGCCGTCTATGATACAAAATAAAATAAATAAGAATAAACAGATCAAAATAAATAATAGAAGTCAAAATTATGCAGAACGAAGATCAAACATAACACAAACATTATAATAAAATCTTATAACTACCTAGTGGTCTACCCATAACTCACAGGTCTAGCCTAAAAGGCAATCTACAAGATCATAATTTAAGCTCTGATACCAACTCTGTAACACCCCTTTTCCAAAAATAGAAAGAGAGGTTACACACAAACATAACATAGCTGATGAAATAATAACAAGGCTCTAAACCACATAAAAATAGTCTCACAACTAATAAACGTCACAAGACAAAATTATAATGATTTCCAAACTGGCTAGAACAACAGGCAAAGATATTTATTATAACTCCAAATAACCAATGTATCATAGCCCTACAAAATATCTAAACCATTTGAATAAAAGGGAGCTCTCGTCACACTTGCCCTTGATCCCCCTAATTACCTGTCGAAAAAAGAACTCAACGTAAGCCAATTGCCCAATACGGATATAAAGATGCACAAATATATTACAATATATAAAGTATACAAAATCGCTGAATGAACGAACAAATACAAACTACGAACGAATTATGAATATATCGAAATTAGTAAGACAAGGTACAAATGATTAACACTATCGAACGAACAACTATAGTCAAAAGGATTCCAAATAAAATAAGGCTAAATCAAATGTTTATAAGGTAACAATTTCATATTGAGCTCAAATACAAATAGCCAAAGGCTAACAAAATACATCGGTACCATAATGTATGCAAATCAAACCGGATAGTACGTACGACATATACGTCACTAATCCGCCAAATAAATCAAATCAAATCAAATACTAGGTCTTTGACACTCCCAAATTCAAGTACCAATACTTCGAATTTGGTGCTCACGATAACCAACATCCAATTACTTCTAATCAACATATGACAACTAAATGCAGAATAAATAATTATACATTGATCATTTTAGAAGGTTTACAAAAGGGTCCCAAGGTCTATAACCTTAATTAAACATTTCGAAGCTCAGGACGTAACTATCTTAGTTCGCATTACATAATCTGAAGTCTAAACAATACATTACAACATATGGCGCGCACACCCAAAGTCTAGAACTTCATCTTCTCCTTGCCCTTATCTCTACTCGAGAACTCGGGCTTAACTGTAATATTTCATGATATAACAATGGTGAGCAACGAGTTTGCTCAGCAAGTTTAAAAATGAATAAGAGTGCTATATCATGAATGAGTTTGAATAATAGCACGGCTCAACAATTTCATAAACAATTGATGAGACAACTGAACAATATAATCAAGGTTCAAACGAAAATATGAAGATTGATTATTTACTGCCAACAGTCAAATAGACTATGAACATACACTTGAGGCATCAGTCGCATTGACTAACCCCCTTAGGTTGCCAACTACAGAGTATGTACGCAAGGGGATCAACCTTTTGTACTTGTGAATATGCATAACATTTAACTCCGCCTTGTACCGTCTTTCAGATACTTAGGAAACTCCCCTCCATGGGGTTGTTCATGTCAGTCCAAGAATCCGCACCCAACTATTGGTTTGGATAGCTTTTAAATTTATAATTTGTTCAAGTCTAACCGAAACAATGGCTTAGACCTCTCTTGAATGGTTCCTTAAATAACAGAACCTTAACTGGTAACACAGTCCAACAATAGAACTTAAATCAAATGCACTGTGTGCGAATGCTAATAATACCGATGTGGAATAATTCTAAAATAATTAAACCACTTAGCACATGTTTAGGAATCAAGAATCAAGCTTAAATTTGAGAAGTTTGCATCATTATAGATTTATAGCAGCGTTTACACAATGAACAAGGTTGTGTAAAGTAGGAACTTTCATAATATTAGGGAAGCTGCATAGAACTTTCACACAACGAGCGTTACAAGATTAGGAACTCGCATACTAAACTTCATATAGAGTAGAGAACTTGCAATAAGAAGCATAAGATTAGAAACTTACCTGATTTGTTGTTTATAAATTACTCTATGATTCTGCTCTGCAAGTATCCTATAATAATTATAATTACTCTACGATCAGTCATGGTTAAGCATCAATAATGGATTAATTAGACTTATTTAAAAAGGGTTTATCTTATGGTCCATTCAACCACCCTATGGTCTGTCAATAGCTCTACGATTAGTAGTGACTTACTTAGTTTGGCAGAGTCACTCTACGATTACTATGGTTCCTACTGACTTGGTGGAATTATACTAAGGTTAGTCAGCTTGGCTTAGTAGTACTCTTCTATGACTATACGACCACTAGCGAGACTCTACGATCGAGTGGAGAGGCTCAATGATCGTAGGGCTTACTCTACGATCCATCCTAAGGCTGGCTTGATCTGTGCTACGATGGTCTAGTGAAGTGCTACGATCGGGCAGAGTTGCTCAACGATCATGGAGTTCACTATATGGTTTGCTCCATGACTAGTCAGGTCCACTCTGCGATCCGCAAGGGCACTCTACGATTGTCGAGTGGAACTCTACGATTTCGGTACGACTCGGCTGGACGGTTATGGTGATTCAGCAGAGGAACTCTACGGTCGAGCGAGGTTACTCTATGATCATAGGGTCTATCTTACGACTTATGACAACTAAGTCAGCTACAAGGATTTGGTCTAGGAGTGAGCTCTACAATAGTCCTCTGGTTTCATCTTGTCAGATGTTAGGGGCTGGTTTATCAACAATAACACTACTAGGGTCACGGCTACACCTTACATTGGTTTGGTTTATGATTCGATTATAAACCGACTGTCATCACCTATGGTCTGTAAACACCAGTCTTGAGATTTACCATAAAGATCATCTCAAGTTGGTTTTACTACTTCAATTTTGATTTGAGCTTGGCTCAAGTCAGCCACGGTCTTAAATAAATGAACAACAGTCGTGGTTATTCTAGTGGAAGGTCATTGGACTACCATTTCCATGGCTCAGCTAGGATCTTTCCATGAGCTCTGATGTCCATAGTCACAGTTTGCAACGGTTTACGTAAAATGGATAAATACAGACTATAGTCCTGACTCTTAACATCATCTAGACAAGGTGACTAAGGCCACTACTATGACTATGGTGTGAGTCTTTATTCAGTCTAACATATATGTCATGTAAGTCTCTGTTCAACTATCTCGCGTGTATAGAGTTGAACATTAGTATTACAACTAATCATGCTTGACTCGACTCTTACTGACCCAAACCGAAGGAAATCTATTGGGCAAGAAAAAACGAATGCTCGAAATAAAAAGGGGTCTCACCTCTCCGGAGGTTCGATTGCTATCTCTTCTAGCTTCCTAGATTCTGTTCGCCTTTCCAAACGGCAAGGACTCCTCTTCGAGATTACTCTTACCTCTCAACTCACAATATTTCTCTTGTATCAGAACTAATAAACTCAGTCAGCTTTACAAGAAAGATTGGGATCCCTATTTATAGACGAACCTTTACCTAGTCGCTGGTTATTGCCCAGATCTTTGAACCGGTTCTAACTAAATTAACCATTGGTCGGGAGAGGTTTGGTGGAAAGTTTCCACCAACCCCAGCTCTGCCCATGCTTCCAGACATCATTACCAGACCTATAGTTAAGTAAAGCGGGAATAGGCCATTGGCCTAGCGTGGCTGGTTATACTAACAAGCTAGGATTTAAATAATAAACTAATACCTTACATTGGTAATACAACTTTCAGTTTATTAATACTAATTTCTTATTGGGCTGCCCGAGTAGCTCATATATAGGTATATACCCCGTACCCCAATTAGATTTACTAGGAACTTATAACACTCTTGCCCAAACTACAAGTCCACACGCCAATACTTAGGGTTGGGCCTGTTTAATAATCACTGGGCCAGTCCACTAGAACTCTTAGTAAGGCTCTAAATTATTAATGCCATTATTACTAACACCTCATCATTAATCACCTACAAGTCCAATGCACCATTTATTGCTTGGTCTTGTTTAAATAATTTACTAGGCTAGTCCATTGATATTTCAAGTACACTCATGGACTATTGAATCAATTAACACATAGCCATGTATAGTCATCCAAATTATTTAAGGATTTAAATTAATACGCAAGAGAATAAAATAAAATTCTTAATTATATTAATAAAATGGTTTAGAAATTTGTGATCATTACATTCTCCCCCCTTATAAGAATTTCGTCCCCGGAATTTCAACATAAGGTTACTTAAAAGAATGCGGATAATTTACCCTCATCTTTTTCTCAAGCTCCCACGTAGCTTCTTCAACTGCCTGGTTTCTCTAGAGCACTTTGACCGAATGAATGATCTTATTCCTTAACGTCTGATCCTTCCTATCGAGTATTTGGACGGGAATTACTTCATAAGATAAATCTTTCTATACATGAATTGGTTCATAGGATATGACATGCTTATAGTCAAGTTTATATGGCCGCAACACTGAAACATGAAACACGTGAATGTGTTCCACTTTAGGAGGTAAGGCTACTTCGTACGCTACTTCACCAACTTGCTTTAGAATTTCAAAAGGTCCTATAATCCTAGGGCTCAGTTTTCCCTTTTTCTCGAAATAGATCTTCCCTTTTTAAGGAGACACCTTCAACAATACAAAACTGCCTACTTCGAAGTCCCGCTTCTGCCGATGCAAGTCAGCGTACTTCTTCTGACGATCCTGGGTGGCTACCAGTCGAGCCCTTATTAATTTAACCGCATCTGAGATCTGTTGCACCATCTGTAAGGTTTGTACATAGCGCGAACATGTAATCAAATTACATTAATAAAGCGGAAGCGCGATAAAATCAGATTTTAAAATTTTATACAAACCATCACCATGATCTTTCTTTATGCACAATTATTAATTAAACGAAAGAGATGGAGAATAAGAATTATGCCCTTGTAGAATTATAGCTTCCTCACGTATAAGTTCACCTACAATTCTTTCGCGTTCTCCTTGAATTCCACCGATTAAATTCCTTCCTTTGATCAACGTTAGCCACCCAAGTGTTTGGCCTCTAGAGGTGATCCACCAAGGAATAATACTTATTCAAGAAGATGGGTGTTGGCAAAACCCTAGTTTCTATCTCTATAGAAATTGTAAGTACTCTCTACAATTCTTATGCAAAAGTGTGTAACCCTAATCTATGATAAGACTTCTCTTATTTATAGATGTAGGAAAACCCTTCCCTAAACTATTTAGGATTAGGGTTTCTATTCTAATTAAACTCCTTTAATTAAATTAAACTCCTAATCCAATTAGGAATTCATGTGAGAGTACTTCTATTAATTAATTCTCAATCCCTATTAGGAATTAAATAATACTAATAGTAATAATAATAATAATAAGACTCCTCTTATTAATTTATATTTAATATTTCTAAAATATTAAATAATAAATATTAAGCTATTTAATTTATTCTATCTCCATAGACTAAATTAAATGCACTTAACTTATTATTACAATTATGTCATTTACCTCTTAAATAAATATTTTCCTTTTGCGGTGTGACCCTTTAGGTTTTCCATATTAAACCGGTTGTGAATAAATCAATTAGAACAATTCTAATCTTATTTAAATAAATAAATTAAACTATTTAATTCATTTAAATAAATAATATTTATTCTACAATAAGGGTAAGCCCCCTTAGCGATCAACGACTTTCCAGATAATATAGATTTCAATATTAATCATAAAAGAACCTTTCAGTGCATAGTTACCGTACAATTCAATCCTTCTACCATACAATGTCCCAATTAAATATAAGACATGGAATTACTGTCAAGTCTTATTTTATTTAATTATATGTATTTCGATTCTCAAATGCACAACTCTAATTAATGCAAATTAGAAACTCCTTTCTAATTTCATTCTGCTTTGGCCAAAGACTTCTGAGTCGTCATTTATCGAATCACATAGGACATTCTCTCCTTTTACTAGAAGTGGTAGATTCTTTATTGATCATTCACCTATCTCCATGTATAACTTATTATACCCAATCATACCCTTTGATATACCCTAAAGGTCTTAAGGGACATGTCAAAGTATAACTCATCATACACAAGATACTATGATGATCTCAAGTCCAAGGATCACTTGTACTACTATCACTAGAGGAATTCCTATTGACAGGCGAGTAAAACTCTATTAGGTATTCCTTAGCGAGCCACGTTCAGTGAACTTATTCTCTAATAAGCACCTACATACTTGCTTTAGTGTCTCCACACAAATAATTATGAGATCAATCATCCTCTTCATAAGAGCAAGCAACGTATGTACTAATCTCTCCGGATTCACTAATCCCCTTTTTAGTAATCCAACGATTAGGAACAATTTTAGTTTGTGAGCTATCTAGAATTTAGATCTCATTAGCATGATCACCATCATAATTCTTAAAACATTGCTCAAAACTATGGGTTTATCACATTTAATATAACAGCACCATGTAGATAAAGTAAAATGCCTTTAACAAACAAATAAGATTACAAAGTATATGCTACATCATATCAAATATGATTGGCTTGTGTGCATACTACTTTCAATCTCCCACTTGCACTAAAGTCAATCTCCATGGTATCTAATACCCTTCTTCTCTAAGTGACGATTATCCTGCTGTTGGATAAAGTTTCAGTAGATGGATATGCAATGCTGTTCTCGAGAGTCCACTATCTCTATAGTGACTTTTCTTCTTTCAATGATTTTACTAATCAAATGAAAGTGCCGCAACACATGTTTGAATCCAAGATGAGACTTAGGAACTATTCCTAGTTCTGTAATGAACTTTTCATCCAAACAATCAACTTGCAGTTTCATTTACAGCTATATACTTTGTCTTTGTCATTAAACCAGCAACTCTTTGCTGTTTGGAACTTTTCCAATTCACTGCACCACCTTTCAAGGTAACGTTTTACCCTAAAGTGGATTTGTTATCGTCTTGGTCAGTCTGAAAAACTTGAGTCTGTTTAGCCCTCTATTTTAATTCAGACCTACCATGAACTATAATTACATCTTTAGTACCAGTTAAGTACCTAAAGATGTTTATCACTGTCTTACAGTAATCTTCTCCAGAATATGACTGATCAACATCAAGCCTAGTATATTCATTGCATACATGATAGTAACTCATGCGATCTCTCTTTCAATTGGGGATAATTTTAGAGAGATTCTCTCCATGGCTCATCATCATGAGACCTCTCTTGGAGTTTGTCATGCTAAACGCCTTTAGCATCAAATGAATATACGTTCCTTGGGTCAAGCCGAACATCCTTTTAAATCTATCTATATAGACTTATATCCCCAATTTATAGGATGCTCCTCCCAAGTCATTCATGGAGGAATGTTTAGACAATTTTATCTTTACTGATTGTAGCATTGGTGTGTTATTCCTTGTCAGTAGTATATCAACATATAATACCAAGAATGTCACAGCGCTCCCACTGACCTTTTTGTATACACTAGGTTCATTCCCGTTTTTGATAAAATCAAACTCTTTTGATTGTCTCATCAAAATGAATGTTCCATCTTTGAGAAACTTGCTTCAATCCATCAATGGATCATTGTAGCTTAAAACACGATTTTCTTCAACCTTTGAAATAAATTCATCTGGCTGTATCATACATACATTCTCCTCAAGTCTTCATTGAGGAAGGGTGTCTCCACATCCATTTTTGCCAGATTTCGTAATAAGCTGCAATCACAAGCAAAATCCAAATGGACTTGAGCATTACCCAGTAATAAGGTTTTATCACAGTCAACTCCTTGACTTTATTTGAAACTTTTTAAACAGGTCTGGTCTTATAGGTCTCCACCTTGCCATTTGCCCCAGTCTTTCTCTTAAAGACCCATATTCACACTCTAGGCACTATGCCCTTTTGTGGAGTAACCAGAGTTTATACTTGGTTCTCATACATGGAGTCCATTTCGGATTTCATGGCCATCTGCCATTTCTCTGAGTGTCTTCTACTCATAGCCTCATCGTATATAACTGGATCATCATCATTTATGATGTGTACCTCATCATCATCCTCTATGATGAATCCATACCTCCCAGGTATCTTCGGTACTCTTCCAGATTTACGATTCGGTTGTGGTACAATAGGTCTATCTACAGGTTCCTCGGTTCGACTTAAAGTGCTTTGGGGTTCTTGAACTCCTTCAAGATCTATTACCCTCCCACTAGCTCCTTCAATGATAAACACCTTTATCTAAGAAGGCAGCGTGTAGGATTATAGTAATAATACCCTAAACTTTCTTTAGGATATCCCACAAATCTGCACTTGTCAGATTTTGTCCCAAACTTATCTTTGAAACCTTTTCACATAAGCTGGACAACCCTTATCTTAACATACTTAAGATTAGGAATCCTCCCTATCCATAACTTTTATGGAGTCTTGGGGCCAGATTTTTGAGGTTACCTTATTTTGTAGATATGCAGCCGTTTCTAGGGCATAACCTCAGATGGATACTAGAATGTCGGTAAAAATCATTATGGACTGCACCATGTCCAACAAGGTACAATTTCTCCTTTTAGATACACCAATTAATTATTGCGTATCAGGAAGTGTCCATTATGAGAAAATACCATTTTGAGATGATCTAGAAACTCATTGTACAAGTATTCTTTCCTCGATCTGATCAAAGAATCTTAATACTCTGTCAATATGTTTCACTTCTGAATTCTTTGAACATTTTAAATGATTCAGACTTGTATTTCATCAAATACACACATTCAACTCTTTGAATGACCACCCCCTTTTCTTTTACTAGTTTGTTCAATTTGAAAAATAATTTTCATGTAAGTCAAGTATACAAAGTCTATCAAGTAATCTTCCAGTTTCAAACAAAACATTATCATTATAAATAGAACAACAATTGTTCTTAAATATAATACCAGAACCTTCCTTGTCCAACAACGGAAGTAATAATGTTTCTAAAGAGAACTGGAACATAATAACAACTTATTAACTTAATAGACTTGCCCGTAGGCAATGCTAAACTATAAGTTCCTACGGTTAATGCAGCAACCATTGCTTCATTCTCCATGCGTAAGATTACTTATTCTTTGTTAGGCTTTCTACTTCTGCTTAGTCTCTGCATTGGATTGCATACGTGAGAACTACAGCCGGTATCCAATACCCAAGTAGAACCTTGACTTATAGAAAAATTTATTTCAATCATGAACAAACCCATATTTGTAACCGAAGCTTCACTAAGCTTCTTCTGGTTACCCTCTAGTTTTAATTCTAGTATCCACGCTTATTGCAGTGGAAGCAAACTCCTTTGCTATCTGCATCAGTCTTGTTTTTATTGTCCTTTATTTTTGCCCTTCCATTTACCTTCTTTGAATTGTTCTTCTTTTAAGAAGATCCGTTGGCCCTCTTCCGCTTCCTGGAAGAATCATCTACCAGTAAGACTTGGTCTTTCTTGGTTGAAAAGTGACTCTTTACAGTTTTCAACATGTTTAAGCAACTCGGGCAGGCTGACATATAGCTTGTTCATGTGAAAATTCACAACAATTTGTGAGAAAGAGTCCGGAAGTGATTGCAAGATCAAATCTTGGATCAACTCTCCATCCATTAAAACCTAGTTGTCCCAATTGTTCAATCATATTGATCATTTTAGGACATTTGTCTATACTGTAGTGCCATCGGTCATTCTAGATCGGAAGAGCTCCTTAGATATCTGATATCTAATAGTCCTACTTTCCTCACCCTTCAACTCCTTGAAGGTGCAGGAGTATAGTATGAGCATCCATAGTTTCATGCTGACGCTGAAGCTCGTTACTCATGGATGCGAGCATGATGCATTGAGCCAACTGTGCATCATCTTACTACTTTCTAAAAGTAGCAATCTCTTCCTCAGAGGCATTGTCTGCAACCATTGCAAGGATAGGCATATTAAGGACATAAGATAGCTATTCAGCCTTGAGAACTATTCTCAAATTCCTTAACTATTCCGTGTTATTTGGTCCAGTTAATTAGCATCTAATATGCTCCGCAGTGATAGTAAATTAGACATTGTAAAATTCTATAAATGAATTTGTAATTTAACAACATTTCAGCATACATTCATTTTTAATTAATTACCAAAATAAATTAGGTCTTTATTTTAAATTGGTATCTCCCACTATTTTCATCAAACTATATTACCCTCAATATACAGTTCGGCAAATCTAATTAAAGATTTGCTAGTGAGAATAAGGATCCCATTTCAAATGTATATAGCCTTGTGTGTGCACAACAAACTATATATAAATAAATAGGTAGACAACTATTGTCAATTACATCACTATGTAACTCCTTGTATTTTGCCTCTTAGATTATAATGGTCAAGTGTGTGCACATCCGAACTAAAATAATCTAAGTTAAGTCCAACCTAGCACTTCCATATATTCGAAAGAAAAACACTGTCCTTGTGTGTGCACAACAAAACAGCATCGTTCAGTCTATTTATAAGCATCAAATGTGATAAAACAACATCTTAAATATTTAATACTCGCCTTGTGTGTGCACAACAAACTCATATTAAATATTTAATACTCTATTGTTTTACCATGCTAGAAGGCGACGTTCGATATTCCTAATATCTTTGAACGCTTAGGACTTAATATAATTTTTTTGAGGGGTTTGTTATTATTAGTCTCATCTTGTTTAGCGCGCATGCACATATATATATAAAATACGCGTCATATTATTTGACATGCGAAGCATGTTGTATAATATATAATATATACATAGTAAGCATGCACATATAGAATACTATATTCTACCTGGATTGATTATGGACTTTTATTCTAGTTTGGGTCACTAGAGCCACCAAGTGAACCAAAAGGTCAAACCTAGGGTGCAAGAATTAAATTTAAATATAACTATTACATTTAAACCCGGGCTCCATTACAAACGGGTCTTCAAGCGCTCCTTGCTCCTTTGTCTCCAATTCTTCAAAATTAATTCTAACTAGTCCTATTACAAAAACTATTTACAATAAATAGAAACCTTGATCAGCAGTCAAGGGGAGGTACATAGGAGGAAGATAGAATTTACATCAAGAAAAATTAGAGAAGACGAGGTACGCATACCCCATTTATAAAAACCCATTCATTCAAGCATCCACTAAAATAAATCCAATCACACATTGGTCAGTAGTCCATAATCAATCTCTATTTATTATCATACATATCTCCATATGTATCAATAAATAACATTCATCTCATGAATAATAAAACCATTCCATATATGCATTGATATCATTTAATGGGCAATTAAAAGTTTACTAGAAATCCAATTTTGAAACAAAAAATAAACTCCTTTATTTTGATCAAAATTTAAATTATAATAAACTTATTTATTTTATTTTATCCAATTTTGATTAAAAATAAACTCCTTTATTTTTAATCAAATTCCAAATCAAAATAAAACACCTTTATTTTAATTAATATGGAAACCAATTTCAAGTTTAAAATAAACACCTTTATTTTTAACTTAAAATTGTTGGAAAATAAAATATGTTGAATCCTATTCCTTATCAAAATAAACATCTTTATTTTTTAAGGAAACATGGAATCCTATTCCATATGTGAATAAACTCCTTTATTCTAGGAAACATGAAATCCTATTCCATATGTGAATAAACTCTTTTATTCTAGGAAACATGGAATCCTATTCCATATATGAATAAACTCCTTTATTCTAGTTAACGTAGAATCCAATTCCAAGTTCAAATAAAACTTTTAATTTTAATTATATTCCAATTCAAAATAAACTTTTTATCTTAATTGAAAATAAATAAAATCAAAATAAAAAAAAATAATTTTACACAAACAATTATGCCCAATTAAATTGTTCTAAACACATATCAATGTATATACAGAATCAAAACAATTAATAATACGCATAAAGTTTGGCTCTTGATACCACTGTAAGGTTTGTACATAGCGCGAACATGCAATCAAATTACATTAATAAAGCGGAAGCGCGATAAAATCAGATTTTAAAATTTTATACAAACCATCACCATGATCTTTCTTTATGCACAATTATTAATTAAACGAAAGAGATGGAGAATAAGAATTATACCCTTGTAGAATTATAGCTTCCTCAGGTACAAGTTCACCTCCAATTCTTTCGCGTTCTCCTTGAATTCCACCGATTAAATTCCTTCCTTTGATCAACGTTAGCCACCCAAGTGTTTGGCCTCTAGAGGTGATCCACCAAGGAATAATACTTATTCAAGAAGATGGGTGTTGGCAAACCCCTAGTTTCTATCTCTATAGAAATTGTTATGCAAGAGTGTGTAACCCTAATCTATGATAAGACTTCTCTTATTTATAGATGTAGGAAAACCTTTCCCTAAACTATTTAGGATTAGGGTTTCTATTCTAATTAAACTCCTTTAATTAAATTAAACTCCTAATACAATTAGGAATTCATGTGAGAGTACTTCTATTAATTAATTCTCAATCCCTATTAGGAATTAAATAATACTAATAGTAATAATAATAATAAGACTCCTCTTATTAATTTATATTTAATATTTCTAAAATATTAAATAATAAATATTAAGCTATTTAATTTATTCTATCTCCATAGACTAAATTAAATACACTTAACTTATTATTACAATTATGCCATTTATTTCTTAAATAAATATTTTCCTTTTGCGGTGTGACCCTTTAGGTTCTCCATATTAAACCGGTTGTGAATAAATCAATTAGAACAATTCTAATCTTATTTAAATAAATAAATTAAACTATTTAATTCATTTAAATAAATAATATTTATTCTACAATAAGGGTAAGCCCCCTTAGCGATCAACGACTTTCCAGATAATATAGATTTCAACATTAATCATAAAAGAACCTTTCAGTGCATAGTTACCGTACAATTCAATCCTTCTACCATACAATGTCCCAATTAAATATAAGACATGGAATTACTGTCAAGTCTTATTTTATTTAATTATATGTATTTTGATTCTCAAATGCACAACTCTACTTAATGCAAATTAGAAACTCCTTTCTAATTTCATTCTGCTTTGGCCAAAGATTTCTGAGTCGTCATTTATCGAATCACATAGGACATTCTCTCCTTTTACTAGAAGTGGTAGATTCTTTATTGATCATTCACCTATCTCCATGTATAACTTATTATACCCAATCATACCCTTTGATATACCCTAAAGGTCTTAAGGGACATGTCAAAGTATAACTCATCATACACAAGATACTATGATGATCTCAAGTCCAAAGATCACTTGTACTACTATCACTAGAGGAATTCCTATTGACAGGCGAGTAAAACTCCATTAGGTATTCCTTAGCGAGCTACGTTCAGTGAACTTATTCTCTAATAAGCACCTACATACTTGCTTTAGTGTCTCCACACAAATGATTATTAGATCAATCATCCTCTTCATAAGAGCAAGCAACGTATGTACTAATCTATCCGGATTCACTAATCCCCTTTTTAGTAATCCAACGATTAGGAACAATTTTAGTTTGTGAGCTATCTAGAATTTAGATCTCATTAGCATGATCACCATCATGATTCTAAAAACATTGCTCAAAACTATGGGTTTATCACATTTAATATAACAGCACCATGTAGATAAAGTAAAATGCCTTTAACAAACGAATAAGATTACAAAGTATATGCTACATCATATCAAATATGATTGGCTTGTGTGCATACTACTTTCACCATCTCAGGTCCCAACAGTCTCCACTCTCCCACTTCGTCCCAACAGAATGGTGTTTGGTATTTTCTCCTATATAACGCTTCATACGGTTGCATGCCGATACTAGCGTGATAACTATTATTGTAAGCGAACTCCACTAATGGCAAGTGATCCTCCCAACTACCCTTCAAGTCCATCACGACCACTCTAAGCATGTCCTCCAAGGTTTGAATCGTCCGCTCACTCTGACCATCAATTTAAGGATGATACGCCGTACTCATCCTCAACTGTGTCCCCAATCTTTCTTGCAGACTTCTCTAGAAATTTGACGCGAAGCGCGGATCTCTATCAAACACAATAGATACCGACACCCCATGTCGCGACACAATCTCCTTCACATAAAGCTTTGCTAACTGTTGTCAGATTTCGCAATCAATAAAACACACGCAAGTATACGTGGTCCACAAGTAATATAAGATAAGTAGAGTGTCGAACCCACGAGGAATTATGTTAAATAATTACCAAATATCAATCGCATGAAAAATTAATCTAATTTAAACAATGACAATATGATTTGTTTTTGTTGTTGATTAAGGCTAAATAAAGACAATTTAGAAAACAAGGTTTAACTAAACACGGATAGAATTCAAGATAAAAAGGCCTAAGATTACAATTTCCCCCAACTCTTCATTTGTAAATCATAACTCTCTCTTTATCGACTAGTTAGACAAAAGAATTGTTATCCGAGAAATCACAAGTATATATAAGCCTCTCTCAATGGTCGAATATGTATTTCCTATTGTAGTGTATAGATATATCTCTATTCTACACACTAGCAAGAATTTCATATCAAGAACAATCAATAAGATACATGTCACATAAAATACTTTCACAATAGAAATCATTAAGCAAGGATTCTCAATTAGATACATGTGTTATTTAGGTATATGTCTATCCCAAATACAATCAAATTATCAACTCTCGAGAACAATACATAAGACTCACGTCACATAATCTCATACATTATCCATAAAGAATATCCAATTTTCACATGAATTCATAGCTAGGTCTCAACCTATATTCCATTTCTCAATCTCATATAGATTACCAAGGTAATTACGGGCCAAGCAATTAATCCATAAACATAGGCTATGAACTCCAATTCACAAGAGTCTAACTAATATTCAAAAGAGAGAGCATTCAAAACAAACTACGAGTTGGGTTCCATTGAATCTTAGAATTAAAGAATTAGCTCATAATAGCTTTGAATAACATCATATTCAGATTATAGTACATAACTTTAGAATTACAAAATAGAAATGAAATACTAGAAGTTAGAATGATAAAACCCCTTTTTGGATTGATTCACGAATTGATGCTTGTTGGTATCATTCTCTCTAGCTTTCCTTCTAAATAATGTAATCTTCAGCGTTTTGGTGATGCTATGGTGTTCTTTGTTTTCCTTTGTTCTTCTTCTCCTTAGCTCAACCCTAGCTCCCAATGTGTATAGAAAAGCTTGGATAGGTTGAATACTACTCCCTAGATGCCTAATACACTGATTAATCTCTCTCCAATACTCACCATCGTGCTCCCGAATTTGCTCCAACGTACACCCACTATCAGCATATAAGACAAAGCCAGCCGCTCAATAATCCCGACGAGCTCGCCCCGGCGGTGAAAATTTCCTAGGGAGCTCGCCCCGGCGGTGGCGTCGCCCCGGCGATGAAACATGCCTGGGGACACCGCCCCGACGGTGGCATCGCCCCGGCAGTGAAAATGGCTTGATCCTGCCGCCCCGACGATGGACCTACGAAACAATGCAATACAAGTAAAATACAACTAAAAACATTAAGAGATAACAAAGAATTGAGCCTAAAAGATAACCAATTCGTAGGTATAAAACCCACTCATCAAATACCCCCAAACTTAAGACTTTGCTTGTCCTCAAGCAAAAACACGATAGATAAAAGTATCGAATGCGATCTACTATATGAATGCACATACATGCTAAAAAAAATCTATAGCAGCAGACCAAAATAGGAAATGGGAATCAGGCCTCAAGAGAGAAGAAGTAGCATTACAGTAAAACATCAAATTCATGCCCGTCAGACTTGTAACTCTACGCCAATCTTATCAAAAATATAACCCTTACGTGTGTGTGTGTAGTCAATAGCACAAATTAATCAAGATTTCATTCCAATCCATGAATCACAGTGACTAAAGATAAGGCGATAATTGGACAACTCAAGCACCCCTCCTGTTCACTTGTTAAAATCTTTTTTCTGGGTTGCAAATGAGTGCATTTTATGCTCCATCTCATTGATTGTTTAATCTAAATCTCGACTGTGCTATGTCTATCTTTATTAGGCTATTCAATGTCACCCATATAGCAAACTTTCCACCGATGACTCCCAAACCGGGTGGTTTTAGGGCACTGAGTGTAGAGACACTCCAAAGGGCTTACTTGTTCGAATGACAAAGGCCACAAAGATAAACTAGCCAAGAATTGCTCATATCTGTCTATGACTCTTATTCAGTCAATCTTTTACTATTTCTTGCAATATAGACAGACATCGAAGCATTATTAGCAATTTTTAAATTCCAACAAGTGATAGAGGTTTTCATATCTTTACTAGGCACTTAATCATAAGATTGGATTAAAATTTAACCAGTTCAAAGCATTGACTTGTGCAATTATGAGATCAAAGGGTTACAAATTTAATAAAACTAACAACAATTAGCATCCCTAACATTGCAATCCTTATCCATAATACTAAATGTATTAACAAATAGAATAAAAGCATATCATTGGCCTGCCTAAACTAGACTGCTGCAATGCTCCTATATGCAAAATACTAATATAAATTTTTAAATTGTTTTTTGAACAATCATCAAAATGCTCAGAACAACTCAAATTAGAACATTCTGATGATATTTCACATGATTATTTCTAATAATAACAATCCTTTAAAAACATAAACATAATTGCAACCAATAATGACAATTCTTCAAAAACATAAACCAGTCTTTAAAACTTGAAAACATGCTTACTAACTGCAACTACCATGCCCCCAAACTTAAGAGGGACAATGTCCTCATTGTATAAAGAATACATAATGTAAAACTGAGGACTTCCCTGATAAGTGTGGTGTCATGGTTGGTTGATATCCTCAACCTTAGCATCAGAAGGTGGATAGGGAGGTAGTGGCTGGGGCACTAGAAATGGGATAGGAGGTCTCCCTGGATTCAGCCTAGCAAACTGCTCAGCCAAAACTGCATTGAAGCTCGTGGTGTAGCTGAACATGTTCTCCTGCCGCTCAGCCAGTCTCTAGTTCTGCTGCTCAATCCTGCTAGCTCGATCTTCGGTGAGCATCTGTAGATCTCTGAACTGCGTGCTAAAGCGAGCTCTCGGCTGCGAACTGGAAGTAGTACGTGAATCAAGATCACCCTCTGGATCTGCCTGAGGCTGGATGATGAAGCCTCACCCCCGTAGGTGTGACTGTGCCTGGTCCCACACTGTGTATCTAGCAATGAGCCTATGATCCTATATTAGTAATGGCTGCTGCACTACCTCATCCTCAGCCCACTAAACATCAGCACATTGGCACAGTGCGCAGATAAGTGATGGGTGTGGTAACCCTCCATGAACATTGCTCCTCAGCACCCTGCAAATGTTAGCCTCAATGATGCGACCCACATCGATCGTGTAGTCCATAACCATAGAATATAAGAGTGCAGCCCTGTCCTTTGTAACATCACTGACATGTAGGGTGGGCATCAGTTTGGCGCAAAGAAAATCAAACCAAATCTTTCCATACAAACTTAGCTCCTTGCTGTGTAAAACCGAACCCCCCCCCCCCCGGTTGCCTTTAGTCACCCAACTGGTGCCAGGCCTGCACAATTCAGCCACAATCCTGTCATAGTCGGGGTTGGAGCGCAGAAACTCAGAATACTGGAAAACTGCAGGAGTGTCCAATAAATAGTACTCATTAATGGCCTGGGCGCTGAATGAAACAGTCCTACCCCGAACAGTCGCGGTGTAGGGAATCATGTCGTTTGCATTAGCATAGAATTCCTGTACAATAGCCACCACAGCCGCCTCTAGCTGATCAGTAAAAGCGTCCCATTCCCTCTCTACAATTTGATCACCCATCTCTCCATCCACCCTCCAATCTGGCTTAAGGCCACGCTTGGTTGTTAGAGCTTTACCCGATATAAATGTGTCAAATCTTGTAGCAGCCTCAGCACTTACAAACTTTCTATGGTCATAGGCTCTCTCCGGTGTTGAGGAAGAACCCTCACCCCTGAATCTTTTTGGAGGCATGATGGATCAATATTTAGCAAAAACAACCACAAATTGATTCCCCCAAACTTTATTTATACTGACTGTCTCAATATCTCAGTAACAAATTCAATGTCAGCACAAATGTACTCCAAACACCCAATTGAGCAAACACAAACTCAATTAGCCCAACAATTTAATAAAGCAGTGCAATCTCAAAATCACAGTATATAGCAGTACATATGACCCAACCAGTTCAGATAAAGGGGACTAAAGCTTGACAGTTTACAGTATGTCCAATTCAGATAAAGAGAACCCTAGCTTGACAATTCGCAACAGTTATATCAATAAAACTTACTGAATCCCCCTAATCAACATGCAGAAGTAATAAAAACCATGCACCACAATGAATCCCAATTCTTAATGCCTAGTTGATCAATAATATAACCAATGCAGAGAAAACTAATACTGAGCCTCTGACATTAACAGTGTATAACAATTCACTATCTCAGTTTTAAAACCCACATGCACTCCTCAATGACGCAAGCTTATCCCAATAAGTTGATCACAAATTTAAACTTGCTAGAATACCTGGATACATCCGATTGAATCACATTCCCCAATTTCAAAGCGATATTGGAGCCCTAGCAGTAAATCCCCAAAATTAAATGGTTGAACATGCAATCCGATCGGGTGAAATGTTGTTGAATGCGCAATGCGGGTTGGAACCAGGTGTGGGCAAGAAATTGATAGGCTTTGGAGGTTTTGTTGGAGAGAGTTGAGCATGGGTTGCGACAGAGAGGGAAGAAAATGGAGAAAACAATCTGCCTAGAAGGGGATTTTAAAAATGATATACGCGTCCACCGCCGGGGCGGTAGAATAGGCTTGTGTTTGGCCGCCGGGGCGAGCTCGTCGCCGGGGCGGTGAAAATGAACCTAGTCTGCCGCCGGGGCGAGCTCGTCGCCGGGGCGAGAAAAATAGCTTGCAGTTTGTCGCCGGGGTGACAACTCCCTATATCCCCAAAAACTGCACTTTTGCAATTCTGATCCAATACCAAATTTAACTCTCCCAACCTGTTATAAACAACATACCACACATATTTTGACCATATTGCACAAAAATTCAACCTTTAGAGCAACTTGAGGGCATAATTTATCTATCCAAAAAGCAAATAATAAAAACTTATAAATATGAAATGCAAAACTTGCAAAAATTGAAATATAGCAACAAAATATAAAGGATACGGATATAGATAATGGGTTGCCTCCCATCCAGCGCGTAGTTTAAAGTCCTCAGCCCGACTTCTCATTAATTCAAAGTTGATCGGCTAGAGTGATCGAGGTTTTCTGGCGAGCAAAGTCGCCACCCCGATAATGCTTAAGACGTTGTCCATTAACTTTGAATGATTCCTTTGGATTATTACCATAAACTTCCACAGCGCCGTGAGGTAATGCATGCTTGACAATGAAGGGCCCCGACCAACGTGACTTGAGCTTTCCTGGAAAAAGCCTCAATCTAGAGTTGTACAGCAGCACCGCTTGGCCTGGCTCGAATTTCCTTTCAATGATCTTCTTGTCATGCCATTTTTTAACTTTCTCCTTGTACAATTTTGAGTTCTCATAAGCCTGCATTCGGAACTCATCACGTTCATTGAGCTGAAGAAGCCTTTTCTCTCCCGTGGCTGTGAGATCAAAATCCATCTTCCTTATGGCCCAATTCGTCTTATGCTCAAGTTCAACCGGGAGATGACATGCTTTGCCATAGACTAGCTGGTATAGTGACATGCCAATCAGGGTCTTGTATGCCGTCCTGTACGCCCAAAGTGCATCATCCAGCTTTGTTGACCAATCCTTTCTTGTAGGATTGATGATCTTTTCCAGAATTTTCTTCACTTCTCTGTTAGAGACCTCAGCTTGCCCATTGGTCTGGGGGTGATATGCAGTGGCAATTCTGTGACTGACCCCATACTTTGCCAAGAGAGCTGCAAAGTACTTGTTGCAAAAATGGCTCCCTTCATCACAGATCATTGCCCTTGGGGTACCGAATCTTGTGAAGATATTATTTTGTAGAAATTTCAGCACTACCTTGGCATCATTAGTAGGAAATGCAGCTGCCTCCACCCATTTGGGCACATAATCCACAGCCAAGAGAATGTACAGGTTGTTGAAAGAGGATGGAAATGGCCCCATGAAGTCGATTCCCCATACATCAAAAACTTCAACCTTAAGGATCATGTTCAAAGGCATTTCATGTCATTTAGAGATGTTCCCCATTCGTTAACATCTATCACATCTTAGAACAAATTGATGAGCATCTTTGAACAATGTTGGCCAAAAGAACCCTGCTTGCAACACCTTAGTGGCCATTTTTTTACCTCCGTAGTGGCCTCCATATAGTGAATCATGACAGTGATGTAGAATGCTATCAACCTCACTTTGTGGAATGCACCTTCGAATCATTTGGTCCACGCAATGTTTGAACAGATACGGTTCATCCCACATATACCTCTTCACGTCATGAAGAAACTATTTCTTTTGCTGCCACGACAAGTCTGGGGGAGTGTGTTACTAACCAAGTAGTTAGCAAAATCTGCATACCATGGAATTTCGCCTTGAACCACAAACAGCTGTTCATCTGTAAAAGACTCATTGATTAGAACTTTATCTTCCTTGTCATGACCCAGATTCTCCAATCTAGATAGATGGTCGGCTACTTGGTTTTCAGTTCCCTTTTTGTCCTGAATTTCTAAGTCAAACTCCTGCAGTAATAGGATCCATCTAATCAACCTCGGTTTAGCATCCTTCTTTGCAATTAGATACCGAATAGCTGAATGGTCCGTGAATACAACCACCCTTGTTCTAATCAAGTAAAATCGAAACTTGTCAAAAGCATAAACTACTGCAAGCAACTCCTTCTCGGTAGTGGTGTAGTTGAGCTGTGCATCGGTTAAGGTTTTGCTGGCATAGTAAATAGCATGAAAAACCTTCTCCTTTTCTTTCCCGCTGTTGTGAGATCATAATCGCTGGCATCACACATCAACTCGAAAGGTTTTGACCAATCCGGAGCAACTACCACTGGTGCGGTAGTCAATTTCTTCTTTAAAAGCTCAAGTGCGATCAAACACTCTTCATCAAACTTGAACGACACATCTTTCTCTAGTAAACTGCATAAAGGCTTTGAGATCTTAGAAAAGTCTTTTATGAATCTTCGGTAAAACCCCGCATGTCCTAGAAAATTGCGAATACCCTTCACTGAGGTTGGTGGAGGCAAATTTTCAATTGTTTCAAGTTTTGCTCTATCCACCTCTAGCCCGTTTGATGACACTTTATGCCCAAGTATAATCTCTTCTTGCACCATGAAGTGAAATTTTTCCCAGTTGAGCACTCGATTAGTTTCCACACATCTCTTCAGTATTAGAACTAGATTTTCCAAGCAATTGTCAAACGAATCACCAAATACTGAAAAGTCGTCCATGGAAACTTCTACATTGCGTTCTACCAAATCCGAGAAAATTGCCATCATGCACCTTTAAAAATTGGCTGGTTCATTACACAATCCGAATGAGACCCTTTGATAAGTAGGTTTCATACCTACTTATTGGATACTATTTGGTTTCATTTGTTGCTTATCTAATAGCTACTTAGTGCATTTTCATGCATTTTTCCCTCTCTTTCAGTTTTGATTCACTATTCTCATTATTCGGCTTTTGCATAGTTTTTGGTAAATTTGACACGGGGTTTATTGCATTTGTGGATGGGAGCTATTTGATTGTTTGTTGCTTGTGCAGGACATGAGAGTCGAGAAATTATGTTACAGCAGCACTGCTGCAAACTGGCAGCCGGCGCAGCTGCGCCCTGCTTGGCCTTAAGGCCGGCGCAGCTGCGCCCCTCCTGTTCATTCCCTGCACCCGGCGCAGCTGCGCCCCTTTTATAAAGGGCGCCGGCGCAGCTGCGCCTGTCGCCAGCCAGCCATGCAGCACGTTCCATCCAGCGAAGCAGCATTATCAGGAACTGGAGTAGTGCCTGAAATTGAGGAATCAGTGGGTTTGAACTTTATTAGTGGGAATCATAATAAGTCAAAATAAGACAAATCATGCATGCATTATTAGCCAATTGAGAATTCAATTTTGGCAGCTCTCCTCCCACACGGAAATTAGAATAGTTTACTGCATTCTAGCTTAAAAACTTGGAAACAATCAGCTGAGCATAATTGGCATTTGGGAACTGAAGAATGGAGCTATATGGATGCTGAATTGGAGATTGGGAGCAAGAAATCAACCATCTACACAACTTGGAAAATCATCAGAAGTGTAGAACGGAAACAGGGAGCTTGAATATTTTCGGTTTTTGATTAATTTTCCTTTTCTGTAATTATGATGATGAACCAATTGTGCATGATGAATTCTATTATTGTTATTATGAACTAAACTTAATTCTTGGGATTATAATGGATCTTTTGCATTACTAAGAATTGAAATGCTTCCTTATTTTTGCTAGTTGGTTATGAAATGAATGTCTAGCATAATCTATTCTTCATGTTTAATTACTTGATCACCAATTACTGTGATAATTTATATGGAATTGAGAAAGAAAATATAAGTTGAGATCTAATTGTGCTAGCATATGTTCATAATCTTTACATTCCTCGTGAAATTATGATTCGTGCTTAGCATAGAGATATACCGAAGCACCATGTGTGGCCAATTGAAAACTTGTTCTTAAACCCTTTTGATTGTAATTCACATAGAAATATAGTGCGTTAGTCATCTAGGGTGTTCACATTCATTCTATCAATTGTGGATTTTAGTGTGATATGGATATGGTGCATCGAGAGATGGTCATATTTCACCTTCGTGTTTTCCGACCAACATTCTATAGTAATCAATTAGCAATAATAGGAAGCATTGAAATCTAAGTTTGCAATAAGTGAAATTATAATCCCAAGCCTATAAAAATCTGTATTTGTACAACCATAATTTTGTTCTATTAGTTTCTTTTGTAATCGTTAGATAATTTTCAGCCTTATAATCAATTGTTTAAAGAGACCAAATTAATTATAAAATCGGTGTTTGATACTGAAAATGCAATTCAATTCCTCGTGGGATCGATACTTTACTTACTTTATATTACTTGTGGATCGCGTGCACTTGCGTGTATGAGTTATATTTGTTATACATACAAATATCCCAACAAGTTTTTGGCGCCGTTGCCGGGGACTTGTAATTGCGTTTATAACTTTCATCATCAATTTAAATTAGATTGGTTTTAGTTAAACAAATCTGTTCTTATCCTAATTCTATTTTATTTTCTTCTACATTGTGATAGGTACTCTTGAGTAGTGTATGCATACTCGATCGCAGAATCCTAACTTATTGCCGTTCGTGGATAACATTGAGAAAAGGGTTCAACAATCAAGAAAGTGTGCTGAAAATACTCTGGAGGATCTAGAACAAGTTCAACCAATGGCGGGAGAAGCACAAAAAGCCTTAAGAGATTATGCTACGCCAAGAATCAATGATTTGCAATCAAGTATCTCCAGGCCAGCCATAACGGCCAATTCCTTTGAAATTAAGCCAGGGACTATCCATATGATCCAAAATTCTGTCCAATTCGGAGGAATGGTGGTTGATGACCCGAATGAGCACTTGATCAATTTTTTGGAGATTTGTGATACATTCAAATTCAGCGGGATTTCGGAAGATGCGGTGAGATTGCGGTTATTCCCATTCACATTGAGGGATAAAGCAAAGAGTTGGCTACACTCACTACCACCGGGATCTATTACTACTTGGCAAGATTTGGCCCAGAAATTCTTAGCAAAATTCTTCCCACCGGCCAAAACTGCCAAGTTGAGAAATGACATATCCTCATATGAGCAACATCATGGAGAATCCTTGTACGAGACATGGGAGCGATACAAGGAACTATTGAGAAAGTGTCCACATCACGGTTTGCCGCAATGGATGTAACTTAACACATTTTACAATGGGTTGAATATTCAAACACGGGCAGACATTGATGCAGCTGCTGGTGGAGCGTTCATGGGTAAAAACTATGACGAAGCTTATGAACTTCTGGAGACCATGGCTGCTAATAACTATCAATGGCCATCCTCCAGATCCAGCCAACAAAAAGTGGCAGGGATACTAGAGGTTGACAGCTATAGTCAAAAAGCTTGACAACATATATGAAGGAAAAGGACAGCAAGTCTCCATGATTTGTGAGCTTTGTACAGGTTCACACTCTTCTGATCAATGTGCCATCAATACAGAGTCAGTGCAATTTGTGAGCAACTTCTAGAGGCCAACAAATCAATATCAGAACAACTACACTCCGGGGAATAGGAATCACCCCAACTTCTCGTGGAGCAATCGACAAGACCAACAGCAAGCTCCAAAACCACTCAATCCTCCGGGGTTCCACATTTAGCAACAAGTCTTGGCTACAGATAAAAAGGTTGCCGAACTGAGTGAAAATTTGGAGAGATACATGGCCAAAACTGACAAGTTGCAACAAGGCCAAACATTAGGTTTCAAGAATTTGGAGAATCAAATGAGCCAGTTGTTCAGCTTGTTATCTAGTAGACCTCAAGGAGCTCTTCCTAGCGACACAGAAATCAATCTAAGGAGAAATGGGAAGGAGCAATGCCAATCTGTCACCACCAGAAGTGGGAAGCAGACCCTGCCAGACAGCGCAGCTGCGCCCCTGTCACACGAGCATACAGCACAGCTGCGCCCATCTTCAACGCTGGAATCAACCGGCGCAGCTGCGCCCACTTTGCAAATGGAGACGGCACAGCTGCGCCCCTCCCCAGAAACTGCCACTGTTGGAATTTTTGAAGAAGAGGATAGCCTCGAGAGATCTGAGCCCACACCAACAAAAAGCTCAGAGAAGACTCAAACTCCTCCCACCAGGTACTACCCACCAGTTCCGTACCCTCAAAAGCAGCAAAAGCAGAAAATGGACAAGCAATTTTCGAAGTTTTTTGAGGTTTTCAAAAAGCTTTAGATCAATATACCATTTGCAGAAGCCTTAGAACAAATGCCGAGCTTTGCCAAGTTCATGAAGAGTATTCTATCAAGAAAGAAGAAATTGCAAGATTTTGAAATTGTAGCTTGGACAGAAGAATGCAGTGCGGTTTTACAAAGGAAACTTCCTCCAAAATTAAAGGATTCGGGCAGTTTCACCATTCCTTGTACCATTGGAGACCTGTCATTCAAAAACTGCTTGTGTGATCTTGGTGCAAGCATTAATCTCATGCCATTGTCCATCTTTACTCAGTTGGGACTACCAGCACCCAAGCCAACAAATGTCTCTTTTCAGCTAGCAGATCGTTCAGTCACTTATCCGAGAGGTATTGTGGAAATGTTCTTGTTAAGGTCGATAAGTTCATATTCCCAGCCGACTTCATAATCCTAGACTTTGAGGAAGACAAGCATATTCCCATCATACTTGGGAGACCATTTCTAGCTACCGGGAGAACTCTCATTGATGTGCAAAAAGGAGAATTGACAATGAGGGTTCAAGACCAAGAAGTCACCTTTAATGTTTTCAAGGCTATGAAATTTCCAACCGAAGAGGAAGAATGTTTCCGAGTTGACATCATTGAAGATGCAGTGACAGAGAAATTCATTAAGGCCACACATAGGGACTTGCTTGAGATGACACTAACAGGAGACATCGACTTGGACGAACCCGAGAACTGTGAGTATGTTCATTTTCTAGATGCAATACCCAGGATGACAAAGTTCAAGGTACCTATTGAGCCCTTGAAAAGCTCAAATGATACCTCATCTCATTTAAAACCATCTAGAGAGGTACCTCCTAAACTTTATCTAAAACCCTTGCCTAGTCACCTCAGGTATGCATATCTAGGCACTTCAGATACTTTACCTGTCATTATTTCCTCTGCACTAACATCTTTGCAGGAAGCCAAGCTGATAAGAATCCTCAGAGAATTCCAAGGGGCTATTGGATGGACCATTGCAGATATAAAGGGAATCAGCCCCTCATTTTGCATGCACAAAATCTTGATGGAAGATGACAGCAAGCCTACCATAGAGCATCAAAGAAGGCTGAATCCTATCATGAAAGAAGTAGTGAAAGCAGAAATTCTGAAATGGTTAGACGCCGGGATCATTTATCCCATTTCTGACAGTCCGTGGGTGAGCCCGGTACAATGTGTACCCAAGAAGGGAGGAATAACTGTGGTAAGAAATGAGAACAACGAGCTAATACCAACCCGAACAGTCACGGGATGGAGAGTTTACATGGACTACCGAAAGCTCAACAAAGCCACAAGGAAAGATCACTTCCCACTTCCATTCATTGATCAAATGTTAGACCGACTTGCAGGGCATGAGAACTACTGTTTGCTTGACGGATATTCTGGTTATAATCAAATTTCCATCGCTCCAGAGGATCAAGAGAAGACCACTTTTACTTGTCCTTATAGAACTTTTGCTTTCAGGCGAATGTCTTTTGGTCTGTGTAATGCTCCTGCCACATTTCAGCGGTGCACGATGGCAATATTTTCGGACATGGTGGAAATCAACATGGAGGTCTTCATGGATGACTTCTCAGTGTTCGGAAATTCCTTTGGCAGTTATCTAGAGAATTTAGTCATGGTATTGAAGAGATGCGTGGAAACAAATCTTGTGCTTAATTGGGAGAAATGTCATTTCATGGTTCATGAAGGAATAATTTTGGGTCACAAAGTCTCAGCCAAAGGTTTGGAGGTGGATAAAGCAAAGTTAGAAACTATCGAGAAATTGCCTCCACCGACTTCTGTAAAGGGAGTTCGAAGTTTTTTAGGCCATGCTGGATTCTACCGGAGATTTATCAAAGACTTCTCCAAAATCACAAAACCACTGTGCAATCTATTGGAAAAAGATGTTCCATTTCTATTCGATGATAATTGCTTAGCGGCCTTTGAGTTATTGAAACAGAAGTTGACAACAACACCTGTGATAGTGGCATCGGATTAGTCTCTTCCATTTGAGCTTATGTGTGATGCTAGTGACTACGTTATGGGCGTGGTATTGGGACAGCGCAGAGATAAGGTTCTACATGCAGTCTACTATGCCAGCAAAACACTTTCAGAGGCGCAAATGAATTACACCACTACCGAGAAGGAACTACTCGCGGTTGTTTATGCATTCGACAAGTTCCGATCCTATCTCATTGGAACAAAGGTAGTGGTGCACACTGATCATGCATCAATTCGGTATTTGATCTCAAAGAAAGATGCCAAGCCAAGATTAATCAGATGGATCCTTTTGCTCCAAGAATTTGACTTGGAAATTAAGGACAAGAAAGGCACGGAAAATCTGGTAGCCGATCATCTTTCCAGATTAGACAATCCAGATTTGGAAAGCAAAGAGAAGGTTGAAATAAACGATTGCTTCCCTAGATGAGCAGCTATTTGCAGTCACATCTGAGATCCCATGGTTTCACTAATATTGTCAACTATCTTGTGAGTCATGTGCTACCACCGGATCCTAACTTCTCAGTAGAAGAAGAAATTTTTTGCATGATACAAAAGAGATACATGTGGGATGAGCCTTACATTGTTTAAAACAATGCACGGATCTTGTGATCCGAAGATGCATCCCCGACGCCGAGACTACCAGTATATTTACATGCATGTCATTCTTCTCTGCATGGCAGCCATTATGGAACGTAGAGAATGAGCAGCCAAGGTACTCCAGGCCGGGTTTTATTTGGCCCACCTTGTTCAAAGATGCCCACCAATTCATAAAGAATTGTGATCGATGCCAACGGGTGGGCAACATCTCTCCAACCGTAATGAAATGCCAGTAAATGTGATCTTGGAGGTGGAGATCTTTGACGTTTGGGACATAGACTTCATGGGACCATTTCCATCATCCCTGCAACAATCTCTATATCCTTCTAGCGGTTGATTACGTGTCCAAATGGGTGGAAGCTTCGGCGTTACCAACCAATGATGCTAAGGTGGTTTTGAGGTTCCTGCAAAAGAGCATTTTTTACTAGGTTTGGCACTCCACGGGCGATCATCACTGATGAGGGCAGCCATTTTTTCAACAAACAGTTCACAGCCCTCCTGGCCAAATATGGAGTGAGACACAGAATTGCCCACAGCCTACTATCCACAGACAAATGGTCAAGCCAAAGTATCCAACCGAGAGGTAAAAAGAATTCTGGAAAAGATTGTTAATCCTTCCAGAAAAGATTGGTCTCTAAAGCTAGATGAAGCCTTGTGGGCTTATAGAACTGCATATAAGACACCTCTCGGCATGTCTCCTTACCACATGGTCTATGGCAAAGCTTGTCATCTACCGGTCGAATTAGAGCACAAAGCCTACTGGGCGATTAAAAAGTTGAATTTCGACCCATCTGTAGCAGAAGAAAGGAGACTTCTACAGCTAAATGAACTTGATGAGTTCCGATTGCAGGCCTATGAGAATTCTAAACTCTACAAGGAGAAGGTAAAGAGATGGCACGACAGAAAAATTATCGAGAGGAAATTTGAACCTGGCCAAGAGGTCTTACTAATTCAACTCTAGGCTCAAGTTATTCCCGGGAAAGCTCAAATCCCGATGGTCGGGTCCCTTTACCATCACTGTTGTGTTCCCGCATGGAGCCATCGAAATTGTTGGAAAGGACAGTGAGCAACCATTCAAGGTTAATGGCCAAAGATTGAAGCACTATTGGGGAGGCGAGTTCGATCGCCAAAAATCCTCAGTTGACCTAGCATTGGACTGAGCATCAATGAGAGTCGAGCTAATCGACTTTAAACCAAAGCGCTCCTCGGGAGGCAACCCGAGATTACTATTATTATTTTTATTCTTGCGTGATTTTTATTTATTTTTCGTGATTTAATTTTAACATGATGTTTGTTTTTCAAGTGTCCAATCGCGCCCTCAATTGGTTGACTTAAGCACACTTTAAGTTTGGGGGTGCCTCGTCCCATTGCACTCACTATGCATTGTTCGTAAGTGTAATAGTTTGAATTAAGATGTTCGTTTCTTTTTAGTTTTGTTGGATATTTATAATAATTGTGATGTTCACTTGATACTCTAACGTGTGTCAAGTGTGTTTTTTTAAAAAAAAAAAAAAAAAAGAATTTTCCAGGTAGCCTGAGCACAGGTGCAGCTGCGCCCCATCTTCAGCACATCACCAGCGTAGCTGCGCCGGGCCACTTCTGCATGCAGCGTCTGAGCATCAACGCAGCTGCGCCTCACCATCAGTTCATTACCGGCGCAGCTGCGCCAGTGTCCACCTGAGCCTCAGCGCAGCTGCGCCTCCTTCCCAGTACAACTGCGGCGCAGCTGCGCCCCTCGCGGGAAAGTTTTTTTTTAATAAATAGGGCAGTCCCCATCAGTCATATCACATCACAACATAAACCCTTAACCTAAAACACTCTCTAGAAGCAAGAACAAACCCTCTCCTCTCATCCCTTAACCACTCTCACTAAACCCTAACTACCTATTATCTTCCATCAAACCCTAATCACATTCACCCATGCCAAAGCGTGCACGCACTCCCCAACCTTCTTCTTCCAGCAGCGGATCCGAATCTAACTGGTGGTGGCATCAACACTCTGGATGCCACCAAGTTTGTCAATCTCTCTGCACAGCATTACTAATGGGAGGTGCTTAGCGTCAAATCCTTCATACCAGAGAGGGGTTTTGAAGCCCAAGGCGCATGATGGGCATATTCTTGACCAAATCCGGCGTTTGGGTTGGTTGTTATTCATTGAGACACGAAGTCAGCCCCGATGGCCATCGTTCGGGAATTCTATGCTAACGCTCGGGAAACACAGAATGGGATTTCCTTCGTGCGGGGAAAGCAGGTCTCATAACTCGGCGCAGGCAATCAATCAACTTTTCTGCCTGCCATCTGCTACTGCTGAGGGCCACCAACTGGGTGGTAGGCCACCAACTGGGTGGTACATGAGCGCTACGAGACCGACCTTGACGCTTTGATACAGGAGATGTGCCAACCGGGCACTCAGTGGAGGACTCAGCCAGGCACCACTTTGAAGGTCCACTTCCCTCAGACCGCGCTGAAAAAATATGCCAAGGCGTGGTACGCCTTCATATGCGCGAGTATCTTGCCGACCACCCATCATCAGGACGTGACACGGGACCGCGCGATACTCTTACATCGCATTCTGCGTGGAGGGAGCATCGACGTGGGATATATCATCAACCAGTCCATGCTTCATTTCATGCGGGCTGTCACTTCCGGTGCCATTCCACACGCCTCGATTATCACACACGCCTATGCCTAGCGGCAAACGTGGAATTGGGCGAGGAGACTCTCCAGTTGCCTATGTGGGACATCGATAGCGCCACTATCCGAAAGTACAATGTTTGGCGCGGTGGAGAGTCTCGGCCTAATGGGTTGGGTTTTATTATGGCTGATGAGGAGGAGGAGGCCTGTGAGGAGGGGAACGTGCCTGCCCCGCCAGTACAGCAGAGGGGAGCCAGTGCACACGAGCGTGACATCGTCGCCGCCTGCACAGCGCCGCATGGACGGCGTTGCACACGAGCTTCAGGGATTACAACGTCTCCTTTGGGCCGGGTGCATTAATCAGAGGCATTCAGTCAGCATGGAAGTCCACATTGAGTTTTCCACTACATTCGGCCTCCGGCACCCCTTATCCACTGCACCGACACCGCCCGCCTAGACGGCGCCGAGGACACTTTCTTTAGGGGAGTACTCTTTACCCTATTATCCTCCAATGAGGACATATTGCATATTTTATAAGTTTGGGGTATTAAGGGCTTGGCCTACTTTATTTTGTGATGCTTTCATAGTTATCTATTTTTATTGTTAGTTTGAAGATAGTTTGTTGTTGCTTATTTTCGTTAATTCATGAAAAAAAAAATGGTGAAATTTTCTCATGCATATCATAATCACATCATGTAAGTTTAGTTTGCATGATCCTCTTGATTCTTGATTTGGTATACATCCTTACATGCCTATGAATGGAAATTTTTTTGATTTTTGCTAATTGCTAAGACTTGGGTCGAATGCCATGATATATTGCAACTCTTGGTCTTTGTGTTGGCTATAATAGAACCGGTTTGCCACGTTTTTAGGTAGTTATCTCACTAAGTATGCCCAAAGATTCGCATAATTGTGGAGGTTGTTAGGGGGAATGTTGTTGTGTTTATTAATGAGTTGAGGCAATTGTGGGTAGTAATTAGCTGAGATCACACTGTGTTCAAAGTTTTGGGGGAACACTTAGTAGAGTAATTTATTGCACAACGAAATGGAGCGTAAAACGGCATTCGTTGGTATAATTAATTAAAAGAAAAAATGTTAATAAATGCTTGTGGATGTCTAGGGGATGCTTCTGATATTCGAGTAAGTACACCCCTAGGGGATTGTCTCTGAACACCTAGCGCCCTACAGACCAATTTGGTTTGGGAGGTCGCTGGTCGACAAGCTCGCTTACATGGTCAATCATTGAATAGCCTAAGGGAACTAGGCATTTGCACAACCAAGCGTTATAGTCCCGAATAACCTCTATGAGTCGAGGTACTCAACATGGACAATAGCGTGGTTTTAACTATATCTACCCCTTTTAATTATGAAAGTTTGGAGCTATATAAAATTTTCCCCTAAGAAAACATTTTATGAAAAATTATTTGGGGTTGGCTACAAGTTTGATGATTACTACACACACAAAGCCACACTTTATCTGTTCACTATCAAGATTTGAGTTGCATGACTTTCATGGTACACAGACCCAAAGTTATTGATGTGACGCTAGATTCTTCTGAAGGCAACACTTTTGGGGATTAGATGATTACTAATTGATGAGGGTCATGGTGCATTCCTTATATCAATTACATTGGGATTCACGGTTTGCATTTTATTTTCATTGTATTTGCTTGAGGACAAGCAACAATTATAAGTTTGGGGTATTTGATAAAGTAAGGTTTCATACCTACCTTATTGGGATACTATTTGGTTTCAATTTGTTGCTTATCTAATAGCTACTTAGTGCATTTGGCATGCATTTTTTCATCCTCGTCTATTCGGTTATTGAATTCAAACTATTCTCATAATTCCGGCTTTGCATAATTTTTGTGTAAATTTGGACACGGGGTTTATTGCATTTTGTGGATGGGAGCTATTTGATTGTTTGTTGCTTGTGCAGGACATGAGAGTCGGAGAAATTATGGTTTACAGCAAACACTGCAGCAAAATGGCAGCCGGCGCAACTGTGCCCCTGCTTGGCCTTAAAGGCCGGCGCAGCTGCGCCCCTCCTGTTCCTTCCCTGCACCCTGCGCAGCCTGCGCCCCTTTTATAAAGGTGCGCCGGCGCAGCTGCGCCTGTTCGCCAGCCAGCCATGCCAGCACACGGTTTCCATCCAGCGAAGGTAGCATAATTCAAGGGAAATGGAGTAGTGCCTGAAATAATGAGGAATCATAGTGTGTTTTGAACTTTATTAGTGGGAATCATAATAAGTCAAAATAAGACAAATCATGCATGCATTATTAGCCAATTGAGAATTCAATTTTAGGCAGCTCTTCCTCCCACATGGAAAAATTAGAATATTGTTTACTGCATTCCTAGCTTAAAAAAACTTGGGAAACAATCAGCTGAGGCATAATTGGCAGTTGGGAACTAAAGGAATTGAGCTATATGGATGCTGAAATTGGAGATTGCGGAGCAAGAAATCCAACCATCTTGACAACTACACAACATGGAAAATCCCCCCCCCCCCCCCCCATTCAGAAGCTGCAAGAACGCAAACAGTTAGCTTTGAATATTTTCGGTTTTTGATTAACTTCTTCCTTTTCTGTAATGTATAATGATGAAACCAATTGTGCATGTTGGAAATTCTATAATTGTTTTATATGAACTAAACTTAATTCTTGGGGATTATAAATGGATCTTTTGCATTACTAAGAATTGAAATGCTTCCTTATTTTTGCTAGTTGGTTATGAAATGAATGTCTAGCATAAGCTTATTCTTCATGTTTAATTGCTTGAACACCAATTACTGTGATAATTTATATGGAATTGAGAAAGGAAATATTAGTTGAGATCTAATTGTGCTAGCATATGTTTCATAATTCTTTACATTCCTCGTGAAAATTATGATTCGTGCTGAGGATAGAGATATACCGAAGCACCAAGTGTGGCCAATTGAAAACTTGTGTCGTATTCCCTTTGGATTGTAATTCACATAGAAATATAGTGCGTTAGTCATCTAGGGTGTTCACATTCATTCTATCAATTGTGGATTTAGTGTGATATGGATATGGGTGCATTCGAGAGATGGT